>OX402564.1:2306634-2911491 GCA_948098915.1 Lampropteryx suffumata | reverse complement strand
TTTAGATTTCTTGAAGTGTAACATCTTTCCCCTCGCTTTCCTGCAATCTGTGGGAATGATTTCGAAAAAGGGACGGAAGTGTGTAACAGGAAGCCGGGGAAGCGCGTGCTATAGGCTATATATAGGATTTGACACATGAGCGCGCGTAGTGATAGAGTTGGCCGTTAGATTGCACCAATCAATTTTCCGAGTGGTTGGTATTTTTTCCGGATATGTCATCAGCTAGTTGATTAAGGGATGTGAGTAACCTACGCAAGTGTAATCAATTCGAAATTTGGTATAAAATATCTTATATGATACCTGCCCCGTACGCAACTTTGTCCGCGCGTTAGAAAAAGAAAAAAAACCCACGAATCCACATAAACAAAAATATTCATCAAAATTGGTCCAACCGTTTAGGAGGGGTTTACTTACAAACACACGCACAGAAGATTTATATATGTATATAAAGATTGCAAAACATGATAACCTTGACCTGACGCTGCAGCATCACCTGAAATCTGGAGGATACTCTACTTATCACCAACTTACAGCAGGGATATATGAATAGGTTACAAGTAAATGTAGTTTTTTGTGTCGGGGGATTTTTTAATTTATTCTTGTTCTATAGAATGTAGATAGACGAAAAGACTATCGAAAGACTGCGCTTAACCTACAGTGTTGTTTAAAGTGTGCTGTTATATAAACTAATTTATGATATAATGTTAATGTTGCCAAGGTGAGATGTCAGATGTTACACATATGCGACTACTGTAAGGCTCGCTCGATATTTTTATTTACTTAAACTACATATATTGTTAGTTAATATGCCGTCTGAAAAACACTTCTGGTCTAACTTCTATAGAAAAGCAGGAACCTAGAGCTTAACGTGTCCTCCGAAGCACGGAAGCCTTCAGATTGCGGCCACCGTGGTTACCCATCCAGTAACTGACCGTGTACAAGATTTCACTTTCAAAACATTCGTGTGTTGTGCTATACATTTTTGGGAAACAAGGGCGTGGGTGAGCCCGTGAGCCCACGCCCTGCAAACTGCGGATAAACTCACCCTGATGAAGTTTCTCTAGGTGAATCGAAACTGTCGGTGCCTCCATCGACATAATACATAATACGTGAGTAAAAGACCATGTGTCTCAAACTGTAGTGCACAAAATTGCTTAACTTCAAATAAAAAAAAAAAAAAAAAAAACATTATTGCCACATATGAACTAAAAAAAAACAAAAATTAAAATTAAACATACTTAATTATACAGACTTAAACTAGTTCACAGGGCAAAGGGGATAAATTCAGCAGAAAGCTGCACCTAGGTACAGCGCTGATTTTCAACTTCGATACCAGACGGTTAACTGACAGATTAGAAATGTATAAACTAATACAAGATTGATATAAGATGGATCATATAAAATAGCGCTAGGACCATGACAAGTTTCTTGCCAGTTCTTCTCGGACTTGGTTGGAAGGAAATAAATATATTTTTAACTTTAACTTTGGCTTTAACGAGTAAGTTAGGTGTGTTACCAGCGCTTCGTTTACCTAAATGGTGTTAATGGGTAAATCAACCGAAACTGCCCACCCACTGTGACTCAGCGGGTGTAAAGTGAAATAATAACGAATGCCACACACAATACCGGACAGTCCAGATAATTCGCAATATCTCTGCAGGGTTATTACGTAAGAGGAGCAGTAGCGACAGCAAATCTGTGAAAGCAGTAGTCGTAAAAAAGTAATAATTATAAAAATCATAAACCCGACTGCAAAAAGACTTTATTATTCCTAATTAAATTTAAACATATAACTTCTATTTATTTTTGTAATCCCCTTTTAATTCCCTTTATTACTATTTATTACTTTCCTAGCTTATTACAATACGTTTGGTAATTTTTAGGGTTCCGTACCTCGAAAGGAAAAAACGGAACCCTTATAGGATCACTTTGTTGTCCGTCCGTCCGTCTCTCTGTCTGTCAAGACCCTTTTTCTCAGGAACGCGTGGAGGTATCAAGCTGATAATTTATATCAAATACTCAGGTCTACTGTCCCTTAAAGCTGTGAAAAAATCATACTGCTAAGCCAACGCAATCAAAAGATACAGCCGTTTAAACCGCAAATTCCCGCAAATTTTCGCGATCGCAAGGGAATCAAAACCTACTTCCCGTGAACTCAGAATCTTGAAATTAGGTACAAAGCAACGTCTTATAGCACAGATAAAGGAAAAATTGCGAAAACCGTAAATTTTTAGCTACCTCATCCAACTATGACTCGATTGTCGTGATGGGTGAACTTTTACTTATATACCTACAGGTTTGTACGGAACCCTCGGTGCGCGAGTCGGCCGTTGGCTGGTTTTTTTTAACCAAACCTATCGAGTATGTACTAATCCTAATAAGCCATTTTGTAAAAATTCGGAAGCCAGCTACTGCTTATTTCCCGCCTGTCGCCCAACTACTGATAAATACGAGTAATAGCGGAAATATAGATAAGCGTATTAAAAGTGCGTTTGACAGCAGTGATCGCGCAATCCACGCCTATTGCTAGTTATCGCGAGTTACTTAATAAAGGTGCAGGTCATAGAACTGACAAGGTTAAACCATAAGTGAGGCAAGGAGCTATATAATTTATGATAATATCTCGCTCTGTACATTTGTAGAGCAATTCAAAGTGTATTTTCTATATCTGTAGGTATAAATACCTATTATTAAGTTTGTTCCTATTCCTGCGGGTCCTGTCGACAAGGTCGAGAGGTTAGTGTGAGTACCTGGGAAGGCCTGAGCAATCAAACAGAATCCCAGGCAGTGACGTCAGTGAAAACTTCACCCACCTAAGCTTGCTTGAGTGGATCCATGAACGAAAGTTTTTAATTACAAAAAACTGCTCCGTAACTTGACTGACGCCATCTAAAT
Source organism: Lampropteryx suffumata (assembly GCA_948098915.1). Classification (NCBI taxonomy): domain Eukaryota; kingdom Metazoa; phylum Arthropoda; class Insecta; order Lepidoptera; family Geometridae; genus Lampropteryx; species Lampropteryx suffumata. Next base: position 2,908,596 of record OX402564.1, on the reverse strand, counting down.
CATCTGCAACAGATGAATTAAGACCAATGATAATGATGATGAAGTCTAAAGTGGACCCAATCAACGAACCTTACTAAACTAAAAGCATGACCATAGATCATCGTCCGCGACGCCATTAATTTTTACTTACCTTTGGGAACAAACTCTTAGTTTAAAAATGTTTATAAGTCAGTTCACGAAAGAAAAAACAATTTGTTTGGCATTTAGGGGTTCTGTTAATTTCCGTAAGCGCGAAGGGAATCGAACCGCAGCTAAATTACAGCTTCTGACGTGATTTCCTATTCTGCTTACGCAACGTTTACGAAGTTGTCAACGATCGAACAAATGTTTTCTTTTGTTTGGTCTTGAGATAACAGAACAGGTTTTTAGGTTATTATCGAACTATCATTGGAGCCAAAAAGTCATCATCATCATCATTGGCCTCTGTTCATCTGTTGAAGATGATTTAGGTGGCGTCAGTAAAGTTACAGAGCAGTTAATTGTAATTGAAAGCTTTCGTTCATGGATCCACTCCAGCAAGGTGGGTGAAGTTTCCTCTCCACTGACGTCGCTCTGCCTGGGATTTTGTTTGATAGCGCAGGCCTTCCCAGGTACCCACACCAACCTCTCGACCTTGCCGACAGGACCCGCAGGAAAAACGAATCAGAACATGCGGTGTCGGTTCGGTTGCAGGTGCGTAACGGCTGGCACCGAGCCGGGCTTGTTTCAAGTTTACCTTCTCTATTGCTAGCTCTTCTGCTAGTTAGCTAGTTATCAAATAACACCCAATAATCAAGCCAAAACGTACTTGATTCGAATATAACGATAACCGTTGCAAATTAACAGAATTATCCCACTGGTACTCCTCCTAGCTTATTCCTATTCGAGCGACTTATCGACTCCGTCACCAGTCACTAGTTGATCTTCTCGGCAAACCGATTTCGATATATCGAAAAGATAACGTCGTTAAGATGTCCGTAAAGTTCGGTCAAATTAACAGTTCACTTATCTAATTCAAATTATCAAATCGTCTGTTATGGAGTATTACGACATCGATTGCAAAAGACTGACGTCCGACATTATAAATAAATATTATAATTATTGCTGAACAATGCACACAACACCATCTAATCCCAAAGCATAGCTTGTATTATGGTGACTAGATGACTAATAAAATACTTATACATTTTTAAATACATACATAAAGACACAGAACAAACATCTATGTTCTTCACACAAATGTTTATCCTGGGAGGGAATCGAACCCTCAGCCTACAGTGCAGAAGGCAGAGCTACTAATAACTGAGCTGACAAAAAGTCAAAAAGTCGATCCATTGTTCAAAACGAGTCTAAGTTATGTAGCTAAGGGCTTTGCACGATTACTGTCTCGATATATCGTTGGTCGGTTTTAAGAGTAGGCCCAAGACTTGGCCCCTGACTCATACAAGAGTATTAAATAACGAATCCTTGGTAAATACAAGTTAGTCTTGCTAATGCGTTCGTGGAATAACGAAAGGACAAATTGATCAAATGCCGCACATTTGTGGACATTCTTGCGAGACCTTGCTTTTTCTAGGTAAATAACCAGACATGTTACAAATGGAAGAATTCACATTGTTATTGCAATGCTTGTTTTTAACAGCTTTAGGTACAAAAGATTTGGATTTTTTAAGCGAATTAGGTTGAATCAGTGACGGTTGGCTCACAACAGTTTCTATGATGCAAGCAGTAGTGTGCAAGGGTTACTGTGTTAAGGTTCGAAGGGCGCTGGAGCACGTGACAGACATGACTGAGCAACAGACAAAATAACTTATTTACATATAACTATCAACTTACTGCATAAACACTGCTGAAGATTCGTCCTGTAAACTTTTGACACTATCTTACATAAAAAGATGTGGTTTAAACAGCAATTAACTTCTGAGAGGTGTTAAGAGACGTTCATAAAGAAATACCGTTTTATGCCTAGGGCCGGCCACGTGTGTTATCTCCTGGTATTACAAGCGTCATGGGTTACGAAAAGCACTCACAATGGTGGCAATTCGGTTGGTTCATTTCTAAAATTAGGAATTGTCTAAAATATATTTAGTTAGTCATAGCATTTGTAAAACCTATTCGGTTGTACCATATAACTAAATTAGGAACGCTTAATTAAGTTTGATAAAATTAAATTAGGAAAAGTTGGTAGCAGCAGAATACCAAAGGTTAATTTGACAGTTCAAAACCTAATTTTAGCTAACTATTCATATTTTAATAAAGTTCAAAATTTAAGAGATTAGTGTGATTCTACTTGGATCTACTTTCACACTGTTTTCATTTCAAAATGGACGCCATTTTAAAAATTGGGGGTCTTGTCATTTAATACCCCGTGTATACAACGGCGATAAGATGGGATGCCACAGAGTACGTTTATATTGTCTTTGAATGCGTCTGGCTGGTACCATCCAGTCTGCTACTACAGAGGAAATCATACCTACATATAATACAATGACGCAAGATACTTTCGTTCTTGATTAATATCATCTCCTCAGACAAATCCCAATAGCTAAGTTCATTCCTTTAGTTCAGTCTATCATTCTTTCATTCCCACAGACCTAACAAGATCATCGACTTAGAGCCCATATTGGCAACTATTATGTGCTCAAAAAAAACATACACTGCAACATCCATTGAGAGAGATCTTTAGAAACTCAGTTCAGTCCTTTGTCAGTTCAGTCTTTCCCACAGACCTATCAAGATTATCCACTTAAAGCCCGTCTTGGTCATTGTACTCGGAACAAAACGCCTGCTGCAATTCCCTGCGTCCGGTGACCCCATTCTCTTAGCCCCAACTTCCCGTCACCGAATACTGGTTCAAAGCGGTTCGACGTTTAGTGACGTGCCGTGTTCCGGGGGGTTGCTATGTCAGAAGGAACCGAAGCTTTTTTAAGGCCAAGGTGAACTCAGTTACCAGACTTTCATTCTCGTTTAAGGAACGCTCTTCGGTCACGGTGGCATTTTCATCTCAGCGCTTTCGTGCTTATGAAGGCGCGATACGCTGTCGGTCTGTTAGGGCATGACAGATACCTATATACGACCAAAATAACTCCGTTACAAGAGTATTTCGCTTATACGAAAGTAGTATTCTAATGTCAATGAATGGCTTCGCTATTACGGTCGGATATAAGCTTTTTAACCGACGACAAAAAAGAAGGAGGTTCTCAATTCGTCAAAATCATATTTTTTACTCAAAGGCGCCTGAACCGATATGGAAAATTATTTTTTGTTTCAAAGGGTATTCCTAGATAGACTACTTCTCAGGTAGTCCCATTAAAATTTTATCGAAATCGGTCGAGCGGTTTATAAAAACAAAAATATAAACATTGTATACATCGGTGATTTTTTCGATTACTCCGAAACCTCGTTATATAAAATAAAAATTCTAACGAATTGACCTCCTCCTTTTTTGAAGCCGGTTAATGAAGTACGTTTACCTTGTAATGTAACTTAACGATGGCCGCCGTTACACAAATAAGATAAAACAAACAGGGATGTACTGGTTCTACTGATGAATCAACTTAGCAAACTCTTATCACATATGATGTTAACTAGGTAAGCGTGTGAATGGATGAGATATATGTAGAATGAGTCAGAATATGTACCTACACCTACCTACCTACATACTTCGCGAGATGTTATAAGCATAACGATAAATTGACACAAATAGTTTTACAATATCAATAAGGTTTGCTTGATAGTCGTTCCTAACAGATTAATTGAAATAAGTTAAATAAATAAATAATGCCAGACCCGGACACAGCGTCATCAAGCCTCAAAGTAAGCAGAGCTTGTGTTATTGTGTTAACACATGAATGATACACTAACTAGTGGCGCTGTGAGCTGTAGACCTCGCGAACATGTTTCGAAATGACTTAAATATACCTTTTATACGTTTTCAATCCCCATATCTCCGCCATTTCCTCCACTGAATCGACAAAAAAAACTATATACCTAGTTATAGAGCCTGCTCACAAAATTTCACGAGAATCGGTTGAGAAATGCGACCTATAGAGGAGAACATCCGGACAGACGCCGGACATACGAAAGCATTTTCGCCTAAGCTGAAACGGAGACACTCGCTTCGCTCGGTCAGTTATATACTCGTTTTTTCTTCTGTTACATATATATATTATATATAGGAATAACTAGACCCAAGGCAAATATATGCAGATCATACAACCATTTGTCCCGCGGTAGGAATCTAACCCGCAACCTACCGCATCTCACCTGGGTCTTGGCCCACTGCGCCACAGAGGTCAAAAGAAGAAACGTTCAGCTCGGTAATTATTTGGATGGGTGACCCCTATCGATATTCAAGAAGTTTTTGCTGTTGATGTTGATGGCTGTTTTGTGCTTCGCGTACGATCGTGGATATGTTATATCATTTTGTTACGCGAAAAGTAGGGACACCATCTCATCATAATATTAAAGGATATTCGTGGGACACTTTTAAGTGGCGCCTTTTTTTGTTTTTTTATTGTAGTTTAGTTTAGTTTATTTATTCAAAAACAATTTTTACATCGTGTGTGAATATATCTTACATAATATAATTAAATTAAATTAATAGCATGCAATTACATAACCCATATGTATGCCGGATGCCGAGTCAGTTGGAGCAGTTTCATCTCAAGCTTTTTTGTCATCTAAATAATCTGTCTTTTTATAATATGCTTTAAGAGACAGTCTCTGTTTTATTACGTTTATTACTGAGTGTTAAAGCATGCCATAATTATTACAACAAAGTGCTTTTATGTATATCTAGAGTATACTGATAAAGGTAGTAGTAGCACACAGATAATGAAGAGGCAAATTTTTGTAAGTAGCCATAGCTAACACCCCTAAATCTATTTTTGTCTATCTATGGGATTTTTGCAAATGTTATCTTTGAGTGGCGGCGAAAAAGGCCGGGTCTATCAGAGCGATAATACAGTCTAGACGCTTTGTCATGTAGTTCATAAAAGCAACACGTGACAATATTATTAAACGTTTTTTGAGTATTACTAAGACTTTTATTTGACGTTAGAATGACGTTAGAAACAATCACATATTCATGTTGATGACCAGTTTAATCTAGAAATAAGATCCTAATTAAATTAACTGTTTTCGAATGGTGTAATATTACAAAATGTTACGTTGTCTTATGCAATATTACCCAAATAAATTATTGAACTTTACTAGTAACATTAAGCCTTCTATAGAATTTTTCGAAAGGCGGTCAATTTCAGGTGCTTATTTAGATTAAACAACTTTGTCAAGAGTAGGTTTATAAAGCCTTATTTGAAGATCATTAAGCTTCAAAGATTCAATCACAGTCATCTCGGAGAAAATTATGATAATGTAGGTTATGTTTATGGTCCTGACGACAACTTTTAAACAAATTTGAACTAAAACCAGAACAGAACTTTTAGGATATGTTTTGTAATCACATAAAATTTACTTATGTGATATTTCAAGCCTAGACAAAATCCACTTTATGTTGGCGTTTACGCCTGAGGAAAGATCAAATTGTATGGATGACATTAGCTTGTGATAGGTCACAAGCGTTCGTTGAAGCGTGATAGCTGCTGTCATTTCCATACAATTGGACCTTTCTGTAGAGACATTATAGCTCGAAGGAAAGTTAAGCGCGTTTGTCTAAGCACCCAGGTTTTTGGAGGATTCCCTGCGGTTTATAGATATTTGACGTTATTTGTCAGCTTGTTAGGTGTGGCAACTTGACTTCCACTCGCTATAAAACCAGCAAAAGGTTGCCTACTTTTTGGCTGATGCAATAGGGTGGATTGCTTGCGTGATGCTTGTTATCCTTTGCAACTTTAGCGGTCAAGCAACTTGGTATCGCATTATCATCAGCAAAGAGGTGCAAATGGTATCAACATAATCAAGTTAAGCAATGGCGACACAAAATTACCAGTTTTCCACAAATTCGTGAGTATATTTTAACAAAATATAAACAGCTCATTGATAAAATCCTATCATCGTGTTAGGTGTACTGTGTTTTAATGAGTCGTAGTTTATTTACAATGTTGTCCACACGTAATTCATGTTTATACATGATTCAGTTAAATTAATATTCCAGTAAAATCTTAAATGGATAACCAGCAATCACTTAAACTTATTACTGGTATTTTTGTTTTAATTTTGGCCTATCAACGATTAACTATCATCATGGCATAACGAATGCAAGTAGAGCTGTATGTCTGAGTCAGTTTCATTATATTATTGAGAATTAAAATATTAAATGCAGCGTGTACTTATTTACTAAAAGTATAACGTTAAACATACTTCTCTGTCACATTTTCCGTTTTCCAAGACTACACTAAAACTACATATTATTATTTCTTTTAGAAAAGGTACGTAATTCGAAACCAAAACTAATTTGGTCACTCTACTATGTTTAAATAACTGGTTTCCACTAAAATATTCACAAGGATGGCTAGTTTAAAACCATTCAACGTTTTGCATTGAATACCGTGTGACCCAAACAAAATTGATTATTCATACGAGATTACATTAGATATTAAGACGTTCATTTTTATTAAGAATAGGTATTTTAGTTCATGATGATGGATGAATCAATTTGTGTCCATCACATGTGTACCAGATGTTTTAAAAGACAATAATAATATCAAAATAGTCATTAGTGATGTATTTAATAGCATAATCGTGCGCGCGTGGATCTGTCCTGCACTGACTGCACGTGGCAAAGACAAGTGGCTCTTCATGAGCAATTTCATCAAGGTCAGTTTGTTTCATTTGTAATTAAATCATTGCAATAGCTCAATTATCTCAAATCCTACTATTGGTTCGAATCCAGTCGTGCACCAATGAAATAATCGAAAAAATTATGTGCGCGTTAAAATCGCGAGCAATCCGGCATATCGTAGAACCTAAAAAGTTTTATTACACGTGCCAAGTGCATAAAAGAAGCCTCCGAGGCGCACCGTAATCCTTCCACCACACTGGTTTGAAATAACTAGTGACACGATAAGACGAAGAAGAAGCAGAATAACTCAAGGTCCTTGTGATTAAATGAACTGATACTTCGTAGTTATTCTTCTCTACAGAATCTGCCTTGATGACAAATTTGCCAATGTCAAGTTATTGTTTCGTTATAATATCTTCACAAAGTCGTAGTCGATCAATTGTCTATTCTAAACGTCATCGCGGAATGACCGTCTAGAATTATCTTGAATTCCTCGTCGACAATGCAACATAAAGTACGCATTTTATAATTGACTGACGTGTTCAATGTGTTTTCATTTTGAATAAACTTAAAGGAACATCCGCATAAAAAAATAAATTTCACAGTTATCAATTTTAATTTTAAATCTTTGTCCTCCATTAGGTCCGCTTGTGATGGTCACCGTACAAAATCGCGTGTGCCATTATAAGTTCATTCATGGACATTGATGCCAAATTTAGATTTCAACCTTATTCTAAAGGAGTTGTATGCTAATAGTTTAATATTCTAAATGTATGCAAATAGTTCAGAGCGTCTACTCGGCAAAACGACTTCGATATATCGGAACGATAATATCGTTGAAATGTTCATCGAGTTTTGTCGAATCGATAGTATAGACGTTGTCAAATTAAATTATCGTATCGCCTGTGGATCACGACATCGCCTGTCAAAAGTAATGGCGGTAGAAACAATGTAAATAATATAATTTGGAACGATTATTGTCTGGATATATCGTTCGTCGTTTACCGAAGTAAACTCCCAGTGTTATTTTTATATAATAAAATAATAATAATACTGGACATTTTACACAGCATCATCTAGCCCTAAAGTAAGCAGAGCTTGTGTTATTGAAACCACTATGACTGATTTAATACATAAAAAAACGATTTTTGTAAATACATACATATTATGAAATAAACACAGACCCAAGACGGGAATCGAGCAAGCAACATTCTGCGTCTCAAGCGGGCCTTCGCCCACAGCGGCACAGAGTTCGTCGATTTTATAGATGTTTTATTGTCTTTGGCAGACGCCACCCTACTTATATTTATAGTGATTATACCTACTAAAGGTACCTACCACCTACCTACCTACTAAAGGTAATCAATATGCTTCTAAAGAGAAATTGGAATTGCTCAATGCCTTTATGACGTCACACACAACAATCAATTTACAACAATAGCAACATGTAACCATAGTATCGAGATACCGCCACACAATACATAATGAATCAGTTTAAGGAAATTACATGCTCCAAATTTATTTAATAATAAATATTGAAGGACAATGCACACAACACCATGACTGACTGATGACTGATACTTATATGTTTTTAAATATATACTCATGTAACACCCAGACACAGGACCAACACCAACGAGTATATTAATCACATACTAAACCGACTAGTTGTCGAGAAATTATTGCTCAATAAATTGTCCGTGTGTTACCTATGGAAGTTACGGTATCTTCCCTATAAATCGATTTTTCCTAGCGAACTTGTATTTTTTATTGCTAATTATTTCCGATTTGTATCATTTATTAGGTAGATTATTTAAATCTATGGGTAGGATATAATATTTAATTTGGTAATAATGCTATTGGGAACTGGAAGCTAGAGTTACCATTTATATATAAACGCTATAAAAACAAATCGACATGTCCGGACATACCAAGGCGTCTACTGTAGAAACCGATTTAAAAATATCGAGACGATAAAGTCGTTGAAATGTTCGTTGAATTCGGTCGAGTTATTTCGTTGTGAAATTAAGTTATCGTATCTCTTGCGCTGGAGGATTACGACATCGATTGTCAAAAGTAATGTCGGTCGTTTCATCGTAGGGTCTTGCACAATTATTGTCCCTATACATCCATAATCGGTTTCAAGAGTAGGTTCCTAGGACTTTCGGTCTTGCTAACTTTGGTTTTAGTAACCTGTTTCAATAAAGAAACGAATCAAAACGGTTTTAATCATAAGTCATAAAAGTCATAAGTCAAAATAATGTATTCAATAAAATCACAAGAATCACTTTGAAACGTCTTGCATACTAGGTGAATTTAGGTGTCGATTCTTCCTAACCCAAGTCCGAGAAGAATTGACAAGAAACTCATCCTGGTACTTGCGCTTTCTTGTAAGATCCTTCTTATAAATAGCTCTACTATGAACTAATACAAGGTAACAGAAGATGATATTATATTATATACATTTCAAATCTGTCAGTTAACTGTCAGAGGGTAGAGGAACATGAGGCCATGCGTCCTTACTCTTCTAACATGCCCTCTCAGTCGCTGGCTTAAGCCGCCATTTTAGATTGTTTTCTTTATTGAAACATTTTAGAGAATATGTATTAAGTACTCACATGCTTGATGTTGTAGTGGAGAATACTGTCCATGTAACTAGGTAGCTGGTTGACAACGGTGAAGTAGCCGAAGACAGAAGCTCCGTGGGTGATGATGATCGCCCAGACCGGTGCTGAGGTGAAGAGATTCCTCCAGGGTACGGGCATATGCTGTTGAAGACATTCTAATGAGTAAATTTGTAACGACCAGTCCTTGATGGCCATGGCTAGGTCATACCACATTTTTAGGGTGCTGAAGAACAACTAGGAACTTATTGTATAGTTATGTTTAGTCTGTCTGTCTGTGGTATTTTGTGGATAGGTATTTGTAAGATATTAGGTGATTTCTTGAACAGCTTTTTACCGACTAAACCATTTATTGGAAATACTGACTTAAAATGTTTCAAATCTAACTAATATTATAAATGCGAAAGTAACTCTGTCTGTCTGTCTGTTTGTTACGTTTTCACGCCTAAACCGCTGAACTGATTTTGATGAATTTTGATATAAAGATATATGGGACTTTGGAGAAGGACATAGGCTACTTTTTATGTAGGTACAACGCGTGCGAAGCTGCGGGCAGCAGTTAGTAAATTACAAGAGCAAATATTACGGCTAGTATTACTTTATTATATTATGAGTAAGAGTTTGTAAACCATTAAATAAAAATGAAAGCTTCTACTAAGAAGGTTTTGAATTGGTTTGAAACCTGATCACCAGTAATTCTGATCTTTACTGACTTCGGTAGCCTTTACTGTGTACGCACACATTCTTGGCTAATTTATCTTGTATATTTCTGGGTAAGTATAAATAATGGGTATTTATGAGGAAAATCAACCTTATGTCATTGAAATAATTCAAGGGAAATTCGCTGTCGTAAATCAAGGCGAGGCAGTCACATTCGCGCATCTGTGAATACAAATCATTGACCAATTTTATAGCAAGGTCATATATTTGAATACTTTATAATTCGGTTTTGCGATGTTAAGTAAAAAATCACATGTTTTATAAAATAAAATCACAAGAACCATTTTGAATCGTCTTCCTACAAACTAGGCAATCTATGTAGGTGCCTGTTCCTCCTAACCCCAGTTCAAGAAGAATCCGGCAAGAAACTCGTCTAGCAAGAATCATACAAAAAGCGTTACGAACGCTTTTTGTATGATTCTTGTTAATTTTGTTATGGATACCGAGTCGAGATGGAGGGGAGCTTAACCAATAGAAATAAAATAAATAAATAATTGTGGTGAATCGTTCCAAATTTTTATCATTTAAATAAAAGTCTTCTTGAATGACGGATGATAGAAAGGAGTGGAAAAGAAGAACCTGCTGTGCCGATCCTACTCAGTGGGCTAAGGGCAGGAAGTGATGACGAGGTTGCGATAACAGTTAAAACAAAATGTGCTCAAAATTATCAATATTTATGTAAATAAAATCTTATTTGCGTGTGTTTGTAATTAAACCAAATGTGAGTGTGTTCGTTCGAGTGGATTCGAGAATGGTTTGAATTTAGAATTAGATGTTTTTTTCAATTTTTTTAATAGCGCGTTCGAACTCGCTAACGGGACGGCTAGTAATATAAATAGAGACTTGTATAGAATGATTTGCCGACAGACATCTTGTTTTTTGTTTGAACCAACACAATACTTCTCTTTTTATGCTGATGCTAATTAGTTAGATACCTACTTCAAATCACCAAATGAATTAAGTCGCAAAAAACCTCCGGATTTACCCAATAACAGCGCAATTTAATCTCAGACCAAATATATATTTAGACGGAACGTCGCGATAAGCCAAGGTGTATATTTACTATCATTTTATGTAAGTGTGAATGTCGTGGGCTAGTATTTTTTACATGTTCTCTGGGTAAATTTGTATGATTGAGTATGATATTGTATTGGTTGATTCTTAAGCAAGGCAATCATTTTATTGTGCACAGCTGTGATTATTAATGCAAATTGCACAACCGCTAAAATTCAGGCTTTACGGTCTTAAAACAGCTCAACTGTTTCACATCTATTTTATATTATTGTATTTATTTTAATATTTTAGTTATAGATACTTCCTGTTTTAGTATTTATGGCATTTGTAGTTGAATTATTGTATTTAGAGCGATTCATTAAAATGCAGGTGATTATGATAAGTAGAACATAATGTTAACAATATAACCAGACAATATAAGTATAAAGTATATTATTCATTACATTTCTGTAATTTATAATTATATTTATATAATAGTTAATAATATTATTATTGACTAGGGAATTCTGGCATATTAGGTCAAGTGTGCTCGATGACGTTTCGTGCTAAGGTTTTGTGTTCCAAATAATAGTCAAGTGAAAAGTGATTCCGTGACACTTTTTTGGTATGGCCGCTATTTATTTACTGTTTTTACCTCACAGAAACAATTATTTTTTTGATAGATAGATACAAGATTTATTTGATAAACCAGCACACACGTACAATCAATGGAACACCATTATACATAATGGTAAATACATAAAACTTTAGGTTAGATACTAGGTACTTTTGTATGATGTTAACTAGGCGACGACGTGACATTTACTAAGAGTAAGGAGCATGGTTTGTGTCCAAACCTTCACTTTGGTTTCGCGGCACTTCGCCTTTATATTTATTTGGTCTGCGATTTCAATAGCACGGTGGCTGCGCACATTGTACTAACTACTCGGACCGGATGCGATTGAATAGTTTCGGAATTGAGCACAAAAAATATTTCTTCAGCACTATTGACTTGCGTTGTTTCCAGATGAAAATCCGTCTAGTTTGAAACAAATTACGGGGCCTTAGATCATGCATAAACTCTCGGACAGAGGTATTATATGTTTAATTAAACGTGTGTATTTGTGTGCTTGTGTTTCTGTGTACCTGTGTAGATGTACATGTTTATGTGTGCATCTGTCTGTGGCATCGTAGTATCCAAATGACCTTGATTTTATTTGTTTAAAAGGTGACTTGATCGAATAATTTATTATGTAGCTATTAAAGAAAATGTGTTTAGCTATTTTAAGATCTCTTTATCTCTTCTCTGGATTATGATCTGATGTGAGCAATTTCCACAGGTCTCGACTCGAAATTTGGTATCCTTACTTCAATCATCTTGCAAGACTATGGTAACCTGAACCTGATGCTGCAGTATCGTCTGCAGGATATCCAATTCCTAACAAACTTACAGCAGGGTATCGGTTTTGGGCTCATTGCAATCGTCTCAAATGTTATCGATAGATGTTTTGTTTTTGTGTCGGGGGTTATTGATATAATTTCAAATTCTAAATCCTTGTTTTATTGTGTCACAGAGGACACAGTGGGTGAAAGCCCGACCGAGACGTAGAAGATTGCAGGTTCGATCCACGCCGCGAGACAAATGTTTGTATAATCTGCGAGTATTTGTCTCGGGTTTGGGTGTTTTTATGTATAGTATGTATGTATAGCAAAAAAAGCTCACAATAACACAAGCTCTGCTTACTTTGGGACAAGATGATGTGTGAAATGTCCGGCATTATTTATTTATTTTATTATTCGAGTAGCCCACCAAAAGATAAATACAATTTGCAATATTTCTAGAATGTGAAATAACGAGCTATTGTGTTTGATATGACAGTAAAACCATCTGTTTAATCAAATAGGTACCTATTTGAGGCGACCGAATTTAACTGCACTAAGAAGGTGAATGTGGTTCGCTACAACTCCTTGCTCAAATGTTATCATTAAATTAAGTTAGGTTCAAATCATGATCAGCAAGTACCTACGGCATCCAGAAAACTATTGAGACAGAATGTTTCCAAGAAAAACAACCAGACCCGAGACAAATATTTGCATCACAGGCGGGCTTTCGCCCACTCCGCCACAGAGGTCGTCAGTATTGGACCAGAATTTTTATTTATTTCAGTACATGGTTAATGGCGGTATAATTGGACTAGCAATAGTATCTAATAGTTTACGATGATAAAAAACCAAGATGCTGAAAAAATTAGGTAGGTACCCTACCTAGGTTACGGTACCCTAGGTACGGTACCCTAGAAATAGGCAGGACATTCGCACTTGAGTGGTTTTTTTCTACAGAGCAATCATAGTAAGTCAGGTAGATACTCACTCCTTTAGTGGAAGGCTCCTGTGGTAGAGCTTTCATCAGATAGTTGCGCTCCGTTTCGGAGATGCGTGGATGCTGAGCTGGTGTGTCGTATACAACAGCAAACCATGCGACTGACCACATCACACCGATTATACCTGCATAAAAATATCACATAAGATACGATCGCATCTAGTCATGAATACAGTCAAGTAGTTCGAAATATAAGTACGCCATGTTGTGATTGGACGGTCATTCCGATTGGTTGGCTTGCTCTGAGGGCTGATTCTTATTCCGGCCGCCGTCGAGTCAACACGTGTTTTGAAACTCACCTCACGTATCTTCGCAGTTAATGTAGAAGCGTTATAGTAAAATCAAAATAAAGTCTTATTAAATTTCTGCAACTGCATGAAGCATACTATAACGTCGATTTACGCCCACAGGATTTCTATTACAATCGAATAAACAATGTTACTCCAACAGACATAGCTGCTATGATGCTTGGCACTGATCCAGCAATTTACCTTTTACTACTTTTAATTTTGCGACCTCTGTGGCGCAGAGGGTTAAGGCCTGCCTGTGACGCAGAAGGTTGCGAGTTCGACAAATGTTTGTATGATCTGCAAGTATTTGTTAAATAGCATATTTGTAGTAGATATATTCAGACATGTGGCACCTATAACAAAAGCTCTGCTTTCTTTGGGGCTAGATGACTCTGTGTTAAATGTCCGGCATTATTTATTTATATTTAATCCCTCGATATAGATATGGACATCTAACAAATTTTAATAAGGCATTTCTTCTTCTTGGTCTTATCCTACACAAAGCAGGGTTGGTACAACATGTATGTTTCTCCCATTTAGTATGCCATAAAATCATATGATTAATTTATGGCCAAAAATATACCACACACATAATATAGTTTTTAATCAGATATCCTTATTATATTGTTGTAATAAAAATCCAGCAGCAATAAAAATACTCAAACATGGCGACCTCTGTAGCGCAGTGGGCCAAGGCCCGGCTGTGACGCAAAAGGTTACGGGTTCGATTCTCACCGCGGATCAAATGTTTGTATGATCTGCAAGTATTTGGCTCGGGTCTAGGTGTTTTTATATATAATATGAATATATTTACCTAAAAAAGTATGCAAGTACTATATTTTTTTTATAATGCTTGGCATTTCACATCATCTCGCCCCAAAGTAAGCTGAGCTTGTGTTATGGGTACTTACCAAATGACTGATATACTACTTAATACTTTTTTTTGTAAATACATACATATTATACATAGAAATACTCAGACCCGAGACAAATACTTGCTGACCATACCAACATTTGTCCTGCAGCGGGAATCGAACCTTCTACGTATCAGCGAGACTTGGCCCACTGCGCCACAGAGGTCATGTGGTACTCCATAAAAAAGTTCTGCGTACTTTAGAACTAGATGATGCTATGTGAAATATCCGGCATTATTTATTTATATATTTAGCGAGAATTAATCTGTCTCGGATACTGGAATACACGTGCCTAATGTCAGAGGATAAAATAATACACTCGTGAAAACGTTTTCAGGGACATCGTCGAGACGCTCGGCGCTCTGTGTGGGTTGAATGTGGGCGGGATATAATTATAACGCCATGAACTCACCAGTGAAATAGAAAGCCGATTCCCATCCGAAGTGGGCGATGAGAAACCCGCAGATTGGCATTGTCATAGCCGCACCGAGGGAGGACGCTGCAACAAAGGACAAATACTTATTGTAGGTACTAGTACGAACACTCGCACGTTTGTACTCCTTCTTCTTAAAGTGTCACTGTAACGTGTGGGTTTTTTTAATTGTTTTTTTTATTTTCAATAGACCTACGTTTGACCTCGATCACGCCTGATGTTAAACGACGATATCGCCGACGATGGGGCACGCAGGTCTAGAAGACACCTATTTACTCGAGACTTGAAGAGACCTAGATTGTAGTTTTCAGGAAAGACAGACGACGGCAGAGCATTCCAATCCTTGGCTGTACGCATTATAAATGTGGAAGCAAAGCGCTTTGTTCGTAAGGGTGGTAGACTGACAAGGTATGATACTGAGCGGTACGTCTGCTTGTTCTGTTGTGAAAAGGAGATGGTGGAATTAGATCATGTATTAACTGGGCACATTCTCCGACATGTACTCTATAAAATATCGAAAGGCAAGCAACGTGCCCCTCAGAAGCTCCTTTCGTGCACATATCTTCGAACTTTTTATGATATACAATATAATGTTGATGGCAATGTTTGCAATGAAACATTATCGTCATAATGCAAACACAGTTCTTTCCTCTGATATACAATTAGTCTAATCTATCAAGTACCAGTCACGATTAGTTAAATGTTCTTGAAACGATGGATTTCCTTATTCTGTGTGCATTAATCGCACACAATCAGACGGAATGATACATTAATAATTACGTTTTAAAAACTAAAAAGAAAACCGACTTCATTGAATGAAATTTGAGCCTATTATACATTTTTAGTGGAAAGTAGATGTATTTTGTATATATATGATATGGATAGGCCAAATTTACGCACTGCTTAAATGAGACAGCGAGGTATCGGAGTAAACGAAAATATCATCGATGTAAAAAAATTTTAGAATTTAACGGTTCAGCCGTTTTCGAGTAATCGGTGAACATACATAAAAAATAATAAACACATTCACTGCCACTGACACGCCTCGCGTGTTCAGGCTAATCTAAGTCAAGAACACGCCAGGCGTGTTTTGAATGTTTCGGTTATATTTCCAAAACTAGGCCAGATTTTCTGTTCAAATTTTTAGTGCATCATTTTTAAAGGATAGGCTTTGGCATATTGAAGCGGTTCCCTAAAAAAACTAGTTAGTTTTTTTTACGAAAAATAGGTATTTTGTAGTGCCGAGAACACGCTAGGTGTGTTCACTTACTGAAGCTACCCTTAGGTTCCCAAACTTTTTTATTCTATTAAACGCTTTGCTAATTTCAGAGTTATAAGCTTACGATATGAGATTTTTAACCAGTATTTGATGACAAAACGGAATGTCATAATTTATCGGACCGTTGTTTTTACCGGATACAGTACTGTGTCATGTATGAATAAATAATAAATAAATAAATAATGCCGGACATTTCACACAGCACCATCTGGCCCCAAAGTAAGCAGAGCTTGTGTTATGGGTACCACATGACTGATATACTACTTATATGAAGTCGCTTATACAACTCCATACGCCATCAATGAAAAAAAAACGTACACACACATCCTATGTATATCTTTATATAATTATACATACACACACAGTGACATACACACGTACAGTAAAATTATCTCTATTATATAAAAATCAATTGCTGTTCGTTTGTCTCGCTAAAAATTTTGTCATTATTAATATCTTCCGTTTCCGGTGCAAATTTAACTTTTCCTGAAGATAAGATAAGAAATCAATTTATTTCATTTGAATATTTTGAATTTAATTCATACTTATGTAATTAGGTAAAGCCAATCAACCAACATTATGATAATACGAGATAAATAACGTAAACAAACTTTCTGCAGTTCAAAGCTTTTTATCGGTTTAATAATTTAGATGAATTCACTCATATAAGACTGAAAATATGTTTAAATATGATTGTCACTCGATATATTATTAAAACAAATGTACTTGCACTGTTAACAATGCCAATGTTACAGTTCACAATAAAACTTTATTCATTTATGCATGGGAATTTTAGTAAAAAAAGTTTGAGAACCTTTAACTACGTTATAATAAATTTACTTACTAAAATAATTTTATTCAAGCAATGCCGCGAGCACGCCTAGCGTGTCCGCGGTTTTATACGGCGGCATCTCGATAAACTTCAAGAAAATCGTGGTGGCAGTGAATGAGTTAAAATAAAAAAGATTCCGACGAGAACCTCCTCCTTTTTGATAAAGTCGGTTATAAATATACATGCGCTACGCATTGGCCAAGGTGGGAAATATAACTTTTCCTTGTTCGCTGTCATTGTTTCTATTTCCTATCTCTTATCGTGTCACTAATTATTTCTAACCAGTGTGGTGAAAGGATTAAAGTGCGCTTCAGAGGCTCCTTTCGTGCACTTGGCACATGTCTTCAACTTTTTAAGTTCTTCAACATACAACATTTGAGAGTACTGAAGTATAGTGCAAATATTTTTCGTACAGAAAAATCTATTGGTGCACGGCTGGTTTCGGACCTTGACTGCCCATTGTACCACTTAAATACTTGCACTTAATTCAATATAAAACATTGCTGGACAATGCACACAACACCATCTAGCCCCAAACTAAGCATAGCTTGTATTATGGTGTCCAGATGACTGATACTTATATATTTTTAAATACATACTTATGATACTTTATAACACACACAGAACAAACACCTGTGTTCATCACATAAATGTTTATCCTGGGAGGGAATCGAACCCTCAACCTACAGCGCAGAAGGCAGAGCTACTACTAACTGAGCTGATAAGCCAGTCAAATTAAATTGGTATATTTTATTTTTATTTTTAACCGACTTTAAAAAAAGGAGGAGTTTCTCGATTCGTCGGAAACTTTTTTTTTATGAATATTCACAGATTACTCGAAGACGCCTGAACCGATTTCGAAAATTATTATTAATTTTCTTTCAGAGGGATTAATTTTCTTTTATCCTTCCCAGGTGGTCCCATTTAAATTTTATCGAAATCGGTCGAGTGGTTTTTAAAAAATCAACAAAAATAAAAATAAAATATATTTACGATATTTTTTATATACCTACATAAGGTCGGTTTTCTTTTTAGTTTTTAAAACGTAATTATATAAGGTGTACTCGTACAATAAAGATAAATATCACCTACGTTGAAGCTATTAAACATTCTTTCACTTAAAATGGAATATTTACCATAATATATGAGTTTTTCTGCTTCTGCTGCCCGATATTTCGGTGATCCATGATCACGAGATAAACTGACATGGCATGCAACTGTGCCGAAATATCGGGAAGCAGAAAAACTCTTATAACATGGTAAATATCCCGTTTTAAGTGAAAATTATGTTCAAAACCATGATTGTTTTTGAAGTTATATTAAACATTCATTTAAAAGCATACATGATGCATACTATACAGCATACTTTAATGTTGATTGTACATTGTATAGCAACAACATAGATGAGGTAACACCTTCATGGTGTCAGTCGCGGTGTTGCCACAACGATAGGTAATTGTTGTTCCGTATAAAGTGTAATTCTCCGGGGAACACGCAATCTGTCTATGTAGCTGTAAATCTGTGATGCAATGGTTCACTGACGTTGGAAGGCACACTAAACATTTTAGATACTCAAAAAGTGCTAGGTAAAGATACTTACTAAGCACAGTAAAGTTTTCGAGGTTATAGGGACGTTCAACCTTGCTTTATTAAAAAAATTTTTTTTATATAATGTTGCCATTGCTAAATAACTGACAAATAGTCAAACATTGCAAAAAGCTCCCAATTTTAATGCGAAAATTTCAATAAATAATTATGTTTTAAAACTAATAAGAAACCATGTTCATTCAATTAAATTTGAGGCTATAAAAATACAAGCTAATTGAAAACCTCCTTTTTTTGAAGTCCTTCCTTCCTTTTTACTGCATCATGGTTGGTTAAAAAATCCGAGCAAATGAAGAAAAGGATTCCGATGAGATGACAGAAATAATCGGATAGCTATCTCTTAGAGTAAGCATTTTTACGAGTTCTAAATATTACTTCCCTACAAAAACTAAAATACAAACTTTAACTCATTTAGTCATTAGTGTAGAGTAGATCATTAGATCATTTTTAACCGACTTCATCAAAAAGGAGGAGGTTCTCAATTCGACGGAATCTTTTTTTTTCTCATGTATGTTCACCGATTACTCAAAGACGCCTGAACTGATTTGGAAAAATCTTTTTTGTTTTAAAGGGTTTCATTCCCAGGTAGTCCCATTTAAATTTTATCGAAATCGGTCGAGCAGTTTTTAAACTATCATCAAAACAAAAAATTGTATACATCGATGATATTTTCGTTACCTGCAGTGCAGAGCAGTGCGTTTAGTTGGTCTACCCATATTATTTATATAAACAAAATAAATGTACTTTCCACAAAAAAATTCAAAATAAAATAATTTTATGTTTTCAAATTGTATCCAATGAAGTCTGTTTTCTTTTTTAACCGACTTTATCAAAAAAGAGGAGGTTCTCAATTCGTCGGAATCTTTTTTTTTTTATGTATGTTCATCGATTACTCGAAAACGGCTGAATCGATTTAGAAAAATATTTTTTTGTTTGTAATGGTACTTATACTTCACAGGTGGTCCCATATAAATTTTCGGTCGAGCTGAAAAATCAACGAAAATCTAAAAATCGTATACATCGATGATGTTTTCATGTACTTCGATACCTCGTTGTCTCATTGGAGCGGTGCGTTTATTTGGCCTACCCATATTATATATATATATACAAAATACATCTACTTTCCACTAAAAATGTATGATAGGCTCAAATTTTATTCAATGAAGTCGGTTTCTTTTTAGTTTTTAAAACGTAATTATTATAAAATTTAATATATTTTAGTTTTTAGTTTCTTTAGTATTTTTATGTAATTATGATGACAACGAGCAGCTGTGATGATGGAGCCAGGGTCCAATTCAACGGAACTTCTCAATAAATAGGCCGATTGAGCCGTTTGATTGATACCTGTTAAGCATAACAGAGTTATATTAACAATAACGTGAGCTGATATGATGATGAGGTCAGGAGCTGTTCCATGGAACTTTTTAGTGATTAGTATAAATATGCATATAGTTAGGTATAGGTAAAAATATATGATTATATAATATATCTGGATCAGTTGAGCTAGATCGTTTTAAGCGGTTCTCAGATAGGTCAACAAATAGAATATAATAGTAGTTTATTTGACACACAACACGAATATTACAGACATAGAGAAACAAACAGGAAAATGATTAGAGTAGGTAGGCCAAATTACACACTATATGAGAGTACATAATTCGCTTGTGGTGCGAAACAGTAGGGCGATTATGGAACTCTCATTACAATCAATTTCTATCAGTTTTCATAGATTTCTGATAGACATTGATTGTAATTAGAGTTCCATAATCGCCTTTCAGGTCCAGTCTCAGCTTTAATGCCACTCCTATTGGAGACAGTGCTGGTTTATTTAATATGTATTTTATGTTATTGTACTTATTGTTATTGTACTCTTACATTTTGTGTAACTATTTCTGTAGGTAAATATAGATAAAATATCCGTGTTTGAGCTCATTTATATCAGTGCGAACCTAATAGAATCATTTATGAATACTTTTTCGTCTTTTATGCAATCACCGAGTTACTTATAAAAAAATCAAATGACACGATACGGACAGCGCGAGATAGTTTGACTATTAGTGTAGAATTATACCATTGAACTACCTACCTATTCTAGAAATAAGTATAATACCTACCTATTTATGGGTTTTTCCTTTGAAAATATACAGTAAGTAAATTATTCGAATTCGGTCACGCTACAACAATACTAAAGATACACGTACGTCAGCCGAGCTGAGATAATCTATTGTAGGAAAGTTTCCATCCATCTACTGCTGGCGGGTAAACGAATTACCCATCTATCACAGACGCCAGTTTGATCCGTAACCAGATGTTTTTTAACGGACTTCAAAAAAGGAGGACGTTTTCAATTCATTTTTTTTTTTTTTCAAATTCAAATCTTTTTATTTCGGACAATTTAGATCCATAGTTAGTAGCACATATATAAGACATAATTACGTTTTAAAAACTAAAAAAAAACCGACTTCATTGAATGAAATTTGAGCCAATAATACATATTTAGTGAAGGGTAGGCCAAATAAACGCAACGCTCCAACGAGACGGCGAGGTATGAAAGTACATGTACATCATCGATGTACTTATACAATTTTTAGATTTTCGTTTATTTTTCAGCTCGACCGATTTTGATAAAATTTATATGGGATCACCTGTAAAGTATACCCTTTCAAACAAAAAAAGAATTTTCCAAATCGGTTCAGCCGTTTTTGAGTAATCGTTGAACATACATTGAAAAAATAAAATAAAAAAAAAAGATTCCGACGAATTGAGAACCTCTTCATTTTTGATAAAGTCGGTTAAAAAGAGAGTTAGTAATACAATGATATAAAAGATCAAAGTAAAAAATGAAACTGACGCTGGTTCGACTTAATTTTTTTTATGTTTGTTACCTCATAACTCCGTCATTTATAAACCGATTTGAAAAAATCTGATTTCATATGAAAGGATATACTTCCCGATCGGTCACATATAGATTTCTTAAATATCTGTTCAGTAGTTAGGTTTTTAAATAAAAAAACTGAAAAAATACGTCGGAAAAAACGAAATTTTGATATTTTGCTTTTTGATACTTACATGAAGTCAGTTGTCTTTTTAGTTTATAAAACTTAATTATTTTCAAATTATTTTGTCTTCTTGAAATGCCACAAGTTGTCTAAGACCGCTTTGCTTTTAGCGATAAGGCCGCCCGTTGTACAACTGTATATTGCTATTTTTTTTGTGCGTTCTTTTGTGTACAATAAAGTTTTTTATCTATCTATGTATCTAACAACAGAAATACCAGCATTGTTAGAATAGAACACTTAGACACGTACCTACGTGTACTAATGCTATTGGTAAGGTAACATCCATAGTTAGTGCAATAATCGATAAAAAGTTTACGATCGAAATAGCAACAGGTAGTCTGAATGTCAACATAGGTTCACGGCGAAGTGCTAATAAAAACCTGAAGGTCTTCGTGCACTTGGTGTTTTCCTCGAAAATACCTAGACCCAGATGGATGGAAGGGCAAGCATGGCGCCGTGACTCGATTCGAAATTACTTAAGTACTGGTACTGGTAATTAAATAACAAAACTGGCTAGGTATGATTGATAGGCTCTTTATTAAGGTCAGGGTTTTAAGATAACATGCATTATGTTTCAGAGCAAATCCAAATTCAAGAACGTGGAATTAAAGTTTTGAGGGAACCGGACAAAATAGTACATTTTACACCTAGGAAGAAAAGGAATGAGAAAGTGACCAATTCCTATAGAGTCATTTGAGATAGACTTTTCCGTCCCGCATTTTAGTAGGCCTGAAATGATGTATTTTCTAAGTTATATTTGGAAAAGGAATGGGCAAGTTTCTTAGTAGGTGTGGTATAAAAAGTATGGTTCACTCGACGAGACTCCTTTGCACTTGTCTGGTATTTCCTGATTACTCCTTGTTATTTATTTAGCTTCTATAAAATGCATTGCAATAACAAAGCAGGCATTTAAAAATTATAAAAAACATGATTTCACTATGCAAAAATTCAAATCTGTCAGAAACAAATATATCAAAACGTATCTATATAATCGAGAATGAGGACCTCTGTGACGAACGCCGCGGAGAAATGTTTGTATGATCTGCAAGTATTTGGGTCTCTCGGATCTGGGTGTTTTTCTATATATAATACGTATGTATAATTATTATTTTAACTCTACTTTTCTGAAACAACTTTCGTTTGTACTCTTTCTGTCCAGCTAATCTTTTCCATCCTTCTATAACACCACATCGCAAATGCTTCCACAATCTCTCTATATCTCTGATTCATTGTTATCTCACTCGCATACATCGCTATACTCCAAACATAATAATAATAACATTGACATTTCATACAGCGTCATCTAGCCCCTAACTAAGCATAATCATTCATCACCTATTACAGTAATGATTACTTATAGAATCTAATTAATATTATAAAATAAATCCGAAAGCAACCCAGTCTGTCTTGTCTGTTTGTAACGTTTTCACGCCTAAACCGCTGAACCAATTTTAATAAATTTGGTATAGAGATAGATGGGACCATGGAGGAGGACATAGGCTACTTTTTGTGTAGGTTCCAAGCATTCGAAGCCGCGGGCAACAGCTAGTACTTACATATTTTTCATTACTTATACTCAGAAAGTAGGCCTGAAGTTGCCTGAGGAGCGGGTTGAAAGTAGTACTTGTCAGCCCTAGGGAAAATCGTTTTCAACTGACAGCTGTCAACAGAAATTGATAAATCTGCATTCCACCGATTCTCTACAACCAAGCACTTCAAAAGATTATCCGGTGCAATCCAAAACCATTGCCGTAACAGCTGAAGAAAATAGACAAATATCGATGTCCTCAAGAATCTCTGGATACTGTAGAAACTCAAGTTTCCCAGAAAATTTCACTAATTGCTCTAATTATACGTTATATATTAGCTTCACTTGTATGCATGTTTCTATGTTTGTGTGTAACCGACTCCTTAGGACCCTAATCCTTCTGATCCTCCTTATGATCCTAAAACTAAAAAGTAGAAAATAAATAATATTAAATAAAAAAAAACACGTTTTATATAGAAAACCAAACTAAAAAATAGAAAATAAATTTTAATAAATGTAAGTAAGAAAAAAATGTTTTATCTATAAAAAAAAAAGCGTGGGGTGCTTTTTAAGATATTATCGAATTGATAATCCTTCCACCAAGCACAACACGCTTTTTTTAATAAAAAAAAATTTTCTTACTTACATTTATCAAAATTTATTTTCTATTTTTTAGTTTGGTTTTCTATATAAAGCGTGTATTTTAGTTTTTTTAAACTATTATTTATTTACTATAAACTTTGAATAAATATCTCACCAAAGCTGTAGATTTATGTAAAATACAATACACTCATTTTTTCTTTAGCTAATCCATGTTTTTATTTTTACTTTCCCTTATATTCGTAATGAAAATCAGTGTTTACTTCGGGTGAAAGACTTATTTAGTCCCTCTAACTAATGGCGCCCTCGCTGCGCTCGAGCACAATGTACTATTTAATACTTATGATACTTTATAACATCCAGACACAGAATAATCATCGATGTTCATCACACAAATGTTTGTCCTGGGGGGTAACGAACCCTCAACCTACAGCGCAAAAGGCAGATCTACTACCAACTGAGCTTTTAAAAAGTTGTTAGACTAGGACGGAGGCCTATAGGCAGCCTAATAAATTCATCATCAGAGTAGGCCGCTTACTAATACGAAAATAGCAGCAAGTCCGTAATAACAACATTGTTTATCAGTCAAATATAAACAGTAAACAGTTAAACATATATGACGAAACATATTCATATTTATTTTAAAACAATTACAGAAATGTACAGAATAATATAAAATAATACTAGCTGTCCCGTTCGCGACTTCGTCTGCACGTTTTAAAAAGAAAAAAATATATCTAATTGTACCGACTGCAGCGACATCTGCCGGCTGATTTGTGAATCTAAACCATCCAGGGCGTCACCCAAACGCATACAAAAAAAATCATTCAAATCGGTCCAGCTGTTTAGGAGTTCAGTGACATACACACGCATATATAATTGTACTGTCTACTAAAAGATATATCTTTTAAATATAAAGATGAAACATGAGAAACAGTTGAGCTATCTAAGGACCGTTTAAACTATCTATAGATAGATTACTGCCAGAGGGCAGCGTCTCCAAGACACTGGCGGCATTGCAACGTTGAATGGCAAGGCTTATGCTGGGCCAGATAGGAGCCAGCTCTTAGGTCACGTGAATTTTCTATCAGAAGCCGTGAAATAATTTTGACAACGCAATGGGCTCCTGTTCCTTACGGGCTCAATATCTTGACTTCAAAAAGCTCAACAAAATGATACACCTATAGGATAGTATTTTACTATATATTATATGCGATATATTATTATAAGTCAATTTGGTAACCTTACCAAATATAATATAACAGTAATAGTACCTACCTACTTTCATCATCATCAGAACAGCCCACATCCACCCACTTCTCTGAATCTAGACTCTTCGATAATCGTTATTATTATAAAGCTATCTAAACATAGGTATGTATTTCTACTGTTTTTTATAACTACTGTTTTCCACAACTCGCATTCTTATTTTCTATACAATAAGTAGTTAGACTAATTGAATTTTCTTAAAACAAACGTAAGTACGTCGGGAAGTAAAAAAGTGGGAGGAGCTGAGACTGGGAAGAATAATAAAATAACACCATGCGTTTCGTCATCAGTCATCAGTCAGGGTTATTCCCAAACTACTCCATTCTTTTGTTCTAAAAAGATAAGAATCCCAAACATTCATTCTCAAACTACTCCAACAAACTATTTCTAATAAATTTTGTTTCTAAAAATATTGCATAAGTTGCATCCTACTCCGCAGGTAGCTGAAATTATTCCCAAAGTACTCCAGTGATTGATCATCATAATTCCCAAACTACCATGGAAAACATCGAAATATTATCACCATGTGGTACGAAATTTACGGTCATGGTTGACGAACATATTTCTGCCTTTTGAGGTACCTACTCATTGATATCACTGACTTCAAATGTAGTAATATCTAACGACCCATAACCTGTAAATTTCCATACGAAGTCCAAGATATACGCAATCGCATTTACAGTCTTCACAAATCGGAATCGGTATTGATTTCAAATAAGGAAGTTTTTGTTATGATAACTTACGTTAGGTACCTATACATCTAGATACATACATACCCACGCAATAATAATGTACTAACCTACATTCAATAGAACGTCTATTATTGTTTAGACGCATTTATCACAGTAAATGCAATGATCATAATCATTTCTCATTTATTTATGTCCTAGGAAATAGAGCACTATTGGTCTAGTGATCGCCTTCCGATCCTAAGTTTGTTGGGTCGACATTCGTGCACCAATGGATATTTCTCATCGAGAAATGTACCTACTATCATACATGCGCTATACCAGTATTCTCAAACAGTGACGGAAAACATCGTGAGAAAACCGGCACGTTATAGAACCGACAAGTTCGAAAACATGTCAAAGTCAAACTTTGAAACGTCTTACATACTAGGTGAGTTTAGGAATTTAGATGTGCCAAGTGTACGAAAGGAGCCTCTGAAGAGCACTTTAATCCTTTCACCACACTGGTTCGAAATAAGTAACAAGTGACATGATAAGAGATAGGAAATAGGAATAATGACAGCGAACAAGGAAAAGTTATATTTCCGACCTTGGCCAATGCATATGGCAGTCATATTTTTAATGTATCTTTCCGGCTGATTGTGTGCGATTAATGCACATAGAAATAAGGAAATCCATAGCTTCAAGAACATAAGTAATCGTGACTGGTACTTGATAGATAAGACTAATTGTATATCAGAGGAAAGAACTGTGTTTGCGTTATGACGATATGTTTTATTGCAAACTTTGCCCATCATTTGTATGCACCTACACAATGGCCATGATTCTATAGTATCGCCGAATACCTGATACCTACCTAATAGGAAAGGCCTTATAAAACTTGCAGCAAAGTCCAATTTAAAGAAACACTTTTTAAATTGACTTTGCGACTGACCAGCAAAAATTTTAGGAACATCAATTCAATAAAAGAATCAAATGTCAATTTTAAATTTAGAACTGTCATGTAAAAATGTTCGATTTTAGTCTTTGGTGCAAACAAAATAAGGTTGTTCATAGGAAATGTTACCTACTCTGTGGCGAAACTGCAGAACCAGGGCCAATGTAGCTTTATTTTAATCAAAGCATTTCCGGCCGTTGCAAATCGTACAGCGATGAGTTATCAAAATTCCATTGAAACATGATTACCTACCCGAGGGCGACTCGCGACCCCACTCAAATAAATACCACGTGACCATACGTCCTATACAAAAATAAGTTATTCTCGGAACGGTTAACTACAGCATAGCAACGGTTGCGCAAGGTTAAATCGCGTGGTCAACTTATACCGACCAATCAGCGGCCACGGTTGCTGTGACGTCAGCAACCACGCCTGCGCGCGCCTCCCGTCGCCATACTGCCGCTTTTAAATGTACACGCTACTGCGAAATCTTCTACGCTCTACTGATAACATTTGCCCCACGCTCGCTTGCCGCTCAGTCGAGCCCTCATGACGTCTGCAAATATATTATGCTGGCTAAATGATAGCAATCATAACATTTTATTAGCAATATATGTAAATAATAGTATGAAAAAACACTAGGTTAGTCACTGTTACGCAATTTGAGGCAGGTATAACTCAGTAAGAATAAATACTGGCGACTATGTCAGTGGTAGCTCTACCTTCTGCGCTGTAGGTTGAGGTTGAGGATGAGGTTTAGATGCCTTCCTGCCTGGGTCATGTATTTATGAATAACTATATAAGTACCTAAGTATTCATCACTCATCTGGTCACCATAATAAAAGCGATGTTTAGACGGTTTTGTGTGCCTTTGATGAAAACAAATTTGTTTTCATCAAAGGCATTGCCCACCAATATTTATTTATTTTTATGATTTTTATTACCGAGTGGTTTTTCCGGTAAACTGTCGGCATTGCGAATGATAACGATTGGGTAAGTAGGTAAATCGATTATTTAGTGTAACGCAAATAAAAGATACGTAATACCACACGTATTCGTTATAGGTAACTCTAATAGAATTGCTGAGTGGCTGGCAGTTAAATCCAATAAACTTTACGTAGGAAAGCAGAGGAACTTACCCATCATGTTAGACATGAATTTTGATCTGTGCATTGGTGGAATCCATTTTGACGCCATCGGGAGAATTGCAGGCCACGTCGCTCCGAGAAGGAATCCTAGGATTATCCTTAATGCAACGATCCATCCGAAGCCAGCTACTGCAGCTCCAGGAGTCAGAAGGGTCAGAATACTGGCTAAGAGCGTGCTGTAGCCAAATACTCGCCTGTTGAAAAGCGAAGGCTTATTTAGTTCGGTTATTTTAGTTCCTATCGTAGTATATTATTATTGATAAACGTATTATATTATTGATTAATAAATACAAATGAATGAGCTAGCGTCCGAGAGCAATTAAATGAAACGCAGAAATAACTAATGAATTGAAGGAATGGTAGGAAATTTCGCTATTTTTATATATTATTGTGAAAATAAACATTTTATTGTACATCATTCTGTGACGGAAAAATCTTACACTTTTTTTCGTCTAGCCCACATCAGCCAAGTCCGTGCCGTGCGATAAGAAACTTCGTTCAAATTTATTACTTTTGAAACTTTATAATTACTAGAAAATAATTTTACACTCAAAACGGGATATTTACCATGAGTTTCCTCATATTTCGCTGCCCGATATTTCGGATATTTGCTTCTCGATATTTCGAAATTGCATGCGCCATGATCACAAGAAGCAGGAAAACTCACATTATCATGGTAAATACCCCGTTTTGGGTGAATATTCTGGATAAATATATTTGCCGGGTAGGTACTTGTGTAGGCTTATTCCCAAAGTACTCCAAGATTCTTTCCCATACTGCTCCCCGACAAAAAAATACTTAAAAAAACGAGCTTCATTCTGTTTCATTTTTACTCCAAAAGAATAAAAAAAATGTTCTCAAAGTACTCCAGTGTTCAGGTTTCAAAATATTAAATACGCCGTACATTAATTCTCAAACAACTCCACGAATTTATCATAAGAATATTAATGATTTATTTTATATTGCATCCTACTCCAAAAGATAGCTGACGTATAGTCAGCTATCATTTATCGTCAAGTTATGCAAGATATTCTCAATACAATCACCGGCATCGTTTAGTAAACACGCAAACATTACACGGATGATCACACATATAACGCTTGATTGCCCGCTATCACTAAAATCAACTGTGCGTACCTAAATGGAATCTGCTTGAATGGTTTTCAGATAGTATCATTTTTCATAGTGTACAGCAAAATTTGCTTTATTTAAGGTACGCAAGACTAGGTAGTAGTCACGCAAGACTCAGGCAACAAAGAAACAAAAAGAAATGGTTGTCTGTAAAGTCGGTTTACAGACGATAATTTTACGTGATAACGTCATAAGAAAACCGGTGTCACAAGCCGAATGCTAAGGCCGATCGTGCCTCTCTATCGCTTGTACCGCGCTTTCGCTTGCATGCTCGGCTCAGGTGCAACATGACAATGAGTCAAGCTTTTTCGTGCGTGCAGCCGGTCGATTTATAAGACGTTATCACGTCAATAATATTCAATAAAATCACAAGGACCGTTTTAAATCGTCTTCTTATATTCTAGGTGAATCTAGGTACCGGTTCCTCCTATCCCCAGTCCAAAAAGAATTCGGCAAGAAACTCGTCTGGTCTTAACGCTTTTTAGGGTTCCGTAGCCAAATGGCAAAAAACGGAACCCTTATAGATTCGTCATGTCTGTCTGTCTGTCCGTCCGTATGTCACCGCCACTTTTTTCCGAAACTATAAGAACTTTACTGTTGAAACTTGGTAAGTAGATGTATTCTGTAAACCGCATTAAGATTTTCACACAAAAATAGAAATAAAACAATAAATTTTGGGGCTTCCCCATACTTAGAACTGAAACTGTGGTATTTATGGATAGGTCTTCAAAAATGATATTGAGGTTTCTAATATATTTTTTTTCTAAACTGAATAGTTTTTGCGAGAGACACTTCCAAAGTGGTAAAATGTGTGTGGGGGACAACCCCCTGTAACTTCTAAAATAAGAGAATGATAAAACTAAAAAAAATATATGATGTACATTACCATGCAAACTTCCACCGAAAATTGGTTTGAACGAGATCTAGTAAGTAGTTTTTTTGAATACGTCATAAATCGTAAATATATCAATTATTATTAAAACATCGATCAAAGTTACAAAAAGTTACAACAACTACAAGAATTTTTATATTGTGTTACTTGCTGCTACGGAACCCTTCATGAGCGAGTCGACTCGCACTTGGCCGCTTTTTTTGTATAATCCTTGCTAATTTAGTTAAAGAACTATGGTTCTGGATTTGACATTTAAGAAGGGACCATGAATCACTAGCCTTCCCCTTGAAGCGGGGATGGGATACCTAACATTGAATTATTCATTAAAAAACTATATAGGTAGATGAAGGTTAACGAGTAAGTAGAAATTATAACCCATATCAGTGGCATGAGACAAACAAAATCACTTGAGTAAGTACGCTTTCAATGTGAATAAAATAGCAAAATAACTGGTTTAAAACTCGATATCAGCGTCCTCAATAATTTTATTCATTGAAATTAATCACTAACCAGTTATGTAGTTGGCCCGATAAGCTTAAGCTTGCGCATAAATTGAACAGTGGCGCACAGAGCGATCACATATTAGACTGTTACTTACCCCAGTTAAATTAATTGACATTGTGTCAATGTGTCAGTCTTTGATTTGAGGTTGACATTTCCTGATTCAAATTATTTAGACGAGCTTCAACTTGAAAAAAATAAACAGACTCATATGTTTTGCCCTAGTTCTTTTTTGTCATAAGGTTTTATCTATGCGCAAGAGTATAATTTGTTCAATTGTGAGTAATTAAAGCATTAAATGGTAAGGAGCAAAAAATAGGCACAAACAGCTTCGTTAACTTCTGCTGACCTTACAAATATTTCTAGAAAATTCGGCGCACATGCATTGCCAGTGAGTCAAAGCTGTGTTAACTATATCTGCGATGAATTTCTTTGATGGTTCGCAAAATGATTTCTGTACTTCCGTCATTTTATGTCAACCTTCTCCATTCAGGAACTCTTTTGAGCATTCACAATCATATCCGCTCTGCTCTGACCGAATTATCTTTGATGCCTTACCTTGCATAGTAGCAATATTACAATATGATTACATAGTACAAATTGTAAAAAGAATATGTTTCTGAATCGAGTATGAATTATACAACGACAATTTTATGAATATCGATATTTTTAATATTAGCTTAAATGACTTGTCTAGGAAATTTTACATTGACAAAAAATCGTTACATTATTTTTCTTTGTTTGTAGTTTTTGCAGTTTTGATAATGTACTTGTGTTATTTATTTAACTATAAAAAAAAAATGTTTTGATAGCGATATGTTCAATTGATAGATTAGTTGTAATGTCAGATATATTATAATGGACAGTCATATATCTATGGAAGAGACAAGAGGTAGGTTTAAGGTACAAGAAAGTTTGTAATGGCGATGATCCTTGGTTATTTTAAATATAACAAATTGGATACTATATTCTAAAGTCTGATTCTAACATTCGTATATATATACTAGGTAGCTGTCCCGTTCGCGACTTCAGCCGCGCGTTTTAAAAAGAAAAAAATATATCTAATTGTACCGACTGCAGCGCCATCTGCCGGGCTGATTTGTGAATCTAACTAAACCATCCAGGGCGCCACCCAAACGCATACAAAAAATTCATTCAAATTGGTCCAGCCGTTTAGGAGGAGTTCAGTGACATACACACGTACAGTAGAATTATATATATAAATATAGATATTCGTATATGTATATATATACATATTATATGTATATTGTATCGTTCTGTTCATTAGCATTCAAATGGAAACTTGATTCGTCACTATATTATAAAAATTGTGTTTTATTATTTTAAAATAGTACTGTTTGTTTCAGAAATAAATATGATATTTCGCACACTCACAACAGTATAAAGGTATTACACATACACACACTCACACACCACACACACAAACACACACACATTTTAAGAGTATTGGCTGTAATTCAAATAATTATTTCGTTGATTTTTTTCCTCCTATTAAGATATTATAATCTCACCTGGTTGAAACTGTACAAAATAAGTGCGAATACACACATATTGAACTGTTTTCCTACACTTAGTAAAAAGCAGAGATCCCTCATATCTATTCATAAGTAAATAATACTTAGTTAGAGTGAGGAGTCAATGTCAAGACTTTACAGGTTAAGGCGACGAACCTTCATTGTGAATATTTAGACATAAGTTACTTAAGACAACTTGTATAGACTTAGAAATAAACATACATACATATACATATATATTTCACGTTCAAAACTTCCGTGAGTTGTACCATACATTTTGATAATCACGGGTTTTACTCACATATTATTTTTTCGATTCATCTAGAGAAACTTCATCGGGGTAAGTTTGATCGGTGCCTCCATCGATAATACGTGAGTAAAACCCGTGTTTATCAAAATCTATATATAGTATTATAATTATACAGGTTCCACTAACCTTGCACCGATGATTTCAGCGAGCCGGCCGCCTGGCAACTCTGTGAGCACGTAGCCCCAGAAGAAGCAACCGAGAAGTAGATTTTTCTGCTTCGTATCCCAGTGGTAAAGTGTTTGCTCTATGTGCCCCGGGTGCTGGTGGAGAGAAGCAAACTTAAAACGCCATTATATTTCCATAACACTTAAAATACACTCCTCGTCTAATCAAGACAAGTGCTCCTAAATTATAACCGTGTTATTTTACGATGAAAGTGTGAAAGTGGATACATAAACTATCAATATTATTATTAGGTATATCGAGCACTAAGTTGAATTCAAACATGAATAATAAGCGTAGACGGGGACACTGACGCTTTGGAAACAACATGACTAAACATTATTGGCTTATAACTTCTGTTAAAAGTTAATTAATTTAAAATAGTGCCCTTTTTGTAAGATAGTGACAAATAGTGAAAAGGCGAATGAAGTGTTTAGGCATTGTTCAAGATAATAGGGGGATTATTTTTGGCCGTTTTGCGGACTACACATTGTGCTCTTATGTAATTTATTTTTCCTGAGTTATTTCGGGCTTGATTTGTAATTTTAGTGATTTTATTCAAATCAAGATAGAGTTGTTAACTCGGGTGTGAATAATTGGAATGAAAGTTATGACTGAAACTTTCAACTCCAACTTACAAATCCGTATAATTATTTTATAAAGAGCCACCAATTTTTTTTAAATAAGAAACGACGAACGACAACATACGACTTTGTGACGTTTTACTATAAACAATCTAAACACTTGACATTGGCAAAATTGTCATTATGACATACCATTAACAAAGAAGAAGTTAAGAGGCGTTTATAAGTATCGTAATGTTTATAAGTAGGCCGTATCGGTCGGTACAACATTAGCAAAGCGCAAACTTTAAATATCATACAATAATATAAAATAAATGTGAGTATTTAAGTTATCTAAGCACCGTTTAAACCATCTATATATAGCTCAACTGATCCATATCACTGCCTGAAGGCAGTGTTCCCAAGACACTGGCGGCCTTGCATTTAAATGGCAATATTAATACGCTGGGTCAGATCAAAGCCAGCTCTTGAGTCACGCAATATTTCTGCTAGACGCCGTGAAATGATATTGACAACGCGATGGGCTCCTGTTAGGTCTCGACTCCAAAAGGGTCAAATATAAGCCTTATCAGGCCCTCGGCACATTCACTACCAGATTATGTCAACACTCTATTCGACCGCAACTGTAGGTGATGTAGGTATGATGCACCAAGTTCACTGACTCTCTGTGACTGATTTCACTAGCGCTGAGGAATTTAAAATAGGCTCGCGGTAATACATTACAACATTTAAAACGGTATTACAGCTTTTACTGGATTTTATTAAGCCGATAAATATACTAGCTTTCAAACAACTGCTTTGCTTATGAAAAATCTTGCTATATTGATGATATATTCATATTCATACTCATATTCATATCGCTGTTTTGTTAATTGATAGTTTTGAGATAAAGATTGGTGTTTCAGTTCTACTGATGATAATGAATAGGAATTTAATATAAATGCAATAATGATAATAATACCGGACATTTCACACAGCATCATCTGGCACCAAAGTGAGCAGAGCTTGTGTTATTGGTACCACATGACTGATATACTACTTATATACGTATTTTTTTTGTAAATACATACATATCATACATAGAAACACATAAAAGCAATGCCAAAAGTGGACAATGTACACTACACCATCTAGCCCCGAACTAAGCATATCTTGGTTACCTACCAGATGACTGATGGAATATTTATATATATTTGGATACATACTTATGATACTTTATTACACCCAGACATAGAACAAACCTATGTTCATAACACAAATGTTGGTTCTGGGAGGTAGTCGAACCCTCAACCAAGCGCAGAAGGCAGACCTACCACCTGAACTGGCATTCCAGAATGAATACGTTTTAAAAACTAAAAAGAACTAAAAATTTCGTTTTCTTGGATGACGTATTTTTTCCAGCTAGGTATTTTGTTTTAAAAACCAAACTACTCATCGGATTCTGATAAAATGTCTATGGGACCAATCGGAATGTATCCTTTTACATAATAACAAAGTCAAGAGATAACACACATTATAAAAAAACAACCGAATTTAGATCCCCCGCCGTTTTTTGATGTCGGTTAAATATGTATGCTCAAATTGGATGCACAAAATGTGGTTGAGAACCGGAAATGTCTATCAGCGGTCGCAGCGCGGTGCAGTTAACTCAAACTTGACTGGAGTACCACAAACATTGTTGTTTGCTTGTTTATTTAAGCTAAGGAAATGCTTCTAGGTTCTTCGTAATACGGTAGTTACTTAATTGACTTTCCTGGTATACAGACACGCACCTATTCCAGACAGAAGTCAAGATTTACCTTAATTTTGTGTATACAGTTCTCCTCAGCCGATTATGCAACTCTGATACTATCAAAACATTGATACTAACAGCTTTCAGTTGCTGTTGATGAATTGGTATTACGGAAGGTTGATGTCTATTGTAACACATGCTATCAATGTGTATGAATGGACACGTACCGTACTTAATACTCTAAAAACTATTGATTAAAATAATGCCTTTTACTAATCGAAACCGATAGACATTGATTGTATCAAAAGTTCCCAGAAGTCAATGAAGAGATGATTTGGATTATCTGAACTGTTGTGTTCCATGATAACTTGCATTCTTATAAACCTTAACTCATACATGATAAGATCCAAATTTCAAAACATTCGACCGTAAATATCATAAACAAAACAGTGCTTATTTACATAAATTATTTTAGACTTTCCTTTCAGTACGCCGTGTTATGTTTTTGTTTGAAACTGAATTTTAAAACCCGAATAATATTGACGAATAAAATTTGAAACATTCGGCCAACGATACATTTTTGTTACAGCTCGAACCCATAAATTAATATTAGTGGATAATGCACACTACACCATCCAACTCCATTCTAATCATAGCTTGAATTATGGTGACCAGATAACTGATATATAGTTTTAAATAAATTATTTACAACACCCAAACACAGAACAAACTGTTTATCCTAGGAGGTAATCGAAACCTCAACCTACAGCGCAGAATGCAGAGCTACTACCAACTGAGCTGACAGGCCAGTCTAATTATATGTACTAATTAGTTTACAAAAACAGACAAATCCTTTCTATCTTCTTCGATTCATCAGCAAATACGTCAAACTGATGATGCTTGGTGAAAGCTGGTTTAGATTTAGCTGTCCTCTGGAGACAGGGGATTTTTTGTGCGATAAATGGGCGGTACGATCTGGCGAGTAGTTGTATAAATGGGCGGTACGATCTGGCGGGTTAAAAGGGAAACGTTTTTGGCTTACCTCAGTGACATTGAGATGGTGAGTGACGTTTAGAAGTGTTGTCTGATTGTCTTTGCTGTCGTATAACATCTCTACAATGGCGATGGTGAGGTTCACACGCAGAGCGTAGTTCAGCATGAAGCCGAGAAGCACCATTATGTTTAATACTTGGACGCATGTTAGGCAACCTGTTGACAAAACAAATATAATAAGCATGATTAAAGTTTAGTATAGTTCAAAGTAGTTTAGTATAGTTCAAAGTAGTTTAGTATAGTTCAAAGTAGTTTAGTATAGTTCAAAGTAGTTTAGTATAGTTCAAAGTAGTTTAGTATAGTTCAAAGTAGTTTAGTATAGTTCAAAGTAGTTTAGTATAGTTCAAAGTAGTTTAGTATAGTTCAAAGTAGTTTAGTATAGTACAAAGTAGTTTAGTATAGTTCAAAGTAGTTTAGTATAGTTCAAAGTACTTTAGTATACTTAGTTCAAAATAGTTTAGTTTAGTTCAAAGTAGTTTAGTTTAGTACCTAGTATAGTTGATTCTTCTTTTACATTTCTCACATCCACACATCACGTTAGTTTTTCCTACTTACTTGACACTTATCATTATATTTTGGACAATTCACTCATTATATTTATAAATTATAGCCTATCCACACATCACATTAGTTTTTCCTACTTACTTGACACTTATCATTATATTTTGGACAATTCACTCATTATATTTATAAATTATAGCCTATCCACACATCACATTAGTTTTTCCTACTTACTTGACACTTCTCATTATATTTTGGACAATTCACTCATTATATTTATAAATTATAGCCTATGTGTTATTCTGATGTATAAGCTATATTATTTTAAAATCTTCCAGTAGGTAAATCCATTCAGTAGTTTTCGCTTGAAAGAGTAACAAACCATACATACAAACTTTCGCGTTTATAATGTTAGTAAGGATATAAGCGGAATTGAAATCAATAAATTGTGACTTCTTAGCTCTAATTGAATTTTAGGTGTATAATTATTATTTTTTATTTGTACGAGTACGTCGACGAATCACAGTAATCAAATCACACTAATATTATAAAGGCTAAAGTTTGTGAGTGTGTGAGTGTGTATGTTTGTTAGTGTGTGAGTGTGTATGTTTGTTACTTCTAAACGTCTTAACGGCTGGAGCGATTTTAATAAAATTTGGTATGGAGTTAGCTGACACCCTGGATTAACACATAGGCTACGTTTTACTGCGGGAACATTTTTTTTTTTGTTTGTTACCGCGGGTAAAACCGCGGGGCACAGCTAGTCCAAGATAATTCTAAATGGTCGCGACGCGATATCGTTTAGAATACACAAATGACGATCGACTACGACTGTGTGAAGTTATTAAGTATGTATAACAAAACAAAATTACTTGACATTGGCATAATTGTCATCGTGACAGATGCCATTATAGGAAGAGGATTACGCGAAGCCAACGACCTCTGTGGCGCAATGGGCTTAGGTCCGGCTGAGACGCAAAAGGTTGCGGGTTCGATTCCCGACGCGGGACAAATGTTTGGATGATCTGCAAGTATTTGTCTCGGGTCTGGGTGTTCAGTATAATATGTATGTATTTAAAAAAAAAGTATATAATTAGTATATCAGTCATGTGGTACCTATAACACAAGCTCTGCTTACTTTGGGGCTAAATGATGCTGTGTGAAATGTCCGGTATTATTATATTATTATTATTATTATAACGTTGCGGTTTCATATTATTTATTATTCTAGAATTATATCCGGTTTTTTAATAATTTTGCTGTTTTCATTTAAATAGACCTAGGGTTATTGACTCGGGTGTGAATAATTGGAATAAAAGCTTTGTGTTTCTTTGTGATTCGAGCAAACATTTTATATAAGTACCTAAACTAACAAATGACGAACGACAAGATACGACTTTGTGTCATCATACTATAATCAATATAAACACTTGACATTGGCTAAATTTACATTATTATGAAACATGCCATTAACAAAGAAAAAGAAGAAAATAATCATTTCTGATAATAATTATTAGATTGATTTAGATGAATTTATACAAATACGTTAAGTCATGTCACGATGTACCCCGCCATCTTTATTTATTTAGGTTGGTGAATATTATAATAAAAATCTACGCATACATATTCTAAATTACGTATGTTTTTATCGTCTCTTTTGTTTTACGAATCTGCAGTTATTAATATATTACCTCATTTTATATTGCATGCATCATTAATTTCAGACCATTCATGATTTACATTGAGTTGTATTGTCTCAATTTCAGCATAATTACGCAACTGACATCGACAGAACGCAAACGTGGACACTTTTGTATCTTGTGTCAGATACAAGCTCGGATGAATATTTGATTTCTATAGAACCAGTATGAAATCATCCACTCCCTGCGCATACGTTAACATTTTTTGTGTCCATTGCTCCCTTAACAGGCGACTGTGTCCGATCACCGCCACAAGACAAAGCAACTACGGTTCCCTGAGAACCGTACCATCACAGGGACCGTAGTTGCTGTGTCCTGTAGCGGTGATCGGACACAGTCGCCCGTTGCTAATACTGGTCATATGCTTGTACAATTACAATACAGTTCGTTTGCGCAGCTTAGTATATTTGTAAGGAAATTTGTTAATGTTGCTTGTGTCTTTAACTGACGACTTTTAGTTTCCAGTTGCCGACACCGAACACTTTTTTATCGTCAATGAGTATGTGTGAAGTGGAAGCAACAGGACACAAAAAATATTTAGGTACGTGTGCGCAGGGTGATTTCATACTGGTTCTATAGAAATTAAATATTCATCGGTTGCTTTTATCCGACACAAGAAACAAAAAGTGTTCACGTTTGCGCCCTGCCTTAATCGCTGTTAGAGTAATTTAGCCGCTCGCTGTCTTTACGTAGGTATCGTAAATTAATTCTTCGATAAAAACTTACTTATTTAAGAACTGTGTCAGCATTCCTTATAAATTGAACATGCACCGTAATCATCATTCAATTAGCTGATCACGAAAGTTTATTTTTAGAATTAAATGCCGTTCTGGTATATCTAGTTTATAACTCAAAATAATTGATGTTTGTAATGAGTTTTATTACAGTACATAACTCTTTTATACTCTTTAAAATAAAACAGTTCTTACCTACAATTCATGAATTCTTATATAAGATAAAAATATTTAGTTAATACAGTCTGTATTAACTAAATATTTTTACATAATATTTACTATTTTACATATTATTATTATAATAAAATCATTTTAAACGAAATATCAATATGTGTAGTTTTTGAGTTAAAGCAGTTCACATCTGGGGGTGGATTTCATTCTTAAAACAGCATTTAAAATAGACTTTAAAACCGACTTTGATTAAATTTCTATGCGACTTATCGGAAAGTTACCATTCACATAATTTTTTTTTTCCTTTCGGTTCATAAATTACGAAGTTATGAGGTAAACATCAAAAAAAACAACCGACTTGAGAACGTCCTCCTTTTTTGAAGTTAAAAAGAAGGTATTCCGTCAAATTAATCAATAATATCGAACGAACGAATAATAGAAGCCTGTATGTTTTTATAGCACACATTAATTTCAATTTGAAATGATTATATAAATTACCCACGTAAATGAAAAATGACACGAGTACGACGATGTTGGAAAACCTATTTTCAGATTCAAGTTCATAGGTTAATTTGTGTTTTACTACAAATAAATTGATGTCAACTCAAAACGGTCTCATTTTGTATTTGAATACATTAAATTGGTCTAAAATACGCATAAAAACTAACATAAAATATACATAAATAATAATGTTAATGTATATTTCAATTTCAATCACTACTTAAGTTAGAGTTCGTCCACGGTATAAAAGCACCCTTCCAGCAGGAGCTTTGTAAGCTTATTTTCAAATATACTCGGGCTATTAATGGTTTTCAATTCAATAGGCAGAGTTGTATAACCGATTGAAAATGACACCCATGCTTAACACTTCTAACCTCAGACATTGAGGGTGCTTTCGATCTTTGGTGGATTTTTCAATGCATCTTGAGTAGCGTTTGTCTCTTGAGTGTTCTTGCTTGATACTAGGTACGCAGAACCGCCAAGAGGTCAACTTAACCTTATATTAACCGTATTTACTTTGGTTGATGCTTGATTTACTTGAATTGATTGTAAATCGTCTAAATTCGGTAGTTTTTTTTATGTTTGTTACCTTAAAACTCCGTCATTTATGAACTATTTTTATATATTCCGACTAGTCTCATAGAAATATCATCAAAAACGGTTCAGTAGTTTGGTTTTTAAATCAAAATAGGTAGAAAAAAAATGTCGTCCAAGTAAACGAAATTTCGTAGTTTTACATAAATGAAGTCGATTTTCTTTTTAGTTTTAAAGACGTATTTATATAAATTGTAATAGGAGCGCATAACCGCCAAGATGTGACCTAAAGGTTGTATTCACCGAATTTAGTCGAATGCTTGATTCTCGTAAATTAGTTTTTCTTAGCTTTTATAGAAACACTAGCGACCCTGCCCAGCATTCTATCCGTGTTTTGACTAATCAAAAAGCGGTTATTTTGACTTAATTATAATACATATTTAGAAATAGACCCGCGGACTTTTAGGTTGGTAATGATGAGTATTATAAACGTGTAGCACATTTTTTTATGTATCATTAATAGTTTTCGCAGCGCACGCCAAATAATTACTTTTATAGGGTTTTTTTTTTAAATAAAATACAACCCAGGATATTCACTGATAATGCAGCTTTCTTTAGGTGAATTATTCGGTTAAGTAATTTTTGAGTTTATCCATTACAAACACACAAAACATAATCTTTTCCCTTTATAATATTAGTTTGGATGTACTAGGACTGCAAAACCACCAAGAGGTCATCTAAAGCTCGGGCTTACTACGTCATTACTATGCTTGGTACTACAAGCTTTTATTATAATGGTCTGTTCAAAAACTCGTAGGCAAAGACAATGAAACGTGTGAGCGGTGCAGAACGATTTATGACACCGGACCGTGTGAGCAGTGCGTAAGATGTTTAACTCGATTTATGACACCGCACCCCACGAGTGTACAGAACTACACTTTTTAAAAAGATGAATACAATGCAAACAATTAATTCGTACACCGAGGTTGACACAGCTGACATAACCCACTTACAGACCGGTTCTGCCGTCAGATTATCGTGAATTTACGTAAGAATACAATCAATGTTACTATTCGATACAAGGGCGCGGATAGTAGGGGTCGTTGAATCCATAGCAAGTCATTCAAACATGTTTATAGTTACAACCCTATTTCATCGTGCAACCCTTATCCCACGCTATGAGGGTCGGTACATGTTTTTCTTCTATTAACTCATATCAGACTTTTCCACATTCACAATTATATTTTCGTGTTTCTTTGTAATGGATTAACTCAAAAACCACTTAACCGATTTTAAAAACATTATCTATAGAAAGCTTTATGAGTGAGTATCAGTTTTTTTATACAGGTACTTATATATGACATTTTAAAATCAATGTTTGAGTTGGATGTTTGTTTATTAACGCAATATTGACTTTAACAATCAGAATATAACTTGGTATAACTAGCTATACTTACTTAGATGTGGACTGTACTCAAAGACTACTTTTTATACTTATACGTACGAACAAAGCAGCGGGCTGAATCTAGTATCATAAAACTTCTCTTATTCGGAAATTATGCATATTTGTCTTTTCGATTTTTTTATGTAATATGTAATGTAATCTCGATGATTGTACACATACCTAAGTATCGCAAAGTTATATCTTTTTATTAATATAGCTTTATAATCTAAAAAACTTGGCAAGCCCTACAACAACATACGTAAGAAGCTAAAATAGACTGCAGAAACGCGCTTCAGTTTTTGTGCAGTAGCGCCAGTCTAGACTACGACGCTACGAGCTAAGATTATGTTGAGGATAAACTTAATCGCAGGGTATCTACATTCCTCTGAAGATGTGGTCTATAAAAGTTGGTAATCCTTTTTTTTAACTTTATATGTCTGAGAATGTATGTAGGTAAGGTTAACAATGATGGTGACTCTGACGTTTCGCCATCAGTCTTGATAAAACTTCTTGATAATACCAAACGATCTATTATGCTTACTGAAATGTCAGTTTCAAAATGAGTTAAATACATATGACATTTTGTTTCCCGCCGTTTAATTGAACACCAATTTCTATAGCAATTAAAATGAGCCAAAAATCATCAATTTAGTAAATTTAAGAAATATCATTTTATAAATGTTACTCCATTTCAAATTTTGATACAAAAACATAAAAGTTTTCGTATTTTACGTAGTTTTAGTTAGGCCGGCGAAACTACAGAGTTAGAGCCACTTTCGCAGTGGCAAAGTGGTGCCGCTTCGTAAATCTTGTCAGTCGAGTAGCACATTATAATAAAACGGTCGTTTTATGACGGTAGCACTTCCTGGGAAATAATTTTTTATAGGTTCTATTTATAGCTTAGTAATTTTACTCGTACGTCGGGTTCTTTGTACCTATAGATAGATACCCGTACCCACATAACATTTATTTTCATTAGGCTCCATTAAGCTGAGGAACACGGATTAGGTGTAAGTACTTTTACTAAGTAAGCTCCTAATGAAGGTGATGTTTCTTATTCTCACTAAGCATGGTTGCCAATATAGGTATGTATAAATGCTGTCGAGTGTCGAAATATCTCTACCCTGTCATTCGCAAACACTTTCTCCAATTCGCAACTTGAATTGAGAATTTGCGCCCACACGAAATAGACTAGGTAGGTCGTTAATCTACGCGCAGTTTCTCATAAGGCGAGTGTCGATCATGTCGCTAGCCCTACTTTATTTATCTACATATATATAAAAGTAAAAAAAAAAAATCAGTCTGAAAGTGCAGGAGGGCCTTCATCAGAATTCATTATACTTGTCGTGGACAAAGGTGAAGCAGCAAAACCAAATCATTATTTTCCTTGTAACACAAATGGTGTAATTCTTTCAATTATTTTTACTCATAGAAAATAAAGATTAATCATAATTTTTAGTACTCAAATTAACACTAATTTATTCCCGATTAACTTCGATTGGCTAGATATAAAACGTCGCAAACGTGGTGCGCTGGCCCCTTCCCGTCCAAGAAGTGTCAAAAACCAGATGGATGCCTCGCTACCGTCGACACGACCGACGCTCCACTAGAGTGACATTCGCAGCCGCCTGTAACTCTTGTCGTTGAAAATTCGCTATGGCGCCGTCAATTCTATTATTTTATGATAATAAATAAACCGTATCTCAATAAATAAATTAATAAAATACTAGGTAAGGTAAGTTAGATTTTTTACATCGATACTAGCAGATGAAGTTAAGTATGTTAACTAGTTCACTTTCAAAAAATTCGTGAGTTGTACTATACATTTTGATAAACACGGGCTTTACTCACGTACCTATTATTTTTTGTCGATGGAGGCACCGACACACTGACGCACTGAGTGCGAATTGTGAACTCGAGCGGCAGCGAGCGGACCACGGATCACACTCACCCTGATGAAGATTCTCTTGCTAGATGAATCGAAACAGTATCGGAGCCTCCATCGACAAAATAATACGTGAGTAAAGCCCGTGTTTATCAAAATGTATGTCAACTAGGTTTATGCTTACTTACGTATTTTAATCACTAGTTTCTGTTCCTGTAACTTCCTAAAGGAAG
Organism: Lampropteryx suffumata; assembly: GCA_948098915.1. Classification (NCBI taxonomy): domain Eukaryota; kingdom Metazoa; phylum Arthropoda; class Insecta; order Lepidoptera; family Geometridae; genus Lampropteryx; species Lampropteryx suffumata. Next base: position 2,864,972 of record OX402564.1, on the reverse strand, counting down.
CCTTTTTAGTTTACTTAAGTAACTTACCTTTAAACCTACTTACCTAAGTACTAAATAGTGTGTTTTCTTTTTTAAAAACACTGCAAAAGGTTTTAAACAAAAGTGTGCCACGGTCGATATCGAAACGTTTGACATTTTCCATTTTTGAAAATAATGTGATCAAACTTAAGTCGTAAAGCGCCATGTATGACTGTAATGACTAGAAAATTATGTTGTTTTATGTTTTGCCAGACTAGTTACAATTTCGTTAAATAGGAACGATCTTATATGTTTACGTCAAAGTCTAGACTTGAAGACACTTTTACTGCATTGATTTTCCTTGGATTTTCCACAATTTTAATCAGCAACACATTGCTACTAAAAATAAGTTAACGTCGAATGAAACACGTCAGTTCAAATTTAGGAACTGTCAATTGGAATGTAGAAAGTAAGTGAAAAAAAGCATTCAGAGATTACGAAATTTTACAAATCACTATTGTGCTGGAGCATTGGAGAGCTGGAGTGTGACAACACAATGCTGCCAGCTAAAGTTCAACTTTAAAATGTAAATAAAAGTCCTACAAATAATATCAACTTCTAATTTTAAGAGCTCTACAAAAGTGTTATGTTGAAGTTACCTAAGTTATCAAGACATAAAAAAAGCCGGAAACGCTAGACGTAAACGAAAATCTAGTAGAAATGCGATTCTATTTTGAAAATGGAATGTGGCCAAAACATTATTCTCTATGACTCTCGGACTCATCGGTCACACCATAATGTTGCCAACGCTGTCATCAATAGTTCCTTACTGAGGAAGGTTAATTGTGTCGAATGTATTAGAAATGTCATTGATATTTACATTGGCAGATTTTTTTCCATTGGTTTACCTTACCTTACATTAAATTATAGAAAAACTAAACAATAAATGAAAGCCAAATACTAAAAATATCATGCATTTTTCTAAACATTTTTGGTTAATATGTAAGTAGGTATAGGTATTATGTAAGTAGAATGAAATACCTAATTAACAAACCCCTATATTTCTGAACACATCTGGGCATCTGTTGCGTCCAGATGACAAAGCATTCAATTGTAAAACATCTTGTATTGTTTTGTGCAGTAAATTATTAAGAATTCTTTGAATCTCAGTTAAAAATGGATATATTACCTGTGAAGTTTCTAGGAAACGATTGTTCTGTTTTAGCCATGGTACACGCCTTTGGAATGACTAAAGATTCTGAAAAAAAAAAGAGATAAATATGAATTATTATCCAGTGTGAACTACATTGTTATTTACTTATAGAAATGTACAGAATAATATAATATAATAATATAATATAATATACATGTGAAACAGTTAGAGCTATCAAAGGACCATTTCGATCTATACGATCAATAAATAGCTCTCTGACAGAGGGCAGTGTATTATTATTAATATTATGATATTATTATGAATTGTACTATTTAAAATCAAACTAGAATCATGTTTTTCTAATATCACAAATCGAAAGATACACTCACTTCCTGCGTACATTACCAAACCGATTAACTTTCAGTAGGTTATGTTAGGTAGGTAGTATGTAACCTCAATACTTAAATAAATGTGACTAGGTACCTACTCATCCAGTACAGGATATTTTTGTGAAATTATAATAAAATTGTGCTATTCATCATAATCAAACTGTTGGATCGAACCATCATAACCAATATAGGTAATCGGTAATTTTGTGAAGAAAACTGTTTTGAATATAAATATTTATATATATTTATTTATATATTGTTGATAGGAATGCATGTTGCTCTATTGCTCAGCCCTTTGACAGCTAACTGACGGATTTTCAATGTTACTATGTATTAGTTTAATATTTTATATAATTTTCGTAGCTAGGTGGTTAGAAGACGAATCATACAAAAAAACCACTAGGACCAAGACGAGTTTCTTGTCAATAATTCTCGGCCTTGGGTTAGGAGGAATTGGCACCTAAATTCACCTAGTATGTAGGACGATTTAATGTGATCTTTGAGTTATTGTATTTGTCATGAATCAAGCTGATTTGAATCGGTTACAGTCATTCATTACATTACATTACTCGTACACTGCACACAATGCACACAACACCATTAAGTAGGTATAGCATGTTTTATGATGACCTGATGACTGATAGAATACTTTATATTTATAGATACTTTTGATACTTAATAGCACCCAGATACAGAACAAACATCATGATTCATGTTCATCACACAATATGTTTGTCCCGAGGGACAATCACAGCGCAGAAGGCAGAGGTAACCAACCAACCAAAAATCTCAGCTGAACGGCCAGTCATGTTTGTATAATAATGCATGTTTGCATTTGCATGTCTTCGCAATCTGATAAAAAATTGGAGTTGGATTATGGATCAGTAAGCATATTTATGTCAAATTAGTGTCTATTCACGCTCTTCTAATGAAATCGACAGCAAAGCGAGCCAGGCTAGGCGAGAAAGTTTAATAAATGACAACTGTATGTAAGTAGGTACCTACCTACCTAGTTAGCGATAAAATGTATGCGGGTGTAAGGCCAACATTTGCATATAAGTTTAAGTATATAGAACCTGTGACCAGACTTTATTGAGGTGTGATTATGTTGCTAATACGAGTACCTACCTACGACATAAACCAACATTATTATTATTATTATCATTAAAATCTTTTGAGTCTATAGGTAGGTATATTTTTTAAATTAGACCTGAGTAATTGTGATACTTTTAATAGCCGGTTTCGAAGGCTTGTAATAAATGAATGAATGAATGATTTATTTTCGACAATTTATAAGTTTAATATTTTGTTGGAAGGTCCATATTTAATGTTAAATTTAAGTATATTTAATTACTTTTACGGTAGGTATAAGTGGTATTATAATTTTTGAGTCCGTTTTGCGTCAAACATTAAAAAGTCACAAATACTTAATAAATAAACCGTTAATCGTCGAGACGTTTTGTAGCGATCACTCGGCGCCAGTCTGTAACGGATCGGGTCGACACCTTTTACGGCCCAGTAGTGAAAAAGAGTAAGTACCTACTACCTATATAAATTAAATTAAATTATTAAATTATTTAGCATTGCCTTCATTAAAATAAATCACCAATCTAGGAACAAGTAATTAATGCATGGAATTAAAAAGGTGGTCGATATTTTAACTTGGTTTTACTTTTATTTATTTAATCCGTTTTTCCTTGGTTTAAATAAATCCAAATGATTTATTTGATGATCCAAATATTTATTTAAAACAAGGTAAAACGGATTCAAAAATGGTGTTTAGTATTTTAAAAGCTTTCGCGATCAGAATTCATATTATTTTAGTAGTAACAGAGTATTTATCGCTCACCTTTTACTAGGTATATTTCCGACGTTTCGTTGGTGTTGCAAACAACAATCGTGGTCACGAGCCCGAATATAAATAAATTAAAATGTACAAGATAGGTAAATAGCCTACTCAAACAATAAACCGTGTTTAAGTAAAATTCAAGTAAGTACTTACCTACTACGTCAGCTATTTTAATTGATTTATTACCTATTTATGTAATTTGTTGCCATGTGTAAAAAAACACACTCATAAATTCAGCATGTCACAAAATCTGAACAAGCGTCGAGATTCGCATCGCAGATTCGTAGTCTATTTCGGTAGGACACGACTCAAGGTTTCCATAACGTCGTCATTGTGTACATTTCTAACACCATGTAGGTATGCTGTACATATATACTCAAAGCAACAAAAACTCTCAGTAAATAATGAAAAATCACGCCTGGCTTTAAGGTAAAGTAAATAGTTACTTATAATAATATTATACGTGGGTTATTTATTGTGTAAATTAACTAAGCAAGCACTATTCAATGGAGGCGACACTCCTAATCGGTACAGATACCTTAATACGATTCTTTTGTAATCTAGAATTAGCATAGTTCAAGCGTAGGTAGATAGGTTAGATACCTCTGCATGCCTGCCTTGCCTACCAGTCATTTCATGCAGAATAAATGAATGTTCATCTTATGCAGAACGTTTGTTTCGTTCAAAATAAACCATTCCAGCTTAACTGGAATGCATAAAATCTTAATTTACAAGTAAGAATGATTTAAAAAACCAAATGGTATACCTACTTAGATCATAATAGACTTGAATGTAAGAGACCACAATACCGTAAACGTAAACTGCTGCAACTTTGCACGGAATTAGAAGTTTTTTTATGAATATTTCTTAAAATATTCATAATTTGTGCTATTTTTTAATTAGTGCACAATTTTCAGCATAATGTCTCATGCTCTAAGGTACGTAATCGCTAAACTTCTCTTCGTGGGTTGCCGTATAAGCCGTCAAAGTTCTAGGCAAAGTTGTGGCCAAAAACTTCAACTTTGCCTAGAAGATTATAGAAGAAAATAAACACACAATAATAAAAACATTTTAATTTAATAAGCATTTTATGAGTATAGGTGTCGAGAAAACTTTGGGTTATATGAAGCAATTCGTAATGACTACTTTTCTAGCACGTAGGCAAAGTTGGGCATCCATACAAAAAAAAACCATAAAAACAGTGAAACAGAGTTAGGGTTGTGCTAAAATTGAAGTAAGCTACTTAATCTTATTTAAAAAAAGTTTACGTTTATTTCTAAGAATACCTAGATGCATTGGAAGACTACTACCTACTAAAATACTTACATTGCACTTATAACTTAAAACTGCTAATCAAAAATACGATACACACATATATTTTTTTATGATAAAATACAAAATAGTACTATAAACCTAACCTAATAAACCTATACCTACTGTAAACCTGCCATAAATGTTTTATACCGAGCAAAACTCGGTCATCCTGGCACTAATCATTGTATCTTCATTAAAGATATTCAACACAATGAACAAAATAAAGGAACAAGATAAATTGGTTTCCAATTAATTATTGAGTCGTAAAATAATATCCTTATTACTAATTCTAGAAAAAGAAAAACAAATGCCTAACAAAAAATCGCAAGTCTGCAGAAGTAATCCGTCTACAACTACATACACACACAGAACCGAATAGAGAATCTTCTCGTTTTTGGAAGTCGGTTAAAAATAGTGACAACCCTAGCCCTAGGCAATGTTGCGTCATTTATGTTAGAGGAACCCTTTGCAACATTGCCTATTATATTAACTTCCTAGACGTAAATAAGCAAATTCGTTAAAAATAACAGCAGAAACAATAAGAAGAATATATTTTCTTATCGCGTATCAAAAGGTTGGAATACTCGGTATTCTACAGCAAAATCCAAAAGTTTCGGACCCCTCGAAAATGCACACACAGCGCCCGTGACGTATAACAGCAGTCTGACAGTAATATTTTAGTGTTACCATGTAAAATAATATTGAATTGTGTTGCTACGGTAATGATCGGATTTACCTGATTATTGTAAGCAGGAATAGATGACATTTAAAAATCTATTTGGATTTTTATTAATTAGGCAAAGTTGAGATTAGTTGGCAAAGTTTCAGCAGTTTACGGTAATTATTATTAAAGAGCAATTAAATCACAATCAGTGTGCTGAATAAAATTTGTCACCTGTAAAATTTTACTAATGAACTATCTATACCTACATACATACCTACCTGTCTACTAGTTTTTAACGTTTTATGCAAATAACTTAAAATAAACATGACGGTTTGTTGTAGTTGCTAAGTTATTCTCTTGTTTAAATTCATACTTAATTTACTTACCTTATAGGTATTGGATGATTAAGATAATAATGAATTCTGCCATCATTACATAACAATAATTATTTTGGTTATAAAGTGCATTATAATGTTACCAGCTTGAAAATTATGAAATTATATCAAAACGTCAAAACTAACCAACCCGTACGTTACAAAAACAAAAATAAAGTTAAAAATTATTAGTTTTATTATTACCTACCAGTTGAAAAAATTGAAATGAAAATAAAAGATATGATTTAATTATTAGGTAGTTTTATTTAAATATTAGATTTTTAGCAACGCTGTTTCAAATTAGGTACTTACTAGGAAAAGTACCGATAATAAAATTAAATTAATTTATTATTATACTATACTGTAGTTTACACAATATAGGTAGGTAGTTTATACTGTACTGTAAATTAGTTAAATACTGCCCCTACCGTTTTTGTAACTAAAAAATATTTATTTTTTACTAAAAAAATATATAATTATGCTTATCACCTACCTACTTTGTTTTGTCAACGAAGCCTCGGGTTTACCCGAAAACACTTCCTCTCTACCTATACCTACCTACCTTTTATGAATTGTTTACTTTCTTTAATCTAGTGTATTCGTAATAATAGGTAAGTACCTACCTATTCGATCGAGCATACACTAAGCTACTAGGTACAACTAGCTAGACGGTACACAGGTATTTTTTAAACTGTCGTGATTTAACTTAAGGGGTTCCCAATTTTTTTGGTTGCCTGGCCTGGATTCTAGTTCTTTTAGACTTTATTCCCGCACGACGCCGACGTTCAACGCCGTTTCGGCTGTATGCAACAACCGTGGAACCGTCGGCCGTCGTGAAGTAGACGTGCCTAGTAGTACGTCAATTTTTTTTTCTCTATGAGGGCAGGCTATTAGGCTTTTGACCTTTCCAACAGTTTTATTACTATATAATGTAATTAACTACCTACCAACTTACCTTCATACCTACTGTTAAACTGTTTACCACAAGTTAACATGGCAACTTTCAGTGCGGTTGGCAAGGCAACCGACAGCCAGCGGAACAGCTGTTCCTCGGAATGCAATGAAATGTATACTGAGTACGGTACCTACTAAATATTGGGTCCAACTATTTTATATTCTGTGGTAAAAACTCACTGGCAGATAAGTAGTAGGTAGTCAGTACTAAAACATTGTACAATTTATTACTAATGTCGTTACTTATAATATAATGAAACTTACCGTCCTTTTACTAAAATACTATTATTGAAGCACTGTAACTACTATAACATAAAACTAATACACTAAATGCTTCCACTATGTAATAGGTACACGATTTAAGACGTATTCGACGCGGTTTAATAAATAAATATGAATTAACTACTACGATACGACAACGCGGAGCCGAGGTGGACGCACACACAACCAATACCGGCAAGCCCAGAAACCCGACTGACTTGACTTGACTAGCAAAGTAGCAACTCAACTAGCAAGCGGCGCGGCGGGCGGGGCGGGCGTGCATGTGCGTTTAGTTTAGAAGCCGGACGGCTGACGTTGCTAATGGCGTGTGTGTGGGACAAGCGGCGCGGCGCGCGGGGCGGTTCGGTCCGGTGTCCGGTGGCGCGGCGACGGACAACCGACTACGGACGACGGACTACGCTACCTACCTACGCGACAGTCGCCAGCCGACCCGACCGACGAAATAGTAGGTGTGTGGTGTGTAGAGGCAGAGTGACGAAACGAAACCACCAACACTCACTTATTCCACTCTACACGACATCGCCCGGTCGCTACGCCCTACCCAAAATACACACGTGCTTGTCGTCCCGACCGCACCGCACCAAGGCGCTCGGCGATGCGGCGCGTCCAATTCAAATATTTTTTAAATCTTTTGTAAAAATTAACAAACTATCATACATCGTTATGATCAGAACCATATAGGTGTCTTTATCTTCTGAATCACAATATAAAAATTAGAAGGTAGGAAGATAATTAATCTATGAACCTGTTTAATTGTTATGCGATGCGCGGTACCTGGTGCTACATCACGGAGTGAACTTTGCGTCTAAGGCTAAGTTCAGTGCGTTTTGACTTATGGAAGCGTGGGCTCTTTCAATCAGTAAGACCCTGGGCCCATAGGAAACATGAGTCCAGCGTGTTTTCAAAATTATTTAACTATGTCTGGTAGAAACATAGCATAAACCAAGAGCTGGCCCTATCTGGCCCAGCGTATTCGCATTATCGTTCAACATGGCAATACCGGCAGTGTCTTGGGGACGCTACTCGGGAGTGATCTGAATCAGTTGTGCTATCTATAGACCATTTTAAACGATCCTTCGATAACTCAACTGTTGTAAATGTAGATTATATTATTGCATATTAGGTATTCTGTACATAAGAAAATCCTTACTAATATTATAAACGCGAAAGTTTGTATGTATGTTTATAACTCTTTCACGCAAAAACTACTGAATGGATTTTAATGAAACTTTACAATAATATAGCTTATACATCAGAATAACACAAAGGCTATAATTTATAAAGATATTGTGTGATTAGTCCAAAATATAATATCGTTATAGTGGTTGGAAAAAAATCTGCCATCTGCGAGCTATTCTGGCGTGCGCTGCAAAAACCGTTAGAATTACATGAAGTACTAATCCTGCGTAGACGAAGTTGCGGGAACTATATCAATCTCAATAATTATATTTAAGTGCAAGCACTTAAATATAATTATTGAACAAAATATAACAACATTCCCGCTACATTAGTATCGCTTGTTAATTCCTTCTTTCACACTTAAATTATCGCAGACAAAAACCGAAGGCATCCAGCTCACGGACGCACGGACGTTTGCGCTTTATCCTACGTGTGGATCGGGCATTAGTAAGCATTTATTAGAAACTACCCTCATTTTTTCGTCCATAATGGTAGCATAGATCTTTTGTAGCAATCACTCGGGCACGGTCAATCAATAGATACGCAACGTATTTTTATACCTACATCATAAACGCTAAAATATCAGTTAAAAAGATTTTACGAATTATGTACATTGGACAAACAGTTTTAATTATTTAATGATTTATTGATAAATTATTTTAAATTGACTTATTAATTTATGTATAAATAGTAAATACATCACGATGGCGTCTAAAAGCAACTTTTTAACCGTAAAAACACATTTAACTGAATTCAGAGGTAATTCAGACAAGGACACAATGAGTGAGGTATGTATCTTGCTACAGTGTTAAAAGCGTGCTTCATTTTCTGGATTACTTATAACAATCATATGCGCCATTTTGAATTTACTGTACCTGCTTAACCTAGATCCCTTCTCATTCATCATGCATTCTAAGTAATTACTTTTTAACCATGCATAATATCTACCGACCTAATTATTTATTAATAATTCTTAAAATAAGAAGTACCTACATCCTACCTAAGTTTATACCATATATATGGATCAATCCAATGTTAAATTAAGTCAGTTTATAATAATACTTTTCTCTAGGCTTCCGAAAGTGGGACAAGCAACTCCGTGACGTCGGCAGAAGACTTACAGAAATTAGCAGTGATTCTCGGGTTAAACAGTGCTGAAGATGTATATCAAGAAAAATTTCGAGTTGATAGACGTCGTTTGGAAGCGATGCTTGCTGGTTTGTATGTTTTTACTTACCTACCAACTCCTGCGCAGCATTTGTTTTGTTATATATACTCAAAGTAGGTCGGTAAGTTATAAGTAAATAGAGTGCCTAGGTAAGTAATAACTATATATAAACCTACATTCAGAATCTATGTAAGTACCTATCCTGAATATCAACTTACTCTGAGGTCTGCCCCGAAGATGATCTTGCCTGACGCTTGGTCTAGGTGTAGTGGAGCTAGCGTCACGCAGCGATATGATAGGTATTTGTGGAAAATAACAATCGTGTATTTTTTTAACCACCCGGTAGGTATATTACCTGATTCTGTAGAACTCATTTGAAATTGTAATACCTACCTACCTAACGTTTTCATACATATTTTTCTTTATTAGAAAAGTCCGTCAGTTAATCACTGATAGTCGAACTAATAGTTAGGTATCATTCAGATAACTGACATTAATATATATGTATTTAGAATGATTTCCAATTTATGGACTCAAGGTATAATTCAATTCATTAATTTTCAGATAACCTAGAAGAAACACAAACCGCGCAAGCATTCTTTCATCGGGTAAGTGAAGTTGGTTAAGTACTTATATAAGTAGGTACAATAATTTTAAATAGGTAGGTAGGTATCATCATCACACAAAATGTGCCAAACACTTTTTTTACCTACTGTACTTAACTAGGTCGGTAGATGTTACATATCAGATGCCCCTACCCTATATCATATGTTTTTTACTAAAAACTAGGTACCTATTTCTTGGATTTATACATTTAGGAGAAGTAAGAAAATGTAATTTCCGTTTGCTACCAGAGTTTTCCATAATTAATACAATGAAGTAATTTCAGGTGATGACCGAAACGAATACTTTGATAAATTGGCCGGCCCGCCTCAAAATTGGAGCTCGTTCAAAAAAAGGTACCTATAACAAAGTGTAAAAAATGGGGTAATTAAGAAAGAATCATGAACGCGCCTTTTGGAAAATTGTGACAGTTCGTAACTGTCACAATCTGGCGGCTACATTTTGGCGGGATAGCGTGTCTATGGATGGCGCCAAGAAGACTGGCCTGACGGCGGCGCCGGCGCCAGTCTGGCGGATTTTATGAATTTTGTAAAAAATAGAACGAGCGTCGGTTATATTGCGCAAATAAAATCAATCAATTATACATTTCTACGTATTATAAATGAATTAGCAATGGTTTTTACAGAAAATAATGATGATGTATTGTATGATGTTATCAAAGAAATACGTAGTAACAAGTTTTGTGATTTTTACAAAGGGTTTGGTAAGATTTAAAAATTGTGATAAAATATTTGGTGTTTATTTCATTTTTTTAACTCGGTGAACACTGTTTAGATCCTCATGTGAGAGTCGCAGGTCGACCTGATGATGTGAAACTGGCTCGAGAGAAAATTATGCAGTTGCTGGACACTCGGGTAAGTTATTATTTAAAAACAGCCAAAATAGTGAATAATTGCCGTTAACGCGTTCTTTTTAGACGCAAATTTATTTTCTTACCGAGCTATTTACAAAATTGTAGGAAGTCCTACTACTTCAATCTAATAGGTAGATAGGATCCTATTTTAAACTTTCAGTTTCATTATAAACCTGATGAATGTTAGTCGGACAGAAAGAAGAAAGCGTTAGTTGGAGTGAACCTGCGTGTTATGTACCTACACAATGTTTTAGTTCAGGGCTAACATATTATCAGTATGTAAGTAATTAAAATAGGTAGGTTCCGAAGACAAAGCTCCGTTGTAAGTCTACCTAAAGCCTCCGATGCGTAACAGCTGTAACATAACGTGTATTATTTTCCGCAGAGTAACCGTGTTACGATGAAAATCGATGTCAGCTACACAGACCATTCCCACATCATTGGAAAGGTGAGTTAATATTAGGTGTTTGTGTTTATTCAACTGGGCCTCGGGTGACCGTAACTTCCGTCAACAGGGTTACCCACTGGTTCACACGAACTTCTAGAGATCGGTGGTGGTACAAATACAAATATTATACACCTAATGATATTTTACATTTTTTTTAGCAATTTTTTTTAAATGTTGCGCAATGCCAGTTCATTTGAATGATGAAGCAAAACATCGCACCATATCTTCGTTATCGTGTATGAACATGACGTCATCTCAGAGGTTTTAAGATGACAATAAATTCTGGGCAAGTCTGAATCATCTATTACCAGCCAGATGTTCTGTAATGTTTTATACGTGAAAACCCGTTAGCTTTTTTTTGATAAATAAAAAAAAATAGGTTATAACTAGTTAGTAAAAAGTTTCATCTGGTGCTGTGTACTTCCGGTTTTGATGTTACACACGCATCTGCGGGTAGGTAGTTAAATAATTATTCAGAATGGCCCCTATGATAACCTATCTACCTATGTATTTTAATGACTATAAGTAAGTACCTTCCATTAGGTTGACCTCATAATTTCCAGCTGTAACAGAATACCGTACTTGCGTGCATTTAATGACTACTTCCGATAGGCGAGTGCTCGGCTAAGACCCGAACGGTTGCAGGTTCGATTCCCGTGGTCAATGTTAACATGATCTGCTTTTGTATTTGATTAATGAAATCTGATAACACTGACCGGTGGGTGTTATAGAAATTTCAACTCTATTCTTATCCAGGGAGGTTTGACAATCAAGCGTGTGATGGAAGAGACGGGATGCCACATCCACTTCCCGGATTCCAACCGCACTAGTACAGTTGAGAAGAGTAACCAAGTCTCCATCGCTGGTGATATGGAGCGCGTAGAACGCGCCAGGGCTAGAGTCAGGGTAAGTTGAACTTTATATAATATTTAATGAGGCTGATAGTTGCCATTGTGGGTGATATGGAGCTGGTGGAACATCCCAGAGCTAGGGCAAGTTGAACTCCTATGTTTAGAGTAATATAGTGCTGAAGATAGCTAATGAAACATCCCCCATTACTAAAATCAAAGTAACATCAGTCAGTAACACTACACAGTACACACGCTTCCCGCGAGTTTGCTTGGTTGGGTGTTGTATAAAAACATTTACAAAGAAACAGCATCCCGACTTTCCCGACCCGACGTTCTATATTATATTGGTGGGACATGTACATGTACGAATATACGAATGAATGTACAAATGTACGTATATGTACGAATTTAATATTGTAGTATGTAAGCAGTTATATCAATTGAAATGTCTAGAACATTATGAACGCCTGAACAATGTTTTTTGCAACACATTTAGTATTGCTCTTAGATTTTTAAAAGGCTGCGTTTTCTCTTGCTATCAATATGACCTCTGTGGCGCAGTGGGCGAGGCCTGTAGGAGATGCAGAAGGTTACGGTTTCGATGCCCGTTGCGGGACAAATGTTTGTAGGATCTGCATGTATTTGTTTCGTCATGGTCATGGGGTTTTCTATGTATATTTGGCATACGTAATTACGAAAAAAGAGTATATCAATAACACAAGCTCTGCTTTCTTTGGGGCTAGATGGCGCGGTGTCAAATGTCTGTCATTATTATTATAGTAACGAGTAATTCTTGTATATACAATGTATATATAGGTATTTTGGTATAGAGATAGATGGGACCTTGGAGAAGGACATAGGCTAATTTTATGTAGGTACCACACATGCGAAGCCGCGGGCGGCATCTAGTAAGTAAGTAATATGGATATCGTCAAGAGAAGCTACTTTGATAATTGCTGAATGAATTCTGACACGTCCGTCGCCTGTATCGATTTGTGTGACATTATCAGAACGAATGGCTAGTTTCTAACGTCTTTGTCTGCTCGGCGTCTATTAATACAATCATCCGTAAATAATGTCGGCCATTAAACACAGCGTCATCTACCCACAAAGTAGTAAGCAGAGCTTGTGTTATGGGTACCTACCTAATGACTGATATACTACTTCTAAACTTTTTTGTAAATACATACATAAAATGTAGAAATATACCCAGACCGACAAATACTTGCAAATCATACAAACGTTTGTCCCGCGGCGGGAATCGAGCACGTAACCCTCTGCGTCTCAGGCAGACCTTCGCCCACTGCACCACAGAGGTCGTCAAATCATAAGATAATATGGTCCACAGATGGTACTCTATGAAAATCAGAACCGTTTCTTATACTTTTACATATTGAAATGAAAAATATTAATTTGACACGACACTACACAAATAGAAAAAGGTTGAATGATAAAAAAATGAACAAACACAAAACTCGGTAGGTGACCAGTTTTAGATACTTACTTGCATTCTGAATCAAGTAATTATAAAATAGGAACTTGCTTATTAATGTTGGTTTGGTTACCTTCTTATCTTACATAACCTCAGAACCTAACACCTCAGTTGGTATTAACAGTGCCTGTAGATTATGGGTTTTTCCCCACACTGGACCAACATTTGTGTTATCTATGTTTCTTCTTAGCTGTTGGCTAAGTATCATAAGTATATAGTTACCTACGTGTAGGTACTTTAATATGTATTCTATCAGTCTGACATAGACTCTATAGTTCCATAGTTCCACAGTCCACTAAAAATATATTTATGAACCGACTTAAAAAAAGGAGGTTATTTTTGCTTTTGGATTTTTTTTATTTACCTGAGAACTGCGTCATTTATGTTCCGATTTCGAAAATTGTTTTTGTTTGGGAGATTATACTTCCCGTTCGGTCTCATTTAAATTTGAAAACAAAATACGTTAGGTAAGGTTGAAAAAATAGGGGACGACCATCAACCTTTACAATTAACTAACATAATAACACTTTGATTAAGAGATATATAATATTAGTAGTATTATTAATATGATGACTGACTGATATACTACTTATATAAGTATATACTACTTATATAAGTATATTTTAATTTTTTTTTACACATATTATACATAGAAACACCCAGACCCGAGGCAAATACTTCCAGATCATACAAACATTTGTCCCGCGGAATCGAACCCGCAATCTTCTGCGTAAATAAATACATTAAAAAAAAAACTTATTATGATGTTATTTTCTTTTTATTTTATTTAATTGTTTACTTTCTCTCAGGCTCTGACCCCGCTAGTTTTCTGCTTCGAGCTGCCCATAGTGGCTCCAAGCCAGCCTCTCCCCGACATCGCTTCGCCCTACGTGCTGCAAATACAGGAACAGTATAATGTACAGGTAAGTACAACTTTATTTGACTAAAACCAATGTCATCATTTAGTAAATTATTCCATGTCTTTGCATTGGACAGGTCAAGGTATGGCGAATTTCCTTGCCAAAAAAATGTTGCAACCAAATTTTGATATATTGGTGGCAATTCGGTTAAATCTAAAATATATTTTAGTTAGTCATAGCATTTGTAAAACCTATTCGGTTGGTACCATCTAACTTTATTAGGAACGCTTAATTAAATTAGATAAAATTAAATTAGAATAAGTTGGTAACAGCAGAATACCAAAGTTTTATTTGACAGTTCAAAACCTAATTTTAGATAAAATTAGTTAGGTTGGTGCCAACAGAATTGAGGCCACTGACTTACTAGGTAGTAGATATTTTTTGTGTAATAATAAAATTGGTAGGTATAAGTTATTGTTGACCTAGGTACTTCACATAACTATTCTCAAGTGTGTGTTCATGTTCATGTACGTTCAAACCTTATCATGCAATCACAGAATTTTCATTTCGTCAAATGTATGTGAGCAATGCCAGCGCGTTCAAACAGTGATAGAAATACTCGTAATTATGAAGAAACGGCATCAGCCCTCCTTAAAACCATAAATAAACTTATCATGCAATCACAGAATTTTCATTTCGTCAAATGTATGTGAGCAATGCCAGCGCGTTCAAACAGTGATAGAAATACTCGTAATTATGAAGAAACGGCATCAGCCCTCCTTAAAACCATAAATAAACTTATCATGCAATCACAGAATTTTCCTTTCGTCACATGTATGTGAGCAATGCCAGCACGTTCAAACAGTGATAGAAATACTCGTAATTATGAAGAAACGGCATCAGCCCTCCTTAAAACCATAAATAAACTTATCATGCAATCACAGAATTTTCCTTTCGTCACATGTATGTGAGCAATGCCAGCGCGTTCAAACAGTGATAGAAATACTCGTAATTATGAAGAAACGGCATCAGCCCTCCTTAAAACCATAAATAAACTTATCATGCAATCACAGAATTTTCCTTTCGTCACATGTATGTGAGCAATGCCAGCACGTTCAAACAGTGATAGAAATAATTATGAAGAAACGGCATCAGCCCTTCTTAAAACCATAAATAAACTTATCATGCAATCACAGAATTTTCCTTTCGTCAAATGTATGTGAGCAATGCCAGCACGTTCAAACAGTGATAGAAATAATTATGAAGAAACGGCATCAGCCCTTCTTAAAACCATAAATAAACTTATCATGCAATCACAGAATTTTCCTTTCGTCACATGTATGTGAGCAATGCCAGCACGTTCAAACAGTGATAGAAATAATTATGAAAAAATGGCATCAGCCCTCCTTAAAACCATAAATAAACTTATCATGCAATCAGAGAATTTTCCTTTCGTCAAATGTATGTGAGCAATGCCAGCACGTTCAAACAGTGATAGAAATAATTATGAAGAAACGGCATCAGCCCTTCTTAAAACCATAAATCGAACGATAGGCTTGCATCCCATCACGTACTCAAATATGAAGTGCTTAAGTGTTGGCATATGCGAAATATAATTTTTGGATGGGCCTCCTTTATGCATCCTCAAAGACCTATTTAGAGATCTGAAGAGATCTACTTAGCCCTGGGATTACAGCCGTGAACAATCATGGCATAAAGCTGATACTGCTTTTTTGACAAACGCAGACTAGGTTTGGAACAGGGTGGGTACACGTAGGTACTTGTACGTACTCGATATTGTAAAAACAAATTTTTGGTTTCAGTTACTTTATTAGTTTGGTTGCTCTGTTATCTGTGTACCTGCTATGTAATTATGTTACGTGTATCTGTGTGTGTCAAAATAAAATTATTTCATGCACTAGTATCAACACACAAACTATAGGATGCTAACGCATCAGACGGGGCACTCCCATAGACGAAATCCTGT
Organism: Lampropteryx suffumata; assembly: GCA_948098915.1. NCBI lineage: Eukaryota > Metazoa > Arthropoda > Insecta > Lepidoptera > Geometridae > Lampropteryx > Lampropteryx suffumata. The sequence goes on along the minus strand of OX402564.1, from coordinate 2,848,573 downwards.
CCAATACCTGTTCACCTTATCCCATATGACAGATAACTTTTTTATTTTTAATGAACCTTTTAGCATCAGCAAGGTATTCATTCTACAGAGTGTATTTTTTTTGCTTGCTTGCATACAATTGCTTACTATTTTAAAATATTTTATTGATCTACAAAGGAAAGACCCTGATAATCATAATAAACACATTGATTATACAATTAGACATTTATTTACAGAAATATACAGAATAATACACAATAATACAAAATACAAGTCAAACAGTTGAGCTATCTAAATTGCGTAAAACAATCTATAGATAGCCAAACTGGTCCAGAAAATTTGATTATTTCACGGAAGCGGCCTTGAATTCAAGAAAGAAAGGCATATTTGCATCTTATCAGGTCCTCAGCACCTCCCCACATGCAGCTGTCCTCACCAGCTCTAAGAGAAATCCCAGACTGTAATGGGATGCGGCAAGGGTGTCTACACAAGTAGCATCTCATATCAATGGCCCACCCATCTCTTAAGGGACAAGAGTCATCAGGCTTCTTACCATCATCACTTATCAGACTGTACAAGCCGAGAACAGCTGGTATGTTGATGTTGACATTTGAATTAGGTGTAATCTGCTTTAGAGTAGGTGTGAGCCAAATGTTGTAGTTTCATGGTGTGTAATCACATGATGATCACAGTACTATCTGGAAAAAAAATATATTTAAGCACACATAACCAAATGCAATAATGTTGAGTGTTTAACATTCTATGTTGTTTCTATTGGTGTTTCTATGTATAATATGCATGTATTTACAAATAAAGGTATAAATAAGAAATATTGCTGGACAATGCACACAACATCATCTATTTATGGTGACAAGATGACTGATAGAATGCTTATAAGAGTATATTTTTAAATACATACATTTATGATACTTTATAACACCCAGATACAGAACAAACACCTATGCTTTTCACACAATTGTTTATCTTGGGAGGGAATCAAACCCTCAACTTAGAGCACAGAAGGCTACTACCAACTGAGCTGACAGGCCAGTCGATTATGTAGTTTAACAGTCACTTGGTTCCTATAACACAAGCTCTGCTTACATTATCATTATTATTATTATAATTATTATTTAATGATTTTGGTAAGATAAGTAGGTACAATAAGTACTTACTGGTGATAATAGCAGAAGAACGCCAATAGACAGACATTTCGGTAACAGCAGATTACGTTGGATAGGCATGTGCTCTCGAGTTGAAGCGAGAAATCTCTTCTAAAAATGCTTTCGACACACAATCATACTGCTTGCGAAGATCTTGAAAACTTCAGGTCTAGAAGTCTTTTATTCCAATCGAAGTCCAGTCCAAGAGTCCAATCTCTCTTTTCGGAAGCATAAAAAAACTGACGTCCTTTCGTTTACTAGCACAGCTCACACCACAGCACTTGTACATTACTGCGAGATTAAATAACAGATTCAGGAATTGAGAGGATAAATATAAATTACTTCCAGAATTTAAAAATCAACGTCATTTAGCTTTGAAACTACAACAGCTGTTGCTTGTTAGTTTGGTTGGTTGGTTTGTTTGGAATGATTTGATATCGATAGCAAAATAGGAAACAAACACGCCTTGATCGGGCAGGAAAGAAGTATGAAAGAAGGGGGAGAGGAACTGTTAACTATGTTAGTACTATCGTTCTATATAGACTATAAATCGGCCAGGATTTAAAGTTCAATGATTGCCGGCCATGTATCAACATGTTGATACTAGGGCAAGCTTAGACAAAGAATAAATAAATAAAATAAATAATCCCGGACATTTCACACAGCATCATCTGGCCTCAAAGTAAACAGAGCTTGTGATATGGGTACCACATGACTGATATACTACTTATATACTTTTTTTTTGTAAATACGTACATATTATACATAGAAACACCCAGACCCGAGACAAATACTTGCAGATCATACAAACATTTGTCCCGCGGCGGGAATCGAACCCGCAACCTTCTGCGTCTCAGCCGGACCTTAGCCCACTGTGCTACAGAGGTCGTCGAAAAGAAGGTTTAGGTTTAACCTTAAAACTGTGTTGTTATAAAAAGACCGTTATATTTTATTAATTTATCAAATAGGTGATGCTGCGTAACCGTCCCAAGCTGCACGCCAATCTGTTGGTCGTGAAGGGAGTGCAATGGGAGGTCCAAGCCACTATGGAGGCCACGTCGCTGCTCATGAACTATATGTGCGGTAACCTCGCTGTAAGTCGAAGCACTATTTCATTATACCAACTAGACACCATAACTAAGTACTTATCAAAACTTTCGTGAGTTGTACTATACATTTTGAGATACACGGGCTTTACTCACGTATTATTTAGTCGATGGAGGCACCGACACTGTTTCGATTCATCTAGAGAATCTTCATCAGGGTGAGTTTGATCCGCGGTCCGTGAGTTGCCGCAAGCGTTCATGGCGGTACGAACCGTGTACGGAACTTATTACGACTAAATAATACGTGAGTAAAGCCCGTGTTTATCAAAATGTACCATAACTAAGTCCTAACACGCACTATCAAATTAATCCGACCGCACTATTCTTAAGTCTACTCTGGTCTGAAGTATTTAATTTTGAAAATTTTATTTTCTTCTAGTGCGCGCTAGGCTAGATCTAATCTATATTTAAGTAAATCGAGGCCTAGGCTAAATTAGACCTAGCGCGCATCATGGAAACGTGGAACCAGACGCACGCACTAAACGCATGCACTAAGCGGTAAAATCCGCGTTGAAAATCACATAGTGCGTGTGTCACAAGTCACAAGCCTAAGCCTAAGTTCTGTATCGTCCCTAAATCTGAGGGTACGTAAATAATAAATAAATATTTGTTAACAATTACAATTTCAATGGACGGTGTAGATGGATGAATGGACATCGTGAGAAAATCGGTGTGTCGTAGAACATAAAAGTTCGAACACATGTGCCAAGTTCATGAAAGGAGCCTCAGAGGCGCACTTGAATCCTTTTAACACACTGTTTCGAAAGAACTAGTGACACAATAAGAAAGTGGACAATTCACACTGTATCTTCTAACCCCAAACTAAGCATAGCTTGTACAATGGGAACCAATTGATGGATACCTATATTCTACTATACTGTAACTTATGTTTATGTAAATATTATATAGATATGCCTGTCAGCTCAATTGGTAGTAGCTCTACCTTCTGCACTGTAGACATATACATTTAATAATAATATAATACCGGACATTTCACACAGCATCATCTGGCCCCAAAGTAAGCAGAGCTTGTGTTATGGCTAACATATGACTGATATAATACTTATATATATATTTTTTGTACATACATACATATTATACATAGAAACACCCGAGACAAATACTTGCAGATCATACAAACATTTGTCCCGCGGCTGGAATCGAACCCGCAACCTTTTGCGTCTCAGCCGGACCTAAGCCACAGAGGTCTTTCAAAGACGACCTCTGTGGCGCAGTGGGCTTTGTGGGCAGACGGTCTTTGCGTCTTTATTTATTTATTTACTGAAGTAATACATATTAAAAAGTAAAAGGAGAAAAGATATACTTTGTACTTTGTACGTTATACTTTGGAGCCAGATGATGCTGTGTGAAATGCCCGGGATTATTTATTTATTTATTGTATAATATTATTCTGTATGTTTCTGTGATTTCGTAAATAATAAAATGATATATTTGTAGAGCCAAACGCAAGTTCAAATGTCGTTGGAGATATCCCCGATGCATCACAGCGTGGTGGTCGGACGCGGAGCTGATCAGTTGAAGGTATGTTCACATTACTCAATTAATTTTTGCATGCTGGGTTTTCTAGCGAAATGTGTGAATCTAATTATATATTTAAGTTCTCTGTGTACCACATTTCACGCAAATAAATCATTTCATTTCATTTCAAGCAAACAAGCATACAGCCCACCTGATGGTACGTGGTATCCTATGGGCACTTGCAATACCCGTGCGTTGTCAACCCTTGTCATACTCGTAGTTATGTTGTCTATTCACTGAACCGAGCCGTCAAATAGACATACGGCACACCTGATGTAAAATAGACATACGCGCAGTTATTTTGTGTATTGGTCCAACCCAACTGTCAAACATGCTTACGGCTCACCTGATGTAAATGGGTACCATAACGTAGCGCTTGCAATACCCACGCGTTTGCAACCCTACACAACTTGTGGTTTTAGGTGCCAATTTCTCCTAATGTCCAAATAAGTCGGAGAAGAACTGGCAAGAAACTCGTCCTGGTCCTTTTTTGCGCTCTTTTGTATGATCCATCTTAAAACTACACGAAAAACAAACACAAGATTACAGTCGTTTATACAAATAAAACCTGTCATTTAACTGTCAGAGGGCAGAGCGACATGTGACCACGCATTATTATCAGCAAGTCATATATATGTATTAAAATACGCTTTCTTCACAAGACTACCCTTAATAAATAATATGTAATTTAAGCAAGTGCTACACGGTTTGAAACCGCAGTTTCTACCAAGGTGACCTTGTTAGAAACTGCGGTTTCAAACCGTGTAGATAGTGGTTGCAAACCAAATTTCGCATGACCTTTAAACGCCCTTGGTAGAAAGGCTTGCCCAGCAAACCTCTGACAGAAGCGGTGGTTGCAAACCTACTGAAACACACTGAAGTTTGGGTTTTGTTTCAAATCGTGTAGGCAGAAAACGTTCTACCAAGGTCACCTTGATAGAAACTGCGGTTTCAAACCGTGTAGCGCATGCTTTAGTTACATCTTTAGTAAGTTATAGATGTTCCCCATAAAGGACCTACATATTTACCTATTCTAGTCGAAACTATTTAATGAATCCCTCAACCATCGCAGGTGATAATGAAAGGCACGAAGACCCAGATAATGTTCCCCGATGCGGACGACCCCAACATCCCGGTGATCAGAAAGAGCTGTGTCACCATCACCGGCCAGATCAAAGACGTTTACGCAGCACGGCAGCAGTTGGTTGTGAGTTAACTATCCTTTAAACGGCTAACTACAGTGATATATAGATAAATAGGTTAAGGCAAAAAAATAACAAAAGAAAAAGAATGAATACATTTTTTTTTGTTTTTTTTTTGGTTTGCTTATGTTTGTATCTACCAACTTAAGGTAGATACAAACATAAGCAAACCAAAAAAAAACAAAAAAAAACGTATGCGTCTCGGGACGCCCGAATGAAGTGATAACTTAAACTAATCTAACTAGCGCTGTGGGTTAGAGTGACAGAGGAGGAGACTGCCTACCGTTGCCGCATGTGTGAGAGAAAGGGAAGCCAGACAGACTGGCGCCATAACGCGTTACGTAACGAAGCGGTTTAGCCTCCCATAAGAAGTTAACACTTCAAAACTTTAAACAAAAAACTCGTGAGCAAAAAAATCGACCCAAGACGCAGGCTCGCACTTAAAAAACTCTAGCAAAAAATCTGAAGTTTTCATTCTATTTCTGATTTTAACATCTCAAAGCTGTTAGTTTTAGCTTTAAAATGATATAAAATATAGTAATGTTTCTTGCTAACACAACCCAACAATATGTTGTGATCAGTAACCACCCTTTTTACGCTTGTTTACAATAGTGCTAATTAAGGGTTACAGACCCATATAAAAGGTTATCTACCTGACCCACCCTTATCAGTGACCCGTCAAACGTCAAGCGATACACATCTCCGTTATCAGCAAATAAGTTGTCTATGTGTGTTGCAGCCAGACAAAAAGGTCGTAGCTCAGCGCATAATTTTGTCAAAGAGCAAACACAGATTTTCATTTAGAACCCTTCGAGATGACGAACGAAATAAATAATCTGCAGCATAACAAGTAACATGTGTGTGTGCGTTAGTAACCAGTAGCACAGATAACATAATACAGATACATAATACCGGTGGCGTTTGTTTCGTTCAGAGGTTTCGGCTAGACCAGTCAATGTTGCATCGCCATTATCACGTCAGCTGATAATGCATTTTTTAAGTTAAGTCATAGGCATAAGTCACAGATTAACACATAGGTTATAATTTATAAAGATATTATAAATTATAGCCTATGTGTTAATATGATATATAAGTTATATTATTATAAAGTTTCATTAAAATCCATTAAGTAGTTTTTGCATGAAAGAGTAACAAACATACATACAATCTGTAATCAAAAAAAAAATTTCGTGTTTATAACATTAGTAAGGATAAGTGTGCTTAATTTCATACTCCTCCGCCCGCGCAATTTTCGTAGAAAGTGGTACAATGTATTTGCTTCACTTATTAATATATAGATAATATGTATGAATTCACAAAAAAAAAACGAAAATAGTTGCGTTATAAAAACGAAAAAGAAAACCGACTTCATTTAAAAAATATATCATCGATGTATACAATTTTTCAGATTTGTAATGATTTTTTAAAACCGATCGCTCGACCGATTTCGATAAAATTTATTTGGGACCACTTGGGAAGTATAAACCCTTTGAAACCAAAAAAAAATCCAAATCGGTTCAGGCGTCTTTGAGTAATCGGTGAACATACATAAAAAAAAACCGACGAATTAAGAACCTCCTCCGTTTTTGAAGTCGGTTGAAAATATTTATAAGTAGTATATCAGTCATATAACACAAGCACTGCTTACTTTGGGGCCAGATGATGCTGTGTGAAACGTCCGGGATTATTATTATAGTAACATTGTAAGTAAAAAGTACCATTGAATTCCACAGGGCAGCCTACCCCTAGTGGTGATTTTCGACGTCGCCGATGAGTCTTGCCGCATCGAAAACGACGCAGCCGCTACTCTCATGCACAAATACAACGTGTTTATCAACATCCGCCGGAAGCCGAAACAAGGCATCGCCTCAATCGTTATAAAAGGCATTGAGAGATGTGCTGGTAAGTTAAAATGTTAAGTTGATAGGTAGGTGCACCTAATAAAAATTAATCGCACGTTATTCAACGTAGTATGCATAAAAAAGTAGGGTTGCCATGACCTAAAAATACGAAATTTGGCATTTATCCACCTACTACTGATTGTTACTTGAATGTGACGACCTCCGTGGCGCTGTGGGCTAAGGTTGCGGGTTCAATTCCCACCGCCGGACAAATGTTTGTATTATCTGCAAGTATTTGTCTCAGGTCTGGGTGTTTCTATGTATGATATGTATGTATTTACAAAAAAAAACAGTATATAAGTAGTATATTAGTCATGTGTTTATCTTATTATAACACAAGCTCTGCTTACTTTGGGGCCAGATGATGCTGTGCGAAATATCCGGGGTCATTTATTTATTTATTTATTTTAAATGCTTGTAAACCTGCGACTATTTGTCTCGGGTTGGGGTGTTTCTACGTATAATATGTACTAGCGACCCGCCCCGGCTTCGCAAAGGTGCAATGCTTATACTAAATAATATTTAGTATAATCATTGCACCTGTGCGAAGCCGGGACGGTAGCTAGTCTAATGATATGCCGCATGATGGGATAGTAAAATACCCTTTACATGTAGGAGAGGTATCCCAAAAACATATTTTTTCAAAGCTTTTATTTCATAACTTTCTAAGAGCCACTAATACTTTTTATCGTTCAAAATTTCATCGCGATTAAATATAGTCTGCGAGCAAGAACCCTGATTAGAAGCGGACAGACATACAGACGAACATAGCGAAACTGTAAGAGTTTCTTGTGGACTTCGGAACACTAAGGTTCAGCGCAGACAGAGAAGAGCGCAGCGGAGAGGATTTTATTAAGGCACTCGAAAATTAACTTTATTAAAAATTATTGAAATAAAGTGCATATTATATGCTTGAACCTGACAAAAAATGCTTGCGCATCTTCACGCGAGAATTATTCCTCTCTGTCTGCGCTGACCCTAAAAAAAACATACTATTTCAGGTCACAATAACACAGGTGTTTGTTCTGTGTCTGGGTGTTATAAAGTATCTTAAGTATGTATTTAAAAATACATACTATATATAATATAAAAATACAATATGTTTAAAAAACATCCATCTTTGTATGGAGTCTATTCTATATCACGTGGTGATTCAGTATCCTTTATCCTTATCATTCTAATGTCAAAGAATAGAGATAGCTACAGATTTAAATTATTAATTGGAAGTGTGCTTTTAAGACTCTTGACCATGTTGTATCTGTCACAGGCGACATCTACGAAGCCCGCCGCGAACTACTCGCCGGCAAAGAACCCGTTATAACCGCAGAAGTCCCGGAATCCTACAACATCCCGGCCCTCACGGGCAACTCGGTCCCGAACTTCGGCGTTTTTAACCCATTCTCTCCGACACACATGAACATTACCAACTCCCCATGCTCCCCTTACATGTCAAGTATGGGGAACTTCGATATGGGTAGTCCGATGTTCGCGCACAATCCTCCGACGCCGGGTGGCTATCCTAGCCCGCTTTCCCCTGTGGCTATAACTCCCCCGGTTTATCCCAACTCCTGGTTGATTCCTTCTCCGCAGCCGAGAGCTGGCCAGTTCCATTATCCGAACCTGTCGGTGCCGAATCCTAATTCTGTGATGTACAAGAACCAAGGCGGGTCGTGGAATCGTGAGTATTTTTTTTTATCTTATGAAAACTTAGGTAAAAGTAAAATTATAAATAACATGTACCTATTTAGAAACACTTACAGTTTACTGAAGGCCAATTACTATTTCCCAGTTATAAAATTTACCACAAAGTATTTAATCAGGTAATAAAATAAAAAAAAACAGTAAAGTAGACGAAGGTTGTACAAAGATAATTTATTTTATATTATACTAGCTGCTGCAAGCAGCTTTAGACCTAGCCTGTAGCCTATATCCCATGTATCCTAAGATACAATGTATCTTCTTGCCAAATGTCATCAAAACCCATACAGCCGTATAGAAGGTCACAAATAAACAGACAGAGACATTTTTTATGGAGTTTTTTATATAATACAACTAGCGACCCGCCCCGGCTTCGCACGGTTGCAATGCGGATACTAAATTTACTACAGAATGTCTCTATATACAACGTTATCTAACAGATAGACAAATACCATCGTGGACTTTATTGTTGAACTTTTAAAGGTGTACAATACTGTAGTACACTATTTTGATCTATCTCGTAGGGTTCCGCCAGCGTTTGCAATGTAAGCGCAAAAAAATGTGTTTATTTACGACATAGCATTAGAAACCTCTAAAATTATCAGTGTTTCTCTACTATATTATGCATGTATTATACATATAAACCTTCCTCTTGAATCACTCTATCTATTAAAAACACCGCATCAAAATCCGTTGCGTAGTTTTAAAGATCTAAGCATACAACGGGACAGACAGGCAGCGGAAAGCGACTTTGTTTTATACCATGTAATGATTATACTATACAATTTATAATTCTAGTTTAGATTTATATAGAAAACAAACATACTTCTGACTGTAATCTCCAGGTTTGGTAGATTTCTTTACATTATTACTTAGATCTTTATGGAGAATGTCCAAATATAATGTCGTCAACAAAATTAAGCAGTTATCTGCGAGGTCGTTGGATAGGGTGCCACTTGCATTTTGCCAGTGCCAGTGGCATATACATCTGAGCGCTTCCATGCTTCGGAGGGCACGTAAAGCTGTCGGTCCCGTTTATTAACCGACTTCAAAAAAAGGAGGTTCTCAATTTGGTGTTTTATATATAGCTGGAAAAAATATGTCATCCAAGTAAACAAAATATGTCATCCAAGTAAACAAAATATGTCATCCAAGTAAACAAAATATGTCATCCAAGTAAACAAAATATGTCATCCAAGTAAACAAAATTTAGATATTTTGCTTTCTTGTGACTTTCCAGTTTCCAGAGAACTAAGGTCACGATACAGCTCGGCGAATTAGCAAGCTGAAGTGGCAGTGGGCAGGTCACATGCCGCAGAACCGATGGCCGTTAGGGCAGACTGCGTCTTGAGTGGAGGCCTCAAGGCCGCGTGTCGGGACACGTAGTGTAGGGCGCGTTGTAGCCTGTAGCCTGTAGCCTGTAGCTAGCTGGGGCGATCATATTCGTAAGGCAGCGAGCAAGGATTGGAGGAGGAGAGCTGAAGATCGAGCTAAATGGCGTGCCATGGGAGAGGCCTATATCCAGCAGTGGACTGACACGGGCTGATGATGATGATGTGACTTTCCAGTGGTATTAAGCAACTTCAAAAAAAGTAGTAGGTTCTCAATTAAGTTGTATTTTTATGGGCTCAAATTTCATTCGTTTTCGATTTTCGTTTTAGTTTTTAAAACGTAATTATCTAAAGTTACTAGGCTATGGCAGAGGCCTTCGGGCGGTTAATTAACTCAATCACCAGACTGATTGATTACTGACTTATATATAAGAAGTAGTAGTGGTAGAGAGTAGTAAAGGCACGTCCTAACACACGCCTCCATTTTTTATAAGTATGGCATTAAATTGAATAGTATTAACCTTATCAATCAACCTAGTTGCTCTACTCTACTTTTGATAGATGCGTTTCGTGATAGATGACAGGATGTTATTACATAAAAATATTGCTTACAGCGATGACGAACGGAGCGGACATGGGCGGAATGCCGCAGCAGATAATGATGCAGCCGCAGTACCAACACATGCACGCTGAAGGAAGACCGGTAACTATCATTCGTCTTCTCAGCATCTCTTCGTCTTCCCACTGCTGGGACTTGGGGCCACAGAAATCCTGTAGGTATTTGATGTGTAACATCTTTCGTCTCGCTTTCCTGCAATCTGTTGGAGTGATTTCGTGAAAAAAGACGGACGTGTGTATCAGGAAGCCGGGGAAGCGTGATAGAGTTAGCCGTCAGATGGTACCAACCCATTTTTCGAGTGGTTTGTTCTGTCAGCGAACAGTGTGTGTGACGAGAAATAGAATGGGTAATAGAGAAGCAGCTGTGCGCTTAACCTACAGTGTTGAGTATAAATTGTGTTGTTCTATAAATAAACTAGCTGGAACCTCCGCCACTTCGCCCGCGCTTTTGTACGAGAAACCATCGAGTTTATACTCGTGTTATAGTATTATTAATACCAAGTTTCAAGCAAATCGCACCACGCGTTAAAAAATTTCATAAATTAGTTTCCACCCCTTTTCACCCTCTTATGGTTATTTTTAAAATCCTGAAATACGCTGCCATTTATTTTGCATTTTAAGTATACAAACCAAGTTTAAGTAATCACACCACTCGTTAAAAAGTTCTCATACTAACTTTGACACCCCATTTTATAGGGTACAACCCTGTAGGGTTGTTTTTTGAAAAATCTTGAAACACATGTAAATTTATTTTGCATATGAATTGTTTAAATCAAGTTTCACAAATCGCACCACGCATTAAAAGTTTCATACAGTTTTCACCCTTTTTCACTCTCTCACGGGTTCAATTTCAAAAATTCCCGCCTTGGGTGGTTTTACTATAACAGGAAGCTACCTTCCAAATTTCAGCTTTCTAGCTTCAGCGGTTTCGGCTCGGCGATGATGAATCAGTCAGTCAGGTTAAGCTCTTTTATAGGTATAGATAAATAAATATTGGTGGACAATGCACACAACACCATCTAGCCCCAAACTAAGCATAACTTGTATTATGATGACCAGATGACTAATAGAATACTTATGTTATGTACTTATTTTTAAATACATACCTACGATAATTTATAACTAATACGTTACCTTAAAATAGTTTCAGGATATAATGGTAATATTGCTTATTACGAAGGTGATAATTTCAGATGTTACATATCATATACGACTGCTGTAAGGCTCGCTTGAATTTGAATTTAAGGGCTTTTTGAGACTGGGAATTTGTCTTTTCGAATGAGAACCTAGAACATGGGTCTACCTTATAAACACACATTAAGTAATCGATTATTTTTAAGATCTGTTTCTATCTTATTTATTGATATTTTTTTTTTTTTTTTTTGTTTTTTTTGTTTTTTTTATGTATGTTCACCGATTACTCGAAAACGGCTGAACCGATTTGGAAAATTCTTTTTTTGTTTAAAAGGGTATACTTCACAGGTGGTCCCATATAAATTTTATCAAAATCGGTCGAGCTGAAAAATAAACGAAAATCTAAAAATTGTATACATCTATGATGTTTTCATGTATTTTCATACCTCGCTGTCTCATTGGAGCGGTGCGTTTATTTGGCCAACCCATATTATAATATACAAAATACATCTACTTTCCACTATAAATGTATTATAGGCTCAAATTTCATTCAATGAAGTCGGTTTCTTTTTAGTTTTTAAAACGTAATTATGTTATACGCTCTCGCTCCGCTATCGTAACGTAACAATGAGTATAATGGGACAATGAGTCATCTTTTTTCGTGCGTGCAGCCGGCGTCAAAAAAATGTGTGCAACTCGGGACGCCCGACAGAAGTGACAACTTAAACTAATCTAACTAGTGCTGTGGGTTCGAGTGAGAGAGGCCTTACGTAACGCGTTACGTAACGAAGCGGTTTACCCTCACATAAGAAGTTATCTCTTCAAAATGTACATCACACTCTCTAGCCCCAAACTACGCATACCGTGTATTATGGTGACCACATAAGTTATGAATATTTTACACTTTTACGCCACGTTAGTCAATTATGTGAATTTAGGATTAAGGTAAATAATATTGTTATCCACAGACAACTCTGAGCCAGCTCCTCAACTCGAGCTCGCAAGCCAGCAGCGGCTACCAGAGCAACTTCACCGGCAGCTCCGTCTCTCTCGACACGCAGAACATATCCGGTAACTTCTACAACTTCACCGGCAGCTCCGTCTCTCTCGACACGCAGAACATATCCGGTAACTTCTACAACTTCACCGGCAGCTCCGTCTCTCTCGACACGCAGAACATATCCGGTAACTTCTACAACTTCACCGGCAGCTCCGTCTCTCTCGACACGCAGAACATATCCGGTAACTTCTACAACTTCACCGGCAGCTCCGTCTCTCTCGACACGCAGAACATATCCGGTAACTTCTACAACTTCACCGGCAGCTCCGTCTCTCTCGACACGCAGAACATATCCGGTAACTTCTACAACTTCACCGGCAGCTCCGTCTCTCTCGACACGCAGAACATATCCGGTAACTTCTACAACTTCACCGGCAGCTCCGTCTCTCTCGACACGCAGAACATATCCGGTAACTTCTACAACTTCACCGGCAGCTCCGTCTCTCTCGACACGCAGAACATATCCGGTAACTTCTACAACTTCACCGGCAGCTCCGTCTCTCTCGACACGCAGAACATATCCGGTAACTTCTACAACTTCACCGGCAGCTCCGTCTCTCTCGACACGCAGAACATATCCGGTAACTTCTACAACTTCACCGGCAGCTCCGTCTCTCTCGACACGCAGAACATATCCGGTAACTTCTACAACTTCACCGGCAGCTCCGTCTCTCTCGACACGCAGAACATATCCGGTAACTTCTACAACTTCACCGGCAGCTCCGTCTCTCTCGACACGCAGAACATATCCGGTAACTTCTACAACTTCACCGGCAGCTCCGTCTCTCTCGACACGCAGAACATATCCGGTAACTTCTACAACTTCACCGGCAGCTCCGTCTCTCTCGACACGCAGAACATATCCGGTAACTTCTACAACTTCACCGGCAGCTCCGTCTCTCTCGACACGCAGAACATATCCGGTAACTTCTACAACTTCACCGGCAGCTCCGTCTCTCTCGACACGCAGAACATATCCGGTAACTTCTACAACTTCACCGGCAGCTCCGTCTCTCTCGACACGCAGAACATATCCGGTAACTTCTACAACTTCACCGGCAGCTCCGTCTCTCTCGACACGCAGAACATATCCGGTAACTTCATTATAATAATGCTGGATATTTCACACAGCATCATCTAGCCTCGAGTTAGCAGAGCTTGTTTTGTGTGATACAAAGTGATCCTTGTGTTTGTATTGAATAGAACTGCTAAATTTGAACAAAAAAACCCTCACGGATTGAATCCCACAGAATTACTCGGTAGGAATCTCTTCATAACTTCAGTTGCTTAAATGTACTGTCTGATTGTGTTAGTCAGATGCACGTTCAATGAGAAATCACCATCGATATCTAAATCTTAGTAAAAATATCACAGATTGTAGATCAGTGCACATCATTAACTGATTATCCTTGGTATTCCTTGGTAGGTACCTTAGTTACACGCACTGTAAACTTTGTAGTAGAATCAATAAATAAATAATACCGGACATTTCACACAGCACCAACTGGCCCCAAAGTAAGCAGAGCTTGTGTCATGGGTACCAAAGTACTGATATACTACTAACATGTTTTTTTTTGTAAGTTACATACCTACTATACATAGAAACACCCAGACTCGAGACAAATACTTGCAGAACATACTAACAATTGTAATTCGGCGGGAATCGAACCCTGAACCTTCTGAGTATCATCAGCCGCGCAATGGCTCACTACGCCACAGAGGTCGTCAATATATCAATAATATTAGACAATGGTAGTATGTATTACTTACCTGGTATATGATTGTAATCTATGATTTTTAGGGTCGTAGCTCGTAGGGACGAAACTAGAGAATATTAAGGATATTAGACAAACGAAGGGACACCAAATTTAGTTAAGCATGTAATTGTATGTTGACAGGTGGCGATGGCAGTAACGTGGCCTCGCCATCTGTGTCTCCCATCAGCAAGGGCCACAGTCCCACACCGTCTTCGGACAACGATCGCTCGCAACAAGGTATAAGCAAATACAAATAATATTAATTTAGTTTCTTGACAGATGCATATTGGACTTCTTGCTGTTATTAATGAATGCAAAATAAATCAACTACCAACCTTTCTGAGTACCGTAGGTAAGTACCTAGACAATAGGTATTTATAACAGTACGATGTTCGGTAAAATTAAAACAATCGTACGTAGTAGAAGGCAAGTATGTGGGTTACAATAATTTGTGGCTGAATCTTGGGGTGGTTTTCCAGAGATATGATTTCAATAATTACGTTTTAAAAACTAAAAAGAATTCCACTTCATGTTGGTATATAAGAAATATCATCAATTTCCTGCGGGTCCTGTCTGCAAGGTCGACAGCTTACTTTAATGCTTACCTAAGTGCACGAAAGGAGCCTCTCAGGCGCACTTTAATCCTTTCACCACACTGGTTATAAATAACTAGTGACACGATAAGAAGAAGAATCTATATAACATTTTTTTAGTTTTTTTTAAATCTGCATGACCATTTTCTATAAAAAAATATTTTTTTTTAAATTAAATTAATTTAATTGTATGTTGGCAATAGTAAGGGAAGTTAATACAAAATTAATTTTCCAAATCGGTTAAGGCGTCTTTGAGTAATCGGTGAACATTACTCAAAAACGCCTTTTTTGAATGTATACCTACTTTAACTGTCTCAATCACCTGAAAAACGTCACAATATTATAATATATGTTCAGAATTAGCGAATTTAATCCAAGACATGCCGCTGTCAGAGCGTCGCGCGCCCGGCTGCGAGAAGAAGACGCTGGAAACCCTCAAACTGTCGCCACTCTCCGAATACAGGAAGATGAAGTCAGATGCTAGTAAGGTAAAGTATACCTACAAATCATTCTTATGACTACAGTAATTATTATCTAACAAAAATTAAAAAAAAAACAATACATGTTAAGATAAATAACATTGCTAAATGCAGATGCTTATTAACTATCCAACGGTCTTCACACTAGGCAAGTCTGTATCACGAAGACCTGTAAGCAGCAGGCTAAACTATATCAATATAGACATAAGAATATTACGTACTGTATTTCATATGTTATTGTTTCCAAATAGGTATGTAATTTTTTGAATTCTTTATCCATGTCCATAGGCAGATTGCTCTGTTGTTTCGTTTCTGCGGATTGAGCGACGACCATCATTTGGATGGATTTCATTAGAGCTTTTCACTAAATTCAAATATTATGTATTAAGGGGCCGCAATATTTTATAATTACACGCTAAATGCTTATGCAAGGAATATCAGAATATTACATACTGTATTTCATATGTAACAGTTCGTAATATTATGGATAATGTTTTTTTTTTTACTACTTGGTATTACTTACCCATAAAGGCTCCAACGGAAGACCAGCGCAGGTTACTAACCTGCACACGCTATGTTGGAACCTTTTTGCATCTAAGCCAGCGTTTATATTAGTTCATTGTTTTTTATGTACTTATTCCATGTTTTAATATATGTGCTTGTAGTTGCAATTAAATGTATTTGATTTGATTATTTTTTGGACGTCGAGCGAAGCAAATATTGCGCTCTTTTATTTTAATAGAGATAGAGTTATTGACTCCGACTCACTATTGATTGAGTGAATAATTTGAATAAAAGCTTTGTGTTTCTTTGTGATTCGAGAAAAAATAATTCGTATAATTATTTTATAGACAAGATACGACTTTGTGACAACACACTAAACAATATACACACTGGATAATATTTCATTACTATGACACACGTTATTAACAAAGAAGAAATGTTTAAGTAGGTACCTAATCACGGACAAGCGGATAGATGGTTGTCAAACCCACTCGTTTACTGAGCTTCTTTACCTAAGATATATTTATTTTTATAGGATTAATCTAATACAAAAGTGTGGTCAAACATGTCTATATTTTAATAATTTTCTTTAAATAGTTCATACCGTTACGTTGAAAAACAAATGTAATGTACAGATTTTCGTTACGACAATATCACGGATACCTATGATTATCTTTTTACCATAAGACACCGACCGATTCATCATCGCCGAGCCGAAACCGCTGATGCTAGAAAGCTGAAATTTGGAAGGTAGCTTCCTTTTATAGAAAAACCACCCAGTAAGGTTGGATTTTTTGAAATTCAACCCCTTAAAGGATGGAAAAGAGGTGAAAACGAATGGACGTGAAATATTATTAAATATTAACTCGATGGTTTCTCGGACAACCGCGCGGGCGAGGTCGCGGGGTTTCCTGGTAGTAATTAAAAGATGTATAATATCCGCTTTTCCCTCCCTCGCTAATGTTGCGTGAACCATCTCCAGGCGATGCGCGAGCCGGTGGGCTTGGGCTGCCGCGCGCCGACGCCGCGCTGGGCCGGCTACTACTTCAGCCACACGTGTCCGGGACCTATCAACTTGAATGAAGGAAATGATGCTATGACTACGGTAAGTAGATCCTTAACTACATTACTAAGATCCGGGTATTTCTTACCCTAGCACAAAACAGTGGCGAAAAACACGCGTGCGAAGCCGCAGGTAGCACTGCGGCTTCGCCCGCGTGGACCTACATTGCCCGATCCCCAAAATAAATAACTAAATAATGCCGGACATTTCACACGGCATCATCTGGCCCCAAAGTAAGCAGAGCCGTGTTATGGGTCCCACATGACTGATATCCTGCTTAAACACTTTTATTTTTGAATACATAGTATAATATACATGTACACCCCCAGACCCGAGACAAATACTTGCAGATCATACAAACATTTGCCTCGCGGCGGGAATCGAACCCGCAACTTTATGCGTCTAAGCCGGACCATAGCCAACAATACAATTTGATTTCAATACTTACGAATACTCAATGAAACGATAAAAATAGTTACAAAGGTAATTTGCAATGAAAATATAAACCTGGTGTTTTAAATTAAATGACCACCGCTGTATATTAGTAATGAGGTACCAATAACCCAAGATCGGCTTACTTTGAGGCTAGATGATGCGGTGTGAAATGTCCGGCATTATTTATTTATTTACTACTTAATTTGTGACACAAAAGAAGCTTTTCTTACTATCCATAAAATATAGAAGAGGAGACGCGTCCTCAACTTCAGCTCCTAAGTACTAGTCCTAGGTCAAATAGACACGGCAGTAAGATTCACAAACGAGTTGACGACAAAATTAAACAATGCGGGGCAGTTTTTTTGGGGACTGCCGATAGAAGTGAAGACTAAGTAACTTGTGAATTGTATCGTCGAGCTATTAGATTATTATTTTTGAATTATATTTGGTTTTTTAAGAAGTGTTAATGACCAATTTAAACGTTAATCATAAACACTTCTTCACTTCTACTGACGACCTCTGTGGCGCAGTGGGTAAAGGCCTGCCTGAGACACAGAAGGTTGCGGGTTCGATTCCCGTCGCGGGACAAATGTTTGTATGATCTGCAAGTATTTGTCTCGGTTCTGGGTGTTTTTATGTATAATATGTATGTATTTAATAAAAAAAAGTATATAAGTAGTATATCAGTCATGTGGTACCCATAACACAAGCTCTGCTTACTTTGGGGCCAGATGATGCTGTGTGAAATGTTCAGCATTATTATTATTATTATTATTAATATTGTTATATTGTAGTTCATGGGATGCGTGCTTTGACGATGACGCGAGTTCCATGATTATTTTCACCCAAAAAGTGCTCAACGCGTTTAAAGATGTTTTCACTTCAAAAATTATCAACTGTTCCGTATAGGCGAGTTGACGATAGACATCGAACACACATCCCTTGCATTAAGGGTTGAAAAATATCTTCTTATATTCTTCTCTCTCGAATAAACAAATGTGTATTTCTTAGCCCGAGAAAGGATGGAACCGTTCTGAACTGATCCGCCCTAACATAGCATCGCCGATCTGCTCTCCGGTCACTCCAGGGACTGACTACCGATATCATCAGCTGTACGACTTACTGCAAGACCGCGGCTTGAATAAATACATCGGTAAGTGAATCCACTGTAGTTATTACAAATATTATTATAGACTGGTCTGTCAGCCCAGCTGGTAGTAGCTCTGTCTTCTGCGCTGTAGGTTGAGGGTTCGATTCTCTCCCAGGATAAACATTTGTGTGATTAACATAGGTGTTTGTTCTGTGTCTGGGTGTTAAAAGTAGTGTTAAAAGTATGTGTTTAAAAATATATAAGTATCTTATCAAACATCTGGTTCCCATGGTACAAACTATGTGCTTAGTTTGGGACTAGATGTTGTTGTGTTGTCTACCAATATTGATCTAGTGTGTCTCAACTATAACTATAACTCAAAAACTAGGTAGTCTACATACTTGCAATTTTGCTTGTTTAAATAAGATCCCCTTGTACACATAAAATCTAAAATTTCATGAAAGTAGCTGTTATAGATCTAAAGTTATTATGGTCTGAAAAGTGTCATTATGAACACACACTGACTGACCGACTCACTAAACGTTACAAATTTTCTTTTAAATACATTGAATAACCGTTGTACATTTCTAAAGCTGCGATTTAAGGAATTGTTATGGAACTTGGCCCTAGATTTAAGGAACTGTTATGGAACTTGGCCCCTAGATTTAAGGAACTGTTATGGAACTTGGCCCCTAGATTTAAGGAACTGTTATGGAACTTGGCCCCTAGATTTAAGGAACTGTTATGGAACTTGGCCCCTAGATCTCAAATTTATATCGACGTCACCGTCATCCCGAACACATTTTTTCACGTAAATGTTTTTGTTGATATTATTTATTACACATCACACTATTATAAATATGAAAGTATGGTTGCTTGTAACGTCAAGACTGCTGATTTCGATGTTTGGAAATGTTCAGCTGAAAACGTCACTATAACCAGCCATTCGGTAGGGAGGTATTAACATTGCAGATCATTGCTTCTCCTGCAGAATAACCCTTAACTCAATAATAACCACTTCGTAGCATATTTATTGAATAGGATTGCAAACGGCGTACAAGTTTATACATTCATTTTAGTACAACTTTTTATTTAGTGCTGATACGCCAATTTATAGACAAACATTATATGAGCGAAAGTAAATCTAATTTATTCCTAAACCTTATGTACTGTATACACAGTACCAAACAATTAGTAAAACTTACTACAGTGCACGATTTTCCAAAAATCGAATTGCCACCATCTAACAAAATTAGGAACGCTTGAAAAAAAACCTAATTTTAGCTAAAATTTAAAGTTAGGTTGGTGCCAACAGAATTGAGGCCAATGGCCTTGAGTCTTAAAATTTAAATGTATAAATGATTTCCCAGATCTATTCAAGAAACACGAGCTGGATCTATCGACGTTCGCGTCTCTGAACGAGGCGGATCTGGTTGAGATCGGCGTGACTGCGTTTGGAGCTCGCAGGAAGATGCTGCTCATCATTGCAGGTATATATCATCCATCGTTAACTCACATAGGCAAGTAACGTAGGTACCTGAACACTTTCGGTACTTTATTGTGGGGGTATCTCTCGTCTAACTGTCTAACGGAGGATGTCACAAATATAAAATATTATTGCAAAATCTGAATCTGTATTTCCAATTTAATACACGAGCCTATCGAGCCCGATGCTAGGCTTGTCGATGTCAAAATATTTAATTCGTCGTAGGTTCATAGGTTCACCTATTTATGATAAGTTAAGTCAAGTCAACGTCAAGTTATATTTTATTCAATATAATCATAAGGTGAAACGTCTTTCATACTAGATGAATTTAAGTGCCAGTTCCTCCTAACCCAAGCCCGAGCAATAAACTCGTCCTGGTCTTAGCACTTTTTTGCATGATCTATCTTATAACTATCTTACCTACGAAATACTAATATGAGGGTTTATACATTTCAAATATGTCGGTTAATTGACTGATGGCAGAGCAAAAGGGCGCATTCTTATCTAAATGACGCCATAGCTGGGGTTTGTATCCTCTCAGACAATACCCAATTTCTTCCTTTACCAACTACTAAGTATTATCAATTACAAGAATCAACGCGGAATTGCGGGCGACAGTTTTTAGAATATATACTTCTTGAACATGTCGTTTTCCGACAAATGTTAGTTACTTGATATATACCTATTGGTTTCCGCAACTAGACCACTGATAGGCCCCTTTCCCCTTGATGACATGTTTTCCTTGACAGGATAACTAACTTAAAACTTAAGCAGCATATATATATATATATGAATATTTTACTATTTAATAATATTCTCCAGATCTACACAAGCAAGCGAGCTCATACAAACCGTCATCGGCGCCGGGTGCGGAACGGAATTTGATCAAATCCCCCCCACACTACAACACCGCTACTCTACCGAAAGACAAATGGTAGTGTGGATACTTTTCTGGTATTGGATCGCACGCCTAGTCCTCAAATAAAGTTAATTTTCAAGCGCTACAGTCTCTTTAATACCGATCATTATATCACTGCGTAAGCTGTTGAAATCGAGGAAGAATCGAGGACTTTATATCAAACTACCTCAAGAGGCTTGAAAAATAAGTTAAAAATTGTTGCGCGATCGGTGTTTCATTACTACTAGGTAAAACGTGATATGTTTGAATTATTGTTAATACCCGAGGATCATTGCTTATTTTTAATTTAAATGAAACACGAGTACGCGCGACCGTTTCTACTGTAAATAAGTGCGATATCCAATACCAAAGAATTTGAACTTGAGACTGATTATTCAAGCTCTTTAAGACTGAATCATTGCGTGCCATTTAGAGTTAAATTTAATACTCTCTAGTTAGCGGTAAGTCAATGGTTTCTACCCCTTTACCAGAAGTAATTGAAGTTTAAATCGTTTAATCGAGAGAACACTAGTGGTTTCAATAAAAACCAAAGCTTAGTAAAGGGGACAAATACCTGTTTTTGCATTGATTTAGATTATGAAATTCCGTTCTATATTAAAAGTTGAACGTTGAAATGATCAGATGATCAGTGACAGTCTATTAAATGAGTTTGTACTTTTTACGTTGATTTCTTACGAGATTCTATGAAAATGTAGTTTTAATCGTTTTTTTTTAAATATTTTATGATGCTGAAAGCGTTACGACAATTTGATCTCTTACAGTTGTTGAAGTAAACTGGCCAAGAGCCATAAAGTTAGTATTAGGTTTTGTATTTTAATCATAGATTTGTAAGGAGCATGTTTTATTTTTTGATTTTAACTCATTTTACTATGGTTTATGTTATAACGAAGCTATTACCGACCAAGTTTGGACATCTTTTGATTTTATCTTTTATACCTTTTATCTTTTGATCATGATCTCATCATTTAAATCTCGCCAATAGTATATTATGCGTTCCTTTCAGTTTCATATTTTCTAATATGATTTGTAAGGGGGCAGTGTTTTCAAACTGAAAAGTTATATTACAGAATACGTTACTTACTAAATACTTAACTGAAACCTTTTCAGCTTGTATTTCAAATAAATTGGCGTTTGACTAAACCTTGAATCATTACATCGAAAAAAACACTTGGACCGTGTATGACTTGATTTTAAATACGACAAAATAATATATGTATGAGCATCGCCAGCTATGTATCACCAGTGACCATTATAGTTCGAACACAAGTCACGCAAGCTGCGACTTTTTAATCAGTTAACATTTTAATATATTTTTCTGTGAATCGTTATGTAATTAGGTATGAATTTAGGTTTTAAGTGTGCATTTTTGATTTTAACCATATTAACATGTTAATTTTATATGCTTATTGTGTTATCGATTATTTCATGGGAATTGAGTAATTTATTGCTACATAACTATTGAGATCAATTGACCGATGTTCGGACCTTAATATAAAATGCTGCCACCAAGAAGTTATGTATCAATTCATTCACTTTTTTATATACTTTTTCCAGATAACTTTATTAGTACTTTTAAGTTTTAATCATGAACTTGTGATTTCTAGTAGATCTTTTTAAAAGCTTGATTATGAGATGATAGACTTTTCTGCATAGATTATGAAATTTTACAAATTAATTTTGCTTAGGTTAAGTTCTAATTAGATGCGTTAGTACATAAACATGTTTCTATGAGATAATCATTTCTATGAGATATTCGTTTCTATGAGAAATTCGTTTCTATGAGATATTCGTTACTCGTTTATGTTCAGTTTATAAGTAGATTTTATTTTCCTGAAGAGAAAGGAAGTTTTGCACGATTGTTTTTAGTTTGTTTGTCCAATTAAAGTCCTTTTGAAATTACCTAAACCTGTTTTTTTCATACTATCTACACACTTGTTACCTGCTAACTTTTAGTAGTTTCTACCCTCAAGTATGGTTATTAGCCGACTTCAAAATAGGAGGAGGCTATGAATTCGGTTGTATTTTTGTTTTCTTTTTATTTTTGTAACCATATAACCTCCGTTCATATAAAGAAATTTTGAAAAAAATATTAAGTGAAAGGTTATGATTCCATTCCATCCCATCAAAATCGGTTCAGTAGCTCGATTTTCAAATCAAAAGCTGGAAAAAATATGTCATCCCTATAAACGAACTGCCCAAATCCAAAGCCCCGAGAGCTTTCAGTTGGAACTCCAAAATCGCTTAAAATGCGGATCCGTGGACGAAATAAATGACGGTCTGGTGGAAATTGTCCATGCCGTTGGGTCAAAGTTCTGTAAAACCCAGCGCAAAGGTAGAACCCAAAAACTCTCTGAGCACACTCTTAAACTCATGGTAGAACGTAGCGAAATGAAACTGCAGTCTTCAGTGGACATGTCGAAATACAGCTCGCTCAATAAACAGATCTCTAAGTCTATGCGACGCGACTTGCGTCTCTTTAATACGTGTAGTATAAAGAACGCAATAGAGCGCAACCAAGGCTCCAAAGTGTTCGCGAGAGATCTGTCTATTGGGCAAAGTCTGTTGACGAAGCTGAAGACCGACAGTGGCAGTATCGTTTCCTCAAAGCCAGAAGTTTTACGAGAGCTCGAGAAGTTCTATGGACAACTGTACACCTCATCGCAAAGTCCTGCTACAAGCACGACTAGCGATGCAAGAGCCCGCCTAACCCGACACTACACAGAAGACATCCCGGTCGTCAGCCTATACGAGACCCGAACGGCTCTCAAACAGCTTAAGAACAACAAGGCACCGGGCGTCCGCCCGCGACTTTTCTCACGTGGTACCCGGATAAAAAGTAGCCTATATGTTGTAGTGGGTCACTATCTATGTATATTCTAGTATATATGTATAAGTTTCATGCAAATCGGTTCTACCGTATAGCCGTGAAAGAGAAACAAACATTCTCACAATCTTTATTTATAATATTAGTAGGATAGTGTTACTACAGCTTTAGCCCGTTATTATGAATAAAAAATTATAAAAATTAATGCTCGTGGAATAAAAATTGTAGGCGTAAGCTTTATCAGTTTGGGCAATTTAGGTATTATAAGTTTGGCGAAAATCTTTTTAGGTATACTTCCTTTTTAGGTGACCTATGACAGTTAAGAGGCTTAATAAATTACGATCGTGATTTATTAATAAAACGCCGATTTTTGGCGTTCTTGTTCAGAGAAACGGAAAGTCTTCGACAAATTTTACTTATTGTAAGGTGGAGAATATTTATTATTATAGTTCATAGCGGCCTCGCTTATTGCATACTTTTGTTATTTATTTATGTAAAGCCAAAATTCTAAAGCAAGTTTGCAAATAAAATGCGCGAAGGCACTTTTTCAAGCTCGTGGATTGAACGTCTGTACTATGAAAATGAAATAAAAAATATACCACTACATCTCTCATATAGTAGTTGATTTTCTAGCGGCCTCGGAATTCAGAAATATTTACAAAGTATCTACAAAAAAAATCCAATTCAAAACTATAAAACTACTAAAAATGTTCAGAATTAGCTGTAAATTTCTCCTTAGTACATTAATACTATCGAGTAAAATTTATACCAGAACAAACGTTACACACACATTTAATAAATCAAAATAATGAAGTAAAAAATAAAAAAAACAGGTCATACAAATTATCGAATTATACATTTTATTTTTCGGAAATATATTAATTGAAATATATAAATATATAATTTATTAATATTTTTTATTGTTTAATAAAATTGCTGTTGGGATTTCTGTTAACTCATAAATATTTAAAACACATACTTATATTACTAACATAATTTAAGCTAACTCACTAATATAAATCAAATTTGTGTTTACTGTAATATTGTACCTACCAAATATTGTAAAACAAGAAATAAAAAAGGCTTATTATTATTATTATACTAGCTGTCAAAAGTCAACCTCACCGGGTTGTCGACTTGTCGCGTTCTGCAGCTTATTTATCTACTAATAAAAAAATATCTATCTGTTGTGTGGTGTAATGCAGGTAGGTAGGTAAGTTTTTGTTGAACAATTGCATTTCAAGAGTAGGTACATAGGTACCAAACCTAGCAGTCATCATTTATTATGCATGGGTTCTATCTAGGCAAAGGCATCTATCTAGGCATCTAGCTCTGTCTTCTACGCTGTAGGTTGAGAGTTCGATTCCCTCCCTCTTCATTAATATTATCGAGTAAAATTTATACCAGAATAAACGTTAGTTCATAAGCAATCAAAATGTATAACTTTTTTTAAATATTAATATATAAATTTCAATAAACGTAATTACAACTGCGTGAAATTCACAAAATAAATTATATATTACGATGCGTCGGCCGCTTGAACACAGTACAGCGCGAGCGCTCGTAGACATTAGACCTGTGTCTAACGTCGAAATATATGCCTGTATTACAGTTCTAATTCTTACACTGAATATTGAGTTATTTATCATTATTATAATATCTCAATATGTATGCATAATATAAATAAATAACTCAATAATAGAAAATGTATCAAAATCGTTTACACGTTGTCTACAGCTGTGTCGTGAACTCCTGACCTCGAGGGAGTTGTCGCCGTGCTTCAATATCTTTCAGAACGAATGTTTGTGATAGGCCTCTTAAGGCATCACACATGTTAGACCTTTTCTATTTTAGGCACAAAGGGACTTTAGTCATTTTACATTTTAGCCATTTTACTTCCTAGGCATTTTGGAAATTAGAGTTCCTGATCAGGAAGCCTATATGCGACTACTGTAAATCAAGTGTTGTTTGTCTTTTACACTAAGGAGGGGGCAAATATTTGTAGAAGTGGCCGTTGATCAGAAAAACAATAAAATCAGAAAAAAAATTACGTAATTTTTTTTTAACAGTGACATTAAATATAAATTAATATTTGTTTCCTTAATTTTTCATGAAACATTTAGACAGATGCTAATTAAAAATAATCTTGACATTGGCAAAATTTACGTTTAAGAGAAATGTCAGATGTCACGGTGGTAAGCCACCGTGACATCTGACAGTTATTCTTATAGTTATAGAGAAGATTTAAAAAAATTGTGTTTTGGTTTGTAGTGAAGTTGCATCATTATTTTGTGAAACAAACAACGTAAAGTAAAATGGGCAATGCAAGTGCAAAAGCTGTTGAAGTGAAAGTTCCAGAGCCTGTGCCGGCAAATACTGAAAAGCCGAAGCTGAAACCGTGCTGCGCCTGTCCGGAAACAAAACGAGCAAGAGATGCATGGTAAGGTTACTTTGAATTTTTCAAGGAATATTACGCAACAATCTCAAATAATAAACATGGAATAAATGTAAGCCAAAATAAATGAATTGCTGTGGCACATGTTGCTAGACCCATTTTTGAGACTACTTGATGGTATTTTTCGCTCAAGGTCAAGGACAAATGAGTACATAGGAAATTTCGTGCTCAGAGTGCTGAGTGACAAACACATGCATACAACTTCAAATAAATCATAAGGTTTTGTGGTAAGCATTTACAACCTTTAGAATCTCGGGTAAAGAATTGCAAAAGAGTTACTTACTCATCATAACAGACAAGATAAGAATAAAAATATATTTATTGCCAAAAACTGTCGGTATGAGCGTAGGGCGTACAATACTATAGGTAGAATACTGTAAGTATAAAAGTATTCATTTATTAGATTGTATAGCTAGTAAAATACTAGTTGTTCCCGGACCCTGGACTTGAGTGAATCAATCAAATAATTCTAAACATTCTTTATTCAATAAAATCACAAGGACCACTTTGAATTGTCTTCTTACATGCTTGTGAATGTAGGGCCGGTTCCCCTTAACCCCAGTTCAAGAATTTGTCAAGAAACTTGGTCTTAACATTTTTTTTATGATCCTTGCCAGTTTTCTTATGGATGCCGAGTTGAGTTCGAGCAGATCCATCCCAAACTTTTTTGTCATTTTAAAAATCTTATATGTTATAATATCCTATATGAGACAGTTTTTCTTCTATTACGTTTTAAAATTTGCCAAGCAACAAATCTGACATGTTGTCTAACTGTGAGAACTGAATTTATTTTGATTTCTAGTATTATTATTATAATTATTGCTACTTATGAATTAGATTTAAAATGTTAGTGAATATACATTTGAGTTTTCATATTTATACTAAAAAGGCATAAACATGATATTTAGATATGTAGGTACTGACTGTGGACAATGTACTTACAAACTATTTATAAAAATTAAAAATATTTCTCTTTCTTTCTCTTTCAGCATCATAGAAAATGGTGAAGAAAACTGCGGCCCATTGATTGCAGAACACCTAGCATGCATGAGGAAGTTGGGCTTCAATATCTAAAACACCCAGATTATGTTAAAAATTTGATAAGTAGTGTGACTTGAATACTGAGCGGATGCTCCATGTGGTAGCTGATAAAAAAATGCAGTTAATGATATTTTCATTTTGGCCATGTCGCAACACTGAATCTTTCGTGGTAACCCAGCCTAGTTTATAGTGGCTTTAAAAAGGCCAACGTTGCTGTTGGTGGAGATTCTGTGTGGTCAAAATTGTTCCTGTAGTAGTTTATGTCATGTATATTATTTTACTTCTAACGGCTATTGTTTATTATGAAATGATATTTATTATGTTTTTTCTGAGAAATAATATGTTTTTTCATATTCATTAATATCAAAGCAATTATTAACTTTCAAAAAACATTCAATATTGTGTCTGCATCCATTATTAGAAACTAGCTGCGGTCTGTGACTTTGCATGTGTCTCTTTAACAATTTTGATGAAGATTGCTTAGCTGTTTTGATGTGAAAAATAAATAAACAGAGACACTTTCGAATTCATAATATTAGTATGGATGTACTTTTAAGTGAATGCAGACTTCATTATAAGCCATTTCTCCAGTACAAAGTTGTTAAAATCAAGAAGGTAGTAATTAATCATTTATGTACTGTCTGGCATTTTAATTTGGTAAGTAAATATTGTTAAGATGCTTATCAATATATTGTGAAACTATTTATTTTAAAGTTTGTTTAAATGTAAATAAATCTTAATCTTAAAATAATTTTTTTTAATAAGTTTAGTAGTAAGAATGCTTGTAATCCTAGAAATTTCATTGGTTTGAAGCAGTTAAGCCCTAAACGCAAGTTTTAATGGATTTAGTAAAATTAATCCATACAATGAACCAAAGATTGATAATTGTGACCTTGGGTAGACCCTAACTACCTTATAATTACACATTAACTAATGAGTTGTTTTTAATCTGTTGACATTAAAATGACAGTGTCAGCATACTTCAATACCACGCTAGAATAAGTAAATAGAGTAAATAAATTTCATGAAATAATAAAAACGAAGTATCGCAAAAATAATCAAATCAATGACTACAAGATACTATTTTGTGACATAGTACATATAATAACATATAAACACTTGACACTGTCATTTTTATGACACATGCCATTAGCAGAGAAGAAAGAATATAGGATAGAGAAAGTCTGCATGAGGCAGATAAAGTCTACATTATAGATTATAAAAAAGAGAGTTTTATAAAACTATAAATCTATAGATTATAAAAAAATTGTACGTTCGTTTATTTTATTAGCAGTACACACTTATGTACCTACCTATCTACAATGATTGGCGTTGTTTTAAGATAAAAGGTTAAACTGGGTAAACAAAATGTTATCTTTCTCTAGTAATAAAACAACCAACGGTATGTCTGTTCCCATAAAGACCAAAAAATACATTACAGTTGATTATTGAAATTCGAATAGATTCAGGTGTTAAGCAACTGACTACTTTATAAGTTGAATATCCTGGTACCACAAGCAAAGCCGCAGCAGAAGCCTGTCATTAAAACAAGTGGGTATGTTTTGTGTACCTACTTTCCGGGTATTTTGCACTAACCGGCGCGCAGCTACTAGTGCTTATCGCATCAGTTATTATTAGTAGTGTGTCGGTTCACGCTACACGTGAGTCTTGAAGTTGGAGTTGGAGACATTTAAAGAAAATGCGATTTCTGACTGTAAAGGCGCGAAGCTTTGAGGGTGCGCCCAGCTCACCACGCTCAGTGCAATCTACAGATAGTTACGAGTAAGTATTTACAGAAGATATCTTCCATCCGTTTAATCTTGAACATTTCTCTCTATCCTTAAATCATTTAGTTAGTTAGCGTGGTGCTTAAGTATTCTCTGTCCTTTTGATTCTAATGTCAAAGAATAGAGATGGCAACATTTAAACGAAGCATTTAGCTATCGTGTTTACATGTTAGTCTCTTAGACTTATCTTTTAACCCCTATCTTATATTCAAATAGATAGATATCGTGACATTAAGGTATGCTTTATCCTTGTCACGGCATGTCATCGAAACACCTGTGATATTAATAAAAGCTGTTATTTGAGATTAAGATTATTTCAAGATCTCAAGTTTACTAGTTGAGTAGTAAGTAGGTCCTACTATGTCACATTTCAACAAAACACAGGCATGCATAATTGAAAGTTTCATTATCATTATTGATAGTGTCATTCTCCTACTCATCATCATTAACAGCTCGTAGAAATACACTCCTGTACTAAACATTCACTGACCAAATAAGTAAGTTAAAATGACGACCTCTGTGGCGCAGTCGGCTAAGGTCCGGCTGAGACGCAGAAGGTTGCGGGTTCGATTCCCGCCGCGGGACAAATGTTTGTACGATCTGCAAGTATTTATCTCGGGTCTGAGTGTTTCTATGTATAATAAGTAAGTATTTAATAAAAAAAAAGGTATGTAGTATATCAGTCATGTGGTATCCATGCATGACTCAAGCTCTGCTTGCTTTGGGGCCAGATGATGCTAAAAAAAAAGCGCATAATCAATGATACATTATTTTTAGTAGGTAAGTCAATCGTAGCTTACTCATTATATATAATTGTTTTGTTTTATTTTTTGTTCTTCAAAATCTCATACATTCATTGTTTTCATTGTTTGTGAAACTTCTTATGCGACTTCCAACAAGGTTGCGTTAAACGTTAAATGTTCCTATTTTCATTTCAACATTACGAAGTTTCACTTCTTCTGCGCGGAGGGACTCCAAACACTTTTTTTTTATAGAATCCGTCGTCTGCTATTGTACTTACTTATTTTCTTTTTTTAACTACAACTGGAAACTTTTAATTGGCTCTCTGTAAAATATATGCCTTGCATCTAATTTATTTATTTCATAATTAACAATGTACCTACATAGCTGTAAGTTTTCTTAAAACGAATAAAATAATATTAAATGATCTTGAACTGCTAACTTCTCGTTTTCACGCCAACATCGGATAGCCGGCTGCGTCCGGTTGCTTGTCACCGAGAATATTTACTTCCCCATCGATCGGTTGTCTATGGTTTCTGTGTGTGAGGCTATTTTATCCGATATTTTAATAATATAAAGTAAGGTAAATTATAAAAATTCAAAAGCGTCTCTACCGACCTTTTGGACGAGACGGGCCGTCCATAAATTACGTCAGGCTAATTTCATGATTTTGAAGCTCCTTCCCGTCCATGTCACTGGTGGTTACTCTTCTTCTTTCGTTAATATTTTGTAATTTATAATTTAAAGTTTTTCGTTGGATTATTTTAGGTCGTTTTGGGAAGCAAACATTGCGCTCTGATATAATTTATTTTACTCGGAGTTATTTCCAGTTTTTTAGTAATTTTAGTGTTTTCAATTAAATAGAGTTGGAGTTATTGACTCGGTTCTAATTGGAATAAAAGCTTTGTGTTTATTTGTGATTCGAGCAAAACGTAGTTATTTTATATATGTAAAAGGCACCATTTTATATAATATAACAAATGACGAACGACAAAATACGACTTTGTGACATACCATAAACACTTGACACTGGCAAAATTGACATTATTATGACACATGCCATTAACGAAGAAAAAGAAGAAAGATTTTCGTTACATTTCAAGATAGTTTTACTACCCACATGTCACGAAGCTTAAGATTCGTCCCCCCATAACATGTAACGTTATTTATGGATGACCCCCTATGGTCGTAGGTAACACATCATCAGCATCTGTCATTGTAAGTATATTTATCTATGACCCTACCATACGTAGGTACCTCTCATCTAACTTAGCTAAGTGCGATAGTTTTCAAGTACAAATTTTGGATTTAGAATGAAATAAAGAGGTAGAGTCGACCTCTTTATCGAGATGCGAGGGTCGAGGTCGGTGGCGCTGGCGCTATAGTGCGTCCACGTTCTTCGATGTTGTAGGTAGGTATTTTGTTATCAAATTCAACAAATGAAATGATCTTGTTGGCACGTGCTTTAGTTTAATTTGTTGATATTTAAACAATCTTATTTATATACCTAGTGAGCTCTATCAATAAATCCACAATAAATAAATATTGGTGGACAATGCACACAACACCATCTAGACCCAAACTAAGCATAGCTTGTATTAAGATAACCAGGTGACTGATAGAATAGCTACTAATATATTTATAAATACATACATATGCTACTTTAAAACACCCAGACACAGAACAAACACCTACGTTCGCTACACAAATGTTTGTCCTGGGAGGGATTCGAACCCCCAACCTACAGCGCAGAAAGCAGGGCTACTACCAACGGAGCCGACAGCCCAGTCAATGTGACTGAAGAGAAACTATCTTCATGATAATACACACAACATGTACCTAGGTAGGTACAGTTGAATCACTATTTTATGGTTAAAGTAGATAAGTGGGTACTTACCTAACTACCTACCAAATCTTCGTAACAGTGATAAGTTAAGAATAACCCTCTTGCAGTCACAATGAGTTCTTGCTATATAAGATATTTACTGGCATATTTCTTCGATGCTGACTGTACCAGCTGGATGATGAAATCCCGATAAAAGTTTCCTCATTTGTAATAAATCTATAAAGGGAGGATCCCTTTATTTTATTCCCTTTCCCTACTAAATTCCAATGAGAGAATTATGAGATCTGTAATAATTACATACACGTCTTTAGAATACTTACCGAAGTCGTAAATACATAGGTACTTATTGAATCACCATAGAATTCGTACCTAAGTAAATACAAATTTCATATTCCAGAAGGTATCAAGTACTTATTTTAGGAAAGTAGATACTTTACAAGTATCAGATTTATTCCTACAGTAAACAATGTAGTGTAGGAGCCAGCAGATCAAGGTGAAACATTATCTCGGCTCGCCTCACCTCCCTCGCCTTGTATGTTGGCAATATTGCGTCCATTGACAGCGGCATTATCACCTTTTATAACTAACTAGCTGTCCCGTTCACGACTTCGTCCGTTCGTTTTAAAAAGAAATACAAATAAAAAAAATCTAACTGTTCATCTTAACCATTCTCGAAACCACTTGAACACACACAAAAAAAAAATCAAAATCGGTCCAGCCGTTTAGAAGGAGTTTAATTACAAACACACGCACAGAAGATTTATATTTACTATCGTATAAATATTGATAAATATTTATACGATACTAACGTCACTCAATTGTTTTGCCTTCCCGGAACCTCTCCACTAACACTTAAACTTTATGGTATGGTATTAAAGTTCAAATTGACTTTTAAGTATTATTACGAATCAATTGTATGGGAGTATAGAAAAGTTTTGTTTTTAGACTTTTTCAGGCAGTTTTTTATTTTTTTCTCTCCGTAAGAACCATCCTCGTACTTCAAGGAATATTCTAAAAAGAGAATTAGCGAAATCGGTTCAGCTGCTCTCGAGATTTGCGCTTAGAAAAACATTCAGCGATTCATTTTATATTATAGATTATGAACAACAGGAAGTTTCAATTTTAAAGGAGAATAAAAATAATGGACATACCTTATACATAGATAGATAGACCTTATATGTGATAGATGTATAGAAACTGTGACTATTTTATTTTTGACGGTAATTTCTCGAGCATCGATTTCTTGTAGAGGTAGAAACCTGCCGTACTCTCAACAACTTCCTCAATTTCTCAATGTTGGTTTTCTCACCGTTATAGTGATCCTTCTAATATTCGATATATTCAGGTGGCCTAGGAACTCTAATCGAGAGTGTTTGGGTTATAATTATAATAATAATCATAAAAACTTTATATAAAAAAACTAAAGAACCAAATTTAAACCAAAGTACCACATAAATTAATTGTGCCCAGCAATCGGCGGTCTTATGGTGCTTACGATAGCTACCAGACAACCGTTTAACTTAATGACTATTCTTAATTTAACATAACTTAAAGGGACATTAGCAAACGACAGTAACGAGCAACGAGCAAACGAGCCATCGACAGCGAAACTCAACGGGTTAGGTATTCACTAACCCCCGATCTAGTTTCGTAGTTACCGTCATCAGTCTTTTAGAAATGATTATTTGGAATAGGGTGATAAAATGACGCAATGATTATAGCAACCTTCACTCTTGACATGGCAGGCATATTATTTACACAGAAAGAGGCACAGTAAATAGGTACATTTAATATTAACGTAACATCTGCGATTATCTCATTTGTCCACATCATTTTGTGACGAGCGGTTACCGAATCAGGAAAATTAATTAAAGTGCTTTTTTTTTTTAGAGTGTTCGGCAGTGCATGTTCAGATTACTCTGACTGTGAGTTCTGTGAGGAAAAGAGAAGAAGATACAGCAGAAGCAAGTTAGTAAAGAGTTATATACTATTAAAGTAGTTATCTTGACATTATTGTTAACTTTCCATGCTAAGTTTTATAAAAAAACGTTATTACGGTGACATCTCTTGGGATAGGATTACGGGTTAAATATTGGAACAGCCTAATAGGTGAGATATAGGTACCAAGTTACCTGTACGCTTTCGGATCCAAAAGTTCGCAAGAGTCAGGAATCCCTGTGAGTTTTTAGGATCGATGCAACGATGGATACCTAAACTTTTTAAGGCCATGTTCCAGCTAACAATGATTTCGACAGTAGGTACCCAACAACATCAAGTAGCGCAAGTCACAGCTACCGGAGCGCCATGAGTCGTGTGGAGGCTGCACCCCTGCTCTCGACTGTGGCGCCGTTGTCAGACTACAACTCCATCGATGACAGTCCTGATAGTCCGGATTCCCTGGTAAGTTTACCAAGTATTCGTCATATCGACTGTTGTGGAAATCTGGTCGGCAAACAGGAAGAACTGACCCGTGCAAGGAGTGCCATCGCAGCTATATACTGTTGTATAATAAAACAGATGTTGTATGATAAAAGCCTTAAGCCAGCCGTATGAATCAAAGGAGACTCATTGGCCTAGCTACCGTGACCCAGTGAGAGTTCAGCCAGCTTTAAGTGCAGATAACATTTGAATAAGGACATTCTATTCTCGTCACAGTTATCTTAGTAGTCACGGTCATGCAGTTCCTAGCCAGGGCACAAACTCGATAACCTTACCAACAATTCATTTTGGTCACACATTAAATTTTACACCCACATAAAAAGCTACGTAAAACTTACAATACTTCCCATTGTATTTCCCATTGAATAACTCAACTCAAATCCTATTGATTGATGCTAAGCCCGAAAGCTGAAGTTACAGTGTCTCACGTACGGCTTGCTTATTGAAACGGAACTAAATAAAATATAATGAGTTATAATTTAACTTATCCACTCAAGTCGAGCTGAGTCAAGACCTCTTTGATACTGTGGCACAGTCTAGATAATATGTAGGTACCTATGACATGCTCTCGGTCTTCTCGAGCTTAACATCTGTATGCTTCTGTTCCTACTGTGAGAAACAAATAAATGAATGTCTACCTACCCTTTTTGTTAAGATTTCGTCAGCACTCACATTGTGAACGTATCGCAATATATTATCAACAACGCGTCATTAATATAACGTCACCTAGAGATGCAACAAAGCATATTCAAATTATGATACATCGGATATATCTTACTGATTAATTTACTTCGGGCTAGAACTATGGCAATGACAAGCTCCTACGCCATTATCATATTCGCCAGGTCAGTTTATGTGAGGTCAAGAGAATAAGTAGGTATTCTGATAAATAAATTGCGTTTAACTAGTTTAACGTAGGATGACCGTAATGATTATTTCGATAAACACGTACGTGGGCACACGTGACTCTACAATATTGACATGATAAATAATTTTTAGAGTTTATCTTAAAAAACACTGCTGAGTTTTATTAGAACTTCCTTTTTACTATTTCTTTTTTAGGTACTTACGGATATGATGTTGAATATTATTTTTCTTTATTATTAGTTTAGGAGCTTGTATGCAAGCTCAATATAAAAGTAACAAGGTTACTATGTAGGTAGGTCATGTAAGATACATCTTTCCAGCTCCTAGACTACTTTTAAACTCTAAAAATAAAATGCCTGGTTCCCGTCCATGCCGGGTGCATTACCCTTTCGAATACTTTATCTCTTGTTGACAGGGTCCGGCGGACCTAACTGCAAGTGCGATTATGGCCACCTACAATAAGCAGTTCGAAAAATCAACAAAAGTCGGAAGGAGAAAACAAAGCTCACTCATCACTATGTAAGTAAGGTACATTAGGGCCTATAAAATATGCCTTATGATATATTTACACATTAGCTTTAGCACAAAGCAGCTCGGTATTATAAGGGAGAAACTCAAATTCAAAACTGTTTTACTTAAAACAATCACAAGGATTATTTTGAATCGTCTTAATCGCCAGGGTAATTTAGGAACTGATTCCTCCTAACTTAAATCCGAAGTAGGAAGTAGCTAACGAAGTCTTGGTTTATTTAGAAAGCCTGCATCGTCCTTCTTAATGAAATTTGCTGACGATAATGTTGATTCAGTTTTTCAGTATGGAACACGATTATGGGTTCGTCGCTACTGACGATGGCGTGGGGCGTGGAACAGGCTGGATTACCTGCAGCATTGTGTCTGGTGGCTTTTATGGCGGCTCTGTGTCTGTACACCGCTCATGTGCTGCTAAGAGTAAATTATCATCATGGTAAGTCTTCAGAAGCGTTTGTTTGGACACTCAAATCTAAGTGATCAGATATAAAATACGAAATCCATCACCATGTACCTACCATAAGATTTCAACTAAGTACCTAGATATCTTAAATCCATTAGTTAGAATATCTCCTCCGGAAACTTACCTGTCTCCCAAAGACAAGAGTCACAGAGGAGAATTTTATTACAAAGTTTACTGGTTTCAGGAAGTGAAACCTGCGAGGTGCCGTCGCTCTGCAGAACCTTGCTAGGTCGCTGGGCAGAAGTGGTGGCTCACATCTTCAGCCTTCTGGTGCTGACGGGAGCAAATATTGTCTACTGGATTCTTATAGCCAACTTTCTATACTTCACTGTTAATTATTTTCTAGGTGAGTTACTATTGAATAAAACTTTTAGAGCAAGGAACCTAACTGAAAACCTTGAGTAACGCCGCATTGAATTTAGAAACTGAATTATTGTTAACATTTTGAGCTAAATATTTTGTAGGTAAGAACCTACAAAATATTTAGCTCAAAATGTTTAGATAGGTATAAGTGGTGTACTTGTAAAATTTGTAGTAATATACATTATTTTGAACTAAGCTCGCATATTGTTAGCGTTGACGGGGTAGAAAGCCTTCGTCAAACCTAAAATAGTTAAAACCTTGTAGTTTGATGCCAACAATAAGCATAAATAAATAAAAAATAATGCAGGAAATGTATACACAGCTTCATCTGGGCCTTAGAGCAGAGTAAGTAAGCAGAGCTTGTGTTATAAAGTTACTGGCTCTTTTCTGGTGTCCAACATCGAAATGATGACGGAGTATCAGATTACAGAGCTCCACTTATCAAAGAA
Source organism: Lampropteryx suffumata (assembly GCA_948098915.1). Lineage (NCBI taxonomy): Eukaryota > Metazoa > Arthropoda > Insecta > Lepidoptera > Geometridae > Lampropteryx > Lampropteryx suffumata. Next base: position 2,811,713 of record OX402564.1, on the reverse strand, counting down.
CTTTTGCAATCTAGGACTCTTATAAAAGCATCACCTACTTACTCGTCGCTAAACTAGAATCTGTTTATGTTGTAGATTTGGATCCATCCAACACCGCCGTCCTCAACACAACAGTTCTCTGTCCTAAGCATGGCATCAATGGCTCGCTTATAATCCCAGAGCCGGCTGAATACTCTCCATACTGGGGGTTGCACACCACTGTGCCAATATACGTGGCGTTGATAGTATTTCCGTTACTAAACTTTAAGAACGTGTCGTTTTTCACCAGATTTAATTCTTTGGGTAAGTTTTACATCACGTTTTCTGCATTTTTACTCGTATCTACCTACCTAAGTAGGTACCTAGTATGGAATTAGAAGGATAATCCCAAAACCTTTAGAACTCTTCATTCGAATAACTTAGGCATACCTTAATATTACTTTTTTGATCTTTTCATATATTTATATAATTGTTTAACTGCCTTGCTATTTACGGAAAACTAGATTTATTACCAATTGATTCTGTGTATTTGGAATGTGAAGTGTTTACTGTGTTTGCTGTCCTATTTTATATAAAATAACATAACGGACTGAGAAAAGGCTATCTTCTGTGACACTGACCTACCTAAGATTAGACACTAAAAATAACCAGTGAATCGATACAAGCATGATGACTACCTTACTAAATATCTTATTCGAAACATGAATATGATCATGCAAAATAAAATCATTGAAATGTATCGTTTCAGGCACACTATCAGTATTCTACCTGTTAATATTCGTGCTTGTCAAAGGCTATACTTGGGGCATAAATATCAGCACACAACCTACTGACGAGAGGGCGTGGAATGATGCGGCAGTACTCAGTGGCATGCTTGCCTTATCGTTCTATATCCACAACATAATAATAACGATTATGAGCAATAACGCTCGGCAGGATAAAAATGTAAGACTTATTAAATTAGCAACTTTTGTCCAAATGATCGAAGCTATACTTGGTTAGATGGATATTGCTGTTCCCTATGTATTTTATGCGATTATCTACTTATTTTTGCTTTGTAGTAAGGGTTAGCCTATTCAAATTGAATAATTTTTGAGTTTTACCTTTAATTCTTCTCCTACTAAACTTTCTGTGATTTTCAGGCAAGAGATTTAACGATAGCATTCGCGTTGGTGACTGTTACGTACACGTTGGTCGGCGCAGTTTTTTACATATGCTTCCCGCTTGCCAAATCCTGCATTGAAGACGTGAGTTTCCCATAACGTGGTTTTATTCATCCTTAATTAATAATAAAAATAATAATACCGGACATTTCTCTGGCCCCAAAGTAAGCAGAGCTTGTGTTATGGGTACCACATGACTGATATACTACTTATATACTTTTTTTTTGTAAATACATACATATTATACATAGGAACACCGAGACAAATACTTGCAGATCATACAAACATTTGTCCCGCGGCGGGAATCTAACCCGCAACCTTTTGCGTCTCAGCCGGACCTAAGCCCACTGCGCCACAGAGGTTGTCATTAATTAACATATACCTTTATGCGTTTTTTTTTGTATTTCAGAATATTTTAAATAACTTTGAAATGCATGACGTTATGACAGCCGTTGCAAGAATACTGTTATTATTTCAAGTAAGTGAACATATTTATCGATCATTCAAAAGCTTTCGACATTATTGTTAAGATAGTTAGCACTATCAACCAAATAATACTTAAAATATGCACATAACATATCGTTCTAGAATACCATTCCAATTTAAATTGTTTAAATCAGTAAGTCGCTAAAATTAAAACTATTTTATCTCGTAGACAACGGTGGCGTACCTCAAGGTTTCGATTAGGACCTTTACTGTTAACTTTATTTAGTTACAATAACAACGCCTTTTCCAGGTAGTGACAGTGTACCCTCTAGTGGCTTTCATGCTGCGTACCGAAGCTGTGCTACTCTTGCCTTTCAAAGATACAAGGTTCCTCACAATCATTATCAACATTTCGATCGCTACGCTGTGTATATTGGTGGCGTGCTTTTGTCCAAGCATCGGCACTATAATTAGGTAAGCTTCTTTTGCCTTCAGTCTCCGTGGCAGTGACTGGCCTGCTAAGATTAGAGCGAAGCATTCAGTTCACGCGACACGAATAATCTGCAAACTATGTAATGTTTGTATGAGTACTGTGTTTGTGTACCTATTTAAAATTAATTTAAAATATTGCACTCCCTACTTTTCCCATGTGATACTCAGATAAAAATAAGCCTATATATATATATATATATATCAAGCCCATATTTGTATTATGCTAAGATTCATTGATATCAGTTTGAGCTTGGAGAAGTATCAAACTAACGCACCCACATTTTCGCATGTATAATATTATGAGATGTCGCAGGTACACAGGAGCAATCAGTGGTCTGGTCCACGTATTCGCGCTGCCCTCACTTCTACAAATCCGTTCTCTCCAGCTGCGAGGGAAGTTGACCTTCTGGAAAACTGTGTTTTACGCCGCCATTATAATATTTGGAGCCGTCAATTTACTTATGCAGTTCTTTATCGATCAATGAGCAGTAGTCTCTTCAATATGAAGAGAAGCAATGCAGCTTTTTTGTTATTTCATTGTCACTGTTTTGTCATTGACTGAATGCCACTCCAGCATTCTACATTTAGCGAACAGACTCTCATTGATATTGACGTGAATTACACGAAATTCTGTTATGGTTCTTACAAACCACAGCATTTTTTGACAGCATTAAAATAATTTTTTGAAATTCTTTTAATGCTGTCAAAAAATGCTACCAAAAATGCCAAAATTAGTGTAATTAGATAAGAATTATTAGTTTTGACTATGAACTTTTTATATTTACTACCTAGTCAACCTTAGGATTTAAATAGAAATAAGATTTGTATTGTAACATTATATATTTGTAATCTATTTAAAAAGTATCAAACACTCTTTGGACTACCATGAAGTATCAGTTTTGTGATAATTCATAGTTAAATATGTTTATAAATCTCTTTTTAATAAAATATTGAGCTCTGAATGATTTCTTAAATAACAATCCTACACCCTGTGACAAAAACATTACACTTAAAACTATAAACAAATGTAGAAATGGCAACACAAAAAAGGCACAAAACCTATACATAAGAATTTATAAATACGAACTCTAACAATCAAAATTAAAATTCACAAAAAATCCAACATTTAAACATTTTGCCTCGCAATATACATTAAAAAATGTGTTCAAAATAGAAAACGTGCAAAGAAAAACATAACAAAAAGGATTTACTTACTTAATTAAGAGTTTTGCCACTAGCCATTATCCTGGAACCATTTTGTACTTATTTCGCTTGTATTTTACTTGCAATAGGTCTCAAGTGGCCGGTGTGCACTAATACTATCGTAACACAGCACGCGTCATTGAAAAGCTGGCAATTTGTATGGAATTTATGGAGCAGTTTTTCGCGACTCAACTGTCTTTAGAGCGCTATCTTACCCTATTTATAAAGCGTTTCAAAATGTAAAGTGATTTTTGAGTAATGTGGACAAAATGTACATTTTAAATGTTTAAAACAAACCTTGTTGAATTATATTGAATATATTGAATATTGCATTGCTGTACCGAGTATAAAGTTCTGCTTCTTTTTATAGTGTCACTAGACTAGAACCAGTGTGGTTCAAGGATTAAAGGTCGCCTTTCCTTTCTTGCATCTGGTACATTTCTTTAAACATTTTAGGAAACCTAAATGTTATACCGGTTTTATCGTGATGTTTGTCCTTAACTGTTTGAGATTACTTACGCACATACATTTTTCGAACAGAATAATCCACAATTGGTTGTGACACTACCCACAAGGAATCCTAGTGAGGGGGGACTAGTAAACCATGTTACTTAATACCTAAGCTTTACCTTATGTAAAGATTTACCTATTTTTATCTATGTACAAAACATATTATTAATACGTATGTACGTACGAAAAATACGTATTATTTTGACCCTGTTTCGATTCATCTCGAGAATCTTCATCATCAGTTTGAACTTCCACTCTGTTAGCTTACATTTTTACTTTACAAAATTCTATACAAATTATTAGCCTGTCGACACGTTTACTGCTTGTAAATATTGAATACGATAATATTAGGTAACTCGGGAAGGAACAGACAGGAATTACGTGATGACAGTGGGAGCGTCACGTCCCGTGTAGACAGCCAGCTTCGATATCTGCAGCGCCACCTGGATGAGAGGACGCAGCATCTCCTGAGCGTCACCCAGGACGTTTGTGGCTTCGTACGAGTCTATGTACAGTCTGTGAACAAGTTGCATACTTATAGTGATGCACCGAGGACACAGGGAAACCTGCGTTGGTGTCAGCCAGCTGTTGGCATTTCTGGATAAATTGACATTTTGGTTCGTTGTTAGATTCAAATTGTTAAAAGATATGTCAGTCGCTAAATCGTTAGAAACGAGCAGAAACGATGTACTTAACTACGAGTTGGTTTCTGCACGATTATTGTTTCGATATATCTTTTATAAAGACGAAAGTCTTTAATCAGTGCGTGTTGCCAGTGATGACATATGGAACTAAGACATGGTCGCTAACTATTGGCCTCATACACAAGCTTAGAGTCGCGCAACGTGCTATGGAGAGAGCTATGTTGGGTGCTTCACTACGTGATAAAATCCGCAACGAGGAAATCCGTAGAAGAACCAAAGTCACCGACATAGCACTCAAAATTTGCAAGTTGAAGTGGCAATGGGCAGGCTATATAGCTCGCAGAACTGATAACCGTTGGGGACTAAAAGTTCTCGAATGGCGACCAAGGACAGGAAAACGAAGCGTAGGACGACCCCCCACCCTGTGAAGATCGCAGGAAGTTGGTTGATGGAGAGGGCTCAAAATCGTTCTTCCTGGAAATCTATAGGGGAGGCCTATGTTCAGCAGTGGACTTAATAAAGGCTGTTATGATGATGATGATGATGATGATATCTTATATCGTCTTGCAGACCCCCTAATTCATCTTTTGCTGATTATGGAGTTAAAAGTTTAGAAAAATTTCGTCAAAAAGATTTAAAGCTTAAATAATCAAGCTTCACATCCACCAAATCTGATAAGAACAATGTCGCGAACATCAGTAGTTTTGAGGGAGGCCTATTAGGCGTCCTATTAACGCCGTAAGGAAACTCATACTAAGACTTTGATTAAATTTGGTAAGAATATTGTATCTTGGAAGATTTTTTTTGGCTATTTTTTATGTCGACTGGGTACGCGTGCGAAGCTAGTCTAGAATAGATGAAATGGGGGAAAACTTTTATGAAATAATACAATGGCCTAAATTCAGTTGTTTCGCCAGAGTAACAAAAATGTCCTAAAACAAAAACGATCTTATTTTGTTTGTATTAAAGTCTGGAATTAGAATAAAAGCTTTAGTGACACTTCCTAAATTAACGTATAACTGACGTGTTGTAGCTCAATTTAGTCATCATGTAAGGAGGTGTTGATTAAAACTGAGGTTATTTTCCGCAGTTTTTATCAACACCTCTATACATTATATTCAATAAAGGAATTAATTGGAATAAAACTTATAGCAATAAAACAAAAAATAATTTTAACTTATTTTAGAACTGTGATTTAAAATGGGTACTCTAATTTGAACTTTATTGGTAGCAAAATAAGGTCGTCCATATTTTAGAAAATTTTAGTTAGTCCGGCGAAACAACAGAATTGCCAGCAATATCGAATAAGTAAAGTTTATAACTATCATAGTTTTAAACATAATTTAAATTACAAATGGGATATTTACCATTTGTAATTTAAATTATATAGATAGATGATATGTGAGCTTTTCTGCTTTCGGCTAAGTTGCATGCGCCGTGATCAGGAGATAAATGAGTACGACCGTAAGTTTATCTCGTGATAATGGCGCATGCAACTGTGCCGAAGTATCGGGAAGGAGAAAACTTACATATCATTATTATAAATATATACGGGTATTTATCGCGTCACGGGATGACTGACAGTCATCCCGTGACCACGACAGAGTGTAAGCCTGTCGAAACGTCGGGAAAAATAGGTATATAAACGCGATAATACCCGTATATATTTATAATAATGTGTTCTGATCGCGTAAGTTTGAATAACCTTACATGTCATGATATATATCCTGTTTTGAGTGAAAATGAAAGGGTTTATAAGTAAAGTTACCTGACAGTGGCACCAGAGCTGCCAGTACCACTCAGTCTCAGCACGATGCGCGAACCGTCTTCAAAAATAATACGAAGACCCTGCAAACATTATTATATCATTAGTTTATGTTGAATAAATAAATTTATGAAGTAGTTCATTGGTGTCTTTGTAAACGTTTTGTTGTGGACTGCCTTTAGAAACGAGTAAGTAAGTTTCCCTTTTCTGCCGCGTGTGGCGCTTTGTTCTCTTCACAATGTAGACTAATGTCGTGTGAGCAAGTAAATGATATCGTGTATTATACAGAAATCTAACAAGTCGAGTTTTATTTTTTGACAACCTCTGTGGCGCAGTGGGCTGAGGTCCGGCTGAGGCATAAAAGGTTGCGGGTTCGAGCGGGCTTTTTCCGCTGCAAGACAAATGTTTGTATGATCTGCAAGTATTTGTCTCGGGTCAGGGTTTTTCTATGTATAATATGTATGTATTTACAAAAAAAAATATGTAAGTAGTACATCAGTCATGTGGTACCCATAACACAAGCTCTGCTTACTTTTGGGCCAGATGATGCTGTGTGAAATGTCCGGTATTATTTATTATTGATATTTATTTTAAATTTTAGATAAACGCCATTTGTTTACTAGCTGCAGATTCGCGCGCGTGGTACCTACATAAATAGTAGCCTACATCCTTCTCCAAGGTCCCATCTATCTCTATACCAAAATTCATCATGCAATCGGTTCAGCGGTTCAGGAGTTAATATGTAACAAACAGATGGAGTTACTTTCACATTTATATTATTAGTATAGATTATACATAGAGATCATACAAACATTTGTTCCGCGGCGGGAATCGAACCCCACTGCGTTACAGAGGTCGTCAACTTACTTGTTTCATAGCCACGGTCTGGTCGATAGGGTCCATGTATGAGAAGTTATCGGCGACCTTGACGACGTACGTCTTATCTCCGCCAGTGTGCTCCGAGCCGACGAAGCCAGCTTCTGTGATACTCTTTTCTAACACTTGCATCATTTCGGTGCAAGGATCACTGGCGCACTCTTCATAATCGTACCTGTAAGTTTAATAAATAAATAAATAATGCCGGACATTTCACACAGCATCATCTGGGCCTAAAGTAAGCTGAGCTTGTGTTATGGGTACCACATGACTGATACACTACTTATATGCTTTTTTTTGTAAATACATACATATTATACATAGAAACACTCAGAACCGAGACAAATACTTGCAGATCATACAAAAATTAGTTAGTTAGTTACTTACATTAGTTTAAGAACTTAGTTATTAAGGTTAAATAAAAAAGGTTTATTGTTTTTGCTTTTCAATTATTTCGGCAGTGTAATTTTTTTTTTACTCTGTTAAGAACTATAAGAGCTCCCCGTCTAAATGAGTCAATGTCAGCTCCGGGTACCGACCGCCTGACATGTAATCGCAAAAGACTTCGAGAAATAGACTTATTGCTTTCGAACGATGATGGAAAACAATAGGAAGAATACCGCGGCTTAGAGTTCTCCGGGCGTGGTGACCACTGTCTACTTTTTCCTGCTGCTAATTCCAGCACCTTTTGTATAGGTTGTATAGGTGCTGGACAAGTGGGCTTCCTCTATAATTACGTTTAAAAAACTAAAAAGAAAATCATTGAATATAAATATATCATCGACGTATAAAATTTTTAGATTATTGTTGATTTTTCAAAAACCGCTCTACCGATTTTTATAAAATTTAAATGGGACCTGGGAAGTATACCCTTTGAAACATAAAATAATTTTCCAAATCGGTTCAGACGTCTTTGAGTAATCGGTGAACACACATAAAAAAAGATTCCGACGAATTGAGAACCTCCACCTTTTTTGAAGTCTGTTAAAATGTAGCAGGTACTACATCATGTCTGTCGTGTGATATTAATTTTACCCCAGAATGCTTACCTGGTGAAATAGTTCCTCCCAAACTTAGCCCAGTGCTCCTTCAGGATACCCTCGACAGAGTTGCCGGTGGCGGCTACAACAGAGAGCCAAGCGAGCGCGGCCCACAGCCCGTCCTTCTCCCGCACGTGATCGGAGCCGGTGCCGAAACTCTCCTCTCCGCAGAGAGACAGACGACCGGCGTCCATGAGGTTACCGAAGTATTTCCAACCTAAATATTAAAAAGTATTCATTCAGAACAATGTACCATGGCCTTAATTTTAAATTTTTCAATTTTAGCTAAAATTAGGTTTAGAACTGTCAAATTAACTTTTGGTATTCTGCTGTTACCAACTTATCCTAATTTAATTTTATCTAATTCAATTAAGCGTTCCTAATTTAGTTAGATGGTATCAACCGAATAGGTTTTACAAATGCTATGTAAAATAAACTAACTAAAATATATTTTAGACAATTCCTAATTTTAGAAATGAACCAACCGAATTGCCACCAATATGTGCAGATTACAAGATATAAATCGATGAAACTGCAATCTGTGAAGCATCCTAACCCCCACATCCTTAACCTATGCAGTTTTGAATTTAACGATTTATGTATTACTAGCAACCCGCCCCGGCTTCGCACGGGCGCAATGCTGATACTAATTATACTACAGAATGGTTATCCCTAAGAGATAGCCATATACCATCGCGGACTTTTTCGTATACCTTTTGGGGGAGTATATAGATAATATAGTAGAGAAACAATGATAATTTTATAGGTTTCTACCAATGTGATGTCGTAAATAAACTATTTTTTTTGAGCTTACATTGCAAACGCTGGCTGAACCCTACAAGATAGATCAAAATAATGTACTACAGTATTGTACACCTTAAAAAGGTCTACAAAAAAGTCCGCGATGGCATATGTCCATATATTAGGTTATGTAAGGACCAAATTTTTGTCATTTCGAGCATGGTAACAGTGGCATCTTACCTTGAAATCATAATATAAAAAAAATGTGATAACTCACCTGAGTTATCACATTTTTTTTAATAAGAAAAATGTGATAACTCAGGTGAGTTATCACATTTTTTTTATAGACTTGATTAATAAAGTTTAACTTATTCTGCACTCAATACCTAATCCAAACATAGGTTTCTTTCACAAGTTTTCTGTAAAATTTATTTTAAGTAAATCAAGAAACTGAATCCCTTTTAGTTTTTCATACAAAACGTGAGTGTCCCAACTCGGACTCCTCTAAGTTATTGCAATTTTATACAAAAAATAAAATATTTTTTATGGATTTTCTGTTTTATTTCAAGAAGTATATATATGTATTACCTAAACGTTTTAATTAGTAGGGACTCATTAAACATTATATTTTAATCATAATAATATTGAGTGTCCCAAATTTCCTTCCGTTTTGTGACTCAGTTTTGCGACGACATAACATGAAAACTGGCAATGTAGGATAACCAATAATGTTTTATTCCAATCGCAACGTTGTCATCTGTATCATGACTAACTTTAGGCCATACCGACATTTTATTTGTCGCTCAGTTGAAGAAACGTGTTTGGAGTCCATGTGTGTCAATTAATTTGGATATTAATAATTTCTGTAAGACTTTTATAGTGTTTTTTGTAATTTTTCGTTACTTTGCATTCATAATTCTATGAGTTTATTTTGTCTATTATTGGAAAACTTTGATGTGTATTCATTTAGGTGTTTATTCTTTGCAGTGTGAATTTTTCTTTGCTGGGTCGTAGAGTATTTTGATCCTGTTTGCGATGAATGACACGAAATTGTGCCGTGTCACACAAGAATATTATAAAGGTAAGTACCTACATGACAAAGGTAAGTACCGACAAGAAGTTGATTGAGCTGGAAGAAGAAGTAAATAAGTTGCACTGGAATATTATGGGGTTATCAGAAGTCCGAAGAGAGGGAGAGGACACGATAATCCTAAATTCCGGCAACTTGTTCTACTACCGGGAGGGCGATCAACTTTCTCAGCACGGTGTCGGATTTCTCGTCCACAACATTTTAAAGATCGAAAGCGTATCAAGCAGGGTGGTATACCTTATACTCAGAATAACCAAACGGTATTCGCTTAAGGTCATACAGGTGTACGCACCTCACTCGAAACGTCCAGACGGTGAAGTGGAGGCTATGTATGATGACATTTCAAATGCCATGCAAGCTTCGAAAACACACTTTACGGTTGTGATGGGGGACTTCAACGCGCCTTCAAGAAGCGGTCGTCCAGGAAATGGACGTGGCTTCACCCCGGTGGACACAAACGCGAGATAGATTTCATCATAACTACAAAAAAGCAAATATTAAATGATGTGTCAGTGATCAACAGGTTCAAAACCGGCAGTGATCACCGAATGGTTAGAGGCTCATTAAATCTTAACGTAAAGCTAGAAAGGTCTCGTCTGATGAAATCTACTTTTCGCCCAAGTCCTGCCCAAATCCAAAACCCCGAGAGCTTACAGTTGGAACTCCAAGATCGCTTCCAATGCCTCGCCGAATGCGGATCCGTGGATGAAATAAATGACGGGCTGGTGGAAATTGTCCATGCCGTTGGGTCAAAGTTCTGTAAAACCCAGCGCAAAGGTAGAACCCAAAAACTCTCTGAACACACTCTAAGACTCATGGCAGAACGTAGCGAAATGAAACTGCAGTCTTTAGTGGACAGGTCGAAATACAGCACGCTTAATAAACAGATCTCTAAGTCTATGCGACGCGATTTACGTCTCTTTAATACTTATAGTATAAAGAACGCAATAGAGCGCAACCAAGGCTCCAAAGTGTTCGCGAGAGATCTGTCTATTGGGCAAAGCCTGTTGACGAAGCTGAAGACCGACAGTGGCAGTGTCGTTTCCTCGAAGCCAAAAGTTTTACGAGAACTCGAGAAGTTCTACGGACAACTGTACACCTCATCGCAAAGTCCTACTACAAGCACGACTAGCGATGCAAGAGCCCGCCTAACCCGACACTACACTGAAGACATTCCGGACGTCAGCCTATACGAGATATGGAATTATGAAAAAATATATTATTTGCTACCTATGTCATTGATCTGCTTATGTTATTGTTTTGTTAAGTAGGTTTTTATAACATGTTATCTGTGATATTATGATTAATATTTTTATTTTTATTAACTAATGATGATTTTTATTATATTACAGTAATATCCGATGTTTTTTTTTGCCCACAACATCCCAATTCTCTATAATCTCAAATAAGTGGCTCCTAATCCTCTATTAATCTATCACATTTGATTGAATTAAACCTGTAAAAAAGAGACCCGAGAATATCTTGAAACACTGTGTAATGTATCATTCTCTAGCTAGTACGTTGAATTCTATAGATGGTTATGTTTGTCTCGTTTTAATGTCGCTTTTTTATTTCATCGAGACTCCAACGGGACTAAAGAATTCAAAACTTAATTCAAATAAAGGAAATCGTGAGGGTAGGGTTTAAATAGGTTTTTTTCAAAGGTAATTTTAATAATTAAATGAGAAAAAAAATAGGATAGTAAATAAGCTAAAAATTTGGATTTTTTTGGACTCATACATACACTAACCTTTACAATTTCTGTTGTGCTACATTTGTTCCTTTGTGACACTTTCAGTTGTCACAAAAGAACCTGTTCCCCACAGGTTCAGGGTCTCGACCCCAAGAGGCTCAAATAATAATATGTATACAAGTAGTATACCAGTCCTAATACAAGCTTTGCTTACTTTGGGGCTTACTTTTTTTATCAGGATGCTGTGAAATGTCCGGGATCATCATTACATAGTATAAAACAAAGTCGCTTCCCGCTGTCTGTTTGTCCCTATGTTTGCATAGATCTTGTTCGATGCACATCGAACAATATTAGCTTAGCTAGCAAATGGGTCTAAGTAGGTCGCACGAGGCATCAACGTCGCCCGTGTGGTTTACCTAGACAGTGTATAATCGGACCCCGAACTGGTCACACTCATTATCATCATCTTTAGCATACCTTATTAGCGTATTGGTAAAGTTAGTTAATAAACACTATATTTCTATCTTTTATCTTATCTTATTAATCATTACCCTCCCTCTGAGACATGCGTACGGTCCCGTACAGATCTTCAAAACTACGCAACGGATTTTGATCCATTTTTTTTAATAGATGAGTGATTCAAGAGGAAGGTTTATATGTATAATACATACATAATATAGTAGAGAAACACTAATAATTTTAGAGTTTAGCGTTTATGGGTTCAATGTATTAGAACTACTGAGCTACAGCAACGCGTGGCCGGGTCAGCTAGTTAGATAATAAAAAACAAAGTCGCCTCCCGCTGTCTGTCTGTCCCTATGTATGATTAGATCTTTAAAACTACGCAACGGATTTTGATGCGGTTTTTTTTAATAGATAGAGAAATTCAAGAGAAAGGTTTATATATGTATAATACATGCATACCATAGTAGAGAAACACTCATAATTTTAGAGGTTTGTAATGTGATGTCGTAAATAAACACATTTGCGCTTACATTGCAAACGCTGGCTGAACCCTACGAGATAGATCGAAATAATGTACTACAGTATTGTATTGTACACCTTAAAAAGGTTCAGACAAAAGTTCGCGATGGTATATGTCTATCTCTTAGGTTATGTTATTCTCTTAGATAATGTTGTATATAAAGACATTCTGTAGTATATTTAGTATCAGCATTGCACCCGTGCGAAGCCGGGGCGGGTCGCTAGTTATTAATACGTGAAGCAAAAACTTTGTACTTCTCTTTACGAAAATTGCGCGAACGGTGGAGTATGAAATTTCGCACACTTATAGTTTATACAGAGGAGTGTAGAATGCTAATATTTTTATTTAATTATACCTAAAAAATACATTAATTATTAATGAATTATGGTCGAATTTCGACCAGTGGGCGACCACTAGTTATAATTATTATCTCAGTAGTAACTCCTTTCCTACACTTCTATTATGAATAAATAGCTCTCGACCTGCATTCGACGAATCTAAGAAGCGCTGAGAAAGCTCGCGCAACTAACTTTTCATCAAATAAACGGCGCTGATCGTTGCTTCTAATTCTGATTAATGCAGAAAGCAGTAAAAGAATGTTGCTTATTTTTACTTAAAACTCTAGCAGGTACATAAGCAAGACAAATAAACTATATTTTGCTTAACAGTGAAAGAAAGAAAGAAAATGTTTTTATTTGACCCAGCATCTAGGGCACTTACATAGTAATATATTTTAATTTCTTTGTTTTTTTTATGTTCTCTATGTTTTAAATTATATTTGATAAATATGGCTCAAATTTGTACATATACTTGAAGGCTGAAATAAATGAAATTGAATTAAAAATTGAATAGTATTAAAAAAAACAAAATATATACTTATTAAAAACCAAGTACCTAAATTGTGTGGGGCAAATAGGTCCCCGTCTCAGCATGATACTGTACCGAGCCAATGAAGGATCGGGGCAGCGCTGATTTTCAAACGGAGCCTTAAATGATGGGTGACGTAACATACAGCGATCAAAACACATAATTACATATACATAATAAATAATGTAGTAAGTACTAAATACAAAATGAAGGTGCAATATATACAGTATATAAAAACATAACTTGTGTACTAAATATTTGTAAATAAGTCATGATTTAAGGAAATAAAATAATAATTGAATTTTAAACAAGTACATAAATACAAATATAGGAATGAATGAGAAACTGCTGAGAGTGGATTTATTTTGCTTGGCGGATTTTTGCGGACACAAAAAAAAAAGTGGTACATACAGATTAGAAAAAGAGTCGTGATGTCTTACCGGTCGGTACTTCGAACATTTCCTTGCCGGTAGCGGCAGCCACGCGGTCGACAGCGGCGGCCGTGGGCATGCTGCGAGCAAAGCCGAGCACCCCGCTCCGTTGGAAGTAAGGGATGGCTTGCAGGTTGTTGGCCAACACGGCTAGAGAGTCCGAGGGGGTGACGAAGAACGCGTCGCGTCCGATTATCATGTTGCGGTCACCTGTGGAAACCCAACCATTTCATTTTAATAATAAATACTGCCGACTGCCGGCCATTTCACACAGCATCATCTAGCCAGAATGTAAGCAGAGCTTGTGTTATGGGTACGTTTTACATTGATAGTTGGGGTGTGATACTAACTTTTCCGCATTTAGTAGTTTTCTTTGGTGTTGGCTATAAAAATCATAGTTGTAAAATTTATTTTGTGTTAAATTGACTCATATGTGGTAGTGACACTAGGATTTTGTATATATTATTTAATTACTAAGTACCTACCTTATTTTAAATTACTACCACATATAAGTCGAACTCTAATTTTAAGTTGTTGGTGGCGTATAGTACGTACTGACTTGAATCATTAGTATCGTGGCTACGTTAATTATTATATCGCTGGTTCATTTAGTTGCAACTTTCACTCAATATGGCGTACGTTATAAAATATTTATCACTACAAAAATCTGAATTGAAGTATGAAGTCGAGCTTCGCGGTGGTACGGGAAGATCGGTTCTAGAATTGCGCAAGCAGATGGTAAAATTAGCTTAACAATTGCCACCTGAAGATATTCTTGAATCACATCTAGAACCAAATGAAGACTCGATCGGTATTCAGGAATGCCTAGTAAAATCCCAAAGCAGTTTAGATTCTCTGTAGCAAAAATTTGACAAAAATTTGCTCGTGCTGAAACTCTTCTACACCATATCTACCACAGAATAAATAGAATCAGTGCCCTATCAGATAAGATCAGTGGATACAAAAACCGCAAGGCTAACTTCGATTCCCAATATAAGGAACTGTCGGCTTTACGGCCACATACCGCTCAAGCTATTACCTCTGAGTCCGCTGCTACGGCCGTGTCAGTTTCTTGTGAACGCAATTTAACTTCAGATCAGTAAACTCAAGTTCTCTGGCAAAACTTGCGTGCGCTCATTTATTTTGAAAGTAGAGGAATTTGTCTTGTCTAGGGGAATCTCATATGATAAAATACTAGCTTTTGAGATTTTTACTGATGATGCTCTTCATTGGTATCGTTGCATCAAGGATAGGGTTTCACCCTGGAGTGTATTATGTGAACTACTTAAAGAGGATTTCTGTAGTAGCGATTACGACTATAGATTCGCTGCCGAAATTCGCTCTCGTACTCAGGGTGAAAATGAAAACATTACCATTTACTTAGCTATCATGCATGGTGTGTTCTCCCGTCTGAGTAAGCCCCTCTCAGAGGATGACAAATTAGAAATATTACTTAATAACATTCGTCCTTGCTATGCTAGTACCTTGTCTGCGTCTTCTGACATTAAATCTGTCGAGTCGCTCAAATCCATTTGCCGCAATTATGAGAACATACAAGCACGTTTCTCTCAATTCCATGACCCACCTAAAGTGTCAAATAGTACAATCGCCCCTGAGTTTCCATATAAACCTAGCGTTAGCGTTAAACATAAATCGTATAACAAGTATAATAATGCTTATAAAAAGAATTCATATTACAATAGATACTATAATAGGGCTAATATTGACGAACATAATCTGGGAGATAACTGTGGTCACTCTAAGAGTGTTGCAGCTCTGGGCAGTACTGATGCACCTAGAACCTTGTTTTGTCCAAGATGTAGGTCGGACGACCACACCTTGAAACGACCACACTCCTGCTTACAGGAGCGTTTCTTGATCTGTTTTCGATGCGGTAAGAAGGATGTAACTTTTCCAAACTGTCCAGATTGTAATACTTCCCCAGAAAATAAACAAAAAAACTAGGTAGACCGGATTGGAACGACAGTGTTACAAAAACTAATTCTAAACAAAAGAATTTTGATGAAGGCGAATGGAAAGATTGGCTAAATTTTATATCTACATTTTTCGCCTACAACGCTGTCTCTTCAATCCGTGATGAAAACTATTACATTGATAAATCCCGACCCTACGTCCAGGTTAATATTAATGATAAACCAATTATTGGTCTCCTTGATCCTGGTTTTTCCACAACCATTCTGGGTAACGGGTGTCATAAGAACCTATTAAAGGCTGGTTTCGAATTAATTCCATGTGATGTCCTATTCGTAGCTGCAGGTGGTGATAAACTCAGTTCTATAGGAGTTTTGCACTTACTTATCAGTTTCATAGATCAAACCCATGCCCTTAAGGTGTACGTGGTCCTTAACGTAAAGCATTCTTTTATATTAGGAATGGATTTCTGGAGGTTTTTTGGTTTACTCCCTAAACACATAGATTGGATTGCTTATTACAGAGACTCTGACGCAATTTTGACTGCTGACTTTGAAAACCGAGAGCCAAAACTTATAACTTATTATAAACGTCACAACCAAAACTTATGCGCGTACGATCACTTATCGGATCAACAAAAACAGATAGCCGACCGCATAATTCTAAAATTTCGCGATATCTCTTATGAGGAACGCGGGTTAGGTCGTACTAATTTGATTACACATCCTAATTTGATTGATACGGGGGATGCTGTCCCTATTCGTCAAAGGTACTACATACTACAGGATGTCACCAGTAAAACAACGCATCCTTATAGAACAATTAGATGACATGCTAAAAGATGACGTTGTTGAGCCGTGTGAAAGCCCATGGTCATCGCCTGTTCTCCTAACGCCGAAAAAGAATGGCGAGCTACGTTTTTGTTTAGATAGTAGGAAACTCAACGCAGTTACAAAAAAGGATGCTTAAAGTTTACCTTACATATCCGAGATTCTCGACAATTTACGTGACGCAAGGTATCTCTTAAGCTTGGATCTTTCCAAGAGTTTTTGGCAAATACTAATTTGTAAAGAGGACAGACAGAAAACAGCTTTTTATATTCCGTCACGAGGTACCTTTCAATTTAAATCAATGCCTTTTGGTCTCACAAACGCCCCTGCTACTCAGCAGAGGTTAGTAGATGCCTTATTTTATGGGCCTGAATTTGAACATAAGGTTTTTGTCTTCGTAGATGACGTCATCATCGTTTCTAATAATTTTGAACAGCACTTATCTCTTCTTACACGTGTGCTAGAAAAATTGAAGACTGTTAATCTAACAATTAACTTTCACAAGAGCCAGTTTTTTAGAAGCCAACTAAAATATCTAGGTTATATAGTTGACTGCAAAGGTTTGCAGCCCGATCCTGAAAAAGTTGAATCTGTTGCTAACTACCCTATGCCTACTAACCGCAAGGAAGTCAGACGATTTCTGGGAATTTCTGGGAACCTCCTGGTATCGCAGGTTTATTCCTAATTTTAGCGCCCTGGCTGCTCCACTAAACATCTTAACGTCTCAAAAGAAAAATGTCCCTCCGTTTTCATGGTCTCCTGAGGCTAACGACGCGTTTCTCAAATTAAAATCTTGCTTATTATCAGCTCCTATTCTTTCTTGTCCAGACTACTCAAAGCCCTTCGATGTTCACACCGATGCTAGTGATTATGGTATCGGTGCTGTACTCACTCAAACACTTGAGGGGGACGAAAAAGTAATTGCATATATGAGCAAGTCACTAACACAACAAGAGCGAAATTACAGTGCTACAGAACGCGAAGCTTTAGCTGTTCTATCTGCAATAGAACACTGGCGCTGCTATTTAGAAAATGGCATTACGTTTACTGTTGACACAGATCATTCCTCTCTCAAGTGGTTTCTCAATATTAATAATCCAACGGGAAGATTAGCAAGGGGGGTACGACTTTCAGCCTATAATTTTGAAATAAAACACAGAAAAGGTTCTGAAAATGTACCAGACAGTCTATCCCGTTCTGTTCCTGTAGCATCTATTGATTGTTCACCTGATACTCCTACCACAAAAACAAGTGACCCTTGGTTTCTTAATTTATTCAATGGATGTAAAAAGTCTTCAACATCGTTCTTAAAATACCGTGTCGAAAATGGCACACTTTTTCGCTACAAGAAATCTGTTAATCCTCTTACAAGGGAATTCGAATGGAAAGAAGTGATACCGCTGGAATACCGCCAAGAAATAATTTTCCTAAATCATTCCGAACCTACGTCTGGCCATCTTGGTATATATAAAACTCACAAACGTATCTGCCTAAAGTACTTCTGGCCTAGCATGCACCAAGATGTATCTACCTTTGTGTCAAGTTGTGATGCTTGCCTGGCTCATAAACATCCAAACCACTCTACTCTTGGTACCATGGGCCGTCCCAAAGACTGTAGCCGGCCATTTCAGATGATTAGTATTGATTTAGTCGGACTCTTACCCATTACCCGAAAACAAAATACCTTTTTGCTCGTCGTTACTTGCTGCTTCTCTAAATATTGCCTAATATATCCCATTCGACGCGCAACAGCTGAGATTATCTCTCGTATTCTCGCAGAAAATGTTTTTCTTGTACATGGAGTACCAAGCACGATTCTAATGGATAATGGAAGGCAGTTTACTAGTAATACTATGCGTAACAAATTACAACATAACTAACATTTTTTACACCCTTTAAATACTCTATTTATTCCCTGTATATACTCGTCAAGTCAATACTGTAGAACGATATAACAAAACAATAATAACAGCTGTTTCCATTTTTATTTATAACGATCATAGGACCTGGGATATCAACATTCCCAAAATCCAGTTTGCCTTTAATAGCGCTGCCAAAGAAGTCACTGGTTTCACACCGTCATATCTAGTTTTCGGTCGTGAGCTTGTAAGCTGTGGATCACACTATATCGATCCTGATATAGAAAATGATATGGTGTTCACGCCTCGTGATAGCTATGCAGAAAATTTAGGAACACTACAGAAGATATTTGATAAAGTACAACTAGCCCTCATAAAAGCACATTCAAAAAACAGTACTAACTACAACTTACGCCGAAAAAACGTTGAATTTAATGTAGGTGATATTGTGTGGAAACGTACCTTTTATCAAAGTGACAAGGATAGCAGATTTTGTAAAAAACTAGCCCCTAAATTAATAAAATGTCGTATTATTAACAAAAAACAAGATAAGTTTACGAGCTACAGGATATGACAGGTCATAACATAGGGTTATGGCACGTCAAGGACTTTAAGCTCAGCTAGTATTTTATCAGTGGATTTTTCCTAGGAAAAATCCTCATCTTAAAAGAGGGGTATGTAACAGTTCTACAAGTTACTATCAAATCTATAAATTATTTTGTTCTTCGTAAACTTATTAACTGTAAACAGTTATTACACTTAGCTTTCTTCGTAAATGCAGCGCACACTAGTTTTAACCTGTCATTGTCAAATACTTGCTCACTCATTGCGTCGGCCAACCTCGGACCGGGAGACGTAAGAGAAGGACGAGCGGGGGGACGAAGGACGCGAACTGATTATTGACTGCTAAGTTGCTAACCGTCCGCTAGTGAAGCAATACTATCACTGCGCACGCACGTATTACTTTGTGTCGCAAAATCTTGTTACGGAAGCTATTTCTCCTATTTTCTACATTTTACCTAAAATCTGTGCCGTGTTGTACCCCAAATTGGATGAGTGTTGCATTGTATTGTTAATTGTAGTTTTAGTTTTAGTAGTCTGTCGGTTGTAGGTAGGTATATATCACTCATACATTTTGTAACGGACTTAATAAGTGAACGGTTAGGAACTGATTATGCTGGTCCTTTGCAAATGCTATTCTTATATAACGCTTTACTGTATCATCTAAATATGAAAGCATTACTCATAATTGTCCGTTACAAACAAAACATTTAAAAAGAAACATTCATTATGCTTATTGTAATTTTCCATCTCATGCTTCTACTCTTTAATTTCTATTTACCTACTGTACCTATAGCTTCAAATCATACCATTGTTTGACTGCCTCATCACTGATCACTATTCCTTGCTAGTAGTCATTGCGCTTTTGCCTTGAGAATGGGATGTCGCAGTCAAACAAGGAAACCCGACTAATTCTAATACGTCTGGACGGGGATTCCAGGGTTCTTCTTCCGGCCTACAACTACAACGCTGCGGAGCTTACCACCACCGATACGGGACAGGGCAGCACCGGATCTACTCCGACCACCTAATTTTCCCCAAGACTCAAGACCCGCAGGCCCAAACTCTCGCTAAGGCCAGTGGCTTACTTTTACTTAGTTATAGAACGTATTTGGAACGAATAGATCCCCGACTATGAGCTTGATAACTTACCTACCTACTTATCTAATGTACCTAATTTAAAATAAATACTGTTGACCTTTTAGTTGTGTTTAAGTTACCAGCCTATCTGTACTTATACCCTTGCATCTTAAGTAGGCTTGGTGAAGAGATACCTAAAAGTGTTACAATACATACATTCATATTATACATAGAATCACCGAGACCCTGAGAGAAATACTTGCAGATCATACAAATATTTGTCCCGTGGCCAGAATCGAACCCGCAACCTTCTGCGTCTCAGCCGTCTTATCCCACTGCGCCGCAGAGGTTGTCATATTAATGCTTGTAAGTGGAATAAATGTTTAGATTTGTTACGTCAAATATATATTTTAATTTTTTTTTTATTTAAATATTGCTGGACAATGCACACAACACCATCTAGTCCCAAAGTAAGCATAGCTTGTATTATGGTGACTAGATGACTGATAGAATACTTATATATTTTTAAATACATACTTATGATACTTTATAACACCCAGACACAGAACAAACACCTATGTTCTTCACACAAATGTTTATCCTGGAAGGGAATCGAACCCTCAACCTACAGCGCAGTAGGCAGAGCTACTACCAACTGAGCTAACAGTCAAGTAAATATTGACCAAATTGTAGTAATTATGGAAATGTTAAGATGAAACCGAAGTTAGTATCATAATCGCAACATTCATGTTTCATGAATTAATTCATGGTCTCTGTCTACCCCTACCCAAGCAGTAATGTGCGACCATTACTGTATTTATGTATGAAGGGCACAAGATCATTACTGGGCAAAGAGATACGAACTCATATCTATGGCCTGCAATGTGTAGATGATATCTCCTGGTATCATAAGGGGCATAGCAAGAGGAAGAAACCATTTGTTCTCTTTAGTAACATACCATCTCCATCAAAAGCAGCTCCCAAATCGAAGTCCCCTTCCTTCACAGCGTTCACTAAATCTGCAGCATAGGTCAGGTTCGGATCTGGATGAGCGCCTCCAAAGTCTTCCAGAGGAACCGCTCGGCGAATGGCTTTCTCTGACGCTCCTAGCTCCTCAACGAAGATACGTTGAATGTATGGACCGGTTACTGTAAGAGAATATTTCTATGAGGGACCAGCTTTACGTGTGCTGATCACAGCTAAACGTTTTTTATTCTGCAATAATTCTTGCAACTATTAACGGACCTTGGGCGGGTTCACGGACGTCTTGTGGCTCATACTCCACTTTTGAAAGGCGTCACATTAACTAGCTTAACTAATTTTAGACACGCTGATATGGCCCCAGCTCCAGAAGTCTAATTCTACAACTCATCATTTTAAAATGAGAATGACAATAAAATGAATAACAATTAAGAATGCCCTACACGGTTTGAAACCACAGTTTCTACCAAGGTGACCTTGGTAAAAACATATGTTTCAAACCGTGTAGATAGTGGTTTCAAACCAAATTTCGCATGACCTTTAAACGCCCTTGGTAGACAGGCTTGCCCAGCCAATAGCAAATGCAGCAAATGCAGCGTACCACAGTCGCGCCGCTGCACGCATCGAGCGCGGACGTATTGCGCGCACGCACGGTATTATGGAGAAAGAACATGATGTTATATCTCTGAATTCATCCGCATCGAGCGCGGACGTATTGCGCGCACGCACGGTATTATGGAGAAAGAACATGATGTTATATCTCTGAATTCATCAAGTTATTTAGAGACCTACTCTGTCTCTGGGACTTAACGTCTAAGGAGTACAAAGACTACCCAAAAAAATGTTTTTTTTTCTTCAAATGCACACAAAGTGCCATACAAACTCCAAACTTTAGAAATTTTGATAAATAAGGAGCCATGGCGTTTTTGTAAATTGTAATAGTGCATTACAAGCATTCTGCACACGTCTATTCAGCACGAGCGTTTTAAACACACTGAAGTTTGGGGTTTGTTTTAAACCGTGTAGACAGAAAACGTTCTACCAAGGTCACCTTGGTAGAAACTGTGGTTTCAAACCGTGTAGTGCATGCTTTACTCTTACCTCCGTTCATGCCATCAATGAGGATATTAAATGGCTTCCTCTGACCTGATCCCTGGATAAGGCTCTTGATCTTTGGGAAGTCGAAGATCTCCTTCATGTATGCAGCATAATCATTGACAGAGTCAATAATCTCTACACTGAATGGACGCTCTTCAACCTGTAAAACGTTGTACGGTCAAAAAAGACAGCATGCACACAAATGGTACAAATCTTTATTACTATGTAATTCTGATAATAACAGAAATCTATACATTTTAGAGGAAAGTCGTGTTAGTTACAACGCTTATAACTCGAGAACCGCTGCTCCGTTTTGGATGCAACTTAAAATGAATATGGTTAGTAACTTGGATTAGGATATAGGCTATTGGGGGAATGGGTACGGAGCGGGTTCCCGCTAGCGCCATCTACCAATATTTATCCGTAACTTTGTTAATCTCTGTAATTAATACAATAATTTGAATAGCTATCTTATTTTTAAAAGCGATATTAGTACTTAAATATTTTTTGTGAAGTTGTGACCGCCCAACGATGTGGGCATGGGTCAGTATTATATATAACGATAGACATTGGTGGCAATTCGGTTGGTTAATTTCTAAAATTAGGAATTGTCTAAAATATATTTTAGTTAGTCATAGCATTGGTAAAACCTACGCGGTTGGTACCATCTAACTAAATTAGGACATGTTGGTAAAAGCAGAATACCAAGTTTCATTTAACACTTCTAAACCTAATTTTAGCTAAAATTAGTTAGGTTGGTGCCAACAGAATTGAGGCCATTGATTGTATCATGAAATTATAATACTTATACTAAGCTATTATGTAATGTGTTAAAAGACAGCTTAACATGTACACTCATTGAAGTTTCATCTTCGTTAACACGTTCCCTGTCCGCTGAACCTCATATGGCTCAGGAAACTTGCCCTTGGAAAGCACTAATACGTTCCTGAGCCATATGTGTGTCAGGGGACACATACAACTTCTATAGCGATTATTTCTACGGGACGCGCTGGTACTGTACTAAATATGCTTGGGACGTGCTAAGACAATCATATAGTAAAGAAAAACGCCAAGACGTACGGAAAAATATCTTTATTTTTTACGAAATTACACTGTTCCTAACTAATTATGTTTGTTTTTGAAACATGGCAAACAAAAGGTTTTTTTGCATTGCAAACACTCTGTATCTACGCGTTTGACTTGTTTAGCAGCAGTTTCCCAGCTTGTACCATCTTTTCGCAAGTCTTCGTAGCATCCATTACAACGTTTTCGGATAATTTTATTGTCCTCTTTTCGCTGAATTTTTGATAGAAAATGTTTATTTGTGATCGAACTAGTAGACGGTCTTGGACTACTCGGTGTATTGGCATTCGTATCTGATGAATTGTCCAATAGCAAGAACTCCCTGATAATCTCTTGCTGCGCCTGTAATATCGTTTTGCGAGATTTTCTGTTTGCAGTTGGGTGTAGTTTTTGATACAATAGCGTGGCGTTTGTAATCGACGCACAAATCAAAACATCCAGAGCAATCTTCTTATACCACGCTAGAGATTTTCTTTTAGGGTCGTAATAGCTTGAAAGCTGGTCCGATAGATCTATGCCCTTCTTTCTATCATTGTAGAAAAGCACTGTTGTCGGTTTCGATATTGGGCGGTACCCAGAAGACATTTGCATGCTAGCGTCGTGGCAAGTAGATATCATAGCGACGTCACGTTTGTCTCTCCATTTCAGCACAGTGACATTATCTTTCTGACGAGCAACTACTTCACCTCTTTTGGGGCCCATTTTCTTTATTTTTATTGCCCATGGAAGGTCAACCCTATTTACTCGTAGAGTGCCGCATAAGTCTGTCTTCCGCTGCAGTAAATATTTTGCTAGTCCTACACTGTTGAGAAGTTGTCACACACAACAACCCGTCCAGCGTCTAAAAGTCCATCGCATAACTGAACTACGACACTTCCCGGCTTGTCCAGATCAGCAATTTCGGGATCGCGCCCTATGTAAATGTCATAGTTCCAGACAAATCCTTCTTCTGTGCAGAGCTTATAAATTTTCAAGCCATATTTGTGAGCTTTTGATGGGTTGTATTGACGGAAAGATATCCTCCCTCTAAATGGCATCATTGATTCGTCAATGACAATACATTCACCAGGTGTATGTAAACTTTTCCAGTTGTTGATGACAAGGTCTAAAAGTGGCTTTATTTTGTACAAACGTTCCTGCGGATCTCTGGGAGCTTCATTATCGACAAAGTGCCAACAACGCAATATAGATGAAAAGCGATTATACGACATATTTACATTGTGAAATATTGGATGGTAATAAATCGCGTCTAATTTCCAATGCGATTCCAATGTGGGAAATTGTACAATACCCATCAACATGTACAAGCCGATGAATTTCATTATTTCAGCTTGTGTAACGTCTGTCCACCGATTCATGCGGCTATGCATTGATGTATTGGTGTTCTGTTTTATTTGTATTGCATACAAATTTGTTTGAGTGACCATAAGATCTAATACCTCATCGGTCACTATTTTTCGGTAAATGGATCCAACAGAATGTTCTCCTTGGATGTGAAGGGTTGAGCTTGCGTTATAAGGAGAACGTGACAATGGTAGTATTTCCTGCTTCCAACCATTTTCCTCATCAATGTTATTTATTTCCTGTGGAGAAAGCCGCATAACCTCACCAGCTGTCCACCTTCTGGGTCTAAGTGGCTGCGATACGCTGCTCGTATCTGGTTGGGGCGGATTTATAACGGTATCGGGCGAACCTTCAGGTGAGTCTCTACCATAGTCACCATAAAAGGCCTCGGTAACAATATTTGAACGGGAAAACTCACCTGGATCAAAGTCAGGATCGTTTATATCATCATCAGCAAAAATACTTGGTTCCTGCAAACCACCATCCGAATCGACAAAATCCGGCTCGTCTTGTACATCACTATTTCTTCCGCTTGAATCCGTGTCGTTATCGCTCAATTCGAAGTCACTTTCTTCCAGTATTTGTCGCAATTGCTCAGTAGTAAGTTTACGGGACATTTTCGACAAAAAAACACCCGATGATGAATTTCAAAACAACACAGAAATCAATAATGAAAATCAAAATGTAACGGACAGATTTTTTTGATGTCATTGACAGTGACATCAAAAAATATGTGACACTGACATGTTTGTAGATAAGTAGGTATTACCATAAGTTGTCTCTAAGTATAATTTGTACATATAAAGTGTAAAAAATCAATAAATATTTATAAAAACCACTATAAACTTCCCTGAACCACATATGGTCATGAACGTGCAGAAACAAAAATGACTCTCTACGCTCCTGAGCCATATGTGTTTCAGGGTAGTAATACCTACTTCCGGTTTTTTTTTTATTTTTTTTTTGTTTTTTTTTATTACTCTGACAACATAAAAACAGTATTTTGCAAAAAGTATGTTGGACGTGTCATTCAATTTTGCATTTTTGTTTGGGACAGGGAACGTGTTAATGATATATATAGATGTTAATGTCATAATAATGACAACTTTGCCTATTTTAAGTGATTATATTGTTTATTGAACATATCACTAAATTGTATGTTGTTTTTTGTTATTGTTATTTTTATTTGACTTTCATATTAATTTGTTGTTTATCCAAAATGGTGTATTTTCGAAGAAAATAATTATACTGAGTATTTTAGATTGACTCACAAACAAACTTCTTTTATACGGATCATTTGGAATTATACCAATTATTCCCAGAAGTATTATACAAGACCGCAATGTTTGCTTCACAAGACGGCCAAAGATAATCTCTATTATAAAGTTCTTACAGTGAAATTCTGGACACCAATCTTGTCAATAGCACAGACTAGGTCTGGTACTATTTTGTATTGTTTGATCTCCGTTGTTATCTTGTAGATATCATTGGTGGTGTTGTCAGGAGCTGGGCCTCCATTAGAGCAGTTGAACTTAATACCAAAGTCATTGTTGATGCCACCAGGATTGTGTGATGCTGTGAGCACTATACCACCTGTTGAAAGAACAATGTCAATGCCAAAATGTTTTTATAATAAAATCTATATGTTTACACTTATAGTCTATTAAGTTTGGCGTTTTGAATTTAGAACTAGGGTTTGAATTTGGAATGCATGCATGAGGGATGGTGAGTGGGTTTTGATCAATTTTGGATTTGTTTATACCAAATCACATCTGAGCAAATTACAGATAACTTAAAGAAAATAATAGGGGTCGCTTATAATTGATTAAACTTGTTGTTGTCACTTTGAAAAAGATGTTACAAAATATATTAAAGAATTTTACCAAGAGTTTTATATTTCCTGATGAGACAAGATACTGCTGGTGTAGAAAGTACTCCATTTTGTCCAACAAGAAGTTTTGCCACCTACAAAATCAGATAAATATGTTTGTAACAGGTAAGTATGTGTTTTGTTATTCAATGCTTTGCTTTTTAGCTATGTTGTGTTATGGCAGGAAGATAATGATAAAATAAATGTTAGCTAAATTCAAGTGGCCATTATGCAGCAATCCAAATAAGCAATAATATCATTAGTCATCTTCTTTAAATAAATGGTTTCTCCTGGAGTAACTTCTAGGTGTCTCTAATAGCCCCTATAAGTACCTAGTCCAACTGATAAACTATAACCCGCTTAGATAACACAAGTGCACTTACCCCATTAGCAGCCGAGATCTTAATAATTTTGTCAACAACCTCCTTGACTAAGTACCGACCATCTCCACCGACTACGAGCGTAGAACCAACTATGGCATTTTTATTCGCGTCTAAAATACTTTGAATAAAGTTTTCTGTATAGTTTTCTTGAAGAAAAACTTTAACTTTTTTACGTAAACCGCTCGTACCCGGCTTCTGACCTTCAAAAGGACTTGTGTTCACTACGATAGCACCGGTCATTTTTATAAGGAGAAACCTTTTATGTAATCACGCGAGTATCCGCGAACTAAACTAACTAAAGTATTCTGTCCAGTCCAGTCCACAAGCCTAAACTGTTTGATAATTATTTAGAGCGACTGCGACCCTTAAATTTATTTTATTTTTGAAATCAAATCAAGTAACCAGTAACCACTGGACTGGAAGTCACTCTGGCTGATCTGAATTTGAGATGTGAAAAAATAATCGATTATGAAAAAAAAATATTAAAATCGATTTTTTTATAAGTATAAATCGATTTTTATTTGTGATTTTAATATTACATATAATCGATGAATAATTGATTTTGTTTTTATATATTTAAAAATCAATCATTACCGATTTTTCATCTCCCACCCCTCGACCACCTTGGTAGTGCGAACTACCAAAGAATACCATCACCATAATATTACACTAACGCCATCTGTGCATCTACGATGGCATCCCTTCTGTGCTTTTAGAAAAAGGAGCATCTTTGGCAAGGATAAAGTACATTAGACGATCCATTGAAGAAACCGAGAACCAGAACATAGTCCACCGTCAATAACTTCGGCTACTGATGTGTCGATAATGATAAGAGATTCTCAAAAGCTGACACCAAATTATAATTATCAGGCCCTTACATGAATAGTCTAATTTTGTCAATTATTGTTGAAAAAGAAACATTTTTACTTGAACCTATTATAATGTTGATTATTTCAAAACTCGTTATATCTGTTGTATAATTTTAATTAATGAAACTATGTTCAATATAATATTTATAGCGTTTATTTTGAAATTAATTGACAAATTACGGAAAAATCCATTATTTTTTACGAAAAATCGATTAATTAAAAATCGATTTTTTATGTAGATTGTCAGATCCCTACTCTGAACTAAAGCATCCTATAGTTAGCCTGCTCATTTGAGCGAAAAAAAAAAAAAAAAAAAAGTGAAGTGAAGTGAAGAAGATCGTTTCGTAATTCGTTCGTCCTACAGATAAGTAGGGTTGCCACCTCATAACTTAATTTTTATTTGTGTAATTAAATAATATATACCAAAAATGTATAAGTCCGATTAATAAAAAAAACTGTATTAATAGATATTCGTTACATGTAGTTTTTCAACATGTATTAACATATATTTGCTAGTGCTAAATGTCTAGCTCTGCCAGTCGGCCACATAATATTATAATATAAATCTCGCAACTTCTAGCAATATCACTGCTGTCAAACTCGCTGTTTGTTCAGATATACTAATCTCTGGTTTACGCGCATTTTCGCCTGTATGTAAGTAACAGGCGAGTAATAACTTCGTTTTTTTACGGCTCTGATACACTGATATTGCTGTCGTAGCCGATAGGTACTTTTGTTTTATGGGCACGGGTGAGTTAAAATTCAACAAAGAAAGTTAATAAAATTTGGATTTTAGTTTTTTATCAGGATCAAATCGCTTGGAAATCTACAAGTTAATCGTAAATTCGTAAACAATAAAATAAAACCTATTGCGACATATAATTTTTTGTATATATTATACTCTTAATATTATATAGAGTATTATTATATTTTGATTATTTTTAGCTGTCTCCTACTAAAAAGTAAACGCATCAGATATTAAGTGTAATGTTTTATATGATAAGGTGTGAATCAAATGAAATTAAAAACCTTGACCAAACAAAATATCCCTATTTTGTTTTGTAATAGGTAGGTACTAGGTACCAAGTAAATAAAGTATTTGCACGTATGTTCCTATTTTATTGCTATTCAAAATGTCTCTCTTTAAAGTAAAAAGTACGTTTGCGCGAAATAATGTACAATACATGATTACAAATTATTAACAGGTGCAGGTGGCAACTTTAAAAATAAATAAGTTATTATTTTTACTGGGTTCTAGGTGGGTGACCGAATCGAATACCGCGCTGTCATCATTACAAAATTCCTCTTTTAGATTAGATATATCTCTTTGTAGATTAGATTAGAAGTAAATTGCTTAACGTAACGCGTAAACGTAAATATCGTAACGCGTCGCATTACTTGCATATTTTTGGAATCTACATGGGAGAATAATCCGAGAATGACAATAACTGAGAAATCTTATTTTATAAAAATAGGTAGCAGCCGTGATTCTGTTGTTTCGACGGACTAACTAAAATTTTGTACTATACGATTGATGTTAGAATTGGAGAAACATTTTTATACGAAATTCTCCACCTAATGTTCAAGTACCAAACATTGAATAATCGGCTGAATGTCAAGGCTGAAAATGACTTGACCAAGGGGGTCACCTTGCTGACATCCAACGGCAGACGAAGTAACATTTTCTCAGATAAATTTGTACTGCGCCTTCACAACAGAACCTCTTGCGAACAAAAGCCTAGCTGCACAGGACAGGTTATTATAGATATGCGGCTTTTCTCCGACAGCAAAATTTAACTGCAAGGCAGGGTTAGGTGGTACTCATTGCTATAGGATTAATTCCGCTGTCTTTCTTTTAGAGCGCGCATAAAAAAACAAGTGTTCAATTCACACGTAGTAGAAGTGAAACCTCCAAAAAACAAACGTATAATACGTACACGTATACAAAACACCACACGGTTGTTGTGTTGCTTTGTACTACGCATGCGCGCACAAACACGTAATAATAAACACGTAGGTATAATGCTTCCTATCTCATTTACTCCCACGTTAAATCTTATGAATTTATGTGTCTGTCTCTTGTTACTGTCGCTTTTTCATTTCATCGACTTTCAAATCACAACGATGCTAATGAAGTTTTCACTTCAAAAAACTATCATTTTAAATAAATATTACTCTTATTTGAACTTCAGTTTATGAAGTATACCTACACCAGAAAAATAGAACCATTTAAAATAACTAATGTTCGCCCACTAATCGCAATTCGACCATAATTAATTAATAATTCATAAATTTAAATGCATAATTAAAAAATAATATTAGCATTCTGCACTCTTTTTCTATATAAATTATAAGGCTGGAAACAGTGCTCGACCGACGGTACGTCCTGACCATCAACGCTGATCGTCGGTTGCGAAAATGCATTCAGTACTACGCTGACGGCGACACGCATGTACAGTTCACAAGAAAAATGAATCCTTTTGCTGTAAATGCCCTAATTTGTGCACGCTATTTTTTGCGCAAACGACGGAATAGAAGGCGGCGAAGATATCATGTACACCCAATACTTGTAGAACGGTTACTTGAAGGCGAATTCTGCACACTATTTTCGAGATTGCAAGAAGATGAGGAAAAGTTTTTTGATTATTTCAAGATGTCAATCCAAAGTTTCGATGAACTACATGCAAGGTTACATGATACTTTGAAACATTCCAATATGTTTCGAGCTTCTGTCCCACCTATTGAAAGATTGGCTGTGACTTTAAGGTAAGTACTTATTACAATAATAAAATACTCAAATTGTTTAGCAACATTTATTTAAAAAAAATACATTTTAAATTTAAATTAATTTTTTTTGAGAGTGAGAAAATCGTTTATAACAGAGTTTTGATTGGATGAATCATTTGTCTGTATATAAATTTGCTGAGAAAGAGAGGGTCGTTCTTCTACCAAATACGACTGTTCAATATTAGAAGAGGGTTCCTCTATCAAATAAGACTATTGGATATTTGACTGACCGGGCTGTGTTTGAGGAGATTGCACTACTGGGTATAACGTGACAATATTTGTATGTTGCGAATCAGACGAAGTAAAAGAATGCGATGTTCCTGGGCGGTCTGACCCGAGCCTTGAAATTTCGAAGGCTTTTTGTAGCACCTCTTCACGAAATATTAATTTTTGCTCGATAGAAAAAGTATTAGTAATCGGCAACAATGAACAGAAAAACGCCATGTCATCGTTTTGCATCACTTTTGCATTTTCTTTAAAGAAAGTCAGCATTTGTCTGTCAAACTCATCTTCACTGCGATTTTTTTGACGTTGTGTTCGCGTGAATTTTCGTCCACGGTTGGATGCAGGTCTTTGGCTGTTTCGGTTAATATTGGAATCATCAGAAGTTGAAGGTTGAGATTCAACAGTTGCTTCGTTTGCGGTAGGGTGAGTTACGACAGCTCCTTCGTTTCCCGTTGGGTGAGATACGACAGCACCTTCGTTTCCAGCAGTTTCATTTTGATTTGGCTCCTCATTTGACAAAATTGAATCCTCAGTATTTAATTCTCGTTTATTATCCAGAAATTTCATGAACTCAAAATAAACATGTCTTCTTTTTTTACCTCCAGATCCAGACGGCACATTATTTAATGAAGCCTTACACCTATTATAAGCGTCTCGGGCAGTTTTCCACCTTTGCTGCACTTGTTTCTCTGTAAAAGAAGATTAATATTTATTTTTTTGTTTCAGATACTTGGTGACGGGAGAGACATACAAAGATCTTGGTTTTAGCTACCGTTTGGGGGCTTCAACTATTGGTGAAATCGTAAAAGAAGTCTGTAAGAACATTTGGACTCTACTCCATGAAGAGTGTCTTTCGATACCTAACTCACAGGAAGGGTGGCTACAAATCGCTGCCGGTTTTGAAAAAGTAGCAAATTTCTCTAACTGTATCGGTTGTATAGACGGGAAGCATGTAAGAATAATTTGCCCTGAACATAGTGGGAGTCTGTATTCAAATTATATTTTTTTTTATTCTGTAGTTCTGTTGGCTATGTGTGATTCTGACTACCGCTACACCTACATAAATGTAAGTGCATATGGAACAGATTCTGATTCAAATATATTTCGGAGAAGTTCATTATTTACGAAATTACAAAATGGAGAAATAAAATTGCCTCCACCAAAAGCACTACCTCACACTACAGAACCCATTCCATATATGATTATCGGCGATGTCGCGTTTGGTATATCGAACAAAATTTTAAGACCTTATGCACGAAGTAATCTGACACATAAGAAAAAAATATTTAATTATCGATTAAGTCGTGCTAGAAGGTATATTGAGTCCACGTTTGGAATAATGAGTAATAAATTAAGGTTATATCACAGACCAATGAATACTTCCCTACCGAATACAATAGCAATCGTAAAGACTTGTTGCGTTTTACACAACTACATTCGAGAAAGAGACGGGTATAGAATACAGGATACACTAACTGTTGTAGGCTTTGAAGATCTTACACTTAGTACGAACAGTAACATCAGATCAGGTGACGCAATAAGGGACAAGTTTTCCAACTATTTTGTTTCTCCTGTTGGTATTGTACCGTGGCAAGATGATTGTATTTTTTAATTAAATCGTATTTTGCAACAATAATGATATTTTTTTTTACTTACCTATATCCTTTTTCTCGCTGTCAGACTTATCGTCAAAATCCGGAATTAATTCTTTACAAACTTGTCGCCAAGCACTTATTTTAGCATCACAGTCTTTATAAAATGCAGACGATAAATCCCATATTGCAGGACGAAGCCGCACTTCAGTGATAAGGCGCTCTGTATCGATGTTCAATTTTGCTTTCGAGTATACGTATGCGCGTACAGATAGGTAGCTCCGTCAGCGAAGCACTGAACGCGTCCATACAATCTCATAGATCGTCGGTCGACCGATGTCCGCGCGACCGACGAGCCGGACTGACGGCTCGACCGACCGTACGCGCGTATCAACCCACGCCCGTACCGTCAGCGTAGCTGTGTGCGCGTTCATAGGCCGGTTACAGTGCTCCACCGACCGTCAGTGCGTACCGTCGGTGCTGATGATGCGCATTGACCGACCGTCAGTTTGTATCATTCAGTGCTCTGCGTACCAGTAAACTGACCGGACGTGTACAGTCGCTTTCAGTATCCATAAGGTTCATGTTTTTCGTAGCGACAAAGTCGTGGCGTAGGCGAAATGGACGCGTTTACAAATAGTTTAATTGCTGCATATTATCTTCGTAGACGTCGAAGAAACAGAACACGTAGATATCACGTACACCCGATCGTCGCCCAAAGAGCTTTTCAGGGGGAATTCAGCACCATATACTCGTTATTGCGCGAAGATGAAGAAAAATTTTTTAATTACTTCAGGATGTCGATCAAAAGTTTTGATGAATTATCAGCCAAATTACAAGACCACTTAAAACATCAAAACTTATTTCGAGCTCCTGTATCACCCGTGGAAAGACTTGCAGTCACTTTAAGGTTGGTAAAATAAACTGTGTGTCGTGTTTCTAGTAGTTGCCTTAGAGTATGAAAAAAGTATGAGTCTTTACAAACACAGACGCCAACGCAAAAGGGTTTTGCGCGCTGATCACTCTCTATACTTTTCTCATACTCTAATGACTGTGTTAGCTTGGTATAAAAAAAACAACAACAATCATGAAAATTATTTATTGTATTAAACTTATCAGTTACGTTTATATAAAAGGAGGTCAGAAAAATCAGTTGCTTGATCTGTTTGCTTTACGTTAGAATGCAGTGGCATATCAACATAATAATTTGAGAGCAATCCGATTCTTGTGTTGCATGTTGTGAATAAGATTCTGGCGATGTTACTATTAATGTGGTACTGGAAGATTGGGGACGACTAAAGGTTGTGATGTCATTATGGATCATGTTAGCTATTTTTAAAACTTCTGAACGAAAAGCCAATTTTTGAGAGATGGTAAATGTTTTTGTAATTGGCAATAGGGAAGTGAAGAATGCCATATCGTCATTTTGAAGGATTTTACTATTGTCTTGAAACATTTTCAGCATCTGCTTGTCGAAATCAGAATCTTCTTTATTAAGTCCTTTTAGATTTTATTTTTCTTTTAATATTGTTTTGACTTGGCTGGGATGCAGGAGCATTTTCTTGGTTAGTTGACGGCTGGGATGCAGGAGTGTTTTCTTGGCTGGTTGACAGCTGGGACGCAGGAGTGTATTCTTGGCTAGTTGAAGGCTGTGGCTCGCAATCAGGCACCGAAATCTTTGCCTGGGGGCCATTTGCAGTAAGAGAGTCCTCAACTTCGACGGGGTGTTTCTTGTCGAGGAATCGCATGTGATCGTAGTAGATATACTTTTTTTTTATATCTCCACCACGAGATCCGGACTTCGTATTAATAATTGCGGTTTTCGATCTTGTGTACGCATCCCGAGCGGTTCTCCATCTCTGTTGTACATTTTTATCTGTAACAAAAAATAATCAGAATTACTTCTTCCTTTCAGGTACTTAGCAACAGGTCATACGTTCACCGACTTGCATTACAGTTATCGTCTTGGGGTATCAACAATCAGTTCTATTGTTAAGGAGGTGTGCAAAACAATTTGGGTAATTCTACATGAAGAATGCCTTTCATTGCCAACATCGCCAGAGGGATGGCTTCATATCATAAATGAGTTTAACGGAAAAGCAAACTTTCCAAACTGTGTTGGATGTATAGATGGTAAACATGTGAGAATAATCAACCCAGAACATAGTGGAAAAATTTATTGCAATTACAATAAATTCTTTTCTGTTGTTTTACTTGCTGTATGTGATTGTGACTATCGTTTTACATACATTAACGTCGGTTCATGTGGAACAGACTCCGATTCTTCAATATTCAGACACAGCAATTTGTTTTTAAAATTACAAAACGAAGAGATGTGTTTTCCTCTCCCTAAACCATTGCCTAATACGACCGAACCACTTCCATACGTTATTGTTGGTGATGCGGCATTCGGTATTTCAAAACAAGTATTACGACCTTGTGCACGTAGTAACATGACTTACAAAAAGAAAATATTAAACTATAGACTAAGTCGTGCAAGGAGATATATAGAGTCTACATTCGGTATAATGAGTAACAAATTCAGAATATTTCATAGACCAATGAACACTTCCTTAGAAAACACAATTACTATCATCAAAGCTTGTTGTGTCTTACACAATTACATAAGAGAACGAGATGGTTACAAAATAGAGGATACATTAACAATTACAGGATTCGAACCAATAACCCACAACAATGACAGTCACAATCATAATATTAGATCAGGGGACATGTTGAGAGAAAAGTTTGCTAATTACTTTACATCTCCAGAAGGTGACGTGCCTTGGCAAAATAATTGTATATATTGAACTCATAATGTATGTACTTGTATCAAAATAAATAAATAAACATGAATATAAAGGTATTTTGTTATTTACTCACCAAAATTTTTTTGCTCAGTCGAAGACATTTCGTCGAAATTCGGACATAATACTTCACATATTTCCTTCCAAGCCTTTAGCCTGGCATCGCGGTCTTTATATAACTTGTGGCCTAAATCCCAGAGTGGTTCACGAAGACGAACTTCGGTGATCAAGCGTTCAGTATCAAGGTTCATATTTGTTTTTACGAAGTCACTGGAGTTTTGACAACAATAATACACGCATGCATGCGGTCAGTGCACCGGTCGGTACAGCACTGAACGCTTTCATTTGTTTACATAGCGCGTCAGTCGACCGACGGTACGCATGCGCACGCGCTCGACCGACGGTCCTCGTACGCAGTGCGTAGCAAAATACGCGTGCGTACGGTCGGTCTAGCACTGTACGGTTTATGAATTTTCATACATATGACAAGCGCGACTGACGTACGCACTGACGGTCGGTCGAGCACTGTAACCGGCCATAGACTTGAATAGATATAGCTACGCCGACCGACGGTCAGCGCTGACCGTCGGTCGAGCACTGTTTCCAGCCTAAGTGTGCGAAATTGCATACTCCTCCGTCCGCGCATATTTCGTAAAAAGGGGTTTGCTTCACGTTTTAATATATTAATATATAGATATAAGATTTTTTTAAGGAGTTGTCAATCATCTGTCATTGACAACTGTCAACAACAACAACGCTTTGTTGATTTTAATTTTTATTGATTGAATTGAAATTAAATGAGAACAAATAATTAAAAACTTACATACCTACAAAAATAACACTTTTAATATAACATAATCTAACATTACATTACATTCTTGGATAATTATCACGGCTACATATATTACATTCTCTTGGTAAGTACAGCTACTTCACCTCAGAAAGGCGTTAACATTAGCTAACAAAAGGAAAGGAAATACGTCTCGCTATTTTCAACATTAGAAAGTTTTATATCCAAACTACATACTTTCACCGCGCAAGCCGAGCGAAATAATTAGTAATTAGGTGCAAGTAACCAATGTAACATAAATAAGTATTTAAAAATCGAGGTATCTCTCCTGTCTTGCGTTAGACTTTGAATACCTACAAGGAAATGCTCGAATTACCTGGATTAATACCATAACTGAATATAAATGTGTAAGTGATGAATGTGTTAGAGAAGTCTGGAAGTACCAGTCATATTCACCAGGTGAGCATAAACATTTTAGACTTGCAAATTGGTGTTATTATTGGATATCGCCAATTTAGATATTAGATACAGCACAGGTCCTAGGTGCAATCCTTGATTAACTCCTCATTCAGTTGAATAACATTTTTGACATTTGACCCAATAGGTCCCTGATTTAG
Organism: Lampropteryx suffumata; assembly: GCA_948098915.1. Taxonomy (NCBI): domain Eukaryota; kingdom Metazoa; phylum Arthropoda; class Insecta; order Lepidoptera; family Geometridae; genus Lampropteryx; species Lampropteryx suffumata. The sequence goes on along the minus strand of OX402564.1, from coordinate 2,775,100 downwards.
CCTCTTCATACATTGGGTCTTTGAAACAGGTAAGATTCACAAATAAACAACTTATTCAAGTTTCAATGGGTCTATTTTGTACAAAATTGAGCTATTTACACCAGATCATATTACTATTGATGTAAAACAGAGTCAACCTTGATAAAAGCCCTTGAAAAGTCAAGGTCATGGTATCAACTTGGAGATCTAATCTGAATCAAATAGTGGAAATCTATATAAAATGTGTTTAAAAAAAGTGATTATAAAATTGTTGAGAACTGAATATTTGTCTATAAGTTGACAATTTATGTTGAAGAGAATGTCTAGATATTTTCACTTAATGCCTGCACATGCTTTGTCCATTTACTTCATCTTCATGCAAATGTTTAGATATTTATTAAAATATTTTATTTGTTTCAGAATAAAACCAGCAAGATATTCAGAGGCATGGCACTGAACAGCATGAAACATGCCTTTCTTATAGTCAGAACTATTCTTGACACAATAATAGACTTTGTCTTCTCATTAGTATGGGAAGGGGCTAAGAAAGAGATCCCTCCGCTGACTATAAGGCACTCAGTTCTGGCACTTAGTGCTGTAGAACTTGCGGCTAAGATACGGAATAAGGAGCTCACATCTACTGAACTGGTTTCTGTGTGTATTGAAAGAATAAAAGCTGTAAGTATTTATCTTTATGGCAGTAATATCAGAAATAATAGGCCTGTTACATAATGCAGATCCATATTACATATGTGTCTCTGTCTGTGTTTGTCTGTCTGTCTATTTGTTATCTGTTCATGGCTAAATAGCTGAACAGATCTTGAAGAAATTTGGTATGGACATTTTTGTATCTTTAGGAAGAACAAGTTCTTCTTTATATGTAGCTTCAACCCTTGTGAAACCGAGGGCAGCAACTAGGGTATGTATAATTCGTTGTTAATGTTTCAGGTGAACCCCATTCTAAATGCTGTCACAGATGAAAGATACAAAGCAGCAATGTCAGAAGCTGGCCATGTCGACATGCTCATTGACAAACGGGAATCTGATGATATCTTCAAGGATAAGCCATTCTTAGGTTTGTATGAGCCAGGAGTCAACTCTAGTGATAGAGATATCTGGCCCTCTGAAACCATTCATGGCTTAACAAGGTTTTTTAAGATCAGCTCTCTGACTGGGCTGATTGTTGCTAAACTATGAGGTAGGTTAAGAATCTGCTTGGTACTACTTCATCAGTTACGACATATATAGATGAAACTAAGATTCTCTTATATTATTTTATAGTCTCTTATATTATATTATAGTCTCTTATATTATATTATAGTCTCTTATATTATATTTTAGGAATTTCTTCTCACTTGCCCAAAAATACTATTAGTATTGTGCGAGCCAGAGGACATTAAAAATGACATAATGAAACTTTCGTATTGAATCAGGTTATATACTCATATATGCTTTCGTTTGACAAAATTTCGTGCGTTTTACGGTAAGCATAAACATCTGAAATATAAAAATAAATAATGCTGGATGCTATGTGAAATACATATCATCATCTAGCCCCAAAGTAAGCAGAGCTTGTGTTATGGGAAACACATGACTGATATACTACTTAGATACATGCATTTTTTGTAAATGCAGCCATTGTCATTGTCACGCCAAATAATGACTTTTATAGGCAAATATTTGATAGGTAGCTATTGTAATGTCACGAATTTAAAAAAAAAAAAAATATCATACTCACAATGTAATGATGAAAACATTTTTAAAATCGTTTAAATAGTTTTTGAGCTTATCCATCAAACAAACATATATTAAAATCTAATCCTTTTCCTTATAATATTAGTTTATTAATATTTTCACTGAAATTAATTACAGAAATGTAGGTAAATAATTATATACAGTAATATAATATACAAGAGATACAAAGCTATCTATGAACAGAAAACGATCTACAATAGCAAAAATACGATTATAAAAGCGAACTTCAGAAGATGCTCAAAGTCTATTATAGTTATTACCAACATTTATTATAGCAAAATAAATAAATAAATAATACCGGACATTTCACACAGCATCATCCGGCCCCAAAGTAAGCAGAGCTTGTGTTATGGGTAAAAAAAGTGTAAGTATAGTATATTCTATCAGTCATCTAGTAACCATAATACAAGCTACGCTTAGTTTGTGCCTTAGATGGTGTTGTGTGAATTGTCCACCATTGTTGACCGCGCCGACAGTGTTAACAGTGATTATAAAATAGTCCTCATCTACTCTCTAAGTTGTAATTTTGTATAGACTCATAGCTTATGTAATAGTTTTAATTGAGAGACAAAGAAAGAAAATACGTCTCTCCCTCTCGCTGTAATATTGCGAAAACGCGCTGCCTGCCACTAGTGTGTGCGGAGGGACTAAAAATGATAAAAGTATTGGGTGAAATTTGTGTAATTCATGTTCAGTTCAGTTTGTAATCAGCTATTTTAAAAATAAGTGAAATAAATAGTCAAGAAGTCTGCCAGCACTGAAGAATCAGCCGAACCAGCCCTCCAGCCGCAACAACCATTATTATTTATTTAAATTGACACGTTTCTCCTAGGCGTCCCGTTCACATGCAAAGAGAGTCATGCAGTCCAAAGCATGTTACACACGCTCGGTACTAGCTCGCGCGGCGGGCTGCGTGCGGACGCGGACGCGGAATGCGTTCGCTTGCTGCGAGCGGCCGGCGCCATTCCCGTCGCTGTCACCAACGTGCCGGAAATCAACAAATGGTACAACTTCAAGTTCACTTATTATAGTGTCACTAGGTCTTTCGCTACAATCATTTTTTGACTACTGATTTCGCGTAGACGTACTCTGTCTACGCGAAATCTGCAGTAGTCAAAAAATGATTCTTTGATGTTTCCGTAATCCATTATCTTTAGATTGAAAATCTATTTTTAACCGACCTAAAAAAGGAGGAGGTTCTCAATTCGGTTCTATATGTTTTTTTAATTTGTTACCTCATAACTCCGTCATTTATGAACCTATTTGAAAAAAAAAAAATGAAGAAAAATGACTAAATAGTGTAAATTAAAAACTTTTAACCGACTTAAAAAAAAAGGAGGAGGTTCTCAATTCGGTTGTATCTTACATATCGCATATCTTTCTTATATTCGAAGTATATTATATTAAGTATTATATTGAAGTCGATTTTCCTATTATTTATTAAAACGTAATTACCCCCTGGCCTGGCCTGATTAATAACGAGGGTAATCCTATACCAAGGGTCGAGGTTATGTAGAGCATTAAAATTTGATTGCAGGCAAGAGACCCGTAACATGGTGTTCGGTCAGACCAACAACCCCTACCACACGGGACGAACCACCGGAGGCTCCAGTGGGGGGGAAACCGCCTTGGCAGCGGCCATGGCGTCACCTATCTCACTTTGTTAGTTACACTTATAAATATAAATACATTAAGACTTATTTATTTCTTCGTATGAGTCGCCAAAAGCCTTCTTGACAGGCTCTACAAGAAAAGCTAGGAAGTCCTAAGATAAAAAAGCCACGTTCACGCGTTCAAGCGTTGGCCTCGCAGAAAGTTGCTTAACTTCGTGGATTTCTTAGACACGACATAGTTATAAATAAATAAATATTGGTGGACAATGCACAAAATACATACCATCTAACTCCAAAGTAAGCATCGCTTGTATTATGGTGACCAGATGACTGATATTTAAATAAAAAAATGGTTGTCCGTAAAGTCGGTTTACGGACGATAATTTTACGTGATAACGTCATAAGAAAACATTGATGAAAATTTCATACTTTTAACCTATTAAGATGCGTCGTCAAATCGCCGAACGCTTAAGCCGATCGTGCCTCTAACGCTTGTTCCGCGCTCTCGCTTGCACGCTCGGCTCAGGCGGAACGTGACAATTTTTCGTGCGTGCAGCCGGCGTTCATCGATTTATAAGACGTTATCACGTCAACAAAGTGTGTGTGAGATATCATCGATTACCTGAAAAGGCTATCGATCCCATTATGAATATAATATAGCTCAAATGTCCGCCGCGGCTTCTCCCGGTGACGATTTTGACAACATTTTGAAAACAATATTTTTTTACGCCAGGTTCTGACATTGGCGGGTCAACTCGTATGCCAGCATTCTACTGCGGCCTGTTTGGCCACAACCCCACAGCTGGACATACCAGCTTGAAAGGTAGCTTATCTTATAATTATACTAGCGACCCGCCCCGGCTTCGCACGGGTGCAAAGCTGATACTAAATATACTACAGAATGTATTTATATACAACGTTATCTAAGATAATAACATAACCAAATAGATAGACATATACCATCGCGGACTTTTTTGTAGACCTTTGTAGGGTGTACAATACTGTAGTACATTATTTTGATCTATCTCGTAGGGTTCAGCCAGTGTTTGCAATGTAAGCGCAAAAAAATGTGTTTATTTACGACACCATATTAGAAACCTCTAAAATTATCAGTGTTTCTCTACTATATTATGCATGTTTTATACATATAAACCTTCCTCTTGAATTACTCTATCTATAAAAAAAAACCGCATCAAAATCCGTTTGATTAATTTTTAGATAAGCATACATCGGGACATACAGACAGCGGGAGGTGACTTTGTTTTATACTATGTAATGATATTAGCTAATGTAGTCTTAAAATGTGCTTCCATCTCTGTTCATTGACATAACAATGGTAAAGACAGACCATATTTTTTACGCTAGGTTGAGTATTTGATTATCTGATAGACGTTATTTTACTTATTTTACGGATATTGACAGATTTTATATATATATTTATTTATTTATATAATTGGTCGAAGCGATTCATGATTATTAGCTTCTAAAGATTCCTGAGAAAATGAAGCAAATAAAATAAAATAAAATTTTCCACCACTCAGCATAATTTCACGTAAGTTCACACAGCATTTTTCGCTGATCTTCCTTGAAGCCTGAGTGCGTGACGTCAGCAACTGTAGTACACAATGTTTACTATTTCTACCATGTTTTAATACAAAAAGAAAATTAAAAAAAATGATTGTGTGTAAAGTCGGTTACGACGATAATTTTACGTGATAACGTCATAAGAAAACATTGATGAACCTATTGTTCTTCTCTATCGCTTGTTCCGCGCTCTCGCTTGCACGCTTGGCTCAGGCGGAAAGTGACAATGAGTCATGCTTTTTCGTGCGTGCAGCTGGCGTTGATCGATTTTTAAGACGTTATCACGTCAAACACCCGGTATAAACATATAGTACAAGAATTATTTTGTGTTTACTTATGATAAGAAAACTTATCTGTCTTCTAGGTTCAGCACTTCGCAGTGGGATGGAGCCGACGATGGCATCTATCGGCTTCGCAGCCAAGCACTGCGAGGATCTGGCTCCACTCACTAAGATAGTGGCCGGAGACAAAGCATCACTTTTGGATTTGGACGGAGAAGTGGATCTTAAGGTTAGTACCATTATTCGTTTACTAGCTGGTGCTAGACTTCTAGACTGCTAGACTTCGTCTGCGAAGGATTAGTACTTCGTGTAAATTCTAACGGTTTTTGCAGCGCACGCCAGAATAGCTCGCAGATGGCAGATTTCTTTCCTACTTATTTGACACTTATCGTTATATTTTGGACAATTACCATAATATCTTTATAAATTATAGCCTATGTGTTATTCTGATGTATAAGCTATATTATTGTAAAGTTTAATAGAAATCCATTCAGTAGTTTTTGCGTGAAAGAGTAACAAACATACATACAAACTTTCGCGTTTATAATATTAGTAAGGATTTGTTCAAAACAAACATTATTTCAAAGAGATTATGAACTATATATATAATTATAATTACTAGTTGTTACGGCTTCGCACGTATGTAATCCTTTTCTTAATAATATTATAAAAGCGAAAGTTTGTATGTATGTATGTTTGTTACTCTTTGGCGCAAAAACTACAGAATGGATTTCTATTAAACTTTACAATAATATAGCTTATACATCAGAATAACACATCCCTACAAATATGATTAATGCGAAAGTAACTCTGTCTGTCTGTTTGTTACGTTTTTACGCCTAAACCGCTGAACTGATTTTGATGAATTTTGGTATAGAGATAGATGGGATCTTGGAGAAGGATATAGGATACTCTTTTTGTAAGTACCACGCGTGGGAAGCGGGGTGCAGCAGCTAGTAGGCTATAATGTGTCAAGTACCTAAGTAGGAATAAATTCTGCCATCTGCGAGCTATTCTGGCGTGCGCTGCAAAAATCGTTAGAATTAAAAAAAAATGTTTATTTATAGCAAATACTTAACATAAAACAAAGGAAAGCAAAACAGCTTAAAACATTAAAACATTCTAAATATGGAATTTAAATATAAAAGAAAAACTCAATGGGAACTTTATAATACTATATTATAAATATGTTACACATCAATAACAATAATAAATAAAGAAATAATGCCAGACATTTCACACAGCATAATCTGGCTCCAAAGTAAGCAGAGCTTGTGTTTGGGTACCACATGACTGATTTTTTGTAAATACATACATATTATACATAGAAACACCCTGACCCGAGACAAAAATTTGCAAATCATACAAACATTTGTCCCGCGGCGGGAATTGAACCCGTTACCTTCTGCGTCTCAGCTGGACCTTGGCCCACTGCACCACAGAGGTCGTCTCTCTAAATAAAGATAATTTCACTAGTTAATTTCTCAGTTATGTGTTTAACTTTGCTTAGTTTAGAGATAGATAGCGCTGTGAAATGTTAACTAATATTACTAGCTTCTGCCCGAGGCTTCGCACACGTGGTACCTACATAAAAACTAGGCTATATTCTATTCCAGGGCATAGACTACGTGTATACTAAGTTTAGTCTAAATCCGTAAAGAGGTTATGGCGTGATTGAACCACAAACAAACATCTACATAAATTTTTGCATATATAATATTCATAGGATTATTCTGTTTCAGAACATAAAGTATTATTTTGTGGAAACTGCAAAGGACCTCCGCGTGAGTCCTATCTCTCGAGACCTCAGGGATATTATGAAAAAGTAAGTACCTAGTGAGTACGTACAATACTCACACTGGATCTCTTCCCTCTGAAGTTAGGCGAAAAGCAATCTTGCGCATGTACTGTTGTGCAGATAAATGTTGGCTACAAGTGTTTGAAGCCAGATACAGATCACAAAAGATAGTGTCTCAAATGTGTAGAGCCTGGGCTAGGTCCATGATACCTACCTACTTTTTATATAAACTACTCAACAATTACTTATTATATTCTCATTTTATAAATCCTTATTTTATAAATAATAACAGAAAACAGATAACAACTACAAAAATAATAACAAATACTCAACAAAAACGCTTAAAATGAATAAAAAAATCTTTAAAGCTTGAAATTATAATTTGCGAGTTGCTAACGAGTGTACTGCGAGAGTAAGCGAGTAAGAGTAAGCGAGATAAGACGATACGTTAAACATAAGTGAAAGAGCGAGGCAGTTATACAACGTTGTTGCCCCCTCAGCAGCCCTCGCTTGCCGCCAATTTGACCCAATAAAATGACTTCTGCGCAGCTATTTGCAGCCAACTTATAAGGTATAAAGATACCTACGTTTTCACCATCCTTGTTCTTTTATCAACGGTTATAATACTATTCCATCTGAGGGTCACGAAATATGAAAGCACCGAATATTGATCTAAGGAAAAGATAAGTTGGATTGATAGACAAACTTAACTTTGTAGCTGAAATTTTACTGGCCTGCCTGTCAGCTTAGTTGGTAGTAGCTCTGCCTTCTGAGCTGTAGGTTGAAGTTTCGTTTCCCTCCTAGGACAAATATTTGTGTGATTATCATAGGTGTTTGTTCTGTGTCTGTGTGTTATATAGGTGTGTATTTAAAAATATATAAGTATTCTATCACTCATCTTGTACAAGCTATGCTTTAGTTTGGGGATAGATTGTGTTGTGTGCATTGTCCACTTATGGAATGTGTCGCCAGCTTTCTATAAGACAATCCACTTCACTAGCCATGTTCAAAGTTAGGATCAAAGAACAGTTTCTCTCTGAATCGTCATGAATCATCAATACGTTATTTTTGTAAAATTGTGTTTATTATTCCTTGTATTATAGTATTATCCTTCTAGTTATTTTAATATGTGGTGTCTGTATTTATCTATGTATATCGTTTATGTTAATATATATAAGTATCAAGAATATTGTGTAAGTTAATTGTGTTTGTTTTGTATAAGTTCATAATTTATGCACCCCGACAAATCTTCCAATCATGTTAAGCTTCTTTTGATCCAAAGGTTCATCATCATCATCATATCAGCCTTTATGTAGTCCACTGCTGGACATAGGCCTCCCCAATAGATTTCCAGGAAGAACGATTTTGAGCTCTCTCCATCCACCGACTTCCTGCGATCTTTACAATGTCGTCAATCCTTCGGGTGGGAGGTCGTCCTACGCTTTGTTTTCCTGTCCTTGGTCGCCATTCGAGAACTTTTACTCCCCAACGGTTATCAGTTCTGCCAGCTATATGGCCCATTGCCACTTCAACTTGCAAATTTTGAGCGCTACGTCGGCGACTTTGGTTCTTCTACGGATTTCATCGTTGCGGATTTTATCACGTAGTGAAACACCCAACATAAGCTCTCTCCATTGCACGTTGCGCGACTCTGAGCTTGTATATGAGGCAAATAGTCAGCGACCAAGTCTCAGTTCCATATGTCATCACTGGCTGTTGCCAGTGATGACATATGATTGTAAACTTTCGTGTTGAGGCTCTGCGGTATCTGTGACTTAATTTCCCGAACGCGGGCAGCGTTCGGGAAATTAAGTGTTAGATTCGACGGCTAACCTCTTTGTCGAAGTTGGACTTGCCTAGTTGAATCGTCTGACCCAAATAGACATAATGGTCTACAACTTCGATTATATCGCTCCCGACATGTACCGGTACGGGTGCAACATGAGCATTTGACATGATTTTTGTCTTGCTCATGTTCATTTTAAGACCCACCTGTTGGGAGACGATATTGAGGTCACTGAGCATTGTGCCTAGGTCTTCCAGCGATTCTGCCATGATGACTATATCGTCGGCAAATCGAAGGTGAGTGAGGTGTTCGCCATTGATGTTGATACCATGTCTATGCCAGTACAAGAGCTTGAAAACATCCTCCAATGCAGAGATGAACAGTTTCGGAGAAATAACATCTCCCTGTCTCACCCCTTTATGCAATGGGATTAGATTCGTGCTCTGGTCCTGGAGTCGGATAAACATGGTGGCGTTACTGTACAAACATTTCAACACTTCGATATTCCGATAGTCGATTTGGCACCGCTGGAGTGACCGCAACACTGCCCAGGTTTCGACAGAATCAAAGGCTTTCTTATAGTCCACAAACGCTGAACAAAGTGGCTGGTTATACTCTTCGGTCTTCTGTATAACCTGCCGGAGCGTATGGATGTGGTCTACGGTGTTAAAGCCTTTTCGGAACCCGGCCTGTTCAGGAGGCTGGATCTCGTCAAACCTACGAGCGAGACGATTTGTAACTACTCTCGAAAACAGCTTATAGACATGGCTCAACAGCGAGATGGGCCTGTAATTCTTTAAGAGGGTGTTATACCACCACGCTCCTGTTCCACGTCTCTGGCGTAGTTCCCTCGAGGATGACGGAGTTGAACAGCTTCTGGAGGACCTTAAGTACCGGTGTTCCACCCGCTCTCAGAAGCTCTGTCGTTATTCCGTCTTCCCCCGATGCCTTGTTGTTCTTAAGCTGCTTGAGAGCCGTTCGGAACTCGTATAGGCTGACGTCCGGAATGTCTTCCGTGTACAGTGACAGTGGCAGTGTCGTTTCCTCGAAGCCAGAAATTTTACGAGAGCTCGAGAAGTTCTACGGACAACTGTACACCTCATCGCAAAGTCCTGCTACAAACACGACTAGCGATGCAAGAGCCCGCCTAACCCGACAATACACTGAAGACATCCAAAGGTTATCTGGAAGAAATATCTTCCTTGGCTATAAGACCGCCCATTGTAAATAATTTCTCATAAGTTGTCATATTGTAATATTTAGTTTTAAGGTGTACAATAAATAATTTTCATTAATTCATTCATTAAGTATAATCTGTCTTTGTCATTGTTATATAATGTATAAAGATGGTAAGATATTAAAACGACGAAGATATCAAAACATAGTGTGTCATTATAAAATAAATAAATATGTATTTCAAATAAATATTGGTGGACAATCCACACAACACCATCCAGCCCCATATATATGGGGCACCATACAACATCAAGCCTAGCTTAGTAACTCATATAACACCAGACAATTAACCGACACATTTGAAATATATAACTCTCTTGTATTTCGTTGTTAAGGTAGTTATAAGATGGATCATGTAAAAAGTGCTAGGACCAAGACGAGTTTCACATAAATTCACCTAGTATGTAAGACGTTTCAAAGTGATACTTGTTGTGATTGTATTGAATAAAGTAAATTTTTAACCTACTTTATCAAAAAGGAGGAGGTTCTCAATTCATCGGAATCTTTTTTTTTTTATGTATTTTCACCGATTACTCGAAAACGGCTGAACCGATTTGGAAAATTCTTTTTTTTTGTTTGAAAGGGTATACTTCACAGGTGGTCCCATATAAATTTTATCAAAATCGGTCGAGCTGAAAAATCAACGAAAGTCTTAAAAATTGTATACATCGATGATGTTTTCTTGTACTTCGATACATCCCTGTCACATTGGAGCGGTGCGTTTATTTGGCCTACTCATATTATATATACTTATACAAAATACCTCTACTTTCCACTAAAAATGTATTATAGGCTCAAATTTCATTCAATGAAGTCGGTTTCTTTTTAGTTTTTAAAACGTAATTATGTCTTTGACTTTTGACCCGGACACAGAAAAAATATCTATGTTCTTCATACAAATATTTGTCCTGGGAATCGATCACAACATACAGCACAGCAAACCCAATGACACCTTCTTCTTTGTTAATGGCCAGTGACAATACTAATGTAAATTTTGCCAATGTGTGTTTATAGTTTATAGTCAGTATGTTTGTTATTTAAGTCTTACTCGTTGGTCAATTGTCAATTCTAGACGTCACGCGAAATGGCGTCTAAAATTTTCTTGGGTTTCCTCGTCGTTCAAATCACATTGCACCACAATACACATATAATTCAATTGTCCATACCCGTCCCGTAGTCACAATTTATTCATAAAAATTCCGCAAGATTACTGAATAAAACATGCAATAAAACGGGTAAAAAATATTAAATTAGCAGAGCTATGTTACTCCATGAAATGACAGACGAAGAATCCCCAATGCCACCGTTCAACTGAGTTTAACTATCCTTGTGTTCACAGAGTCATCAATCATCTATCAAAAGAGGTGACATCGACCGACCTGGCTCCGGAATGCTACTACCACAAAGGTTTCAACTACATGTACAGTCTGTGGCGGTATGCCATGACCAAGGAGGCCGATGTGTTCGCGAAGCAGATCACAAATAACAATGGAGAGGCTAACGGGATAGTTGAGCTGGCTAAGAAGGTACCTCAGCCATATATATAATTAAAAAAATATAAAGTTATGTGTATTGGTAGAGTAATAATGGATTCTCTTTGGCGTAGTGGACTAAGGTCTGATTGAGACGCAGAAGATTGCGGGTTCGAATCCCGCCCCAGGACAAATGTTTGTATGATCTGCAAGTATTTAAATAAATAAATATGTAATAATAAATATTCCCGGACATTTCACACAGCATCATCTGGCCCCAAAGTAAGCAGAGCTTGTGTTATGTGTATCACATGTATGATATACTACTTATATAATTTTTTTTTGTAAATACATATATATTATAACATTGGAACACCCAGACCCGAGAAAAATACTTGCAGATCATACAAACATTGGTCCCGCGGCGGGAATCGAACCCGCAACCTTCTGCGTCTCAGCCGGATCTTAGCCCACTGCGCCACAGAGGTCGTCAAATTTTGTCTCGGGTCTAGGTATTTTTTATGTATAATATGTATGCATTTACAAATGAATATATATATAAGTAGGATAACAGTCATGTGATAGATAACACACGCTCTGCTTAGTTCAGAGCCAGATGATGCCGTGTGAAATGTCTGGCATTACCGTAGAAAGAACTGGAACGCGTTAATATATTTTCGCTTGTAAGCGAGATATATCCATCTCGTTCGCTCTTGTACATTATATACGCGTACTTTGTAGTGTGTCTACTCGATACTAGATGGCGCTGTGCTGATTATTTATTGCTCCGTAGCAAATGGAGCTAAGGCGCAACATTTTTTTTTAATCTTTATATAAAACGGCAATATTATAGAATACGCACTAATATGTGACCTGATTTCAGTTAGTCGGCCAATCGGATTACACCCTGGCCGGTATCCTGAAACTCCTGGACGACCAGCTGCTGCCGGCTGTCAACAAGGAGTGGGCCGACCAACTCATCTCCGATCTGGAACAGGATTTACTGGTCAGTTACAACAGGCCTGAAGGCTCAAATTCTCGTATCAAAGGGTTTAAATGGCAACTATATGATTCTCCTGTGGTGGTCTTGAGAATGTATCTTATTTGTTAAGTAATAAATTGGCCAATATGTGTCCACGCACAGGGAAGGCTTTCGAAAGTTATGAATGACTAATGGGCATGTCTCCAAAACCTATTTACCACTATACATTTTGATAATCACGGGCTTTACTCACGTATTATTTTGTCGATGGAGGCACCGACACTGTTTCGATTCAACTAGAGAATCTTCATCAGGGTGAGTTTGATCCGCGGTCCTTGAGTTGCCGCGAGCGTTCAAGGTTCGCACTGAACCGTGATATTAGATATTTAACACTATCTAATAGAATAGCAAAATTATCCTTGTATCTTTATTATATGTCCAACTATTTTGTAAAATATTGTTGGTTTTTTCAAACAGCAGTTGAGCCGGTAGACCTCTATCTAAAATAGACACTTCAAAGCAATATTTATCAAACGAATATACCCGTAGTATTTTTAAAAGACCTATCCTACGATATATGTCACACGATTGGGTAATTACTTATTTCAAAAATCTACCCCACGGGGAGGTATCCCTAAAAATAACATAGATAACTTAGACTCTTTGTTGCGTGTCTGGCTGTTATAAAGTATCATTATGTATTCTATCATCTGTCACCTGTTGGGCGATTTTGGAACTTTGATACTGTCAAAACATTGATACTAATAGCTTTTAGTTACTATTTATTTTTTGATAAATAGCGGTTCGATTCCCGCCGCGGGACAAATGTTTGTATGATCTGCAAGTATTTGTCTCGGGTATGGGTGTTTCTATGTATAATATGTATATATTTACAAAAAAAAAAAAAGTTTATAAGTAGTATATCAGTCATGTGGTACCCATAACACAAGCTCTGCTTACTTTGGTATTACGGATCGCTGTGATTTCTATCGGCTTCTATCGCAAGTTACAATGTGAAGTTGGTGTCAAACTATAACTCGACCAATTTACAAAGTACGATTGTGGTAGGAACCGTGTTTAGCGTACTAAGCATTTAAATATATTGTATATGATTGATTGAAATAATGGCTATTGCTAATCGAAATTGATAGACATTGATACCAATTGCTAATCGAAACTGATAGACATTGATTGTATCAAGAGTTCCATAATCGCCCTACTCGTTTCCGTACAAGCAATGCTTAGTTTAGGGCTAGATTGCTCTGTGAATTGTCCAGCAAAGTTTATTTATTACTAGCAACCCATCCCGGGTTTGCACGGGTGTATTTATATTATTATAATTATTTTTGAATGCCGGATATTTCACACAGCATCATCTGGCCCCAAAGTAAGCAGAGCTTGTATACCTCATGACTGATATACTACTTATACGCAGACGCAGAAGGTTGCGGGTTCGATTCCTGCCGCAGGACAAATGTTTGTATGATCTGCAAGTATTTGTCTCGGGTCTGGGTGTTTCTATGTATAATATGTACCTATGTATTTACAAAAAAAAAGTATATAAGTAGTATATCAGTCATGTTGGTACCCATAACACAAGCTCTACTTTGGGGCCAGATGATGGTGTGTGAAATGTCCGTCCGATTATTTATTTATGTACTTTTTTTGACGACCCCTGTGGCGCAGTAGGCCTAGGACAGGCTGAGACGCAGAAGGTTGCGGGTTCGACTGGATTTGTCTCGGGTCTAGGTGTTTCTATGTATAATATGTAATGTATTTACAAACAAAAAAGCTTAAAGTAGTATATCAGTCACGTGGTTTCCATAACACAAGCTATGCTTACTTTGGGGCCAGATGATGCTGTGTGAAATGTCCGGTATTTTTGAATTATTTATTATACATAGAAACACCTAGACCAGAGACAAAAACTTGCAGATCAAACATATATTTGTTAGTCAGGCCTTTGCCCACTGCGCCACAGAAGTAGTCAAATTTATTTATATATACAGTGGTGGTCACATAATTAAAGACACTAATTAAAGCATATTGAAATAACTAAGCTATTCCTCCTGTATATATTTTATTAGACTGCCATTGTAACTTGCTGCCAATTAATTTTGATTTGTGTTGTTATTGTGTATTGTTAAAACGAAATATTTACAACAAAACTTGCCTTTTATTCGGTAAAACTTAAATGTAAGCAGTGTAAATAAAAGATAAGATTTGTAAAATCTGGCCATATAATAAATTTTAATAAATGTAAGTAAGAAAAAATGTTTTGTTAAAAAAAAAGCGTGGGTGGAAGGATTATCAATTCGATAATATCTTAAAAAGCACCCCACGCTTTTTTTAAATCAAACATTTATTTCTTACTTACATTTATTAAAATTTATTTTCTATTTTTAGTTTGGTTTTCTATATAAAGCGTGTTTTTTAGTTTTTTTTAACTACTATATATTTTCTACTTTTTAGTTTTAGGATAACCGGATATTTCAATTTTTTTTATGATTTTTTTTATTTTTTTCGAATGATTGCTTTGTTATCGGTCTTTGACAGGTGTGCAAAATTTGAATGAAATCTGGCCGTTTAAAGTGGGTCAAAATCGCGTCCTAAGGAGTCGGTTACATACAAACATACTAACATACATACAAACATACAAACATACATACAAGTGAAGTTAATATAAAGCGTATAATTAAAGACACTTCATTTCGTAATAAGAAATTTAAAAAAAATTAGTTATCATTGAAATTATCTTAGTACGTAAGATTTCTAACACATTTTTATAGAGCATTCCGATGCGTATCAATACTTGGTCGCATATCCTTTTGCAGCAATAACAGCACGACATCTCTAAGCCATGGAAGCGATCAATTTTGTACAAACTTGTACCGGAATTTGTTCCCACGCTTCTGTAAAAGCTGTGTAAAGTTGATCGACGTTTGATGTACGCTTTGCCGCCACTGTCTTCTTCACCTGGTACCACATGTTTTCGATTGGATTTAAATCCGGACTGTATGGGGGCCAATCCAAATTGTCACAAACTGGTTCCTTAAGAAATCTTTAACTACTTTTGCGGTGTGTTTTGGATCATTATCCTGTTGAAAAGTCCAAATGACCGGTAAATTTTGCTCACCATAGGGCAGCATGGTTTCTTTTAAAATATTTTTGTACTGGTATTTATCCATATTGCCTTCTGTCTTCCTGACAGGTCCGACATCAAGTATTGAAAAACAGCCCCACACTTTGATATTTCCCCCTCCATGTTTCACTACTTTCTTGGTGTACTTCGGTTCCATTTCTTTGTTCGGGGGGCGTCTAACATATTGTTTTCCGTCAGAATTAATCATATTAATTTTTGTTTCATCCGAAAAAAGCACATTTTTCCACTCTCGTTCAGTCCAGTGTTCATATTTTTTAGCAAACGCTAACCTTGCCTTAACATTTTGCTTTTTCAAAAGTGGCACCTTCCGAGACACTCTTCCGTACAAGTTTGCCTCACATAGTCTCCGTCTAATTGTCCTTGCAGACACACCCGTCGACCCTCCTGCCCCATATATTTCCGAGCGTATCAGTTCTGATCCTTTGAACGGTTCCTTTTTTGCCAACAACACATTCCTAGAGTCTTCCCGCGGAGTAGTTTTTCTAGGTCTCGGTTTTCTGGGTACATTTTCGGTCGTATTGAATTTCTTGAAATGCTTTATAGCATTCATAACCATGTCCTTAGAACAGCTCAAATGGTTAGCGATTTTTCTGTATAACCAACCTTTGCTATGAACGTTCAAGATTATCTTTCTAGTGAACGAATTGCAACTCTTGTTTTTTTCCCATATCGATTGATATAAAACGTATTAATTTGAATACAAAAAGTAAAATGTTATAATTGTTGTCGACGTTTCATGCAAATACGCGGCAAAACAATGAAAATGAAAAACCGAATGTAGTTCTTTTTCTTTTTTTAAATTCAGAACACAGCGTTCACTGTCTTTAATTAGCTGGCCAGCTACAGGTACGTTAAAAAAGTTTGTATTAGATTCGGATAGTGAGCAGTGTCTAAATTACCAAGCAACACAACTTTTTTGTCCGCCATTTTTAAGAATACAACGTTATGTATGATTTAATAACAATTACGTTAAATTAAATACTTACTTTGACTAATGGTAGTGCCAAAAATCATGTTTATTGTGATCAATTAGGGGGTGTCTCTAATTATGTGTCCACCACTGTATATATACAATAATTTAATGTTTTGTTTGTAACAGAGCAAGTTGGGAGACAATGGAGTGTTGATATTCCCGAGCGCCCCATACCCCGCTCCCTACCATTACTCTGCGTTTTTGCGTCCCTTCAACTTCGCCTACTGGGGGATACTCAACGTGATGAAACTACCCGCAACTCAGGTACCTGTACTAATTAACAACAGACCAATCTTACTAATCGTCTCGGCAGAATAACAGAGTCCAAAAACAGTAAGTTATGCTGAGTTTTAGCCAATTTTCTGAAATGAAATGAAATTATTTATTTGCGTGAAATGTGGTACACAGAAAACTTAAATACATAATTATATCCACACATTTCGCTAGGAAACTCAGCATGCAAAAGGTTTTAGGACACATCCGCCAGCCTCTTTCAACCTCTGACGAAACGATGTTATTCTTGATTCCTCATTCGATCGATTTCGCGATTGTCATAAATGAATTAATCAGATCGAAACCAGTTGGTTAGGTTATGTTAGAGCATAGAAAACAACGCACAAGGCGAGCGAGCAAAGCGAGCGTGCGCCGAAGCGCCAGATGAATATAGTTCGTCTGTCCAAATACATAACTCTGGCGAATGTGTCTTCATTCGTTTTCCTTATTCGTCATTAATGACCAAACTGAACTGAACTTTTTGATTTATGGCGAATGTGTAATCTGGCGTATGTGTCCTAAATCAAATTAAGTAATTACATATGATAATAAAAGACTATACATTTTAAACAAATTAAATAAACATTGTCCTCAATTCTGTTTGCACCAACCTAACTAATTTTAGCTAAAATTAGGTTTAGACTGTCAAATGAAACTTTGGTTTTCTGCTGCTACCAACTTATCCTAATTTCATTTTATCTAATTTAATTAGGCGTTCCTTATTTAGTTAGATGGTACCAACCGAATAGGTTTTACAAATGCTATGACTAACTAACATATTTTTTAGACAATCCTAATTTTAGAAATGAACCAACCGAATTGCCACCATTATCTACAATAATTATAATTATTGAAAAATCCTGAAGCACGTGTCTATTTATTTTGCATTTTAATTATTCAAATCAAGTTTTAAGCAAATCGCACCACGCGTTAAAAGTTTCATACATTAGTTTTCACCCCTTTTCACCCTCTTAGGAATTGAATTTCAAAAAATCCCGCCTTAGTGGGTGGTTATAACAGGAAGCTACCATCCAAATTTCAGCTTTCTAGCTTCAGCGGTTTCGGCTCGGCGATGATGAATCAGTCAGTCAGGTTAAGTTCTTTTATAGCGCCTTTCATATAAAATAATTACGATATGCTCGAACCACAAAGAAACACATAGATTTTTCTTAATTATTCTCATCCGAGTCAGCTCTATTTAAATAAAAACACCGAAATTACTAATAAAACCGGAAATAACTCGGGAAAAATAAAAAAAAATTGTATGTTTCGCAAGACGACCAAAAAGAATTATGCATGGTCTTATGTTGGTCTGCCCTCTGACAGCTATCTGACAGATTTGTAATGTCAATGTCAGTACTACAGTACTAATGAAAACATCGTGAAGAAACCGACATTTCTTAGAACCCAAAATGTTTAAAAATATGTGCCAAGTGCACGAAAGGAGCATCTGAGGCGCACTTTAATCCTATCACCGCACTGGTTCAAAATGAATAGTAACTCTATAAGAAAAAGAACAGTACTACGATTTAAGCTTTGTGTATAAGCAAATTTTGTCTATCATTGGAAATACGTACGCCCGATAGTGATATTTATCTAGAGCTGTTACAACAATTATGTATATTTTTAGTGTTATCGTGATTTTTCTATTATAATTCGTAAAATAAATGAATTATTACGTTTTAAAAACTAAAAAGACAACCGACTTCATGTATAAAAAATCAAAATATACAAATTTCATTCAATTCAAGTGGATGTTTTTCATCATGATTTTTTCAATTTTTTTAAATTTAATAATCTAACGTCAAAACTGATTGGAACCTCCTCCTTTTTTCAAGTCTATTGAAAATACACAACCGTGAACCTCTATAGCGTCAACTAGTTTATTTTTTATGTAGTAATACACAGTAGGAACTTTCTTCTATCGTAAATCGTCTCGAGCCCATGAACGGCTGAACACTTGTTGCATAATCGTACTAATTCGAACATTGCCGAGGCGCCAAGCTTTCATTGTACTGTATTTCTTTGTACCTGTTCTTAACAATATTTATTTACAGAAATAATTACAGATATGTACAGAATAATATACAATACAGCTCAACTGCCGGGCGATTATGGAATTCCGATACTATCAAAACATTGATACTAATCACTTTCAGTTACTATTGATGATTTGGTATTACGGAAGGTTCTTCATTTTCTTCTTGTTTGTTATTGGCCTGTGACATACTAATGTCAATTCTGCCAGTGTCAAGTGTTTATAGTTTATAGTCAGTTTGTTTGAGTCGAGTCTTAGTCGATGGTCAATTGTCAATTCTAAATGTCACGCGGAATGGCGTCTAGAATTTTCTTGAGATTCCTCGTCGTTAAAAATCACATTGCACCACAATACACATATAATTCAATTATCCATACCGTCCTGTAGTCACAATTTATTCATTAAAATTCCGCCAAGATTACTGAATAAAATATGCAATAAAACGGGTAAAAAATATTAAATTAGCAGAGCTATGTTGCTCCATGAAATGACAGACGAAGAATCCTTACGGAAGGTTGATGTTGATTGTCAGACATGCTGTCATATGAATATAAACTTCATACCAAATAAATATAATGAGGAAGCATCGCGATCAATAAAAATAAATGAATTCAAAGACACTTTTTCACGGAATATTTTAACGTTCCTTTTAAAAGATGTTTTCTAGACGACGACATGAGAAAATATTTAATAGTACAAGTATGTATGGATATATTAAGAGCAAGAAGTACAGATTGGGTGGATGTGAGTGCGTGGGTGCGTCATTTACACAGAGGAGCATGGTTTTGAATCTTCACTTTGATTATTCACGGCCCTCTGTCTGAATATTTATTTGGTCTGAGATAGAAACCGAACGGAACCGAACAATTAACATAGTAATCCATCTTGTCATCTCATTCATCTCAGGCGTCACGGAAGATCAGCATCGCAATGGCGCCACTGTGAAATTTTGCTGAGTGGTGTCCTTTTTTTGCTGTCGCTTAATAATTATTATTTTGTAACTTAAGTTGAAATTTATGTGGCGCAAAATAATTGTTTTATTATTATTTGTCAATCCTGGTTCCAATTACAATCAAACTAACGATTGAAATTATGCCCATTGTTAATCGAAACATTGATGGTGTCAAAATTTTCTATAATCGCCATACTGATCCAGTTTCCTTCAATTAAAGCTCGTTAATATCTTGGCCCACTGCGCTGTGAATATACGTAGATAAATATTGTTAATCTGTCATGTCAGGTGCCGATGGGACTGAACAGTGCCGGCTTGCCTCTCGGCTTGCAAGTCGTGAGCGCTCCGAGACGTGACAAGCTGTGCCTGGCTGTCGCAAGACATCTTGAGGACACATTCGGTGGGTTTGTACCTCCGTGTCGGATCGACAAATGAATACCAACCTGAACCCGCGGACATGGATGTGTAAGAAGCTATACAACACTATTTTGTTATTACTAAATCAAAATTAAGGACATAGCAGAGGCTACTAATTATAATTGCGCTGAATTTTTGAAGTGAAAACTTCTTTAGCATCGTTGTGATTTGAAAGTCGATGAAACGAAAAAGAGACAGACACATAAATTCATAAGATTTAACGTGGGAGAAAATGAGATAGGAAGCATTATACGTGTTTGTGCGCGCATGCGTAGTACAAAGCTTGAGTAAAGGCAACACAACAACCGTGGTGTTTTGTGTACGTGCACGTTATACGATTGTTTTTTGAAGGTTGGTTTGCAGGTTGGTTGAAGGTTAAATTGCACACATGTTTTTTATTATTGAACTATCACAAAATTATCGAGGTTTATGTATAATCAAAAAGTAGCAAAACCTTATGGACTTTGTACTAATTAATACTCATCATCATTGGCCTTTGTTCATCTGCTGAAGATGATTTAGGTGGCGTCAGTAAAGTTACAGAGCAGTTAATTGTAATTGAAAACTTTCGTTCATGGATCCACTCCAGCAAGCTGAGGTGGATGAAGTTTCTTAATACTACACAAGTCAATTTCTTACGCACTCAATTCATAAGCTCATTTGCATCCCTTATCTTGTATTATAATGTACAAATTAATATAATGATGAAGATATAAAATACATGTAAATCAGTTGTGCTATCTATGGATCAAACTATCTGTAGATAACTCAACTGATCAAGATCACTACCAGAGCGACACTAAGCGGCATTGCAAGCAGTATGGCCATCCTGAAACTGTCTTATAAATTATAAAATATCTGATTATTTAGATGACAAAAAAGCTTGGGATGAATCTGCTCCAACTCTACTCGGTATACGTAACTAAATTGGCAAGGATCATACAAGTGTTAAGACCAGACGAGTTTCTTACCGGATTCGTCTTGTGCTGGGGTTAGGAGGAACCGGCAACTAGATTCACTAGTATGTAAGAAGACGATTCAAAGTGGTCCTTGTGATTTTATTGAAAAAAAAACTCCCGACGACGCCCCAAAGTAATTTTATTTACAGAAATAATAATATAAAATACATGTGAAACAGTTGAGCTATTTAAGGACCGTTTAAAACGATCTATAGATAGCTCAACTGATCCAGATTACTGCCAGAGCGTTCCCAAGACACTGGCGGCATTGCCACGTTAAATGGCAATGCTAATACGCTGAGCCAGATAGGAGCCAGCTCTTGGGTCATGTAATGTCACCAGACGCCGTGAAATAATTTTGAAAACGCGGTGGGCTCCTATTTCTGACGAAGTAATTTAATTGTAAATTGGGTTTTACCTAATTTAAGTTATATATTAATAACATGAAGGCGATTTTACACATCTCCGGTCCGGTAGGTCGATTAATCTGGTAAATCTTAATAGATCTGGCGTACAGTAAGACTGATATTTTCTCTGTATTATAATATATAATCTATTAATTAAGTATAGTCCAAGATCCCTGGGCCATTTTTGCTTTTGATTACTATCAAGCTAATTTTCCGTGAGTAGCTTCATTTCGATGAGACGCCAAACAATTTATTGTACTAAACTCTCTATCGTGGTAGCTAACAGAGGAAGCAAGGATAAAATATGTCGATTTTATGATTATCAAATATTTATTACTAACTGATTTTTTTTTATTAAATCTCAAGTTAATTATCTAAATTATTCGAAAAAATATTTGTCCTACAAAATCTATGGTTTGATCAAAGAGTACCCTCCTTCAAACATGTATCGATAACGAGGTCATCATAAATGATTACATCTGGTTAGATGATTATTTCTTTTTTTACTTAGTTAATATTTATATAATTTAACATTCATATTGTCCTACAAATTGCGTGGTACTTTATCCCGGTCCTACGCTCTGAAATTGGATATCAAGAATACTTTTGAGCGTAGGACCGGGAAAATCGACATATATTATCCTTGCTTTCTCTGTTAGCTACCACAATAGAGAGTTTCGTACATTAAATTGTTGGGCGTCTCATCAAAATGAAGCTACTCACGGAAAATTAGCTTGATAGTAATCAAAAGCAAAAATGGACCAGGGATCCTGGACTACTACGGTCTTTTAAAGATGGTCTTTCATTGTCTCTAATGTCAATGAATAATGGCAAAAAATTAAGCTAATATATGTGATTAAAAAGGTAGACTCAATCGCATTTATTCCAAAGCGACGGCTAAATAAAGTCCAAGTTGAAACCTGATAAAAAACAAAATATTCTTTCAAAGTCTTTCGTTAAATCGTTCTGCAATAAGACCGAAGTGTTTATATTAAGTTGTTATTTTAAATGGTATTTAATATATATGGTGTATTCGATAATCATAAGGTGATGGTACAACAGTTTGACTGCTATATATACTGGATTTGTAATTGACTAGTTTTATTTGCTGACTGTCCCTCAACGATCGTGTATGAATATTTTTGGTATTGTTATAGATTTAATAAATCCATACGCAACACCATGTAGCCCCAAACAAAGCATAGCTTGTACTAACAGATGACTGATAGAATACTTATATATACTTAAATCGTGTGCCAATGTTTTTAACATGGCTAAAAATTTGCAATAAATCAATATACATATTGGTTGACAATACACAACACTATCTAGCCCCAAATTAAGCATATCTTGTACTATGGGTACCAGATGACTGATAGAATACTTATATATTTTTAAAATACGTACTGACATTTTAAAGCATAGACTAACAAGCATCTATGTTCATCACGCAAATTTTTGTCCTGGGGGTAATCGAACCCGCAACATTACAGTGCTTATTACTGAGCTGAGAAATCAAGTGATTCTCATAATTATGATAACTAGCAAGATGCCGCCGATGTAGCTTCCTAACAAAAGCGCGGAGTGCGCCTGCTCCAAGTTTTTGGTAGGAAGCTACATCGGCGAGCCCATCCTGTTTGGTAAATACAGTGGGTAGATAGAAAACTGGGGGAAGAAGAAGAAGTAGGATAACGCGCGACGCCTGGAAAGCACATGTCCGCTACTTACCCGCTACAACTAGTTTATTTTGTTTCGCCAAAATGAAGGCTTTGATTTTTTTAATTAAATGTCCATCTTTGGCTTTCTTATTCAGAGAAACAGAAACTCTTCGACAATATTGATTTATTGTATGGTGAAGAATAGTTATTACTTAGTATAGTTCATAGCGGGCTTGCTTTTTGAAACAGTAGCATATGGGAGTGGGCCCCGTATGCCACTGTTTCCGCAAAACAGCATTGTGCGAATCGCTCACCCGGTCTCCTATAGACTCTACGTCGACGGTCGCTACCATGTAGGTACATTTCCGTTTCGTCTGAGAACAGGACTCGACTCCATTGCTCCATATCCCAATCTAAGTGATCGCGAGCTAACTGAAGCCGGGCTTGTCGGTGGGCTGAAGACAAATTGGTTCCGTGGCTGGCCTTTTTGGGGTCAAGTTCACTTCCTTGAGTCTACGTCTGACTGTCCACTCGCTCACAACCCTCCCTCGAGCTACTACGCCGGTCAGATGTCGATTTCGGAGAGAAGTGGTGAAATTAAATCAATCATTTCTTGACGTAGTGCATCGCCGTCGTCCAGATCCTGGTCTCCGGACTAAGTTCCCAGTCTCTCTGAATCTCTTGTACACCTTGGAAACACAGGACTGGCTTAGGTGAAGCTGTCGAGCGATACTACGCTACGTGACGTGACAACCCTTGCTAAATGAGGCTGACGATGAAGAACGGCTGAAGAACGGCTTCTGTGGCTGTTGTTTCCATTTTTCTTAAGTTCAACTGTCCCCTATTGTAAAACATTGGACTGAAGACCAATTTTCATAAACGCCTATTTTAATAGGATTTCAGTACTTTCAAACAATTGGCGTTTTGTTTGAAAAATTGATGTTTTAACTTTTTACGTTCTATGACACAAGGGGAATTGGTTATGATATCAAAAGAGTTTAATATTAATAGCTAACAAAATTACCTTTCAAATGATATACCACAATCACTAGTTTATTACACAGATATTGTAAAAAAATGTCTTGATCAATTCGGGATGAAGCGATTCCAGTTTAAAGCGTCCTCGGAGTTTAAAAATAAGTATGCCATATTTACAATAATAAACCCATTTAAAAACGATAAAACTACCAGAAACGATCAGAATTAGACTATAAGTACTTACCAGAATAATCGTAAAACTACAACCACAACCACAAGCGAAAAATGTACTCTTTTATAGTGTGTAATTTGGCCTACCTACTGTAATCATTCTCCTATTTGTTTCTCTATGTTTGTAACCTTTTTCGTGTTGTGTGTCAAATAAACTACTATTCCATTCTATTCTATTCTAAAATTATTTTTTTAGTTTATTTTACAACTGCTAAAAAATGCTGCATATATCTACATAATGCGTAGCGTCGACCGCAGAACAGCATTTTGTGGTAGCTCTATAATAACAAACTCAATATATATATAGGTACTTAAAATAACCACACAAAATACTTATATTCACAAAAGGAGATATGTATCTACATAACTGGTAAGTAAATATTCAGATCAATTATAATTCGACACAAGAAGACAGCCCTAACGTTACACCTGCGTCAGAAGAGATTTACGCTATAGAAAGAGAGGCAAGGTGAAGGTGAATATAAATGATAGGTAATCTGAGCTTTGTATACTGAATTACACTTGACTGCGTCTTTGCAAGAGTCACATTTTTTTTTATTTTGTACACTATATAAGTACTTATAAAATGTATAATGCCGGACATTTCACACAGCATCATCTGGCCCCAAAGTAAGCAGAGCTTGTGTTATGGGCACCACACGACCGATAATACTACTTACATACATTTGTTATTTTTTTATATACATACATATACATAGAAACACCCAGACCCGAGACAAATACTTGCAGGTAATACGAACAATGATAGGTAATCTGAGCTTTGTATACTGAATTACACTTGACTGCGTCTTTGCAAGAGTCACATTTTTTTTTATTTTGTACACTATATAAGTACTTATAAAATGTATAATCCCGGACATTTCACACAGCATCATCTGGCCCCAAAGTAAGCAGAGCTTGTGTTATGGGCACCACACGACCGATAATACTACTTACATACATTTGTTATTTTTTTATATACATACATATACATAGAAACACCCAGACCCGAGACAAATACTTGCAGGTAATACGAACATTTGTCCCGCGGCGGGAATCGAACCCGCAATCCTTTGCGTCTCACTCGGGCCTTAGCCCACGGCGCAACAGAGGACGTCAAAGGTCGTCGTCAGAGGTCGTCAAGTCGTATATAAGGTCGTTGAATCAATTAAACGAAAATTAGACAATAATAACTTTATTTTATAAAATTACAAAGTAACTACTTACTGCTAAGTACAACCGTCATCTTAAAATTATATATATATATATATATTCATATACAAAATTACCAATAATTAGTATAATTAAATAAAATTAATAAATGTTGGTGCACGCAACTCAATCTAGCCTCAAACTATGCATAGCTTCTGTGGAAACCAAATGACCGAGAATACTTTTAAATACTTTAAGATACATTATTACACCCAGACACAGAACATACATCTATGTTCATCACTCAAATGTTAAAATACGTTTTTATTAATAACATACAAGCTTACCAGATAGATCTACAAACCCCAATATAAATGAAAGTATTTTTAAATAAATAAATATTGATGGATTATGCACACAACACCATCTAGCCTCAAACTAAGCATAGCTTGTATTATGGTGACCAGATGACTGATATAATACCTAAGTAGTTTTCAATACGTACTATTACTGTATGTAACCAACCAATATGAAGAAAGTCATATTCCTAGAACATTATCTGATTATCCTACTTCGATTATCCTTGTTCATGTTAATTTGAACCTTATTTGTATTGAAAATCAGCACTTGCTTTACTGATCATCGTAAGCAATATTCAGATTTATTATCATTGAAATAAAGGTGTAATTCATAAGATTAGAAAACTACTCCTTAATCCCGCAAGCCATCACGGCTCCACCGAACTCTTTCTCGAGATACTTGGCGACGGATAAGCAGAGCGCGTCCTTGTACGGAGCCGCTAGGACCTGGATACCTAAGGGTAGACCATCGCTGTTTTTACCCAACGGAACCTGAAAACAAAAGCATGGTAAGCAAGCATTCGCATGGTATTACCTATAATAAATAAATATAAATATTGGTGGACAATGCACACAACACCATCTAGCCCCAAACTAAGTATAGCTTGTATTATGGTGACCAGATGACTGATAGAATACTTAGATATTTTGAACTACATAGGTACGTATGATACTTTATAATACCCAGACAGAAAAAAACACCTAATACTGCTTTTTCTTTGCCCAATATAACAAATCCTAGTATGCAATGCAAAGTGGTATTTGTGCTTGTACCTACTAATTGAATAAAAATATTTTTGAGACTTTTAAATTTATAATTTTACTAGCTGTCCCGTTCGCGACTTCGTCCGCACGTTTTAAAAAGAAACAAAATATATCTAATTGTACCGACTGCAGCGCCATCTGCCGGGCTGATTTGTGAATCTAAACCATCCAGGGCGTCACCCAAACGCATACAAAAAAAAACATTCAGCTCGGTCCAGCCGTTTAGGAGGAGTTCAGTGACATACACACGTAAGTAGAATATAAGTATATAAAGATATAGGTACCTACGTGTTTGTCTGGTTCTTACCCTTTCACGGTTACCTAAACGCCTGAGCGTAAATGAAATTTAGTAAGGATGTAGATTGTGTCTTGGGGAGACTCTTTATGTAGGTACCAGGCGTGCGAAGCCGCGGGTAGCAGCTAGTAATTTTATAAATGTGGAACTTTGGATGTAACGAATCTGGATAAAACTTGTCATGCGAAGCCGTATGCAGAAACTACTGGCTTATAATAATGATGATGATCGAATCTATTGTCTGGTACAGAGGTTTCCTCATTAAGCTCAGATAAATTGTATTAGGCAGCGTTTAGCGCGGTCGTCGTTATATAATAACACACCTGAACAGCAGGACACTTGAGTGCGTTCACGATCGCGAAGTAAGAGAAGTTGTAAGGTCGCAGCAGACAGGAGTAGTGGTAAGGCGCCGTGTGTGGTGCACTGGGCAGTAGGAGCACTCCATTGTCTCCTAGTTTGCTCTGAAACAGTTCACTTATTAACGTCTTTTTCCCTGGATTTTGCATGAACATGCAACTTTCGTTTGAGTCCTGGTCAGCTCTGGATAGGGAGTTATATTGCCCCCACGTGCCATGAACGTATCAAACTCGAAATAAGCTCGAGCGGACACTGTTATGGCCACTATTATTGGGTTTGGCAACGTCGTCTGCCATTCACGAAGCCTACCTGCAAAATATTATCATCGGGAATTTGCTGTAGGTCTACTATGGGACGCTACGCTGTTGGTTGGTAACAAAATGGTGTAGTGGATGCAATTTCATTAAGGATAAATTTACACAAATATTTTTGTTTTTAATCCTCCGGTATGGTTACGGTCATGGAACATTGTAATGGGCTGGTGAATCTTACTAATATTATAATAAATGCGAAAGTAACTCTGCCTGTCTGTTTGTTACGTTTACACGCCTAAACCGCTGAACCGATTTTGATGAATTTTAGTATAGAGATACGAGTATATGGGACTTTGGAGAAGGACATAGGCTACTTTTTATATAAGTACCACGCGTGCGAAGCCGCGGGCAGAAGCTAGTAGGTATATGTTATAACCGATTTAAAATGAAATATTGATGAAGTAGATTGGCAAATGAATATCATTGCCAATGCCATAAACAGCATGACTTCACACACAGCAGGATATAGGATTTTCTTTGTAAATAGGTGTGTGCAATACCATGTTCTATCACCAAACCAACACATGCGTAAATCTCCCGAATCGGTAAAAACAATCCTGGTGTTAAAACTTATCTAAGTTAGACTAAAACGACTGAATTATCATAGTTTAAGCAGGTACTTACTATGATATCGTCTTTCATCTCTTTGGTGATCTGTTCTGCCCAAGTTGCCTCCGGCAAAGGAATAAGCGCTGTTTCGATCAGGCGAAGCACGGTGAAGAAGCAGTGCTTGCTCTGCCCTATGATCTGAAAGTATACTGGAGTTATAAGTACGCAAGCGAAGACTACTGTAATTTTTGTTTCATCAAAATTGTAGGTTATTAGTCACGTTTTGATTTCTTTGAGTTGATTTAAAGTCGGAAACAAGCTCTAGGATGTTTGGGTCGAATGTGGCAAGAAGCGTATCTAGTGGAAGAAGTTATAAGTACGATAATTTGTATAAAATTTAAATAGGTACGACACTTTTGTCTTCTCATCTGTACAGATCTGTCTATGTCTCATTTTAACGGATAACTGCTCAAGAGATCGGGAGATAAAGATAGAGACCTTTTTAACGAATTCCACGATAAAATTTGCCTCGCCGTTGAAGTTGGTGAAGACCTCGGCATAGTTTTCAGGCTCCTTCGATATCCAATAGTTCCACAGGCGGTACATGTAGTTGAAGCCTTCGTGGTGGTATGGCTTCGGGGTCAGGTCACTGGAGCCGGCTGCCTGAGTCAGTTTGTGGACGACTCTGGAATTAATATTTATTAATATACGTTTTTCCAGATGGGTACAAGAGTCACAAAACCAGTGCGTATAATGTTTAATAAGATATAATGAGAATCACACATACTTCTTCATTGCAGTCCTCAAATCAGGCCTCACAGAGCTGACCATATAATCTAAAGCCGACTCCGTGTAGTAAACATTGATATCCTGAAATTACAAAAGCATTCGATAAATCAACTAACTACGAGTATGAAATTTGTGGAGTGAAACAAGAAACCATTCTTTGCCCTAGCTCTTTAACATTATACGGTGTGTTGGTCTAGTGTATTTACGAGTCAGTGCCACCGAACCTTGATATTGACTTCTCTGTCCAGTTTCGATGTGTAGTCGTCGGAGATTGAGATGACTTTACCCAGCGGTGCCAAGTCCTCTGCATGTTTAGATATGAATCCTAGCGCAAACATGCTGTCGACCTCTTCCTTTCGAAAAAACACACCTGAAATTAATCCACATTTTAAATTCGAGATGTTGTTTGACACCACACCATTTGAGTAGGTACCGAACATAAGACATAAAATTGTAGACCACACTACCTTTCATACTGTTTACTCCGGGAGTAGGGTGGTATCCGAACATTCCGCAGTAGAAAGCTGGCATTCTTGTGGATCCACCGATGTCGGAACCTGTAGATACCCAGAAAACCATTTTATGTAAAAGACCAGAAGGTTTGTTACCTATTTACTTATGAATAGCTTTTCGATAAACATGGTATATTAGTCTTCTAATTTTTTCGTATAGACGATGAAGGAGGCGTTGCTGTAATGGGTGCATTGTGTTAGTTCCATAAGGAACAAAATAGTCCCACGACAAGAATCAAGTTCAGTGTCCCATTGAAGGCAGCGGGTGGCCTTAAAGTAGGTGGGTACCAAATATTCCTCGTGTGAAATCATTTTTATCCTTAGTTATTTATTCCTTCAGCCTTCAACTCCAGAAATAGATCAGAACAAACCAGTTTTTCCTGTTAAGGTACCTAACTATCTAGTCACAGAGCGACGACCAGTAATTTGTATTTGTTAATTTAGAGTTGAAGTTTTTCTTTTGGTAGATTGGAAAGTCTATGGTATTCGTAGACCGTATTCTACTACGATTCTACATATTCATATCATAGTGTCTCCCAGTAAAGAGCTATATTAATACCCTCTCTTTTACTCAATGCCCTGACGAACAGCCTTTCAAGATTCCAAAAGTCAAGGTATACTTACACAAACTGATGGGCGTCGCGTAACTGGCAGTGAGTGCGGCCTCAGCGCCGCTAGAGCCTCCTGGAGTCCTCCCGGTATGGTGAGGGTTCTTAGTCATCCCGTATATGTTGTTGATGGTCTCTTGCCTAAAAATTAAGAGAAAAGCTAAGAAATGTACTCAACAATAATTACGTTTTAAAAACTAAAAAGACAACAGACTTCATTGAATATAAAAAAAATATACAGTCGAATTGAGAACCTCCTCCTGTTTTGAAGTCGGTTAAAAAATAATCATCGAAATCGGTTGGCGTGATATTGACGCGCATCCATTTGTCGCGCACATAATTATGTACTTAATGTAAATTTGAGACTTATATGGTTTTATAATGGATGCTGTACGAGCTAACGCCACACGAAAATAATATCATTAAACGACCTATAACAAAGCTTGTACTATTGCCAATTGAAACAGGTAAAGAAAATGACAAAAGCTCAGAAAAACAAACTGACCAGCAAACTCCACCTCCGGCAAACTTGAACAGAGGAGCACGTGGAAATAAGCAAAAAACTTAAATATTACTTTAGTTTAGCTATCTTACTCTTCGCTAAAATGATATCTCCAACTACACCTCAAAATATCTCACATATCAGCACTACAGCGCTAAACGAGTCCACCACACTCTATTTCGACCAAAATATCGAAGTTGCAGCTTATACGAGACGAGTGGAGACTAGTAGTGTACTATAATTTGACTGAGTACTGGCAAGCTATCTCTGACATGGAGAATTATGTGAGATATCTGAAAGGTATGACAACGAAATCGAACTCTCAATTCCAACAAATAAATAACCAGCTAACCCATGAATTAACTGAAATTGAGCACCACAACAGACTTCTACGGAGTTCTAGGAGCGAACGACACAAAAGAGGTCTAGTGAATGTTGTCGGTAGTGTAGCAAACTATCTATTCGGTGTTTTAGACGACGACTTTGCCCAGCACTATGCAAATGACATTGAAAAGATAGCATACAATGAAAATCATTTGAAAAAACTTATCAAAAATCAAACTGTAATAATTGAAGCTAAAAACAACATTATACAACGCAATGAGCAAATAATGAACAAACAGTTCTCAGTTATCAAGGAGCATTTTCTCACTGTGTCGTCAGACATAAACCGATTGCGATCTGACGTCGACAACGGTTTATACATTACGTCATCAGCGTTAGCAGCTAACATCATACTAGAGAACCTGAGACGCATGCAAACGTCACTCATAGCCACCGTAACTGACATCAGTCACGGGCGCATCGATCCAAACCTCATAACGAGCGAGCAATTAGAAGAACAAAATAACTTTATATCTGCCCAGCTACAGGGAGATGTAAAGGTACCTCGAGAGACGGGAAGTATAAGAGACGTATACATGCTAATAAAAGTATTCGCAAATATTTTTAAGAATTACCTTATCATTGAGATTAAAGTTCCACTTGTTAGCAACGAAGTTTACGAGCTTGACAATATAATTAGTATCCCACGAAATAAAGATGGAAACTCCTACCTTTCTGTACCTACCTACCCATATCTAGCATTCAACTTACAAAAAGACGCAGTTATATTCCTAACAGATTATGATCTACAAGCATGTCTACATGTATCCGAACAAAAAATACTGTGCACATCAGACAAACCTACCTACGACTTAGATTTGCACCAGAGTATGTAATCTAACATTGATAAATGCAGGAAAAATAACATCACCTTGTATGTACGAATATTCGCCGTGTGTAAACAGATGGGTCAAATTACACCGACAAAACTCTTGGTTATATTCTTGTTGTAATCAATGCTATGTTCGCACCTTTTGCACACACAATGTAACTATGACTACTTTATCGGGTACCGGCATTCTTGACATAGGTCAAGGTTGTACCCTTAAAGGCGATCTATTTACCATTCACTCTCACAACAACTTCTTACGAAAGCTAAGCATTCAGCCTTCTATCGAAGCCCCAGAGGTATCTATTTTGAATAGCGTCAAAACTTCTGACTTTACTACGGAAAACCACGAGCAAACATATCGTCAGGTAATGGACGAGATCAATAATCTGAAACAGCAGTCAGCCGTTGATCTCAGCATTCACGACGTACATCAATTCTCCATTATTTACGGCATGCTAGCCGTACTGGTGGTGATATAAATTGTAGCAGCATGTCTTCGAGCAAGGAGACATCGTATGTGGAGAGCCACTTCTCCCGGGGGAGAGGCCCCGGTGAGCGCTACAGCCCTCGCCCGCCCACGCGTAGCAAGTCAAGTGTTGCGAATTACGTGAATCAGTGAGCATGGTCAATTTAAGTGTAAATAGAGGTAATGCGCCTCCTAAACCCCCACGTTCAGTGTCGATCCCAATACCTTGTGAATCGTAAAGTGAAATAGTTGAGCCCACCGGGGGCAATTAGGGCAACTTATCAAAAAACGATTGAGATAAGATGATACATACCTACAGTGAAATTTATTGAAAATGGACATGGACATTTATTTACTTTAAGATAATTGAATTTACTCATGTTACTCTTCAAGCATCTATTGTTTCTACATAACTATTTGGTTAATTATAATTATGAACTATTATTATTGTTATTAATTTAGATAATAAGAGCTGCCTTTTCTCTTTTTTTGAGTTGGCAAGGAGCTAACGCACACATTTACAATGATACAATGAACTTTAGTAATAGATATTTTATATATAAATTAGCCTAGCTTGCATTGCCTTACGCTGCAATTATTATCGATCATTGGTGGAAACAATAAACCAGTTGTACTATTACACTCATCGGGTTCGATCGTTTAACTCTCTTAGGAGTCACCACCCCTCAGCTAGCTTCCCTTAGCAGTTTAACCACAGCTTACCGTATTGTAGGGGTTCATAACTCTTACAGATGTCATTGTCAAAACTGGACCAAATTGAAATTGAAACACGGGAAGCACCAGCTTTCAAATAAAAAAAAAATCATCAAAATCGGTTCACCCAGTCGAAAGAGGTAGGTAACAAACAAAAAAAAATACAGTCGAATCGAGAACCTCCTCATTTTTGAAGTCTGTTAAAAAGGGAATCGTAAGTATGTATAAGAAACAATAATGTCCTTACCAGACAAGCAGCTCAGGAAGATTCGTAGAAGCTATAGGGATGGCTCCAGCCTTCTTTAGCATAACGATGGCTTTGCTGTCTTCACTAGCCACTTCCTTACGTCTCGACCAAAGGCCCATGGTGAGAGGCATACCCTTAATTGCTTGGCACTCTTTTGTTGTAAATGGAACGCCTGGAAAACATGATCGTATAAGATCCTATGCTGTAATAAGTGTTTTGAATGTGAATGTAAAATTGAAAAAAGTGAAAAAACTAAATTTCATTAGCTTCGCGATTTGGTTGAAAAATACTTTTGAGCTGACCGTGCGATCAATTGTCCTGCAAGAACGATCCTTGAAACATAAACTCTGGTTTTATCTGGCTATTTGCCCACTGCACCACACTGTTACCTAAGAGAAATTACTTAAGGCAACCTTCTGTTTTTGTGAGTGTTGTAACATAATTACAAAGACATTACAGGTAGGTAGTTAGACTGATTACCCTATGCATCAAAATGCGTGGCAACCTACACTTCGTTTGTTGGTAGATATCGTGGAAACCGGAAAGTGAGGCAAGACCTTAAGGGAGGAGGGCCAAACATTTGAATCATGGGGTCTACATTATCGGCCTTACTAATAAACACCTCTTAACTTGAACACTGTTTAAGATTCGTCTTGTCACTTCTTGTCACTATCTTACAATAATAATTACGTTTAAAAAAAAGACAACCGACTTCATGTATAATAAATAATAGTTTAAAAAAACTAAAAAACACGCTTTATATAGAAAACCAACCTAAAAAATAGAAAATAAATTTTAATAAATGTAAATAAGAAAAAGATGTTTTATTTAAAAAAAACGCGTGGGGTGCATGGTGTCAATAGTTATAAATATTTCATTGACAGATATGAGAAGAAGGATTATCATTTCGATAATATCTTAAAAAGCACCCCACGCTTTTTTTTTAATAAATCATTTTTTTCTTACTTACATTGATTAAAATTTATTTTCTATTTTTTAGTTTGGTTTTCTAAAGCGTGTTTTGAATTTGAAAAAATATGATTTCATGTGAAAGGGTCACATGAAATCAGATTTTTACAAATCGGTTCGGAGGACGGAGTTATGAGGTAATAAATATAAAAAAAACTGTCGAATTGAGAACCTCCTCCTTTTTTGAAGTCGGTTAAAAAGGCATAGCACTATTTTAAACACAAATAAACTTTTGACAGATGTTGAGAGACGTTTCTTATAACGGCCGTATGATTTAAAATCTACTATCGCTCTACCATCAAGGGTTTATGTATCAATTAGATAACTTCCTGCCTAATTAGGTACATAACCTTTTAGTGAACACATTTGAATTGCCATTTTCCACAAAGAATGCGTTCATTGTGGAAAACCTCGTTTCACCTTTATTTATACCTACCTAAGTCGCATTTCATTTTAACAATTACTTCTTCGACTAAGAACACCTGCTTCGACAACAATTAACCAACCAATTTTAAATAACACATTGTTTAATGTCCTCGATATACGGAAGCATTTAAAATGAAACTCATGAGATCTTTCAGAGTTTCAAAATCCGTAAATTTTCTATCGAATACCTTATGTAAATTATCCATCTGAAATATCTGACACCAACAATCGTCAGAATAATTGAATACGAAAATGAGAACGTCTAGAAGATGGGTACCTATAACGTCTGTTTACTCAGTTACGAGGATGTACTTTCTCGTTTGCACTCACGAACGTTAGAGTGCATTGAAATGGATAGGCGAGAAAAGTGTCGCGAAAATGTAAATGTTGTGGTACTTTTAGTACGAGTGTAGTACTAAAAGTACCACAACATTTTACATTTTTGAGTATGTAGGTCATTGTTTGTCTGTTATTTACTTTCGCTGCATTCGCGGGCTACCAATAATGTGTCCGCGGTGGACCGGTCGACATCGAGGCCACCCCTGGCCTATAGAAACCAGTCATCCGTTCAGGTAAAATATCCGTTGGTTGGCAAGCATGACCTACGAAGTTAATTCCATCTCAATATAGTTACCTAAGAATGGCTTCTTCTGCCATTCTTCATCAGAGAGTCCTGCAGCGACAAGTGCATCTACCTCCTTAGCTTCACCCAGCGCCGCTTCGTATCTGTCTGCGGCTACAGCGTTTATAATGGGGTTCACCTGAAACGTATTAAGTTTTACAAATCAGAGCCCGAAAGCGAGCGGGACTTCAAAGGAGTGGATGGGAGGACAATACCACTTGGCTTTCCCTAAAAAGAAAAGTCGGCCTACGTACCTCTTTCATACGCTCGATCAACGCGCACACCAAGTCTTCAGACTTCAGTTCCTTCTTCCTTATCTTCATTGCGAGGGAGACAGCACTCTCCGTCAGCATGCCATGCTTCTTGCTCAGATCCGGGACAGGCACGACTCTCTTACTCTTGTCCCAATATAGCCCGA
Source organism: Lampropteryx suffumata (assembly GCA_948098915.1). Taxonomy (NCBI): domain Eukaryota; kingdom Metazoa; phylum Arthropoda; class Insecta; order Lepidoptera; family Geometridae; genus Lampropteryx; species Lampropteryx suffumata. The sequence goes on along the minus strand of OX402564.1, from coordinate 2,739,285 downwards.
AGAAGAAATCGATGATGTGGTCCAGAACAATCCGCGCATAGAGCACAATAGCCTTTATTTTTTCTCCCATTTTGGTTTTAATTATCTGAAACATATGGTTTAATTCGATTTCACATGTAACTATTTTAACCTGTTTTATACAAAGTCAAATAGAATAAATAATAAATTCCAAAATAAAGCAATGAAAAATTTTAACAACAATTGATAAAACATAGATACATACTTAAATTACAAAATAAACAACAATGAATGTCAAAAAAGATTCAGTCTTGGGTCTCACAAAATTTGCGACATGTCATGTATTTTATATGTAGTAGGTATTTAAGGTGCCAAAAGTCAGTAGGTGAATCTACTTCTCAGGGTCAAGAGATACTCCTCAAATTAAGATGCTATGTATGCTGCTATGCACAAAATTATATGTAGGTAGTAATCGACGAAACGCAGTAATTGCATTTTTTCACCGCTCGGTTTTATTTTATTGGTCGCAACTTTTAAACATTAGCCTTGCGAGTCACAAGGCCGATGCAATTGTGCCATAAGTATGTACCAACTTACTTAAGTTAATAATGTTAAATAGTAAACATTTTGAAACAGGTTCTTAAGTACGTACCTACCCTGAGATAAGTTTCTTACTTATGCACCTTGCCTACTCATATTATGCACCTTACCTCATAGTTTTTCGAGCTAGTTTGAGTTAAATTTATTACTTATTCATCTTTTTCTTAGTTATTTCGAACCAGTGTGTTGAAAGAATTAAGTGCGCCTCAGAGGCTCCGTTCGTGCACATTGAACTTTTTAGGTTCTATGTAGTTTATGTCTATGTCCGGTTTTATTTATCTATACATAGACACATTTACTACTCCGTTCGGAGCTGCACATAAATCATGCACGGACATAAATATACACGGTACAAATGAATAAAAACAATGCCTAAAAGATAGTTCAACAACATGTAAGTGAGCGATCTAACTGCATTCGGTTGCTTTATGGAGCATATCTTTACTTACATAAGTGGTTCAGTGACCGAGAAATGCAAGCTCATTCCGTTTTATTACAAAACCGCCAATTTTCTTGGGTACCTACGTAGAGAACGCGACTCGCTTGTCCAACTACTAGGTACGTAGTGACACCATAGTGCACTAATTAGTACCTAGTTGATTAAGTAGACCGTATCATTTCACAGGCGAATTTCATATTTTTGTGTGCCTACGGAACTTTCCTTACAAAAGTCTCAGAATTATCTTAATTACTTAGGTAATTATCTATTCAAGGTTAGCTGCTCTTGGAGACTTGCAAAACATGAACGTTAACAAAAACTTAGCCTGGTAATTCTATCTGATGCTTGCATTTAAATACCAAGTCATTATTTGTAGCTATGTATGTATGTATGCTATGTTTGTCATTATGAAGTGCATATATTTTTTCAAAAATATAAATCTATTTTGCATGACTGGAATTGAACCTACGATCTTGGAGTCAGAAGGCGGGGCCACTACCATCATCGAGCTGTTTTACCTACCCATCAATAAAAATGAGAGAGGACAGTTAAGACTGTTACCTACAGGTAGTTTTCCATTTTTGGAATAAAAAAATTCAAAGTAGTCATTTAAAAACAGTTTACGGAAATATTCATTTGTACACTTTGAACAGGAAAACAACAAAAACAACGCAGCGTTTAGCTACGACAAGAAAGAACTTAAGGTCATCCCGCAATAACTGGATGGTAAGTGTTATACCTACTTGTAAGTAGGGTAGTGGCACCAAAAGATGAACGATTAAGCGTTTTTGACAACTTTGAGTAGCTTTTCCTCCTTTACTTGTGATATTATCGCTTGCCAGTTTTTTTTAATAATTACTTATATACTCAAGATTTGACTGCTGAAAAATAAAATTACTATGTCTACTAGTTTTTTTGCAAATTTACTATTTGTCGAAGATTTTGTATTTTTCCCCTATAGATGAACGCCGACCCCTCATTATGATCGATTTGCCTCCAATAATTGAACTATCATTTTAAATGAATTTAGTTTTATAAATTTAGACATTTATAAATTAGAAATGATTTCTGCATGCCTTTTCGTGATGTTAAAAATCACGAAAAGGTGCCAAAAATAGCTGCAACCATTTTTTGCCTGGTTTCAGGTTCGAACCTTTAATTTCATCATTTGCTTTTACAGGAAAGCCAACTTTGGCCAAATTTAAAAGCCAAGTAGCAATTTATCTTCTTCATCATCTGATAACAGTTTATTTGGCCCTTTTCTAGCCTTTGTGTGTACCCTTTGGGATATTAAATTGAAGCCTGGCTTTGCTTAGGGAAATCTGTTCATTTTAAGGAACAACACCTTAAAGTTGAACGAATAAAATGTAAATAGGTATATTAATAAGTTCAAGTTTTGAACATTCCTAAAGTTGAACAGATTAAGATTTCATACTAAATAAAAAACAAAATAATCAAAAACACAAAAAACATATGTTCAGCTTTTGGTAATTACATAGCTTCATATAATGACTAAAACTAATTTGAGATATTTTATTTTTATCTTAAAGCGATAGATTCTAAGTTATAAGATCTGTAAAATTATGCTATTTCTCCATTAGTTGAATGGGTCAATGGACCGGTAATTTTTTGGGTCAAGCAAATAAAATTGTACCCAATACTTGAACAGTCAATTTCTATTTAAAAAAGCTTAAAAATGAGAATTTATATATATATAATCAACTCTTGATTTATCAAGTTCATAATTCGTATAATAACCACTCAAATCGATCATTACTTCTTGCTTTAATCTAACAAAATGCTTAAATTGGGAAGGCACTACCTTAAGTACGTTTCCTAGTAAATCAGGTTTTCGGCGGGAACCACTCATACAACGACTCGCCACAAGCGCGTCAGTAGTAAAACTTTTGATGTTTTGATTGAAAATGACGGACAAAATATTTCCTTATGCGGAAAAAAATATTGCACACATCTAAATAGCGAGATAGTTAAATTTTTTTGTAATTTTGTATTGTCAGTCAACTTTTGGGGGTTAGTCAACTTCTGGTGCCACTACCCTAACTACCTACAGACTGGGTAAAATAAAAGTGTACAATAAAATAAATAATAAAATAAAAACAGACGACCTATGTGGCGCAGAGGGCCGCCTGACGCAGAAGGTTGCAGGTTCTATTCCCACCGCAAAATAAATGTTTGTATGATCTGCAAGTTTGTCTCGGGTCTGGGTGTTTTTCTACCTATAATAATGTACCTATATCAGTCATGTGGCACCCATAACACAAGCTCTGCTTACTCTGAGGCTGGATGATGCTGTGTGAAATGTCCGGCATCATTTATTTATTTATTTATTTACGTACGGTGGTATAGTTGGTAAATGAATAGGCACGTAACCAAAAGATGTTACCTTGGAGTAGGGTTTAGGTACCTACTCATCGATACATTTATTGCAATTCAGCAGTGCCGTCTTTTTTTATTTTTATTATTGTTATGGCTGCTGTTTAGACTGGTTATCAAGCTTTTCTACTTTGTGAGGGAGGATAGTTAGAATCTAAACCTTAACTTGTTGCAGCAAGCACAAACTAGGACTAGACCCTCAGAAACAGAATGGGAATGTATAAAACCGGTTAGAAGGATCAATGGGTTCTTCCATTTAGCACGCATTACCCTGGAACACCTTTTACCCTATGCCCTAAACCTACGTAAGCGGATATAAACTAAATAACTTAAACGGACAAGAGCCCGATACAATCTGCATTAATGTTTAAATGAATACATAATTAGGTACCTAATCACCGAAAATACAAAAAAAATGGGTAATATTATCCAAGTGATTAAAACTATCAGACTAAAAGTATTAAGAATGATATCACTATCAATCCAAAACTTTCCGAAGACACTGATAAAACACTATAAAAACTCACTTTATTTCAAGTTATAATGATGGATCTTAAGCGTGCAATCGCACGCATTACTCGATGAGGACTGACTGGCGTGGCGGCCGGTGTCGATCCACAGAACCAAGCGTTATGCGTCAGCCGACTGGCTACGCCAGCGCCGTTACATATAGCTAGCAGAATATGTACCTATTTATGTACCTAATAAGGTACCTACTGCTACCTCACCTCGTACACAATTGTGCAATTGCAATTTGCAGTGCAGTGATGCAAGGAATACCTACTCAGCTCTTTTACAAATGCGAATAACTCAACAAACTTAGATAATAGTTAAGATCTGTAAGAAGCACCGCGGACCTCTTGAGAGCATCATCATCATCATGTGCAAATCGGTTATCTTATGTCTCTGGTCTCCCGCAATACAGGCTTGCCCTAGTGTGGGGTCCATCAGTAATGTTGAAAACACTATTTTTATTTTTTCTTGGTAAATAAATGAATTTGTATTTGCATTATTTGAATCTACAGTCCAATTACACCTATCGAGTATTTTGTTCGTACCATCCACTTCGACTTGCGCTAGTCCTAACCATTTATGGCCCACAATTATTATGATTATGTAATCCTCCCATTTCATTTCTGCCTTCTGCGCTGTAGGTTCGATCCTTACCCAGGACTAACATATTTTGTGTGACAGACACACAGAAAACAGTTGTCTGTTCTGTGTGTTATAAGTAATCTATCAATCATCTGATTTCTGTAGTACAAATTTTGCCACAATCCAGCAATATATATACTTTTATTTCTATTTAGCTGCTCTCCGCGGCTTGCGCACGATAAGCTATGATATCTATTATACTAGCTGACCCGTGCCCACTTCGTTGGGCGGTTACAATTTCACAAAAAATATTAAAGTACTAATATCATTATTAAAAAAATATAGCTGGCTATTCAAATTATTGTAATGATAGCAGAGATTTATGAAGTTACGGATACATTATTGTTATGTTTTGTGCTGGTTACGTAAGGTAATGTCCCTACAACCCCTTAAAACCCCTACAATCCCTAAAAACCCCTACAAACCCTAAAAACCCCTACAACCCCTAAAAACCCCTACACAATCCCCATTTGAAAAAGTTTCAATTTGACAGCAAAATCCCCATTAACAAAATGATCCGCCATTTATTGAAATTGATCAGTTATCGAGCGGGATGAAAATTTACTAAAACAACTATTAAAAAATAGGGGTTGGTGATAGAATGGTGAAAATTTACGGTTGTATGTATTTTTTAATGCCACATTATAAAAAAATAAAATTTTGACCAAAAAATTAAAAAAAAAATGTGGAAGGGGTGGACAACCCTTATCACTTAGGGGTATGAAAAATAGATAGTAGCCGATTATTGAAAAAGTTTGGGGAGCTTTGTACCATTTTCTCATAATTAACATTAATAACTATGTGATAATACTTACATGTCTATATTTAAATTATAGAGTTTTGAAAAATTAAGCACAAATAAGTAAAAAGCAGGAACAATTTCACTGTATTATCTTCATTATAATATGAATTTAATTTCCACTTCAGTCTAAGTAACACGTGGCCGGCTATGCTAACACCAAAAATTTAATAAGTAGAAACAATTGAATTTCACGGTATTTCGTTTACTACAAAATAAATTTAACTTATACTTTAGCCTCAACAACACGTGATGGTTATGCTATTAAATTGTAGCATAAACATAAATGACACATTTGTAGGTTTAACATAGCAGCGCCATCTATTGATTACTTACTCAATCCAGTCAACAGATATCGCCATCTGTTAGAATCGTTTGGAGTTCAGATAATTGTGAATGTCAAATAGACAAATAATTTGCAATAAAATAATATTGCGACTATAAATTAAGATGTAAGCTATGATGATTAAGATGTAAATTAAAATGTTATCTTTTAAGTTGGATCAACTGCACACGGTGTGCATATTTAATTTAAAATCGGTTAAGTACCTAGTTTAGGAGTCCATCGCGGACAAACAACGTGACACGTGATTTATATATATTAAGATAAAATAAATAATGATGGACATTTCACACAGCATCGTGTAGCCCCTAAGTAAGCGGAGCTTGTGTTAAGGGAACCACATGACTTTATGACTGATATAAATAAATAAATTATGGTGGACAATGCACACAACACCTTATAGCCCCAAATTAAGCATAACTTGTACTATGGTGATCATATATACAATACTTTATAATGAGCACCTATGTTCATTACACAAATGTTTGTCCTGGGAGGGAATCAAACTCTCAACCAACAGCGCAAAAGGCAGAGCTACTACCAACTGAATTGATAGGCCAGTCGAGTAGTATGTAAGAGTAGTATGTGGAACACCTTTTACCCTATGCCCTAAGCCTACGCAAGCGGATACAAACTTAATAACTTAAACGTGGTATGTATCAGCGAGAACCCAGACAAATATTTGCAGATCATACAAAATTTGTCCCGCGGTAGGAATTTAACCCGCAACCTTTTGCGTCACAGACCACACACAAAAATGCGGTTCTAGCTAGTCTACAAAAAGGTCGAATTAATAAAATATCAATAATAATTAGAGACAAAATCTTTATTTGATTTAAAAAACCAGACGTACCGTCCGGCACCGACCGCGCCCTCGCTAGATGTAACTTTACAATACATAGCTACACCAACACCGCAATGACACACACTACAGACACTGTGTCACAATCAACGAGTTATCTATTATAGACAGACCGCGATGCACCATCAACGAAATGTCTATTCTAGGAATAAGTTCAACGAATTGTCTATTCCAGAGACTGCCTGCTGCGCAACCACCGAAATGTCTATTCTAGACATACAGCGTTTTAATTAACGAATTGTCTATTTTAGACTCAATGTTTTACATAATCAATTAGACATTTCATTGCGTTATACAAACCAAATTGTCTTATGACATTTATATTTTTAACCGACTAATAGTCTATTAGACAAACTGCGTTACACAATCAACGGATTGTCTATTTCTAGACAGACAATCAACGAAACGTCTATTCTAGATGATCTATCTTAATATCACTTAGGTTTACGCCTATTGGAATGAAAATACATCACAACGGCACCCTGGTCTAACCGTATTTACAACATTTAGGAGATAATTTGTACGTCTGTAGCTCAGAGATAGATTACTGCATGGATTATTCCGTACATATGAATTTTATTTTTAAGTGTTTGTGATTTAACATTTTGAGAAACACAAGTTTTACTCGGACATTAACTAATATAAAATAATTTAGTAACATAATAGTATTAAAACAGTCCGTCACAGATTGTTCTTATATAGTTTTGAATGTCAAATTTGTGTTTTTATTAATCTGTTTCATTATGATAAAGAAAAAATATTTAAAGGTATTTTTATTTATATATTACTAACTTTAGCCTATCTACAGACGTAATGAGAATACAGAAAAAAAGTCTCACTCAGCTTTGGAGCGCTGACAGACCCAAAAAGAGATGGCGAGATGATCACGACACCTTTAACAGAGTGTGGGTCCCATTGGCTCAAAGCCAAGATGACTGGAGAGATCAAAGCCTTTGTCCACCAGTGGGACACAATAGGCTAATCTTAATTATAGCTTTATTTACAGCAAGAAAATCTATGGGTGCCGACGAGCAAATGCAAGCTTAGGAACTATAAAAGGACATAAGTAGTCCTTTTAGGAGGCCTTGTAGGAGTACTATTTGTCAAAATGTAGCACATTGGTCAGTATTCGCTTACAATTACTAACTAAACAGGACATCCCAATGCTCTGGTTAATTTAAGGTTTGAAGAATTTAGATTGTTAATACAAGTAAAAGACGGGAACAAACCGGGATATAAGATTCAAAATACATGAATTAAAATTCATACATAAATCTCAATGAATCAAAACCTAAGGGTGCCTTTAGGGCATATCATTATGCAAGTGTCCCATATTTTTGAACTCAATCTATGTCTATGGAGAGTGCTATTGCTCTTATTTTGGCAATCGCAGTGGTACATATGGTTCTAGGACCAAATTACCAAGTGACCAATCTCGTTGCATATTCATTTCATATAGGTAAATAAATATAGATAGACAATGCACACAACACCATCTAACCCCAAACTAAACATAGCTTGTATTATGGTGACCAGTAGGGCGATTATGGAACTCTTGATACAATCAATGTCAATCAGTTTGATTAGCAATCGGCATCAATTTCTATCAATTTCGATTAGCAATAGGCATTATTTCAATCAATCTTAAACGATGTATTTAAATGCTTCGTTCGCTAAACACGGTTCCTAACAGTTAGTTTGACACCAAGTTCACATTGTAACTAGCGATAGAAGCCGATAGAAATCGCAGCGATCCGTAATACCAATTCATCAATAGTAACTCAAAGTTATTAGTATCAATGTTTTGATAGTTTCAAAGTTCCATAATCGCCCGCAGATGACTGATAGAATACTTATATCTTTGAATACATACTTATGATACTTTATAACACACAGACGCAGAACAAACATGTTCATCACACAAATGTTTGCCCTGGAGGGGAATGAAACTGTCAACCTACAGCGCAGAAGGCAGAGCTACTACCAACTGAGTTGACAGGCCAGTATTATATGAATGTCACGATTTTACATTATGTATTTACAATTGCGAATACATATAACCCGAGTAGTATTTTATACATAACCTTGAGTCAAAATCAAATAATTATAGATTACCTGCAGCAACACTACGAATTATAATTATTACAGTTTTCAATTTATTTATCTCATGTATAGATCAAAAAGAGAAAGCGGACAAAAATTACAACAGGTACAATTTCATACAAAGATGTTGATTTAATTATTATATGTCTATGGATCAAATTATAACAACAAAATAGTTATTGTGGAGTTAATATTATTTACTAACATTGGAATATTAATAATGTCGGACATTTCACACACCATCATCTGGCCTTAGTAAGAAGAACTTGTGTTATGGGTACCACATGACTGATATACTACTTATATACATTTCTTTTGGAAATACATACATTATTATGGAAGCACCCAGACCCGAGACAGATGCAGTTTAATGCGTTTAGATGCGTTTGTACATCATACAAACAATTGCCCCGCGGTGGGAATCGAACCCGGGACCTTCTGCGTCTTAATCAGGCCTTGGCCCACTGCGCCACAGAAAGGACAATAATATACCATACTTTAAAGCCATTATTATTGTGATTATTGATATATAGGTTACGTTTAAATTGTTTATGTCAAAAAAATTATGTTTATGAAGACTTAATTAGTGTTTAGAAAAATTACACAACAAGAATGTTTATATTACAACACAGTCTTAGAAAGCCATTTTAACTCTAAAATTAAGATATAGAGATGAAAACATACGCTCAGCGTACGCTTCCATACGTCAAAATAGAGTTCAATCTCAGTAGATCCATTGTCCAGATCCATAATGGATCTAGTGAGATATTTTTTCTCTGTAGATCGGTTTGGATCTGATGACAATTTATTATTGCAAACCACTTAGTTAGGTTAGGTTAGAGTATAGAAAACAACGCGCAAGGCGAGCGAGCCGCGGCAGCGGCCGCCGAAGCGCCAGAACAATATACTTGGGACAAAAATATATCTATTAGCAATAAAAATTCACATCAGATCCAAATTATTTGGCAACCGATCTACAGAGAAAATAATATCTCACTAGATCCATTATGGATCTGAACAATGGATCGACTGAGATTGATCGCAAAATAGTACTGGACTTTGAGTAATAGACACGTAATTTCACGATTGATTTATCTCTGAATCTTACTCTCACACATTAACCAATAAGGAAAGGATATTTGAAGATAGACCCTTAGCCTATATCTTAGATATTACACACAGAAGCGCACGTTCACGTTTAATTCAGACTCAGGACTAAATTTAACTTTGTATGTTATCACCTGACACATATAAGTTACACTGTGCATTGAAATGTGCATGTTTTCTTATAAATTTACAAAATAAAATACAAAACGGTAGCACTAAACTTTTAGTAATTTAGTTATTTGTCTATGTAGTAATTAAATTAAGGCAAAACAGAAAAAGACAGTAATTTTTAGACGCAATTTAGTTTCTATATATACTTATTAGTTAAGGATATTGTAGTTACAGTCGCACTAATATCGCCTTGAGCGTCCCAGTCCAACACTTGCATTTGAAATATACATTTATTGTCAATAGATGGCGTTATTCACAATCACGGCAGTATAACCTACACTAGATGAAACGCTTTATTGTCCGTTTGTTGTGTAAAATGTCCTTGGGTGCAATGACCGTTTTGAGGGCATATCATACTCGTGGTTAGGATCTCCGCGCCAAAAAGTATAACTAACTTTTTAAAGTTTAGCATGAATTAGATTATCCTAGGTGTATCATCGTGACTTAACAATGTAAAGAGTTTGAACTTTTATTTCTCTATTTTACAAATTTTAAAATTTGGTAACTCGCAAAATTTTAATAAGGTTACAAGACAGTTATTTATTATTGAAATAATTATGGTTTATCGCATCATAAATTGTATAAAGCATAAGTATTTCAATTATAATCTATTTTGGTAAATATCATACCAACTAATTATAATTAAACTTCGATAAATACCATTACTAAATTTGATAATCGTATATAAATATCCAAATATGAGAAATGTCATTACCAACTTTAGAAAGGATCGGATCAGTTGAGCTATCTATAGGTCGTTTTAAACGGTCCTTAGATATCACAACTGTTTCACACATATTTTATATTATTGTAAATTATTCTGTACATTTCTGTAATTAAATTATCTGATAATGGAACAGGAAAAAAAATTGTACTCGTAATTACATAAAGTTTTAGTAATTGATGTCAGAAAAGATAGTATTTAATTGAAAGTTCTCTGTTAGCAATGGTAAGTAGGAGTGAGTACCGAGGATAATGTAATATACATTAGTGGCGCGGAGGGTAGTTTGTGGTCGCATGGCGTCACGCGGCGCGCGCGCGGTGGCGGCGCGGGCGCGGGGCGGGGGCGGGGGCGGGGGCGGGGGCGGGGGCGGGGCGGGCGGGCCGCGGCGGCCGGCCGGCGGGCAGGCAGCACGCGGCGCGCAGGAAGGCCGGCAGCCAGGCGCCACGCCACCGCACCGACGGCGCGTTACTCAGGATATCGTTTATTTGTCTGCAAAACAAATTATAAATAAATAATGCCGGACATTACACACCCCACAAAGGCACTCTTATTATTTCTCACGGAGACGCAGATCCAATGCAATTCCGACACAGCGTACCTCACATTCCCAGGCTATTAGATTACATTAAATTCATTTATTTAATCAAACAACATAATGAATTCATTTTTTTTTAGTGACTGCCAGACGTGATAAAAACATGTACGTAAGACAAACAAACGAAACAATAGAGGAAATCCCCAAAGACGAAAAGTCCTACACTGAGGGGATTTCCCTTTCTTTTATCAGAATCGTTAGAGAAAGTGGGTACTCCCGCGACCAAAGACCAGTTAGGCAATTAAATTACTACATAAGTATGTACATGTAACCAATTCCCGTAAAGCGAGACATTGGCCAGTGGAGTGGCTGGTCATGGATAGTGGAGTGGCTGGCTATGGCCAGTGTAGTAGCTGGCCATGGCTAGTACAGTGCCGGGCTAGGGCTAGTAGAGTGTCTGGCATGGGTAGTGGTTACCTGTAGCGGTGTGTCTCTGTGCGCGCGGGGCGGGGGTGCAGCTCGGGAACTTGCAGTAGTGGTTACCTGTAGCGGTGTGTCTCTGTGCGCGCGGGGCGGGGGTGCAGCTCGGGAACTTGCAGTAGTGGTTACCTGTAGCGGTGTGTCTCTGTGCGCGCGGGGCGGGGGTGCGCGGCGCGGGCGGGGCGCGCGTGCCCTCAGCTCGGGAACTTGCAGTAGAGCGCGTAGTGCAGCTCGTATCCACTGAAGCGGCAGTACTGGGACTCCTTTTGCGTGTAGGCGCCCAGAGACGAGAACTGCTTCAGCTGACGCGGTGCTTCCGCCGCTGGCGAGTCCTGCCAACAGAAACATACATCTGTCAGACTCTAACACCTCGCTCGTAGTGAATCAGAATGTTAGGCAAAGAAAGCGACGGATGAAAGAAGAGTGCGTTCACGGAGAGAATATTGTGGATGTGCGGATAATAATAAGTATATCAGAGATAATTTAAAGGTAGTGACGAGTGAAGTAACACCCGTGACGGAAAAGCTGTTAATTTTTAACAGGTTCTCTGTAAATACGAGGGCGGAGTGAGAAGTCTGGTAACAATCTATTTTGGAAAAATGTATCGCAAATTGCATGGTACCTCTTTTGAAGGTCTAGATTTAAATATTCAGCCAGTACCGCCGCTTAGTATTTTTTTTGACAGCTTAAAGAAAAACAATTAAACGCATTTTCGCAAACATGGAAAAAAGTAAATTTCGTGTCATCATATCATATCTGCCTCTAGAAGTCCACTGCTGAACATAGGCCTCCCCAATAGATTTCCAGGAAGAACGATTTTGAGCCCTCTACATCCACCGATTTCCCGCGATCTTTACAATGTCATCAGTCCATCGGGTGGGGGGATGTCCTACGCTTCGTTTTCCTGTCCTTGGTCGCCATTCGAGAACTTTTATTCCCCTACGGTTATTTCGAATTTCGTGTGCCCTCGTAAATCTTTAAAATCTTCCTAAAAAAACTAAATTCACTTATAAATGTAATAACACATAGCCGGACCAACATTAAAATGAATGGAGAGGCAAAATGAATCTTGTAGATTCCACGATCTTTCTTAATACTGAAGCAAAACTACAGTAGGGATAACAAATTGAAACACTTGTTAGTAGGCTTATTTCCGCTGTATATGCAGTTCGGATGATACTGTGACTGACTGATGAAACTACAGCTAGACTAGTTTATTTCAGCTACTCCCATAGTATTATGTCATATGGCATCATCCTCTGGGGTAAATTATACAAAAAAGTGCTAGGATTAGGACGAGTTTCTTGTCAATTCTTCTTAGACTTAGGTTAGGAAATTATCACCAGATCACGTATTATGTAAGACGTTTCAAAGTGATCCTTGTGGTTGTATTGAATAACAACATATTTGAGTTTGATAATATGGGTAAACACGGAATAGGGGAAAGAAAAGAAAGAGTTGTGCCGATACTAACTTATTGGGATAAGGGGATATGAGTGATAATGACTCTAAACACTTCGTTTTCTCTCTTTTTATTGTTATATAAAAAAATAATATTTATTTTGAAAAGATAACAATGGTACTGAAAATATATTCATCATCTTCCTGCCCTTGTCCCACATTATGTAGGGTCGGCACATGTGTTCTTTTTCCATTCTCCTCTATCAGCCGTCATTTCAACACTCACTCCTTTCTTACTCATGTCATCCTTCACACAATCCATCCATCTTCTCTTTGGCCTACCTCTACTCGTAAATCCATCAACATCCATACCAAGCACTCTCCTAGTTACATGCCATTCTTACCTTCTCATTACATGCCTATACCATGATAGCCTGTTGCTCCTCACCTTTTCATTCACTGGCGCCACTTTCACACTTCCTCTTATGTACTCATTCCTTACTCTGTCCATTCGCGTCACTCCACACATCCATCTCAGCATTCGCATCTCAGTATTCGCATCTTAGCCACGTGCACATTTTGTTCATCCGTCCCTTTTGTTGCCCAACACTCAGATCCATACAATACAACAGGTCTTACGATCGTTTTATATATTTTCCCCTTAAGCTTAAGGGGCATACGTGGATCGCAAATTGTTCCTGAGACCTGTCGCCATTTCATCCATCCCGCATTTATTCGACTTCTTACATCCTTCTCTATCTCACTATCATTCTGTACTACTGAACCGAGGTACCGAAAATCGGAACAGACTGGTTGTACACCATCTAAGGCAACATGGGCAAAACTGGATGGACCACCGAAGTCGCAGAACATGTGCTCAGTTTTTGTCCTGCTTATCTTCAGTCCGACACTGTCCAATTTGCCCTGCCATTTTCCCAGATTGTTCTGGACCTCGGTTGCGTCTTCTCCGATGGGAACAATGTCGTCGACAAAAAGCATGCACCAGGGTGCCTCCTCCTGTATGTCCGATGTCACTGCATCCATTATCAGGAGGAACAAATAAGGGCTTAAAGCCGACCCCTGGTGCAAACCTACAGCCACATTGAACTCACTAGTGACGCCAGCTTCGGACCGAACATGGGTACAAGGTCGACTGTACATGGCCCTTACAAGCTGCAGATACTTCACAGGCACTCCTTTCTCTTCCATTGCCCACCACAGAACCTTTCGGGGAACCCTGTCGTATGCCTTCTCGAGATCAATAAACACCATGTGCAAGTTCCTGTGCACGCGCCGGTACTTCTCGCACAGTTGGCAGATGGCAAATATGGCGTCTGTTGTTCCTCTTCCAGGCATAAATCCGAGTTGGTTCTGGGATACCTCACTCTCTTCTCTCATTCTTCTCGCTATCACTTTTTCCCAAACTTTCATACTACATGAGCGACTGTGACATGAGCTTAATTCCTCGACAGTTATTGCAGTCCTGTACATCACCCTTGTTTTTAAAGATGGGCACCAGAGAACTGTTACACCATTCGTCCGTGATCGCCTCTTCTTGCAACAACTTATTAAAGAATAAGGTCAGCCATTTCCATCCATCCGCTTTCAAAAACGTCCATACTTCCACTGGAATTCGATCAGGACCAACTGCTTTACCATTCTTCATATCTTGCACGGCTTTCTTGACTTCATCGATACAAATATCTTTCACAACACCTGTATTTACTGGCACTTTTTCTAACACTCCACTCCACGCATTCTCTTCATTCATCAACTTTTCAAAATACCATCTCCATCTTTCTTTTATGTCCTCATCATTCGTCAAAATCTTTCCCGCTTCGTTTTTAATACATTTTACATGCACAATATCCCTTACATTCTTTTCTCTTTCTTTGGCTATTCTATATAAGTCTTTCTGTCCGTTGGGGCTTTCTAATGAGTGGTAAAGCTTGTCTTGCACCTTGCACAGCGACTGCTTTCTTAGCCTTTCTTTTACACTCCATGTATACACTTCTTTTTATCTCTCTCAGTACATCATCAACACCAGAAACGGTGCGTCAGAGCAATGTTCCACCTCAAAATGATAGATTCTTGTAAACCGTTATTTATTAAACATAGAATCTTGACCATTTCCTCGCTGTATATTTTTGAAGCAGCTATGTTTGTTAGAAATAACCCAGACTTATTTTTAAGGCTTTCTGATGTTGTGGTTCGTACGAGACGAGATGACTATAAAGTCTGTGTTCGGGACTCAAAAACTACAATGATGCGCAATAGTATTTTCTGTACGGCTCCTTTCATTTATAATAAAATCCCTAAGTCTGTAAGAGAATTACCGCATATAATGTTTCAAAGAAAGCTCAAAACCATACTCGCAAACAAATGTTATTATACATTAGATGAATTTATGACCGATAAAAATATAATCATTTAGTTTTAGTTTTTAATTATTTAGCATGCATGACCATTTATTTGATTTAATTATTTATAAGTTATTGTTGTATTAGAGACATTGCATGCCTCAATAGGGTAGAATAGATTGATCTACTATTTAATTATAACTACATCTATTACACAATGTACTTCAAGCAATAAATGAACTTTGAACTTTATCATCACCACTGTCAACGTTCTTCCATTCTTTAAATGCGCACTTTTCATCTTTCAAAACCTTCTGTACTTCATCATTCCACCACCACGTATCCTTATCTATCTTTCCTTTGCCTTTCGTTTCTCCAAACACATTCCTTGCCACATACCGAATACACGTCGCCATTTCATCCCAACACTCATTCACTGACATATCCTCTAAATCCGTAATTTCTATCATTCTATCTACAACTCGTTTCCGAAATTCTTCCGCGCACTCCTTATTTTCCAATTGGTGCCATTTGATTTTGGGAGTGGGCTTCGCCTTGTTCATCACTTTTTTTATTTTTTATTTTACTTCTAAGACCAGTAATCGATGTTGGGAGACCAAATTTTCACCTGGTATGACTTTGCAGTCTTTTACTGTGTTAATATGGTTGGTTAATATGGTACTGAAAATATATTATGAAGACGATAACATATTCAATAGGTACATTGACAAGGACCACTTTGAATCGTCTTGGAATGACAATTAATAAACGATCAATTAATACAGAAGAAGAAGATAATACATGGGCAATGTCTACAAAGTTACTGGTTACTGGTATCGACAAGGGAGTTTTTCACGATCTCATGAAACACAGTAAACCCAATCCTTTGTTCAAGCGTGGAAGTGATAGGGATGTAATTATAGACCGATATCAATATTGCCTTCGTTAAGTAAAATCTTTGAAAACATCATTCTTAATCAGTTATTATCTCAGTTTAACGTTAACGGCCTACAACATAACCAATAAGGATTTGCTAAATGTCGATCAACAGCTTATGCATATTTTAACTTTGAGATTAAGGTTACAACGACTCGTCAAATAAATACAGAAAGAGCGTTATCTCTTTGAAGAGAAGGGAGAAGTCACAGGATGCAATCGTATTCTGTCATATATCTAAATCCTTCGACTGTGTGAGTCGTGCAACATTAATCTCAAAGTTGAAATATAATGGCATCCAAAACCAGGCGAGTGAACTTATAGTCTTATTTATCCAATAACGTCCAAAATGTTAATTTCGGTGGTGAGAGGTCTTCAGGACCAATTATTGATGTAGGTGTAACACAGGGTTCCACACTAAGCCCTTTTTAGGGTCTGAAGCCCACCATGGAAGGATAGTCTAAAGGCAGTATATAAGGCATTAGCCACGGCAATCGCAATAGTCTTACCGGAGTAGCGAAGACAGTGAGCACGAACTTGGCCGGACGGAAGGCACGAAGCACGCGAGAGATGACCTCGTCATAGCTGGACACCGGCACGTTAGATTCGAACGACACATACGAACATGAACGCTCAGGCGTTATGTGGATCGTCATGTAGCATCCCTGAAAGATAACAAGTATAAATTAAAATTTCAAAAATCCCCGACACAAAAAACAACCTGTAAATTGTTTACATTGAGACAATTCCAATGAGTCCACGTCCTCTGTTGTAAGTAGGTGAGGAGTTAGATGTTCTGGAGATACTATGAATCGATCAGACCTGTAGAAGTTTCTCATTATGCGATTATGGAACTTTGATACTATCAAAACAATGATACTAATAGCTTTCAGTTACTATTGATAAATTGGTATTACGGATCGCTGCGATTTCTATGAGCTTCTATCGCTAATTACAATGTGAAGTTGGTGTCAAACTATAACTCGACCAATTTACAAAGTACGATTGTGGTAGGAACCGTGTTCAGCGTACTAAGCATTTAAATACATCGTATATGATTGATTGAAATAATGCCTATTGCTAATCGAAACTGATAGACATTGATTGTATCAAGAGTTCCATAATCGCCCTACAGGTCCATTTAGCAACTAGAAATGAGTTCACGATCTTCAAATAGCTGAATCGATTTTTATGCATGGCTAGAACACTCTCAATCAAATTACCAACAATTCAAACAAAAAACTAAATTGAAATCGGTTTTTCTTTCATAGCTATAATGAGACAGTGAGACATACACAGATACAAAGATACACAAGTTAAACTTATACTTCTGTATGCTTCGAGGGTTAAAAATAATTCAAAATAATCACAGCTTAGTATCCTGAGATTTATCTTAAAATCTCAGGATACACTCTGATCTTTGAAGATGTATGGATAATCACAGTCAAGATCAAAGTAACCCAAAGTCTAGGTCTACTGTGAAAAACTCGTTCTCAATTCGGTTGTATTTCTATGGGCTCAATGTTCAATGAAGTCGGTATTTTTTAGTTCTACACTACATAGGCTTCTTACGTGTACTTGTATCTAGAAATCACGCATCACGGATTCGAAGATGCGGGTAATAATGGTTATCATATTACTTACAGATGGCAAATCTTCCTCTCCCTATTGAAGCAGCATTAAAAAATAATTCCATTAGAATAATACATACCAAAAAATCAGATAACACTAGCAGCAAACTTTAATTTTATGCTCAAAGTCTTAAAATGTTTGATTTCTGGGGTATTGTGCATAGTTTTACATTCTACCAAACAATGACAATTACACATGTTAATCTACCTTGAATCTAAAGTCACAGGGGCCCATTCAGCCCTTGGGTATCGAATCGAACCTTAACCAATTCATAGTGTAAACGGACCGGAAGTTTGACAGAAGCTAAGGGCTGGATACTGGTTAGCTGGTTTCCCTTCCCTAAACAGACCCTTCATCAAAGTTTTGCGTATATGTGTAGGAAATGGTAGATTTTTTTGAAAAATAGACGTGGAAAATTATTTGGAACTGTACCTGTTCTTTGTAGTAATTTAGTTGTTCAGTGCTCAAGCGATATAATATTAAAAATCACTAACTGCTGCCCGCGGCTTCGCACGCATTGTACCTACATAAAAAGTAGCCTATGTTCTTCTTCTCCAAGGTTCCATCTATTTCTATACCAAATTTCATCAAAATCGGTTCAGCGGTTTAGGCGTGTAAACGTAACAAACAGACGGACATACAGAGTTACTTTCGCATTTATATATTAGTAGAGATTATAACTAAACTAAGTACTACATCGATTTGGAAGTTCGGTGACGATATAAATAAATAAATAAATGTTGATAGACAATGCACACAACACCATCAACCCCCAAACTAAGCATAGCTTGTATTATGGTGACCAGATGACTGATATATTCTTATATATTTTGAAATACATACTTATGATAACTTTATAACACCCAGACACAGAACAAACACCCATGTTCATTATTTCGTTTTAATTTTTGTTTTTCAACATCACCAATAGAAAGGTGTCCAATTAGTTCTCATCTTTTGTTTATGCGCAAAAATCTATATTTTCATCAGAAAATATCACCAAAAATCGCGCCAAAAATTTATTTGACGACCTCTGTAGCGCAGTGGGCCAAGATCCGGCTGAGACGCAGATGATCTGGAAGTATTTGTCTCGGGTCTGGGTGTTTTTATGTATAATAAGTATGTATTTACAAAAAAAATAGTATATAAGTCATAGTACCCATAACACAAGTTATGCTTACTTTGGGGCCAGATGATGATGTGTGAACTGTCCGGCATTATTTATTTATTATTTATAAACAAGTAAGACGTTATATGACATAGGTGACTGACAACCTAAAAACATTATCAGTTTTCGTCAGAAAAGTCTGTTCAGCTAGGGTATTGATCAGTAGTCTATTAAATACAAAAGAGTCATAAAAAATCCAGCCCCTGGGTGAATGCTGGAAAATTCATTCTGGGGGACAGTTCAGCCTCTGACTATGAATTGCACAGTGTGTATTACATTATTTACACTTTTTTTTTTTCGTTTTTTTTTTGTTTGGTTTAAGGTTTTTACTTACATCTTTAGCGACCCCGTTCATAGAGTAGCCGCACGGGTCGAACAGGAAATCGTCTATGACCATTCCTGGGATTATGTTGTCGATGCCAGAGTCCTAAAACAAAACAACAAAAAATAAACTCTTGTCATATTTCATATGGCATCTTATGGAATAAATAGCTTCTCATTCATCGTGGTAATGCCAGTGTCTTGGGAACGCTGCTCTCTGGCAGTGATCTGGATAAGTTAAACTATCTATAGATCGTTTTAAACGGTCCTTAGATAGCTCAACTGTTTCACATGTATTTTATATTATTATATTATTATTCTGTACATACTACTTATAAACAAAGTTATATCCAAATCCATTCAGCCGTTACGGCGTTATTAAAACACAAACCACAGTACAAATATGCCGGTTTCCTGACTATGTTTCTTTAACCGTATTAGCGCACGTTCACACGAGCGCGATTTTTTTCGCGAGCCGCTTAAGCGCTGCTTGCTACGCAGGAACTTTTGTATTTACAGTTTATGTCATTCACATAAAGTACATGTTTTATCGATATTAATATACGACCGCACGCTCATCAGCACCCGAATAGAAATCGCTTCGCACACGAGTCGCACATGCGCCATCTCCGCCCCCCCCCCCACGCCGCCCGCCACCCGATAAAGTGGCTGCTGCCTCAGAGCGGACGCGACACGTGCGCTGATGAAAAGCTACGCGAGCGCGACCAGCGCGCGTTGAAATCACGTTGAAATCGTGTCATATGAACATGCGCTTAGAGTACTGGTAAAGCGCACATAAATTTTTCGAACAGAAAACTCCATCGGTGCACGACCGGATTCGAACCCACAACCTTAGGATCGAAAGGCCACTACCACTAGACTATCGGTGCTCTCAATAAATAAACAGGTACCTATAAACAACGATTACTCCCTGTGAGAAAAACAAAAACTACATTTTGGTATAGACATTCTATAAAGTATTTATATAGGGTCGTTTAGGATTCGAACCCACGACGATAGGGTCGGAAGGCGGGACCATTACCACTAGAACAGTGCTCTATATATATATATATATACATACTTATAATACGCGATCGATGATCGATTCAGTTGCCGAAGCACATATTTATTATAGAAACATAATCGTATGTTAAACGGACTATATGTATGAGGTTTTGGTAGTTTATTTTACGAACTACGAAAGGTACAACATACAAAACTACAATTTATGTTTACTATTCTAGTAATATATTCTTTACCCATGCTCGTGGCAGACCGGTGCTCAGGAGCGTCTAAACAATACACTCATATAATCTACACACAAACAATGTAAATGTACATACATAAAATACTTTAATCCACCACTAACATATATAATCCAATGTACATCTAATCTAATTAGTATAATATATTGTTTATCTTATTTTGCTTAACTTCATTTCTGTAACTTTAATGTATATAATGGTGGCAATTCAGTTGGTTCATTTCTAAAATATATTTTAGTTAGTCATAGCATTTGTAAAACCTATTCGGTTGGTACCATCTAACTAAATAAGGAACGTTTAATTAAATTAGGATAAGTTGGTAACAGCAGAATACCAAAGTTTTATTTGACAGTTCTAAACGTAATTTTAGCTAAATTTTTTTAGGTTGGTGCCAACAGAATAGACAACTCCTAATTTTAGAAAGGAAGAGCAAGACCCTCTAACACATATCCATACTTAAAAGAGGATCCCACACCCATGAAATGTATCATATATTAAGTTTTAGAGAAATAAATATTTTATATTTTGTATATACTAGGTTAAGGTAAGTTTAAGGAATCACTTACAAATAAATTTAAGGATATAAATATCATGCCTTGCCTTGTGAGTGAGATATATATATGAAAATCTAGTGTAAGTTCACAAAAATGTTTATTTAATTTAAAAAAAATGCGATAATTATAATATATAACCTTCGATTACATATACCTCTACCTGCCAAACGAGGTCCATATGTATATACAATATAAAAAAAGTAATCGAAGATGAATACGAAAAATAAAGTCGCTGTTCCCACGGTTAGGCTCACTAATGTAAGTAAATATTTTATAGGGCAAAGTATACGCTTCTATAACAAGGTCCCATGCGACGTGCTAGATTTGTCGATTAGCATTTAAAACGTAATAAAGCAGAAGTTGTTTCATAAAGCTTATAATAAGCAAGAAACTCGTGTGGTCTCAACGATTTTTTGCATGATCCTTGATAATTTTGTAACGGATGCCGAGTCGAGTTGGAGCAGATTTTGGCCAAGCTTTTTTCTTATCTAAATAATCTGATGTTTTATAATGTGGTTTTAGTCGGTCTTCTGTCAATCATCTCGTCTGGTGGTTACATATACCAAAAAGTCTTTCAGTGTCCTACGAGTACTTTATAAAATGTGTTAATAGCGATGGTGGGGCTACCTTGATTCTGTAGTGCGTCTGGCATGACGAGCATATAAAATACTTCTTTGCTGTACTACATACTAAAATAACTTAATATTTTTTTTATATTAATTATGTGTATATATTATTATAAGTATCTTGTGTAGATTGTTTTACCTATTATTGTATTTTTGATCATGGACCCAATTGTTGTCTGAATAAATAATTTATAATTATCATTATTAATTAAGTTTTAAAATTTGCCAATCGACAAATCTTGCGAGGAAGTTGCTGCTTCGGATACAGATAGGCTGACTTCTTACCCTGGTGGCCTGAGCAGCATCCTGAGAGCAGGCCCTGGTGAAGATGTCCATGACAGCGGGGTCCAGGTCGGACATGAGGATCTCAATGGTTTGGTCGGGCTCCGAGGATACCTGGCGGATGTCAACCTCGTGCTGTTCCTTTTCCAGTGCGTCCACAGTGCCTGGTGGACAGAATTAGTTGGGATTCTTGGCTAACACAGACGGATTTAAAAAGTATCTTAGTTTGTATAAGTTAGTAGTAAAACTCGAGTGATAAAATTCATACTCGTAGGTATCTTAGGAGACCGACGACAGTTAAAGGTTGCAATGAAAGAATGACTGATTATTACGTTTTAAAACCAAAATAACATATATTTTATTTTTATAAAAATACGAAATTTCGTTAACTTGGTCTTTAACACATGACAGAATTTTTATTGGTTTACAGTAATTTAATTGTATTTTTTTAAGTGTTTATGATTGGTACCTTATAACTCCGTCTTTTATCTTTTTTTATGTGAAAGGATATACTTTACGATTGGTCGCTTAGAAATGTCATCAAAATTGGTTCAGTAGATGATTTTTAAATCAAAATAGCTAGAAATAAAATGTGTTCGAGATTTTTTAAGTGATATAAAAAGCGGAGAATATGGAACAAACGTATCCGGTTCCGTGTTTGTAGATATTAGAAATATTTACGACTACATTCATTTTTTACAATTTATATTTCTTCATATTTAGGTTCAACAATAAATAGCCGATCATTAATTAAAGTTCTTGATCAGGAACTCCGATTGCACGCGAATCTTGGTCATTCTTCGCCTTGTAAGTCGCATTTGAAACAAAAGCGTGGAACGATACAATGGCCGAAACGTTTTAAATGATACTTTTCAACAGGTATGTTAGGCGACCTACCTTCCAGCGGCAGTAGCGTGTACAGGTACCAGCAGTCCTGATCCGGTCCCATGATGTATGCTCGTCCGTCTCCGAAGTACGAATCCAGCAATTTCACCTGAAACAGAAACGCCAACTTTGAAGGAAGGGTACCTCGTGATTGTATATTTTTAAATAAACAGTTTTTAATTTCATTTGTCGGCCATCTATAAACATTTTTTACTTTTTGTGACTGTGCAATTTAGAGTTGTTGCTTACCATATAAGGCAGTTAATGATACAAGTCGTGAAACGCCACTTTTTATGCGTTTTCCATTCAGTATTAAATTTATGTAACTTTCGTGCAAACGAACGTGTATCCTAATAAAAACCCAATACAAAATATAGGTAAGTATTCCATTAGCATGCATAGATAATATATTAAAAGCAAGGGCCCAAGTGTTGATCCCTGATACACTCTCGTTTAGACTACAAATATCTGCGATGCGGGCAATCTTATTCTTGACTCTTAATGACTATCGTAATTAGCAAGTGTCTGATAAAATGTTAATGTAACATTTATGATCCACTTATGAACCACTCGACTGGTACCTACATAAAAGTAGCCTATATACTTTTCTAGGTCAGACTAAAGTTTCACCCGTTTTTTTTTATTTATTTTAAAACATCTAAGCAAACATTCACATAAAAAAAAGGATTTGCTATCATGCTATCTGCACCCAGCATAATAGATATCATGTACTCTGAGTATCTGCATAAATAACGGTCTAAGCATACGATCAAAAGCCTTTTCGAAATCCATGATTTTGTAGAGGTTTAAATTATCGTCTTTCTTTGTTGGATTTTATATTTTAATTACTTTCTTGCAAGAACGGAAAGATAGATAAGAAGCTAAATTATTTGTCTATATTACCGGGCTTGACAAAGCCGGGAAAGTTATAACAAGTATATTGTAGATTCCCCAAGCCGCAGAATCATGTGTTTGATGAATGATAGATTAACATTTGAACCCAAGTCCACTGGCATACGAGACGCTGCTCTGACGTAGGTAGCGGGACATTGAAAGTACCTCGCTAAGAGTGGGGCCTCTTAATCAGCAGCCGTAACCGGAATGACCCCGATTATCTTCAGCGAGTTAACACTATCAGTTTTGCGAAATTGTGTAACACAGTACACGCACTACGTATACATATTATCTTACGTATACCTACGTACCAGGTCATTAGACGAGATACGAATCAGCTTTTGTTTGAGAAAAATACTTTGTATGTTCTACGACATGTCGATTTCCTCACGATGTTTTAGAGTTCCGTTTTTCGAACAGAAAAAGGCCATTGGTCGACGACCGGATTTGAACCGACGAACATAGAAACGGAAAGCGGGCTATTACCACTAGACCACCACTGCTCTCTACCAGTGACTTTTGAGCTGGAAGCGTTGTTCGCGAACTGTCCTGGTTGACTGTAAATTTTAACCTCTCAAAAAGGTCCTTTAAAAACTGTGGCGTGTGTGATCTGGATAACGTGTAACTTTTATTACTTTTTTGGCCTACCAATAAATGACATACGACTTATGTAGTCCTTACCTACTGAAACTAATACTCCCTATGTATCAGTGATCATGATCAACTCCGGTGAGGGTGCTAAATTCTAAGGCATCCATCATGTAGTCCTTGCACGTTAGGTAACTAACGCTCAGTATTCAAAAAAAATGTCACTAATAGAAAAATACGTCCTTGCATAGATCATCTAATGCTACATTTCCATGCTTGCCAAGCGTCGGCAAACGTCCACAAGCACAAACGTGTAAAGAGGGCGTTTGGCTTGTAGACGCTTGTCTCCGATCCGGTCTAGTGTCGGTTTTTTGACACAGATCAAAGGGCGCTTGCGGCAAGGGCTTGCGACACATTCACACGTTGGTGCGAGTTTAGTAGCCATTGTGATCTCGCCACGAGTGCTCGTTTGTTTGAAAGCCAAAAAAGATGAAATATAATTACGTTTTAAAAACTAAAAAGAAAACCGACTTCCTTGAATGAAATTTGAGCCTATAATACATTTTTAGTGGAAAGTAGATGTATTTTGTATATATATAATATGGGTAGGCCAAATATACGCACCGCTCCAATAAGACAGCGAGGTATCGAAGGACACGAAAACATCATCGATATATAAATTTTTTAGGTTTTCGTTGATTTTTCAGCTCAACCGATTTTGATAAAATTTTAATGGGGCCACCTGTGAAGTATACCCACCCTTTCAAACAAAAAAAGCATTTTCCAAATCAGTTCAGGCGTTTTTGAGTAATCAGTGAACATACATAAAAAAAATGAAAAAAATGATTCCGACGAATTGAGAACCTCCTCCTTTTTGATGAAGTCGGTTAAAAATAGATAAAATATAGAAAAAATTGATACCTAAATAAATAAAGGATAAAAAAAAGTTTATTAAACAAAACGCAATAGCCGATACAAGTTCGGTGTCCGTCATGCTTGGGTGTACGTAGTACACTGACGCATTCACAAGCATGTAAACGACTTCCAAATGCAAAGCGAGTTTTGTGGACACTTGCGGCTTGTGGACGTTGGTCGACGCTTGGCAAGTATGGAAATGTAGCATAAGGTGCTTAAAGTGTTTTGTTTCGTCATTAAATAACGTCACGATAGCAGGGAGTCGACGTTCTCGCGCAAACTCCCGCGAAACACGTATTGCACGACTGCACATTTCACCAATACCGTGCCAGCGCAATCACGACGTCACTGAATCTCACCTCTGAATCAAAGTTGTCGTGCGGCTGCAACTGTGCCTGCGGGCGTGCGAACTCGCGCCGCGAGTAGAACACGTTGTGCACGCACGCGTGGCCGGCCACGTCCCGCGCTAACGCCAGCACGGCTCGCACGCACCTCAAGGGAGTCGTCGTGCCGCACGTTTTCAGGATAAACCGCCGACGCGACACGAACATGCTGCTTTCGCTGTAGAAGATGGAGAAAGAAAAATTTAGAATTTGTCTAGTAATGCAAGATTGTTAAGTTTTGTTCCCTAGCTTGGAGGATGTAGACCGGAACGTTACCTAAACGTATAATGCGTGAAAGTCATTCTTGTGTGTCTAGAAAACAATGAGTTATGCTGCATGTTTATTTCTAAATTAGAGCACAATGCATAAATGCAAACATTCGATTAAAATAATGCTATTTGTTCGACTAGAGCATTGTAGATTAGGATGACTAATTGGAACAATTTTATGTATGGTATAACTAATGCCTAACTAATTAACCACGCGTACAGTAAATAAGTAAATATTTTTTTTCAGAAAATGTAGGTAAATAGTTTTTATGTTTATTATACAAAAATATTTGTCCTGCTTGCTAGAATTAAATGTATAACAGAAAGCTATCTATTAGTGAATTAACTGTGAAAAATATATTGTTGAAACATCGACAAAATAGCAGTGTAAATACCAAGCAGAACTTGTTGCCAGATTTTTCTACTCTAGGCGAGGAACTGACGAATAAACGGTGCATATACACCCAATGATAAAGCGATACAAAATAACTATAAAGTTTCTATTAAAACGAGCTTTTAGACAGACAAAACTTATTATTAGACCTGCCAATCCAAGATAAACATTTTATGTGGTATCTTCAGGTCATGAGACCAAAATGTTGACCTCTGATAAAATTCACACGGCTGCGTTAAGATAACCTTATCAGTCAAGAAGTTCGGACAAGGAAACATATCAAAGTATGTAAGAACCTAACCCGACCTGATGTGTACTTGAACCAAACAAAGCTTTGCAAAGGCTGAAAAGATTTTATTTTTGACACTACAAAATCATTTCAAGTCAAAATCTTAGTCAAAACATATTTTATTCAATACAATCACAAGAATAACTTTGAAACGTCTCACATACTAAGTGAGTTTAGGTGGCAATTCCTCCTAACCCAAGCTCGAGAAGACTGGCAAGAAACTCGTCCTCCTAGCGCTCTTTTGCATGATTCATCTTAAAACACCTAAACTACGAAAAACAAATACTCGTACATGAAAGTACATTTCAGTTATGTCGGTTAACTGTCTGAGGGTAGAAGCAACATGAGGCATTTTTATAAATGCTTGCATTCTTATCAATAATATAGTCATTTATTTTATATATTTGTATTTGTATATTTGTAATCATATATTAAAATATATTTTAAAGTTACGATCTTGTTGGTGAAATGAAACTCAAACGTTCTGCAAGCAAGGTAAAATATCTTGGATGGGAAAATTTAT
Source organism: Lampropteryx suffumata (assembly GCA_948098915.1). Taxonomy (NCBI): domain Eukaryota; kingdom Metazoa; phylum Arthropoda; class Insecta; order Lepidoptera; family Geometridae; genus Lampropteryx; species Lampropteryx suffumata. The sequence goes on along the minus strand of OX402564.1, from coordinate 2,711,930 downwards.
TTCCGGTATTATTCCTTGCGTGACAACAGCTGTAAAACCCCATAACAAATTAAATAAGGGAACTAATTGAGTCATCATGGTAAGTAGTGCAGTAGTTTTCCTACATTACTACGAAGGAGGGTGAATCATAATAAAAGTCACGAGTCTTCAGTCCAGAATACCAATTTCATCAAGCAGTTGTTCTCAAGTAATTACGTTTTAAAAACTAAAAACAAAACCGATGTAGTTGAATATAAGTGAGTAATGAATGAGGTAACAAACATATTTAAAAAATGCCACCGATGATCCTCTTAGCAGTCGGTTAATAATGTTTTTATTTTACCCTTTTTAGTAGATACTTTATCATTTTTCGAAATTCGTAAGCACCACAAGAAAGCCAACTTGGACTTAGTTTACTTGGATGAGATATTTTTCCCAGCTATTTTGATTTTAAAAATACTACTGAACTGATTTTGATGAAATTTCCATGGGCTCAATCGGAAAGTATATCCTTTCACATAAAAAAGATCAAATCTGTTCATAAATAACGGAGTAACGAGGTAACAACATAAAAAAATTCAACCGAATTGGAAAAGGTTAACCTTTTTTTGTTGAAGTCTTTTATATATGACAGTGGAATCGTCACAATCTCAAAAATCATGTACATGAACGTGCAAGTAGATAAGTGCATATAATATCCTAATGTCTATATTTTAAGTTCAAATCTTAAAAGCTCCAAGATCGTTTAACGAATTTGTGTCAAAACGGGCTGAACTTCAATCAACAACATCCTGTGGCCCTGCCAGGGATTAGTAGCTGTTACCGGTCAATTTGCCGATGATTTATTTATAGCCTGCGCGTGCGTACTTCACGTGTAAGGGATCATGTTTGTCTCATCACATGTATCTATAGATGAGTGGGTTATATTGAGTAGCACGTGGATAACGAATGTACAAATCCTAGCGGCTCCTTTAGAATCTTCTGAAGCTGCCTTGATACATTTATTGCATTTTCATTTTGACGACCTCTGTGGCGTAGTGGCCTAGGCTCAACCGAGACGCAGAAGATTGTATTTACATAATATATATCTTAGGTGTGGATACACTTCGTTGCATTAGGCAACAGGCAACTTTCATCCATTAAATAAGGCACAGAACGCAAAACAACATGCCTCGCAGAAATTATCAGCCAATTCCTTTCTTCGAAATTACAGGTATGCAAGTCAGACGACTCGGTTAAGGGGCCGGTTTTTGGCATCTCATCAAATTATCCCAGAATAATGAAAGTTGGTTGTTTTTTAAGGAACGACTTGACCAGTAAAACGTGATGGAGCTCTCGTTATGCAACTTAATGTTTCTTGAGAGCTTCATTCTGTTACTCGGGAAAAGAATGATATATTTAAATAAATAACACCCACCAAGTCACATTCAATAACAATCACACACTGCTAACATCACACAAAGTCTGAACTATATCTGTTATCATCAATTACTATTCAACACTTGTATTATGTCCTAATCAGACCTTTTGGAGAACAAGCGTTTGATACATTACCAGACGGTCGATACCTTGTTTCCGCTTGTACTATGTATGTTGTTATGTACGTACTGGTTGAATGCTCATCATGTTATGGAAGTCATGTAAACAACTGCTATTGTCTGTCAACGGATCACATCAATGCTTGAAACTAAATATTCCAGCCATGGCTGTCTGCAGGCTGACAGAGGGTAAAGTGGAACATAGATAATGGCCTCAATTCTGTTGGCACCAACCTAACTAATTTTAGCTAAAATTAGGTTTTGAACTGTCAAATTAACCTTTGGTATTCTGCTGTTACCAACTTATCCTAATTTTATTTTATCTACCTTAATTAAGCGTTCCTAATTTAGTTAGATGGTGCCAACCGAATAGGTTTTACAAATGCTATGACTAACTAAATATATTTTAGACAATTCCTAACTTTACTCTATTACCCCGACCACCCCGACTGAGCTTGGATGGGTACTTACAGTAAGTATATTAATTTTCATCAAGACTACAACACCTCTATTTTTATGAAGCACATAATCTATTTATATGAAGCCATGGGCTTGCTTGCAGCATGCGCTTATTCTACTACTGCGGGCTATAAATAAATTATTTATTTTTATTACTATGTCTTTCTTATAGACTTTTGACGTTATATAAAACTGCAGTTGCAACTGTTGAAACAGAACACATATACAAGATATACTTACAACATTGACTGACCTGTCAGCTCAATTGGTAGTAGCTCTTCCTTTTGCGCTGTACGCTGTGGGTTCTATCCCCTCCCAGGATGAACATTTGTATTGTGAACGTATGTGTTTGTTATGTGTCTGGGTGTTATAAAGTATCTTATGTATGTATTTAAAAATATATAAGTATTCTATTAGCTATGCTTAGTTTGGGGCTAAATGGTGTTGTGTACATTGTCCACCAATATTTATTTATTATTTGATACATTGCACGCTTTGCTACCCAAATCAACTACGTTTTTCTTAGTATATTCTATAAACAAAGGCAATAAACAGAGTACAAACGAGAGACCTACCTATCGTATGAAATCAATGTATATCAATGTACAAAGGCATTCCGTTTACAGATAAACTGACATTGCAAATATTAACATATCAATATTGTCATATCTGAATACAATAATTATAATGGAAAGCTTTAGTCAAAATGATATATGTATATGAAATTTGTTTATTTGTAGCTGTGCGTCATAATAAAACTAACCGTAGTATGGTTACTTAGAAGTGCTTTACTCGTCTTATTTTATTTTGGGATGTGGCAATAAAACTAGCAGCTTCTAAATAGACTCACAATTCCCTGAATCACAACTTGAAGCGTATCTGCCACATTAGGAGTATTTACAAGTACAACAGAAAACTTTACTTTTCTATCTTGCTCAACTTTTAATCCATTACAAAGCTATGGTGTCGTCACTGGGCAACAACTTGAAAACTTTGTCGTTTTTGAGTGGTAGATATAAAATTTTAAAATATTTACTAAGTATATGTGTTTGAGAAAGTTTACGGAAAGGTCTGTGAACACTAAACAAGCGGCGTGTTATGAAAATGTTTCAGACTGTAGTGTCTTTGGTTTCATAACAATAATGTTTACAAAATGTCGGGTGTCGCTTCTGTTTCAATAGATCATCAAAATTAAGTTAAAATTAAGGAAATAGTAACACGTTTCCGGAGTTTATGCCTCGAAAAACGATACAAAAACCCCGGAAACATGTTACGATTACTAGATAACGCATAATCTTTTTTAGGTCCATGTAACTGTGCTGAAATATCGGAAAGCAGTAAAGCCCACATTGTCATGGTAAATATATCATTTTGAGTGAAAATTTTGTTCTAAACCATGTTAGTTTAGAAAGTTATACCTATGAGTGTGACTAATTGGCTAGCACCCCAACTTGTATAAATCGCTCGCGTTCACCATTCTTCTGAAGTTTACCTAAGTATTTCAGACAACTCAAGCGAGTAAAGCTACAACTTCTAATTTGAACCTTCTAGCAGTGAAAGGGGTTAATTTCTCTAGCTAAACTTGGATAACTTGGAACGCCTTCGTAGCTTCGTCTACTTTACATATTTTATAGTTTACGTAAACTTTAAAACGGAACCTTATCTTTCAGAAAATTAGGTCGCCGTCTCAGCAGGGATTGAAAATCTGTTTAATTTTACGTCTGAAAGCCAACCTTATCTCTTGATAAATTAGGTTGTTTTCCCTTTGTTTATAAGTTGTACCAAACAACGTAGCTGTTCTAGAATGAGACTTGCGGTTACTGCGTCATTGCCTGTTGAATGCAGCGAACCGCGCAGGTGCCGAAGTGAATCGATCGAGGATGGACGGCCTCTGGGATTCATGCACTATGTCACAGAAGAAATTACAGATACCTACTTTATTCCAGCAGCAATTTTCAACGACATGCTATGGTATATTGGAGCTTTAGGCAGCGCGTGTCAGTTCATTTTCATTTGGCAAAACTTTCAGCTCCAATCCTTGTAGGTTCATATCTACAATTGCTCGCCGAGCGATATTGACTCACAAAACAGCGTGATAAAGCCCATTTCATATTCTACGCCGACATGGTGTCTTGCTATTTTTAATTTAAAACTACCCCCTCTACCTCCCCAGTCTCTATTGGAAGGGTGTAGGGGTGGTACGACTTTGCTGGCGGATTTTTCGCATGCGAATTTGATTTACTAAGCTGTATCGAACGGCAGTGTTTACTGTACACTCAATTGAGTTTGCTATGAACAAAAATAAGATAGGTATTTGCCTTCAATGGTTGTTGTATGTGAGAGATACTATTTTTGCTTGTATCCTTTACATAATACACAGTTATAAGACACTAGATCGATACTAATAAGTATCTAAGAGTGTTAACATCTTTAAAAGGTTAACAACAAATGTGGGTGTTGCAAGTCATGATAATAATTAAGGTTATCCGGTCAAGTGTAATCACAAATTGGGGTCGTATTTGATGTCCTCGTTATCCTGGTTTTGTCCTCTGAACTACTCCTTGGTAATCGTGTCAAGTGCGAGTATTTGGTCAGTCAGACTCACTACCTACCTAACTACCTCGTATATGCAAATAAATCTGTTCAAGCCATGTTGGCATAAAATTTGCCCCTTAGAAAATACGGAGTCAGTCATTATAACGACCAGTGGGTGCTCAGAAATTATTGGCAACTACAACTACTCGATCAGCATCAGCACATGCTTGGCCCATGTGCCCACTGTTTATTTTGATTTCGTGATAAACTGCGGGAGTTTTGTTTATAAATTAAAAATGCCGACTTTTCACTGTTATGGACCTTGTGTGTTTAGGAGACTGGACTCTTTTCTAGGGTTTTTATAATACGCCACCATTCGTAGGTAGAATCTGGTAGTACATTTTTGTATTAGAAACTGTCTTTTCTGATTGTTTATTTATTTATATCAGGCATTATTAGTATTCATCGAGTAATACGAGTCCATTCCAGTATTTTTTTTTTATTCAATACAGTCACAAGGATTTGAAACGACTTACAGGTGAATTTAGGTGTCAATTCCTCCTAACCCAAGTCCGAGAAGAATCAAAGTCAAGTCAAAGTCAAAAGATACTTTATTCAATACAATCACAAGGATCACTTTGAAAGGTCTTACATACTAGGTGAATTTAGGTGCCAATTCATTCCTAACCCAAGCCGGAGAAGAACTGGCAAGAAACTCGTCTTGGTCCTAGCGCTTTTTTACATGATCCATCTTATAACTACCTTAACTACGAAATACTAATACAAGAGAGTTTATAAATTTCAAGTGTGTCGGTTAACTATCTGACGGCAGAGCGACATGAGGCCATGCATTCTTAACAGTAATATAGTAATTTATATTATAATAAGCTTTCTTCAAAAGACTACCTTTTATTTATGCATTAAATTTCTTAATAGGTAGTTTAGTAAATGGACTAGAAAGTCGCCTTGGTGCTTGCTATATCGATGTAGTAAGGACATTAAAATTTAATCGAGAAGGTCATAGTCATAGCTAATTTATACGATTAGTTATCGTATCGGTTCTCAACTGTAATGATAATTCTACAGTAATAAACTAAATTTAATTTAAACGTTTCCCTGCAAAGAGCGAGACAAGGCTTAAATTCGCGGGACCTTCAAACTCAAGGTGATCCAGGTTTAAATTGCAGGATAGTAGTTTTATTTGACTTCCATAAGACGCGATACAAGGATAGTCGATACAAGGATCACTCATCCTTGTATAGACTATAAATGTGTGACTTTGACTTGCGAATCTATTTAGCATGCCGCTCACCGATCTTAGGTATAACCTCATGTCACACTCATCCAAAGATAGATAAATATTGGTAGACAAACCACACAACACCATCTAACCATAGCTTGTAATATAGGAACCAGATAACACCCAGAACAAACAGATTAAACATCTACGTTCATCACGCAAATATTTGTCTTGGAAAGGGAATCGTACCCTCCATCTACGGCGCAAAGGGCAGATACCTATTGAGCTGAGACCAGATTGTTGCACCCTTTTTTTTATATTATGTAGCACTACATATTCTTGCCGGTTCTTCTCGGGCTTGGGTTAGGAGGAATTGGCACCTAAATTCGCCTAGTATGTAAGACGTTTCGAAGTGATCCTTGTGATTGTATTGAATAAAGTATCTTTTGACTTTTTGACTACATTTTTTATGGTAGTAAAGTCAGAATACTTATAGCATTAATTTTGGAAGTCGCTGCAATATGAACCACTTCCCAAAAACAGTGTAATAGTCTCCTAGGCCTTGCAAACCTTGTAATAATTTGTAAGACTTGTAAGATTGTAATTCAAATACCAAGGTCAAGCGAACAAAAACCGGTTCTCCTAAAATACTAATATGTTTTTGTTACATAAGTTGTACAATGAACTGATGATGTCATCCGTGGAGATTGCTTGAGGTAAGTTGAAATGCGTTCGGCTTTTTACTTTATGTAGGTCAAGATAAGGCACGTATATAACTAGTGGCGCTGCGAGCTGTAGCTGTAGACCTCGCGAACATTTTTCGAAATGACTGAAATATAACTAAAACTAAAATGTTGTTTTTTTTTTCATTTTCAAATACTGAATCGACAAAAAAAATCTATATAGCTATAGAACCTGCTCACAAAATTTCACGAGAGTCGGTTGAGAAATGCGACCTGTAGAGGAGAACATCCGGACAGATAGACATACGAAAGCATTTTCGCCTAAGCTGAAACTGTCTGTCTGTCTGTCTGTCTGTCTGTCTGCCTGTCTGTCTGTCTGTCTGTCCACACTTAATAAGATTTCTTGCTCGCAGACTATTATTTTTATCTTGATAAAATTTTGCACGGTAATACGTATTAGTGGCCCTTAAAAAGTTATGAAATGGAAGCTTAAAAAAATGTAAGGGGAGGTAAAGTGGGGTTTTTTTTGTTTTTCGTTTCATACCATCCCATCGTTGGATAGGTCTTTTAAAGATACTACGATACGAGGATTCTTGAACAGATTTTCGATACAGATATTTGTTTAATAAATATTAAACTATGTTGTAGTGTAGTGGCCATGTTTTGTAGATATCAGTGTCCGTCATGCAACGTCCGGCATTTTCTATATCAATAGTCGTATCCATATTATGATCTTTATACCCAGATGTCATTATAGTCTTGTCACAGGTAGAAAACGTAGTTTACACTACACTCATCATGAACATGAGTGTAGACTAGGGCATGCAATTATCGAAACTTTTCGATAATCGATAATGCGATTTTTATCGGGTTTTTTTTCGATAAAAACCGACAATTACCGATTTATATAAGAAAAACAGAGTATTTATATAAGAAAAACAGAGATTTAACAGAGTTTCTGTTCTGTGCCTGAGAAGATTCAAGCTTCTCAGGCACAGAACAGCTAGATAAACTCTGTTAAAATTCAAACGTTATATAAACCCGAAAACTTCTCAATGGTTCTCGAATGAGGAAAATCGGAAAATTCTGTGTTGAAACGGGATATAACTTCTAAAACTATCATGGTTTTGAACATAATTTTCACTCAAAACAGGTCATTTTTATACGAGTTTTTCTGCCCATAATATCATGGTAAATATCCCGTTTTGAGTAAAAATTTTAAAAGAGATGATTCTTATTAAAGGCCTCTTGACCCCGATAAACCGATGACTACGTGAAATCAGTAGTGGCACCCTTAAACTTTTCCCCCATAATTTAGTAAAAACACTTCAATGAGCCACCGCCTGGTCGTCAAGTTGGCCTGGATGAAACCTCAAGCTTCGCCAGTCGCTTCAGAATCTTGGAGTGCAATGCGCATGCGTGATGGAAACCACCTTGACCTTACCCTCTCACTGTCTAAGTTATTGTTTACTAGTAGAACGCCACGCGACTTCGTTCGCGTACAAACATTTGCAACCCATTCGTCCCTTTTCGGGACAAAAAGTATCTTATGTAAATTTAGTACATAGATAGGTTTTTAGCTGGAGTACCAGCTAAAAACCTATCTATGTACTAAAATTCAACAAATCGATAGATGTTACGACGTAATAATATTAACAATAAGAAACATCAAAGCTCGCATTTATAATATTAGTAGGAGTCTGTGGCATATGGAAGTTAGTTGGTGTGAGAGATTGGAGACACAATAAATAAATAATCCCGGACATTTCACACAGCATCATCTGGCCCCAAAGCAGAGCTTGTGTTATGGGTACCACATGACTGATACTTATATACTTTTTTTTTTACCGACTTCATCAAAAAGGAGGAGGTTCTCAATTCGGTGGAATCGTTTTATTTTATGTTCACCGATTACTCGAAAACCTGAACCGATTTGAAAAATTCTTTTTGTGTTTGAAAAATTATACTTATCGAAATCGGTCGAGCTGAAAAATCAACAAAAATCTAAAAATTGTATACATCGATGATATTTTCGTTTACTCCGATGCCTCGCTGTCTCATTGGAGACAGATTGGCTATATATATATATATATACAAAATACATCTACTTTCCACTAAATATGTATTATAGGCTCAAATTGCATTCAATGAAATCGGTTTTCTTTTTAGTTTTTAAAACGTAATTATTTGTAAATACATACTTACGTACATATACATAGAAACACCCACACCCGAAATACTTGCAGATCATACAAACATGTATGATCCCGCGTGTCCCGCGGCGGGTATCGAACAATGGAGCTAAGCCGAACCAGATGTATGAACCTGCATAGCATTAATAATCTACGTAAATTGAAGATGGTAGGTATAAATAAACTACATACTGGTAGATAGACTGTTACGCCGCGCCGCCACCCCTCCGCCCTCAAGTTAGACATGGTATTGACGCCGTGTTGGTACTATACCTATTTTAGGGGTTGTGTTAGCTATAGAAGTGATTGTAGAACTTTTTTATCGATTTATTGACCGCACTAGTATCATTCGGTTGGTTAACTAAGCTATGCCATTAGGGCGCAACAATAACATACAACGCGAAATCGGCTCAAGCCCGAAAAAGCTTCATCTATAAAGTGAGAAAGGATTACTTATTTATTGACAGCTGCTGCCCGTGGCATCGCACGCGGGGTACCTTCATAAAAAGAAGACTATGATGGTATAGGTAATTAATTATATTTAGTTTATATATTACTAGCTGTCCCGTTCGCGATTTCGTCCGCGCATTTTAATGAAAGATAATTTTAATGACTTAATTGTGTAATGCGCGCACAATGGCAACTGCCATAACCTAACAAACCGAACGTCGTCAATGGTGTATCAAACTGAATCCATATATCTAAAATCTTAATTTATTTTTATTTGCCAAAATATATTTATTTATTTATAATTTTTTTTATAGTTGTTCTGCTATTCGGGGCGGCGACAAACCCAACAAATCAAAACTCATGAAAATCGGTCCAGCCGTTCTCGAATTATAAATGGTGTAACTAACTTTGTTATATATATATATATATATTTAACTGTATTACTCTATTAGATCTGTATTAGTAATTTCCTCTTTTCTCTTTTTCCCCTTTTGTACACTTCATACCTACCCATTCGTTTTTAATATCTTTAAATCCCAAGGTTACTTGGAAGAAAACCCTTTTTAGGGTTAACATTTATGTAAATAAATGTTCTGTGTACAATAAAGAATAAGAATATGTTCATCCCCATGATACAATCTATCGCTGTACAAAATTCTATAATATTCCGCTCTGCTGTTCAGCCGTGGAGAGGTAACAGACCTCTCCACGGCTAGAAACAAAAAACAGACACATTTTTGACAAAAACAAAAACAGAAATGCTCACGACCGTTTAATCCCCGAGCTCGGTGTAGTAGACACCTCATCACCTTATTTATTGACCGAGCGAGCGCGAAGCGCGAGCGAGTGTCTCAGTTACAGCTTAGGCAAAAATGCTTTCGCATGTCTGTCCGAACGGCGGCGTGCCGCCGGTGTCTGTCCGGATGTTCTCCTCTACGCATCGCATTTCTCAACCGATTCTCGTGAAACTTTGTGAGCAGGTTCTATAACGATATACTTAGGTACTTAGTATTTTTTTTCGATTCAGTTTTGGTTTTTTTTTTCAAAATGGCGGAGATATGGGGGTTGAAAACGTAAAAAAGTTATAAATCTGTCATTTCGAAAAATGATCGCGAGGTCTACAGCTCCCAGAGCCACTAGTAATACCTAGTTTAGAATGGATGGTGAGATGTGGTACTCGTAGTTCCCGCAAAAAATGATAAAGCAATCTAGTCATGCGATGTCTTGTGATTTAATATTTCACAGTCTGGGTGGCACGACCCCTTTCCACCCCAAGCCCAACCCCTTTACCTGTCTCTCAAATTACCTACCTGATATTACCTAGCCATCAGACAAAATTGGATGAAACAGGCAGATATAACTCCTGTAAGGTTATATTGAAATTATGGAAGTCCTATCCCTACCTGCGTAACATGAACCGTATAGCACAGAACAAATTAACAGGCCTGCTTCTTATTGTGTCACTAGTTATTTTCAACCAGTGTGGTGAAAGGATTAAAGTGCGCCTCAGAGGCACAGAGGCACATTCGTGCACTTGGCACATGTCTTCCAACTTTTTATGTTCTATGACATGCCTGTTTCCTCACGGTATTTTAGAGTACTGGTATACAGCACATACATTTTTCGATTACGTTTTTATAAAATCCATTGGTGCCCGACCTGTTTCGAACCGACAACCTTAGGATCGGAAAGCCACTACCACTAGACTACCGGTGCTCTCAATAAATAAACAGGTACCTTTAGACAACGATTACTTCCTGCGAGAATAACATAAATTAAATTTGGGTATAAACGACCACGGTTTGAAACGATGGTTTAAAACAGATGTTTTAAACCGATTAGATCGTGGTATCATACCAAATTTCGCATGACCTTTAAACGCCCTTGGTAGACAGGCTTGCCCAGCAAACCCCGCTGGCAGAAGCGGTGGTTTAAAACTTGTTTCAAACCAACTAGCCGCTTGTTTAAAACCACGCGTACCACAATCGCGCCGCTGCACGCACCGAGCGCGGACGTATTGCGCGCACGCACCGAATTATGGAAAAAGAACGTGAGGTTATCAATTAATTCATTGAATTATTTAGAGACCTAACCTGTCTCTGGGACTTAACGTGTAAGGAGTACAAAGACTACACCAAAAAAAATGTTTTTTCTTCTTCAAATGCACACAAAAGTGCAATACAAACTCCAAACTTTAGAAGTTTTGATAAATAAAGAGCCAAGGCGTCTTTGTAAATTGTAATAGTGCATTACAAGCATTCTGTACACGTCTATTCAGCACGAGCGTTTTAAACACACTGAAGTTTGGGGTTTGTTTTAAACCGTGTAGACAGAAAACGTTCTACCAAGGTCACCTTGGTAGAAACTGTGGTTTCAAACCGTGTAGCGCATGCTTAACATACATGTTATTGAGAAAAAAGTTCCTATTGGCGGACGCGTTTGTCGCGTTTGTTGTTTAATTGCCATGCTAGGGGTATAAGTGTTTTCAAGGTTATAGTTAAGCTCGCATTATGATAATAATATACTAACGTTAATACTTTTGAAAGTATTACGTGGAGTTGCAGCATGTTGTTATACGAAGGTCGTATTAAAACTACTGAGGCACTATCTGGCACTATTGAGGCACTACTGAGACTATCAATTAATAATTCCCCATTCTCTACTTAATACAATGTACCAAATATAATGAACAAAAATAATAACGTAAAGTCGTGTCTTTGAAAGACTTTCCTCAAGGACGTGCATGGCGAAATTGGAACTTTTGACACTATCAAAGTCTGTCTATCAGTTTCGATTAGTAAAGCATTATTTCAGTTTGATTGTAATAGAATCAGTTTTGACAAGATGGACTAGTATTACGTACATTCGGTTTTTATCTTAGACCAAACAAATATAAGGATTGAGTGCCGCGAACAACCTAAGTGAAGCTTCAAAACCGTGCTCCGTGCATGTAAATACACGGGCAGATATACACCCCAACCATACTCCCAACCCTGCATACTTTCGTGTGGTGAACACGGTTAAAATTGCAGCAAAAAAAAATGTCACGTTGTTACTTTTTATTAACTTTTCAATAATACGTTTTTAGGTTATTTGGATAACGGAACGACATCGAAAGCACTTGACCTAAAGCGTGAAGAGTTTTGTACAATATTTACTGGACGACGACATGCATTAAGAGCATGATTGAGGTATATATGGGTGCGTGAATTAACACAGAGGAGCACGGTTAAGAGTCACTTTGGATAGTGGCTCTTCGTCTTTATATTTATTTGGTGTCTATTCATATGACAGCATGTCTGACAATCAACATCAACCTTCCTTAATATTAATTCATCAATTGTAACTGAAAGCTAAAGCAAAGTTAGAATCATGGTATGGCATGGGTCATGGGATGGTTTAGCCATGCATGACACACCAAAGTTACTTTCGCCAACCATTGCTAGGCTAGTTGTGAGTTGTAATTAAATGTTCATACAAAACAGAAACAACACACTTTTTTAAGGACACCATGTTACAAAAAAATGCACCGAACATACGAGCGACTGCAGTTCACATCGCTAGGCCGTTACCTTTCAACACTCCTTGATAAGATGTCGATGAACTTTGCTATCTTATTGATAACTATATCAGCTGAATTCTTAACATCAATAGTTATGGTAGACAAAGTAATAACACTAGAATATAGGTTTTTCTTTTAATATCTTGTAAGAGAATTAGTTGTTAGCTACCATACAATGTACCATAATTCGTTTTTTATTTACAAAGCACTTCTTATTCAATTTGACGACTAAATGGCGCAGTGGCCAAGCCCCGGCTGAGACGCAGAAGGTTGTGGATTAGATCCCGCAGCGGGACAAATGTTTGTATGTTCAGGTATTTGCCTCGGGTCTGGGTGTTTTCAGTCAGTTCAGTCTAAAACAAGCTCTGCTTACTTTGGGGCCTGCTGTTGTGTGAAATGTCCGGTATAATTTATTTATTTTATTTCTTTGCGTCTTTACTGACTTCGGAAGCATTCACTGTGCGTGCTCCCATGCACTGGTCCAATTTACTTAGTACTTAATTAGACTGATGTTTTTAGTATTATTATATACTAGCTGCTGCCCGCGGCTTCGCACGCGTGGTACCTACATTAAAATCAACCTATGTCCTTCTCCAAAGTTCCATCTATAACTAAACCAAAATTCATCAAAATCTGTTCAGCGGTTTAGGCGTGAAAACTTAACAAACACACAGACAGTTACTTTCACATTTATCATTTAATTATATTAGTATAGATTTACTAAAGATGCAATGATCATATTTGTACATAAACATAACCTACTACAAACGAATAATGACGTTTAAAATTCTTAGTTTGCACCAATTAGTTTATGAGTCACATCGCGTAGGTAGGTAACAACTAGCAACAATCATAATCAGTAAGCAATTCGAGGAAAAGCTAGGAAGACCTTGAAAGGTCAAGAAAAAACAACCATCGATGTTGCAAAACATGAATACCTAAGTTGATGTAGTGTAGATAGTTGGTATATAAAAGCAACATATAAACACCTCTGCCAAGAGTGCAGTATCGACTAGTATTTCTAAAAGTAAATTGGTCAAAACTATAAGTAGACGTAGAATTTGAGCGATAAACAAATCTTAAAACTAGGTTCACTCAATGTTCACGTTCTGTGGGGACATTATTGGTCTATTTCGTTTCGCGGCCAGACGTCAACACCCTATTACCGAACTTACGCAGTAGACAGACGCGACCTTTCCTGTTTTTGTATTTCGAGCTGACACATACACATACATAGGTACCGCTTTCACTATCAGGTAGGCTATTTTGGCCATATGCCCGGCACGTCACGGCATGTCACGCACTACGTGGGCACACGTAATGCGCCAAAACATGTAATGAGAAATGGCACTGGACTGGACATACGCTGGTTTCTTTCCTGGCCATAACACGCCGATGGATAAATTGTTTAATAAATGTGATGACGCATGATTGAAATAAAAAATGGAGAAAAAGAGCCGCTGCCGATCCCACAAGTAGAATAGAATAGAATAGAAAATACTTTATTGCACACCACAAATACATTAGACTGTTCTAAGAAACAAATCAGTCTAATCAGGTATCTTAACAGGTTTTATTGCTAGATAGTGATATCTGCCAGACAACCTTTGGATGGATAGAAATCAACATAGCTGAATATGGGGTGAAGAAAATACTATGAGTGATTTATGATAAAAATAATATGTAAGTACATACATATTTACAGGATAACAAAAAGTGAAATACATAATACCTAATATTACCTACAAAAATAAATTATATAATAATAATACAATAAGATAAACTAATTAGGATTAGAATAGGTTAGGTTAGGTTATTAACTTCCTTCAAAAAAAGGTGGTTTCTCAATTCGACCGTATATACAAATATATATATATTATGTGTGTTCGCGGGTAACTTCGTCGTTTATGAATCGATATTGATGATTCTTTTTTGTTGGAAAGGAGATATCCCAAGGGTGGTACCAAGATCAGGAAATCAGGATCTGATGCTGGCATCCCAGAGAAATCGAGGGGAACCTTAAATTGTAAGGCGTTATTTTTTTTATTAAGTATTTGAAATCACTACTATTAAATGAAGGTTTTGAGTCGATCTGATAATGGAGCCGAAATACAGTCGAGGGAACTCCTCAACGATTTACAGCAATTACCTGGTTAGGCTTGATTCATTTGTAATGATGAGAACTACACCTAGACGAGTTGTGACTGTCATTAGGGGTCTGATGATGAAGACGAAGGACAGTCAAAGGATTTTTTACTTTTTAATTTCCTGTTTGAAGTCGGTTTTCTTTTGTTACAAATTATATCTATCGATTTCATATTCGTTCAACTTATATACATAGATCAAACGAGTAAGTAATCTACCCGTGACGTAGTGTACAACAAATTTTCCTGTGAACAACATTCTGCTTCAGTCGGACTGAGCCAAACATTGACTGAGTATTACGATCAAAATGTGTGATGATTGAATG
Organism: Lampropteryx suffumata; assembly: GCA_948098915.1. Classification (NCBI taxonomy): domain Eukaryota; kingdom Metazoa; phylum Arthropoda; class Insecta; order Lepidoptera; family Geometridae; genus Lampropteryx; species Lampropteryx suffumata. The sequence goes on along the minus strand of OX402564.1, from coordinate 2,696,822 downwards.
GTGTTGATTGGTGCATGGTTTATAATATTTTCGGTATCTGAACTATTACTATAAAGAGAAATGATTTGAATTTTTGTGTTTGTTATTAATGGATAAATTTACAAAAAAACTTTAACTGATTTTAAAAACTCTTTCACTATCACGAAAGCTACATTATCATTATCGGCCAATTTTTTTTTTTTAATTAGGATTCTACGAAAATTGAAATAATGTATTAAAAACTTTGACTATAAAAGTCACTAATATAACGTGCACTGCAAAAACCAACTTCATTTATACCCTGGGCCCGGGGAACAGGAGCCCACCACGTTTTCAAAATTATTTCGGCGTCTGGTAGATACATTGCGTGACCCAAGAGCTGGCTCTTATCTGGCCCGGCGCATTGACATTCAACGTGGTAATGCCGCCAGTATCTTGGGAACGCTGCCCTCTGGCAGTGATCTGGATCAGTTGAGCTATCTATAGATCGTTTTAAGCGGTCCTTATATAGCTAACTGTTTCACGTGTATTTTATGTTTTAGTATATTATTCTGTAATCATTTCTGTAAATAAATTACCAACTTCATTTATATGAAAATACGAAATTTCAACCCAAAAAAATACAAGTATTGAGAACCTTCTATTTCTAATTCCTCAACCCAACTAATCAGGCAGCATAGCAACAGCGTTATCGTTTTGAGCCAGAGCGTAGTTTTAGTTTACTATAGCAAGAGATAACTCTCTGATAGTGATAACCCAAGATGTCGAGCAAGGGTCGAACTTCGATTCAGCGCGGCTGGCACGTGTCTTTACGTCAATGGTCTATAGTTCGTTACGTAGTAATAAAAATAAAATTAACGCCGGACATTTCACAGCATCATCTAGCCCCAAAGCAGAGCTTGTGTTATGGGTACCACATGACAGATATACTTTTTTTGTGTAAATACATACATATTATACATAACACCCAAACCCGAGACAAATACTTGCAGATCATACAAACATTTGTCCCGCGGCGGGAATCGAATACACAACTTTCTGCGTCTCAGCCGGACCTTAGCCCATTGCTCCACAGAGGTCGTCGTAGTAGTACAGTGGGACGAATATGGAACTTAGATACTATCAAAAAATTGATACTAATAGCTTTCAGTTACTATTGATGAATTGGTATTACGGATTGCTGCGATTTCTATCGGCTTCTATCCCTAGTTACAATGTGAAGTTGGTGTCAAACTATAACTCGACCAATTTACAAAGTACGATTGTGGTAGGAACCGTGTTTAGCGTACTAAGCATTTAAATACATCGCATATGATTGATTGAAATAATGCCTATTGCTAATCGACATTGATAGACATTGATGCCGATTGCTAATCGAAACCGATAGACATTGAATGTATCAAGAGTTCCATAATCGCCCTACAGGGCTGCAATTATGTAATTCTGATAGTAACAAACATTGATATGATAATAACTATAGATTTAGGATACCTGTTAAGGTCCTAAATAAATACCAACTTTCAGTTACATTTATGAAGGTATTACAGAAGTTTGATGTTGTTTGCATGCTGACATAAGACTAGAAATTGAACATACATAATACCAATGGTATACAGTGATGCGAGTCTTGTCAAAACTGATTCCAATTACAATCAAACGAATGATTGAATGACGACCTCTGTGACGCAGTGGAATAAGGCCCAGCTGAGACGCAGAAGGTTATGGGTACGATTTCCGCCGCGAGACAAATGTTTGTATGATCTGCAATTATTTGACTGGCCTATCAGCTCAGTTGGTAGTTGCTCTGCCTTCTGCGCTGTAAGTTGAGGGTTCGATTCTCTTCCAGGACACACATTTGTGTGACGAACTTGGATGTTTTTTTCTGTGGCTGTGTTTTATAAAGTATATTATGTATGTATTTAAAATATATATGTATTCTATCAGTCATCTAATCTCCATAGTACAAGCTATGCTTAGTTTGGGGTGTTGTGTGCATTTATTTGTCTTGCATCTGAGTGTTTCTGTGTACTCGTAATATGTATCACTACAAAGTATAAAACAAAGTCGCTTCCCGCTGTCTGTCTGTCTCTATGTATGTTTAGATCTTTAAAAATATGCAACGGATTTCAAAGCGGTCTTTTTTAGGGTTCCGTAGCCTAATGGCACAGAACCCTTATAGATTCGTCATGTCTGTCTGTCTGTCCGTCCGTATGTCACAGCCATTTTTTTCCGAAACTATAAGAACTATACTGTTGAAATTTGGTAAGTAGATGTAGTCTGTGAACCGCATTAAGATTTTCACACAAAAATAGAAAAAAAAACAATAAATTTTGGGGTTCCCCATACTTAAAACTGAAATTCAAAATTTTTTTTTTCATTTAACCCATACGTGTGTGGTATCTATGGATAGGTCTTTAAAAATGTTATTGAGGTTTCTTATATCATTTTTTTCTAAACTGAATATTTTGTGCGAGAGACACTTCCAAAGTGGTAAAATGTGTACTGTGGTACACATTTACCACTTGTAAAACCAGTGGTAAAAGGTCTACAAAAAAGTCCGGGATGGTATATCTGTATTATATGTATGTAATTGATGTAAGTATGACATTCTGTAGTATATTTAGTATCAGTATTGCACCCGTGCGAAGCCGGCGCGGGTCGCTAGTGTATTTATAAAAAAAGAATATAAGTAGTATATCAGTCATGTGGTACCCATAACACAAGCTCTGCATACTTTGGGGCCACATGATACTACGGAAATGTCCGGTATTTTTAATAATGATGACTATACGTATAATACTAGATCCCCTATTGCGAGTACAAACTGAAGAAGCATTGTTTTAAGAAATCCATATTAGCTATAGCTATATATAATATAGTCTATTAATATAGTATATAGTATAATATAGTATATATAGTCAATTCTGTGATGATAAATAATAATGGAGCATGAGGAAATATTGCGATAAGAAAAATTATGAATTTGAAACCCATTCTTTATTCTTTATTGTACACAAAAAATACATAATCTAAACATAATCAATAATAGCATGTACACAGGCGAGCTTAACCATTGATATATTTGCATTATTGCAAAGCCATGAATGAACCAAATTATGTTAATTGTAACAAAGAATAGTAGGTACATCACAAATAAGGCCATTTAAGAGTTTATTATAATATATCCTATATCATCTTAATTTCTGGTATTATAAATTTTATTTCATAACAGCATTGTAGGTAATAGAGTAACATTTTATTAACCGACCTGACTTGAAATAAAGGTTTCTAATTCGGTTGTATTATTATAATATATTTTTTTTAATATGTTTGTTACATCATAACATCGTCATTTATGAATAGATTTGAATAAACTTTTTTTATGTGCAAGGAGATATATTTTCGGATTGGTCCCTTAGAAAATCTGAAGTTTGGTTTTTAAATGAAAATAGCTGGAAAAAACAATGTCATCCAAGTAAATCAAAATTTCGTGTTTTGCTTTCATGCTACTTTCCAGTGCACAGTGGTGTTTTCGAAAAACGATAATGTATTAAAAACGTATAATATAAACTTATTTAACTGACTTTAAATTAAGCAGGAGGTTCTCAATTTGATTGTATTTTTATGGGCTCAAATTTTACTCTTTTAGTTTTTAAAACGTGCCTAATTATTTTACGAAGAATCAATCTAGTTCTATCAATATATATATTAGTTATAACTAGGTACACTTAGATATAACTAGGTAATTACTCTTAAACGCTGTGTTTTTTAGGGTTCCGTACCTCGAAAGGAAAAAACGGAACCCTTATAGGATCACTTTGTTGTCCGTCCGTCCGTCCGTCTGTCTGTCTGTCAAGACCCTTTTTCTCAGGAACGCGTGGAGGTTTAAAGCTGAAATTTATATCAAATACTCAGGTCTACTGTCCCTTAAGGCTGTGAAAATATCAAACTTCTAAGCCAACGCAATCAAAAGATACAGCTAGGCCGCAAATTTCCGCAAATTTTCGACACACGGGAATCAAAACTTACAGGGTACTTCCCGTGGACTCAGAATCTTGAAATTTGGTACGAAGCAACATCTTATGGCACAGATATAGGAAAAAATGCGAAAACCGTAAATTTTTAGTTACATCATATAATAAAAATATTTTTAATAATCAATATGGATTTCATTTTGCAATAAAAATACCATAACTATGACTCGATTGTCGCGATGGGTGCACTTTTACTTATATACCTACGACTCGCACTTGGCCGGTTTTTTTGTATCAGTTAACGAATCACCAACAAGTGAGAATAGCAGTGCAATCGATCTGTATCATCTCCACGTCTGAATCAATTCCAAACAATAGAATAATTCGCTTCAAAACGCTTGCTTGATTAATAAATTGCCCTATTAGCTGACAGAGGGGTTTAAAGAGTTTCGATCCAAATTGCTGATGAAAGGAAGATTTTCATAATTTTGATAATCACACTATTCTTAATTAAAGTTTATTGAAAATTATTTTCTATTTTTAATTTGCTTTTCTACTAAAGCGTGTGTTTTAGATCATGGTCAAGAATCAACAGTTAATTTTAAATTACGAAAAATCTGATAGATAGAATTTTTTATAGTCCTTTTAGAGCTAAATCTATAAAATAAAAATAAAATAGAGTTCAATTCAAGATTGTTCAATGTTAAGTTCCATGTTTACAAAGCTTGCTTAAGCCGATCGGTAATTAACTTACTATGTCAACGGGAAGCGTTAATACGTCAATAGTCTCAGCGCGGATCTATTGACGGCAAACCGTATTTTACATTGATATGACTGTCAAGTCATAAGCCGAGAGTGTGTCGAAAGGTATGGTTGATTTAATAGACTTTTAAAGCTATAAGAGTTGAAGAGTGGTTTTACTTTCAAATAGTCAATGACCTTATCGTTGCAAGACATTGCAAGCAATATTGCACCACAATGTGATATTAATCTCGTGAGTTATTGACCTTATCATTTTTCAGAAATTCATTCAGGCATGCGTGACTCAAACAATCAATGATTTCATTAACATTATTATAGTAATTTGATTCGACTACAAATGAGTAGGTATGAGGGAAAGGGGGTTGCTGTTAACGATATAAAAATGTCTATCTATCGTGTCAAAGTCAAAAGATACTTTATTCAATACAATCACAAGGATCACTTTGATACGTTTCACATACTAGGTGAATTTAGGTGCCAATTCATCCTAACCCAAGCCCTAAAAGAACTAGCAAGAAACTTATCCTGGTCCTAGCGCTTTTTTACATGATCCATCTTATAACTTCCTTAACTACGAAATACTAATACAAAAGAGTTTATACATTTCAAGTGTGTCGGTTAATTGTCTGAGGGCAGAGCGACATGAGGCCATGCATTCTTATCAATAATATAGTCATTTATATTATAATAAGCTTTCTTCATGTGTCATTAGTTAAATAAATAAATATTGCTGGATAATACACACAACACCATCTAGCACCAAACTGAGCATACCTTATACTATGGTGACCATGACTGATAGAATTTATTTTTAAATCTATCTATTTCTAGAATCTGCTAACTGGTTGACATCATTTATTATTATGATTATATATTTTTTATGGTGCTTGTATGTGTCAATTTTTATCGTGTATGTCGATTATAATTATTACCATTAGTATGTATTTTTATATTTTTTGTTTTTATTGTTCGCTTTTAGCTATAAGGCCGCCCATTGTACAATTTTATTTCTATTACATCTTCTGTGTTCTTTTTGTGTATAATTAAGTGTTGATCTATCTATCTATGCATCTTTAAATATATACTATGATATTTTATAACACCCAACCACAGAACAAACACATACGTTCAAATGCTTGTCCTGGCCGGGAATTATACCCTCAACTTACAGCGCAGAAGGCAGAGCTACCACCTGAGCTGACAGGCCAGTCTATCTCGAACCAGCGTGGTGAAAGGAGAATTAAAAACGCTCCTATCATAATTACTAAATTAGATACGATACTGTGTTAAATTGTCAATTATAATTACTGATGATAAAAACTATTGATTATGTTACTAATCGACAATGACCTTTGACGGTCAAGCATGAGTTAATTATGTAATTAATTGCACTTACCTAGTCTCGCCTTGGCGCGGTCACAAAGGCATGTTTATACGGTTAGTGCATTTAAAGTTGTCGGTTTCTAAGCTAAGATATCAACGAGGTTAAGCAGAGGCATTTACCTATATCTAAGCGCATTACAATTTGGGTCTCTAAGTCAAGAGTAAATAGGTATCTTCTAGACCTGCAATATTACAATATTATAGCTTATACAGCAGAATAACATATATAATTTATAAAGATTTTGTGTGAATTTTCTAAAATAATAGGTTGGGGAAAAAGTTTCTTCCCATTTTTTAAGAAAATTCAATACATGTTTTAATATAATTTATTTACATTTAACTAAAGTATGCAGGTACCATTTTGTTCGATAACTTTTTGCCATCTTGTAGGTAGGGACATGATCCCATTGCTATAGAAATTTTGGGACTTCTGATCAAAATACCGCGACAAGTGGTTTTGGCAGTCCTCTCGTGATGTTAACCTGACACAGCCTAAAGAATTCTGAAGAGACCGAAACAGGTAAAAATCTGAAGGTGCAAGGTCAGGATTATACGGCGGATGCAAAGTAAATTTTAAAATGTATCGAATTTCTTCATTAGATTCACTCATCTTGACAGTACGAAAAATAAATAAATATCACACATTTTCCTAATTTGAATTTGGAATTATGTTCTTTAAAATTAAAACTTTTAGTGATACCAAAACCAGCCAGATACAAATAGTATAGCCAATGAGATTTTATTACAAGATCATACATACTATAATGCGAAAAGACTTTTTCCCCAACCTAATATAACGATAAGTGTCAAGTAAGTAGGAAAAAAATCTGCGAGCTATTCTGGCGTGCTCTGCAAAAACTGTTAGAATTACACGAAGTACCTACTAATCCTGCGCAGACGAATTCGCGGGCACCAGCTAGTAGTAAATAAAGTACTCACCTAAGCACATAGGCGTCGACTTGCTCGCTTTGAGTGAAGGAGATGATTTCACAGCGTACTATTTTGAGGACGCTCTCCCATTGTTGTCTGCAACAAATCAGAAACTACCTATAATTTTTGTTTTTAAGCAAAAGCAAATTACGTATAACAATTCAATGGGCCCTGAGTTTCGCTAGACTAGGTAAAATTTCTTAAAATACGAAAGATCTTATTTTGCTTACACCAAAGTCCAAATTAGAGTAACCCTTGATACTTAAATTTACTAAATTGACGTGTTTCATTGCATTTTAATTTTTTTGTTAAATCAACTCAATAATAATGGAATCAAATATCAATTATAACTTATTTCAGAACCGTCATTTATAAGTGTTACTCTGATTTGGACTTTGGTGAAAGCAAAATAAGGTCTTTCGTATTTTTGCGAGTCTGGTGAAAATACATAATCAGAAAATATACAATGATAATAATAATCTGTGCCTATAAAAGAGCTTAACTCATTCACTGCCACCACGATTTTCTTGAAGTTTATCGAGATGCCGCCGTATAAAACCGCGGACACGCTAGGCGTGCTCGCGGCATTGCTTGGAAAAATAGATTTTAGTAAGTAAATTTATTATAACGTAATCTAAGGTTCTCAAACTTTTTTTACTAAAATTCCCATGCATAAATGAATAAAGTTCTTTGTGAACTGTAACATTGGCATTGTTAAAAGTGCAAGTACATTTGTTTTAATAATATATTGAGTGACAATCATATATAAACATATTTTCAGTCATATATGAGTGAATTCATCTAAATTATAACCGATAAAAAGCTTTGAACTGCAGAAAGTTTGTTTACGTTATTTATCTCGTATTATCGTAATGTTGGTTGATTGGCCTTACCTAATTACATAAGTATGAATTAAATTTAAAATATTCAAATGAAATAAATTGATTTCTTATCTTTTTTTCAGGAAAAGTTAAATTTGTACCGGAAACGGAAGATATTAATGATGACAAAAATTTTAGCGAGACAAACGAACAGCAATTGATTTTTATATAATAGAGATAATTTTACTGTACGTGTGTATGTCACTGTGTGTGTATGTATAATTATATAAAGATATACATCGGATAGGTACGTTTTTTTTTCATTGATGGCGTATGGAGTTGTATAAGCGACTTCATATAAGTAGTATAATCAGTCATGTGGTACCCATAACACAAGCTCTGCTTACTTTGGGGCCAGATGGTGCTGTATGAAATGTCCGGCATTATTTATTTATTTATTATTTATTCATACATGACACAGTACTGTATACGGTAAAAACAACGGTCCGATAAATTATGACATTCCGTTTTGATATAGAATATTAATAGAATAAAAAAGTTTGGGAATCTAAGGGTAGCTTCAGTAAGTGAACACACCTAGCGTGTTCTCGGCACTACAAAATACCTATTTTTCGTAAAAAAATCTAACTAGTTTTTTTAGGGAACCGCTTCAATATGCCATAGCCTATCCTTTAAAAATGATGCACTAAAAATTTGAACAGAAAATCTGGCCTAGTTTTGGAAATATAACCTAAACATTCAAAACACGCCTGGCGTGTTCTTGGCGTAGATACTTAGATTAGCCTGAACACGCGAGGCGTGTCAGTGGCAGTGAATGTGTTAACCTGACTGGCTGACTGATTCATCATCGCCGAGCCGAAACCGCTGAAGCTAGAAAGCTAAAATTTGAAAGGTAGCTTCCTTTTACAGCAAAACCAACCACTAAGGCAGGATTTTTTGAAATTCAACCCCTATGTGTGTGAAAAAGGGTTAAAACGAATGTATGAAACTTTTTAACGCGTGGTGCGATTTGCTTGAAACTTGATATGAATAATTGGAATGCAAAATAAATGGACACGTGTTTTAGGATTTTTCATAATAACCCTAACAAAGGGGTAAAATGGGGTGTCAAAATTTGTATGGGTACTTTTTAACGGGTGCTGTGATTTCTTAGAAACTTGGTTTGGATACCTACTTAAAATGCAAAACAAATTAACACTTGTTTCAAGATTTTTCAAAATAACGCTAATAAATGAGTAAAATGAGGTGTGAATGGAAACTTTTTAATGGGTGGTTAGGTGATTGGTTTGAAACTTATCAATAAAATTTGGCAAGAAGATTAATTGCATCCTGTGAAAGGATTTAAGCTACAATTCCTTTAAAAAAATGCGAACGAAGTCGCGAGAAACAGCTAGTGATATTTATGAAAAAGACAAACAGACATTGAACAACGAATGTACCTGTGGGTCTCCCCACAGAAGGCAATCACGACTTGGTCACGACAAGGTCACGACTTGAACTACGTCAACCCACCGTCGACTTACAGGAGTCGAACAAATGGCTCAATCGAGGTGAACTCTTCCAGAGACTGAAGGATTCATGATTGACATTCAAGACCAAGTGATAGAGACGCGCAATTATCAGAAGCAGGTACCTATATCATGAAAAAACGTAGCTTAACAACGGGCATCTCTCAAAGAAGAAGAGCTGTTGTAGCTATTCTGAAAAAATTTAGCACATCACGGGGGCCTGCAAAGCGATCGCCCAAACTAAAAAGCGATCGCCCAAACAAAATATAAACTTAGACATATCGGCCCCGGCCTCCATAATAATGCAAGGGAGGCATAGAACATCTAGGTTAAGTGAGTAAAGCGATCTCGCGAGAGTTCTAGCTATGATAGGCCATCCCGGATGTAGCAAAGGAAGTGAGCGAGCCCTTGCCGCTAACTTGGAGGGTACATTTTATTTAAAACCAACCTATGTACTTACTTATTACGCATTTACAATTAGGTACTTATGTTAAGTAGTTAGGTCCTGTATCGTATAGGTGTCTTCTAAGAGGTGTATGTTAGGTAAGGTTTTAGTTAGGTAGGTATAGGTTCAAAACCTTTTCATTCCTTTACCAGATTAACGAAATAGATAGATAAAATCATGGGAAATTAGGAAGATAGGTTAGTAGGTATGTAGATACACCTGAAAGGGTAGGAAAGAGAGATCGCCGACCCCCTTTTGATACCGGCTTTTGGGCGTTGGTGCTTTAGAAAAATTACATTTCACAACAGCGTTTTATAATATTTTTAGCAAATGTTAATGACAGTTGCATGATAGGTACCTATCTAAAGTTTATTGTCAGGAATAAAACATCGAGTGCGTTATAGGTAGGTACCTACCTTTGTAATTATTTTAGTTTACATCGTTATTGGCAGCGATTCTGCATACGTAATTCAACTCGTATTTTAGAAGATTTATACTTAAAAATGTACCTACGTTTATTCCCAGTAGAATACCTACCAAGTTTGATAACTGGTTATCTAGAGAAAAGAAATAGGTATTATTGTTTCATTACTGGTTAGCTATAAAGTTGCGATCGTAACAGTATACCTAATATGCTTATGAATATGATATAAACTCAGTTTTGCAGTCGCTTTCTTGAATAATGTTGACATATTTTTAAGATGTATTTTTTCCTTCACTCGCCTAAAATATGGGGGTGGTATTGCCATTGCCAAATGGTTAAAATAATATCCTTAATATTGTTGGCCATTTTTGGCAGTTATCAATTTTTTACATAAAATAAACAAGGACTTCGTGACTTTCGGTAATAAGAACAGTAACTTGATTTTATTGTGTGTATGTGTTTTATGTACTTGTGTTTTAATGTTATGTTCCTATTTAATTAGTAAGTAGGTGTCTGTATGTACTTTATGAAAATAAGGGGTGAATATAGTGAAATTGAAATATTGAATTGAAATTTATTAACGGCTATCGAATAACGCCAATAATAGTTAGATATAACATCAAAATAAATAATAGGTATGTAATATGAGCTTTATAGTTGAAATAGTTTTATTCTGGAGGTAGGTACGTTTAACCTAACCAAAAGTTGACACGAACACTAAAAGGCCGCTAGCTAGCCTTATTAGCCCTAGCTACTCATTTCCGAAGCCTCGCAGATTTCTGTTTTTTTTTCATGTTTCTGCTGCTTATAGCAGGGGTCAACCGCTGATTATACCTACCTAGGTAGGTACACTACCTACGACAGGGCTGGGCAAAACCCAAGGCAACGAACCGCGGAGAATCACCACCAATAGGTACCTACCTACTTCTAAATCAACTGGTTCGAGAATATTCTAACAAAATCCATATTCCCTCGGAGCCAACTTATCTCGATTTTTAAATCGGAACCAGCGGAGTCGGAACTAACTTATCTAGATTTTAAGGTACCCAGCTCGGTACCTACCACAATAACATAGGTATTATACTCACCTACTGAAGTGAGGTGTGGTAGGTACAATAAGTAACTTTGGTTTGTTGTTTGGTTGTGTAAAAACATGCAAAATTAATGAAATCGTTTGTTTGCAGGTTTATATAACCACATGATGATCACCTTCAATCACTAACCTATAGAATCAATAAACGGGCGGCAGGACGCAGTTCAATTTACTTACGTAATTTTTTTGTGAGTAAATATTTCGAAATAGTATAAAATTAGAACTTACCGGGTTATTTTTCGAAGATCCGCGTTTTTAGCCGGTGTGAACCATATTTCTATGAGTTTCTCTACACCTTCAAAAAATTGCTCGCTACTTTCACTACTGTTTAATATTTCCGTTTCAGCCATGGTAATGTTTTATTTCGTTTTTGGAAATAATTGTTTTTCGGACACTCGATCAACCCACGACCACTTCGAACAAATGTCTAAAATTGACTGAATGAACAAACGAACGAGTGAGTGGTGAGTCTGTTCTGCTGTCCTGCCTGTCGGCTCCAAGTTGTCGTCGCGTTGGGCTACGGGCTGCGGCTGTGCATCTGTGCAAGCATGAATGAGTGCGTGAGCGGAGCGAGGACGAGGATGATAAGTAGATTGAAAATTTATTTATTAAATGTATATAATTTTTTATAATTATATTTTAAATTTAAAAATTTATTTATATAATCGATATAAAATTATTGGGAAATTCTATTGCAAAGTTGTACCCAGTTAAATTCTATGATCACACACTAGCTAATGTGGGTCGGTAGGTACTTATTGTCTAAATCTGTTGCCATCTCTATACATTATAAATATAACACTTAACGCGATGCTTATTATTTATATGAATAGGAATAATGAGAGAGGGTAGGTCATTGGCATTGGCCGATTTATCCAAGATGGACAATTCCCCAATTTTATTTTTCTTTAGTTTACTCTGGTGATTCCCCAATCACAGATAACATAAAGGTGGGTCCACTTTTGTGACAATTCATCGTACCGTGGCTCCGTGACATGTTACGGTACTTGCTACGCTAAATGTAGACTGTAACATTTTGAGAGATCGTGTCGTTTTGCCGTGTCTGTAAGTGTTGTGCTCGTGGCCGCGGCTTCATGTCGTCTGCAGTAGCGACAGAGTTAGCATTAGCAAATTACTATTTAGCTTGTGCTAGTGCATCATTTATATATCTTTGCGCTTTAAGAAAAATAACACAGAAGAAACTCAGGCGATGGTGGCAACTCGAGATTTTTAAGAAAATAAATAGTCATGGCGGAAAAACATTACTGGAAGATTTACATTTTCAACGAATAAGCGGAATATACAAAAACTTCACTAGAATGGCGCCAGAAGATTTTGAATATCTAATTAATCTAATTGGCCCCAAGATACAAAAAATGATACTCATCTTCGAAAGGCAGTTACAGTTTAGGAGGAATTGCACTAACATTACGATTTTTGGCTTTAGGTGATTCCTACACATCATTACAGTAGGTATACATTCAGAATATCTAAGCAAGCTGTAAGTAAAATTGTTCCAGAAACTTGTGAAGCAGTGGTCAGTTCATTAAAAGAATTTATAAAGGTAAATAAGTTTTATTATTAATCACATTGTGTAGGTACTCGTATGTAGATTACCGTAAAACATGCCTACTTTGCTCCAAAATTGGCTCCAAATGTGATGATAAAGTGTGATAACCTAAAAACCTTCTACATTAAAGGTTGTTTTTGAATGTATATCTAAAAAAGACCTTAAAAACTATAGATTTACACAAATAAAAGTAGCTCTTTATTGAGTTCTGGGGTATATATAAAACGGCGAATTCGGAGCAATCTTACCCACCGCTTTGGGGAACAATGCTATCTCCGAAAAAAAAAGTATATAATTAGAGCTGGTGACTAGATAGCAGCGTAAACTGTTACTATACTATGCTCCTGAAGAAAACCCTGAAGAAGTATAGTTAGGTGTTTCCAGCTAATTTTTAACAAATTTTTAGGATCTGTACAAAAAAAAACAAAAAAGGAAAATTAGGAACTTTTTATTTATGCATAAAGTCAGATATTATTACAAATCAGTCATTGTTCAGTCTGAAGCATCTTCAATTACAACTATTAAACCTTTCAACAATAGACAAAAATAATACAAAAAACTTTTCTAGAAAAACAATTATAAATTATTGACCATTAAACATTCGTTTGAAATTAAAATAAGTATAAATCAACATTATAAACTTAAAAAATAACAACGTATACATTTGTTGTAACGAATACACGCAACAACACACTGATGCAAGTGAAGTGATGCACTAACAATCCGACGCAACGTCAGCGGGGAGCGGGTGACGGGAAGGCACACCGCAGCGCACCGACTCGCGCACCGAGCCGATCCGTGACCAGTGCAGTGACAAAAAATTATTGCCGCGTGTCTGTCACGCGTTGCAAAGACGAAAGTGTGGACGGTTGCATTTACCCGGACAAGGACAGAAAATCCTTTGAAAAAACTGCCTTCCGAGGGATCGAAACATGTGACATCGGCGCGTGACAGTACAAAAACACCGTCCACACTCGCTACAAATATTACGCGGTCTTATGTGCGTGTCAAGTCACAAATTTTATGTTACGGCGAAATGTTCGTGCCTTCATATGTGGGGTTCTGAGTGGATCGCAGCGTGACACTAGGTCGTGTCACATGTCCGCGTGACAAAAACCGTCCACATTTATGTTTTTGTTACGTGTAACTGTTACAGCCACGGTGCGTTGAAATGTCACAAATGTGGACCCACCTTAATACCTACTATACTAGTAGCCCCAATGTAGTATTCCAAACATGAATCCGGGATAGATCTTTGAGCATTTACCCGATCTTTCGAACATATACCAGTGGAGATGCCAAAGTGCTAAGGCGCTCGTGCTGTCATTTTTTTTATTAAATTTTGAATTCGAGACTGAGAAGTTAAAACATTACATACACTACTACATTTAGGACATTGACAGGATACTACATATAGGACTCTTATCTGTGAAGTAAACAATTTGTCCTGGTATTGTGGACTGGTCTCCCTGGACATTACAGGTATTTGCATACTTTTTACTGCCTGTAAAGTGATATAATTAGCGAAATAATAATATAGGTGTATAAAGGTGCGGGGCTGGATGATATACCAAATATGTTGCTTAAAAGATGCGCGGAAAGGTTATCTGGTCCCTTGTGTCATTTGTACAATAGATCTCTCGTTGAAGGGTGCTTCCCCGCATTGTGGAAAAAGGCTCGACTGACACCATTACACAAAAAAGGTGATGTAAATCTCGCATCCAACTACCGCCCAGTGTCCATTCTCCCGGCGCTTGGTAAGGTTTTTGAATCTATTGTTCAAAAGAAGATTTACCGGCACGTTAAAGAAAAACTTCACCCAGAGCAGCATGGTTTTCTTCCCAAAAAATCTACTACAACGAATTTAGTTGGATTTGTTAACGATCTGGCTCAAGCCATAGATAATGGAGGAGAGATCCATGCTGTTTACACAGATTTCAGTAAGGCCTTTGATCTAATTGACCACTGTTTGCTATTGAGGAAGTTTTCGGGCATGGGTATCCATGGCTCATTTCTTCGATGGTGCGAATCATACCTAAAAAATCGATCGCAGCTCGTTAAAGTTCGGGGATACACATCTCGATCGAAAAATATACCAAGTGGTGTACCCCATGGATCGCACTTAGGGCCACTGTTTTTTGTAATTTTTATAAATGATCTTGCCCATGAGTTAAAATGCGACTTTAATATGTATGCAGATGACTTAAAGATTTATAAGAAGGTTGAAAGTAACGCTGATATCGAAGCTTTACAAAGAGAGATAAATAATGTTGACCTTTGGTGCATAAATAACGGAATGGTCATGAATACAAATAAATGCTACCACATTAAATTTACAAAAAAAATATCCTCTCTCTGCTACTTATTCGATAAGGGGTACTCAACTTAAAGAGGTGCAGAGTATGTTGGACCTAGGAGTGACGATAGATAAGTCCTTAAACTTTCGCGAACATATTGATAAAACTGTTAAAAAAGCCACGCAGCTAACGGGATTTGTATCGAGACAAATTAAATCATTTAAAGATCCAACAGTAATTTTACCTATATACAATTGTATAGTTCGAAGTGTTTTAGAATTCAATAGCTGTGTTTGGTCTCCTGGGTACACTGTACATGCAGATAGGATAGAACGTATACAAAAGAAATTCCTATATTATCTTTCATACGCAAATAACAATTGTAAAAAACTGCCTTCGTACTGCCACAGAATGGATTTTTATAAAATAAAGTCGCTTAGTGTCCGTCGTAAGACATCCGACATATTATTCATGTATAAATTAATACATGGTATAGTGGACAGTCCACAGATCTTAGCGCACGTCAGTTTTGAGATTCCTCGAGCGGGTAGTCGGGTGATAAACAGGAAATGTTTTAGGCTGCCAGTTTGTAGAACAAATGTAGGGCAACACTCTCCTTTTTAACGAATGCTTTCGTATTGTAATGAGATCAGAGCGACGTTTGACATATTTTTTGTTTCTTTGGCCTCCGCTAAAAAAACTATCTTTGAAATTTTTGTGGAATAATGTTTATTTTTCATTCAAGTTTTATATTGTTTATATTTAACTCATTCACTGCCACCACGATTTTCTTGAAGTTTATCGAGATGCCACCGTATAAAACCGCGGACACGCTAGGCGTGCTCGCGGCATTGCTTAGAAAAACAGATTTTAGTAAGTAAATTTATTATAACGTAATTCAAGGTTCTCAAACTTTTTTTACTAAAATTCCCATGCATAAATGAATAAAGTTTTATTGTGAACTGTAACATTGGCATTGTTAACAGTGCAAGTACATTTTTTTTAATAATATATTGAGTGACAATCATATTTAAACATATTTTCAGTCTTATATGAGTGAATTCATCTAAATTATTAAACCGATAAAAAGCTTTGAACTGCAGAAAGTTTGTTTACGTTATTTATCTCGTATTATCGTAATGTTGGTTGATTGGCCTTACCTAATTACATAAGTATGAATTAAATTCAAAATATTCAAATGAAATAAATTGATTTCTTATCTTTTTTTCAGGAAAAGTTAAATTTGTACCGGAAACGGAAGATATTAATGATGACAAAATTTTTAGCGAGACAAACGAACATCAATTGATTTTTATATAATAGAGATAATTTTACTGTACGTGTGTATGTCACTGTGTGTGTATGTATAATTATATAAAGATATACATCGGATAGGTACGTTTTTTTTTCATTGATGGCGTATGAAGTTGTATAAGCGACTTCATATAAGTAGTATATCAGTCATGTGGTACCCATAACACAAGCTCTGCTTACTTTGGGGCCAGATGGTGCTGTGTGAAATGTCCGGCATTATTTATTTATTTATTATTTATTCATACATGACACAGTACTGTATACGGTAAAAACAACGGTTCGATAAATTATGACATTCCGTTTTGTCATCAAATACTGGTTAAAAATCTCATATCGCAAGCTTATAACTCTGAAATTAGCGAAGCATTTAAAAGAATAAAAAAGTTTGGGAACCTAAGGGTAGCTTCAGTAAGTGAACACACCTAGCGTGTTCTCGGCACTACAAAATACCTATTTTTCGTAAAAAAATCTAACTAGTTTTTTTAGGGAACCGCTTCAATATGCCATAGCCTATCCTTTAAAAATGATGCACTAAAAATTTGAACAGAAAATCTGGCCTAGTTTTGGAAATATAACCGAAACATTCAAAACACGCCTGGCGTGTTCTTGGCGTAGAGACTTAGATTAGCCTGAACACGCGAGGCGTGTCAGTGGCAGTGAATGTGTTAAAACGGAGAATACATTCTCAGATTATAAGAAGTAGCTTATAGCATGTAACCGTTTCACTAACAGTTAGGCGCTTTTCGAGTAATAGGTAGGTACTCGTAAAGGTACATCGAGTGTAATGCTAGGCAACACCTAAACTGAGCTAAGTGACAGATTGTTAAGTACGTAAATAAGGAATACATACCTAACTGGGCATCAGTTAAGTGAAAACGTCGTTTATTTTAACCCTAAATGCGAAATAAACATCGTGCTCATAATATAGGTACCTATTATTTATTTTTCCCGAGTTATTTCGGGTTTCATTTGTAATATCGGTGGGTTTATTCAAATAAAGCTAGATATATTGACTCGGGTGTGAATAAAAGTTGAATGAAATTAAGAATGAAAGTTTTGTGTTTCTTTGTGAGCAAAAATCATCCGTATAATTATACTAGAGACAACATTTGTTAACAAACGACGAACGACAACATACGACTTTGTGACGTTTTACTACTTCTTCTTCTTTGTTTATGGCATGTGACATAATAATGTCAATTTTGCCAGTGTCAAGTGGTTATATTTGTTTATACTTAGTCAATGTGTTTGTTAATAAAGTCTTATTCGATAGTCAATTGTCAATAATTCTAAACGTCATCGCGGATTGGCCGTCTAGAATTTTCTTGGGATTCCTCGTCGTTCAAATTCAAATCACATTGCATCACAATAGGTACACATATACGTATTATTCAAGTGTCCATACCCGTCCATGTAGGTAGTCACAATTTATTCATTAAAATTCAGCTTAAATTACTGAATAAAACATGCAATAAAACAAGTAAATATATTAAATTATCAGAGTTATGTTAGGTACTTCATGAAATGACAAACGAAGAATCCGAATGTCTAACAATAAACAATCTAAACACTTGACTTTGTTAAAATTGTCATCATATGACACATGCCTATAATGAAAAAGAAGGATAAAACGTCTAGTACCGATACCTATTTGTTATTGTTTAAAATACTAGAAACTGGACTTTTTGCAGTGCCTTAAACTATAAACTGTCTCTTAACTCATTCACTGCCACCACGATTTTATTGAAGTTTATCGAGATGCCGCCGTATAAAACCGCGGACACGCTAGGCGTGCTCGCGGCATTGCTTGGAAAAACAGATTTTAGTAAGTAAATTTATTATAACGTAATATAAGGTTCTCAAACTTTTTTTACTAAAATTCCCATGCATAAATGAATAAAGTTTTATTGTGAACTGTAACATTGGCATTGTTAACAGTGCAAGTACATTGGTTTTAATAATATATTGAGTGACAATCATATTTAAACATATTTTCAGTCTTATATGAGTGAATTCATCTAAATTATTAAACCGATAAAAAGCTTTGAACTGCAGTAAGTTTGTTTACGTTATTTATCTCGTATTATCTTAATGTTGGTTGATTGGCCTTACCTAATTACATAAGTATGAATTAAATTCAAAATATTCAAATGAAATAAATTGATTTCTTATCTTTTTTTTTTCAAGAAAAAATTAAATTTGTACCGGAAACGGAAGATATTAATGATGACAACATTTTTAGCGAGACAAACGAACAGCAATTGATTTTTATATAATAGAGATAATTTTACTGTACGTGTGTATGTCACTGTGTGTGTATGTATAATTATATAAAGATATACATCGGATAGGTACGTTTTTTTTTCATTGATGGCGTATGGAGTTGTATAAGCGACTTCATATAAGTAGTATATCAGTCATGTGGTACCCATAACACAAGCTCTGCTTACTTTGGGGCCAGATGGTGCTGTGTGAAATGTCCGGCATTATTTATTATTTATTCATACATGACACAGTACTGTATACGGTTAAAACAACGGTCCGATAAACTATGACATTCCGTTTTGTCATCAAATACTGGTTAAAAATCACATATCGCAAGCTTATAACTCTGAAATTAGCGAAGCGTTTAATAGAATAAAAAAGTTTGGGAACCTAAGGGTAGCTTCAGTAAGTGAACACACCTAGCGTGTTCTCGGCACTACAAAATACCTATTTTTCGTAAAAAAATCTAACTAGTTTTTTTAGGGAACCGCTTCAATATGCCATAGCCTATCCTTTAAAAATGATGCACTAAAAATTTGAACAGAAAATCTGGCCTAGTTTTGGAAATATAATCGAAACATTCAAAACACGCCTGGCGTGTTCTTGGCGTAGAGACTTAGATTAGCCTGAACACGCGAGGCGTGTCAGTGGCAGTGAATGTGTTAATATCGTATATATTTAACTGTTTTTGTCTTAGTTTTAGTTTCTATTATTTTATTAGTTCTTCCACGTCTGTTTACGTTTATCGCATGCAGTGTTCACTGTTTTTAGAAAAGATACAATGTATGTTTAAGATAAGCTAGATTCATAATTCTTGTTAAGGTGTTTATTTCGATTTGTGAACCCAATAAATTAAAAAATTTATGATATTTTAAATTTAAAAACATGATTTCGCTAAAAAAAAAAAAAAAATTGCATAAGTTCTATTTTTGTTTTTGTTTTTTTGCAATTATTGTAGTACTTACTTAGTTTTAATTGTTGGTTTTTCTTTTGCCTTTTTAATTTTAATATTCATACATACCTATACTATCCATGAGTTTTATGCGAGTTGAATACAAAATGTGGATTCAAATTGGTTAAAGTTTGGCATATCTACACTTTATTATATTAAACTAAATTAATAACTCAGAACCCTAGATTACGATAAATAAATAAATAAATCCCGTATCATACATACCATGATAGTAGTAGGAACGTTTCAGGCACGGAAAACAACAATAAACGCTTCAATAAGCCCACTGAAACGAATCGACAACGTTCTAGACCAGTTTGCAACCCGTATGTAATCTGTATGATGGCCGTATGCAACACGCATCAATACTGGCAGGAATCGGTTTTATAACGTGCAGGTACCGGTTCATTTCTGAACAACTATTAGCGTTGCGTAGACGTCTTGTGGATAGTTTTGTAAATATTGGAATAGGTAGGTATTGCTATAAGAAATTTACCTTTTGGACAACTGGTCCAAAATGATTGCCATCAACAAAACTATGCGGCTAAAACAACGTATCTTCTACGGTCATACTACCCTCATACTCCCCGTAAGCTCACCGTTTAGCTGCCTGCGGGCAGCGGTCTGGCAACGTCGGGCAGCGGTCTGGCAACGTCGCGCGCCGTCCGTGCGCGTAACGTGTCCGTACCGATGAAAAATTCTCGCTGAATTATTGACGCTCCGTGCATGGCACGCGACGGTGCTGGTCGGTTACGGGACGGTCGGTAGTGGGTATGGTCTCATACTTTACAATACAAATATTATTTTGTTTCCCGACACGTTCCTATTACGGACATGGTATGATACGGGCTAGTGGCCAAAAGCCTTTATCAGGGTGAGTTTGATCCGCGGTTAGCGTGCGAACCGCGAGCGCGAGCGTAGTAAGAGCCAGTGTTTCTCAAAGCGTATAGTATCTACGACTCACGAATGTTACTTACCAAAATTAAATTTTAGCTAGTCCGGCAAAACAAAAGAATTGCCAGCGATGTGTATTTTTGAAAAAAAGAGATCCTTAATCTAGATGACCATTCCGTTATTTATGCACCAAAGGTCAACATTATTTATCTCTCTTTGTAAAGCTTCGATATCAGCGTTACTTTCAACCTTCATATAAATCTTTAAGTCATCTGCATACATTTTATTGTCGCATTTTAACTCATGGGCAAGATCATATATAAAAATTACAAAAAACAGTGGCCTTAAGTGCGATCCTTGGGGTACACCACTTGGTATATTTTTCGATCGAGATGTGTATCCCCGAACTTTAACGAGCTGCGATCGATTTTTTAGGTATGATTCGCACCATCGAAGCAATGAGCCATGGATACTCATGCCCGAAAACTTCCTTAATAGCAAACAGTGGTCAATTAGATCAAAGGCCTTACTGAAATCTGTGTAAACAGCATGGATGTCTCCTCCATTATCTATGGCTTGAGCCAGATCGTTAACAAATCCAACTTACCAGTGGAGATGCCAAAGTGCTAAGGCGCTCGTGCTGTCAATTTTTTTATTAAATTTTGAATTCGAGACTGAGAAGTTAAAACATTACATACACTACTACATTTAGGACTTTGACAGGATACTACATTTAGGACTCTTATCTGTGAAGTAAAGTACTAGAAATTTTGCACCAGCCACGAAATCGGACCTCAAAGCGGCGCTCATTGAAGAATGGGATAGCATCGAACAAAATCGAGTAAAGAAACTTATTCCATCCATGAAGAAGCGATTGGAAGCTGTTACTAGGGCTAGGGGGGCAACACTAAATATTGATAAGTTAATTTCAATTAAATTAATATTTTGACGAATTTAAGCAGGAATTTTCTTTACTGTTAATTATCATTGCTCTTTACATTGCTTAAGACTTCTCATTCAAAATTTTTTCATTATCAAAAAAATAATAAAATAACAACGTAGACTTATTTTACAGCTAAAACTAACAGCTTTGAGATGTTAAAATCAGAAATAGAATAAAAGCTTCAGATTTTTTGCTAGAGTTTTTTAACTGCCAGCGTGCGTCTAGTCGATTTTACACTACACTATATATACACCATATTTTGTTGAAAATTAGTGATGTTACGACTCGATCTGCCAAACCGGTTTGAGTTCCAAACCGTGCAAGTCGGTTTTAACCTATGTCAAACCGATCTGGACGAGCTGAGGTGAACGAGTGGTTTGTTGTAGTGATGTTACGACTGGTTCAAACCGATGTGAGTTCCAAACCGTATCATCTGGCCCCAAAGTAAGCAGAGCTAGGTACCACATGACTGATATACTACATAATATACTTTTTTTTTGTAAATAAACTTTACTCAAAACAAAATAGGGCCCACCCAATAAAATATTATTTAAATTTTAATTAAACATACAATTTATTTCAAGTTTAATTTTAGGAATAGGTTAACACATTCAGAATCGTTAAAAAAAACATTACAGTATCTTATTTTTGCCAAAAAAAGTCAAGAAATGCGCATTTTTACGCATTAACCAAAAATTACACGATTTTCCAAAACAAGGCGTTAAAGACACGAGCAGATTATTTTTTAAACAGTATCGTGGGGTTGCTTTAATGCCTTAATTATGTTTAGGAACGCGTAGGTCCTCCCCTATTGCACACACACTCTCTGAGTCGGTTTGGAACACTCTCTATGAGGTGGATGGCGTTTTCATCTGGAATTTGCTCCCAACACACTTATAAAGCAGTTATGAACTCCTATCGGCTATGAATTTCAGTGTGGTTGTCTTTAAGGCTTCTTTTCAACTGATCCCAGATATGTTCGATCGGATTCAGGTCCGGACTCATGGCAGGCCAGGGTAGAACTGCGATACCAGCTTCGGAGATTGCACTTTGGGTCACTTTGGCAGTATGAGGGCGAGCGTTATCTTGCATCAGAATAAAGTTAGGTTAGGTTAGGTTAGTCTCTCACTCGATGTGAATATGGGATCACATGAGGTCGGATGACATGCTGAACATAGCTGGCGGCCGTTATATTGCCCTCATCCAAAATCACTAGCTCGGTTTTGCCCATTATGCTAATCCCACCCAATACCATAATACTGGGTCCACCAAGCGGTCAGTTTCACGAATACATGGAGCCGAACTATGCCTACTTAACATTGCCATACTTGAGTTTGCCAACAACTCAAAATATTGAAATATTTCAAGTGGGCCCTATTTTCTTTTGAGTAGTTTACATACATATTATACATAGAAACACCCAGACCCGAGACAAATACTTGTAGATCATACAAACATTTGTCCCGCGGCGGGAATCGAACCCGCAACCTTCTGCGTCTCAGCCAGACCTAAGCCCACTGCTCTACAGAGGTCGTCGATAATGATCGATATGAATGAATTTATTAGTTATCTTTTAATAGTGATTATTTTTTATACTCGTACCTATAGTTCCCTATGACCCTAGCGCCGAAAAAAGTGGATGAAACTAATTCGATTGCTCAGAAAGGAAACAGACTGACCTACGAAAACATCAAGAAGGATGTTGATGTTTTAGGTTTTGTAATAAATGTTTATCAAAAACTAAACGACGTCATTTCATTTTGTAGTTTTTAACATAAATCTATTTCATCTTATTTTACCTTTAAAACATCTTACGTAAGTAAGTTTCTGTGTCACACTACCTACTGCTGAGCGAAGGACTTTTGCCGTTTTTAATTGAACTCAGATAATTTTTATTCAATACAACCACAAGGATCACTTTGAATCGTCTTAGACATGCTAGGTGAATTTAAGTAAATTCGCTAAGTATAGGTACTTAAGGAAAAAATTCTAAATAGTTGGCACCACCAAGATTCCTACTTCAAGCAGTAGGTATAGGTATAGCTATCTCTATCAAAACCAATGTCACTTTGGTAGAGTAGTTTACGAAATTAAAAGAGATAATTTTAATTCTTTTCTAAGATAATGGCAACAATTCGGTTGGTTCATTTCTAAATTTAGGAATGTCTAAAATATATTTTAGTTAGTCATATCATTTGTAAAACCTATTCGGTTGGTACCATCTAACTAAATAATAAGTTGGTAACAGCAGAATAACAATTTTTAATTTGACAGTCTAAACCTAATTTAGCTAAAATTTGTTAGGTTGGTGCCAACTGAATTGCCACCACTTTCTAAAATTATGAGTTGTCTAAAATATATTTAGTAAGTCAAATCATTTGTAAAACCTATTCGGTTGGTACCATCTAACTAAATTAGTAACGCTTAATTAAGTTAGATAAAATTAAATTAGGATAAGTTGGTAGCAGCAGAATACCAAAGGATAATTTTGACAGTTCCAAACCTAATTTTAGCTAAAATTAGTTAGGTTGGTGCCAACAGAATTGAGACCAATCTATTATGTTTAATTTAGAATGTCTATGGTTTCTAGGTTTCAATCTAGGTACATCGTTCAATTCAAACTAAAGAAGAGTGGTTACTCTATATTGACGCGTGATAGATGAAGTCTGCTACTTCTTCTTTTTGCTTTCATATACTAACTAGATATGATTTCGATGGTTTTTATTTTTAATTTGATTTGATTGATTTTTCTTACCATCATCACTTTAATTAAACTGCCTTCACAAAATGAATAGGTATCTATTATCCTGAGAATGGCAACTTATTATTACATAGGTACCTCCTACATTATGTCTACCAGCATTTATTATAACACCATATAAACATACTTTTATGCCATTATCATCCATCTCCGTCATTATCCCACCCTAAGGAGGATCTAACACTCTTCTTGTAACATGACAATCATCTCTCCTAAGCCAGCATGCCTATACCACACTAACATTATCACACCTCAACTTATCTAAAATAATGAATAGGTGGGTACTTGCTAAGAACCTATTGAATATTTTTTACGAGTACTGAACTGAGTACACATGTACATATTAAGTAATAATAAGTATAAATGTATTATATTAAGTAATAATGATATTCATTTTATTATGATCAGATCAGTCCAAAGTATTTAAATACCTATGACCAATGATCGAGTCTGACAGCAGCTAACAAACTTACTATCTAATGGAGGATTATTGTTATAAGTAAATATTTATATTTATTTTATTTATAGAAGTAAGTTCAAAAAAGCTGTTTTATATAATATCATAAATTTTCGAATGCCGATGTTAATTTGTGAAGCTGCCCGTTTTCAAAATTTTTCACCATTCTAAATTTGGGTTTTACTACTGGAATGTTTGGTGGATAATCTTGGTCAACAAATTCTAAAGAAAAGTCTTCTATGCTGGGTTCGAGATCTCTCTTCATTGATGTAGAACTTGTAGGTCTTTTGAGGTTTCTTTTTTTCAAGTCATCAACATTTGCATTTAATTCTATGAGGTTCCGGTAAATTCTGTCATTGTAATGGAAATTCAGCTTTTTAGTAATCTGAAATATTTTAATGCAGATAATTTACACATTGCATGAATATAGTGAATTCAATATGAACATAGATCAGTGTGAAACTTGTTTCCGGCTGGTTATTGAGAATATTTACACATTAAAACTAGTAAACTTACTTTAGCACTAATTTTACTTTTATCTACATTTAGCTCGTCAGCTTTCAACGGTGGCGGGACAGACAGCTTTATATCGGAGAGATAGTTGGCTAACGCTTCACTGGAGCACAATGTAGGCTCATTTAACTCGTTCTCTTTCTGCGATGACCCGGAAGATTTACCAGTCACTTTTGAAGAACAACCTATAAAATCGTGGACCACTTGCTTGCGGACTGGAGGCTTGAATTTCTTCTCACAATTTCGGACAAGGGTCTTCTTGACTTTTGGATCAGAAGCAAACTTATTCATGACTAGTAATCCTAAACAATCCCGCAATTTTTATAAACAAAGCAAGAAAGCACAAAATCCGAAAATTTATAAAAATAAACAAAACAAGATGACGGAATCTGAAAGAAAGATGACCTGCCTGACTCTGACTGACTGGCATTTGCTATTGCTTGTCTGTCTGACAGTGACATTTGTTGAACATTCATTTGATTTATTCATCCATGAATGAAGTGATAGAATAGATAGAATGAGTTTGTTTCTTTCCTTCATGCACGCACGTAGTATAAATTATTATCTTGATTCCTTCCTTCCTTCCTTCCGTACAGCACAGATTTTGTACAGAACTGTTTCTTTTATTTAGTTTGGCTTTCTACTTTCTTAAATATATATTTTGTCGACATCTTATTGCCTTAGCTAGTTAATCAGAAAACTTGTAATTTGTTAAAACTTACCCCCTGAGATGACCAGTGAAACTGTTAACGTAAGTAGTACCTACTTCAGCTGCAGAGTGTACAACTTCTTGAAATCAAAATCAGTCCTTGAAGCTGAATTTTAGTTTCAGAACCGTGATAACTTGCCGGTAGAATCGCTAACTCTATCTGTGACTGATGCTGGTGTTGTTCGCCAGGTCAAAGCTTTGGTAAGTTTATTTTTATTATAAAAGTATCCAGTATCCAGTCTTATAATATCCATAATATTTCTAGGGGAATACCCGGCTATAGTGTTCGGGTTACAGAAAACACAACTGATTTAATGAGCTTCCTATTTCAGGATACATATTGGGTGATTAACCGTGAGCTGACACTGTACGATAGACCTCCATCAGGGAGTTCCTTAGTGATTGGTGCTTTGGAAGCATGGAAAACAAAGATGGCAGCTTATTTAGAGGATGTGAAGTGGATTTTGAGTTTAGAATATCACAGGTTGGTCCAGATTTTGTAATCTTTATTAGATACTCAGACTTCAACTATATATAAATAGCCTCGGCCCACAGCTTTACAGGTGTGTAAACTAGATAAAAGTTTTCTAATGTCCATTCCCAAGATATAATCTATTAAATTTCGTCTGGGTATGGATCAGCTGTTTAAGTATGAAACATTACAAAAAACAAACAGACTTTTTTAGTATGGATATTAAATAGTAAAAAAAGTATATAAACCCGACTCTAGCTACTCATTTCTACAAAGGATTGGACTGGAAGTCAGATAAAAAAACATGTTTGGTTATTACACCATATTAAACAACATTGGTTGTCTTAGTGCAAGTCAAGGATACAAACACGATTCATTCTTATTAAATGCAGATAAATTTGTAATATGACATGAAATTAAATAATATTTATTTGCTTAAACATAAGTATCTGGATGACAGAGCCTTGCTTGGTATAAAACACGAATAAAACTACGTTTTCTAAAAACTTTACCTAGCTAGATCGATTTATCGCTCCTGAAAGCTGCATACTAAATTTCATGAAAATCGTTGGAGCCGTTTCCGAGATTCAGATTATGTTGTTTAAAGGTGTTAGATGTGATAGAATTTGGTATAAGACTCTTAGAGTATGTCCTACCATATTCTTTGGCATCCGAATTTTATCTAAAGTTTTCAAAGGTGTTATAAATCATGTATTAAGAATATAACTAGTAACAACCTACATACCTAATACTATTCATATGATAAACCTAACAGAGGTAGTAATAAACAATGCTATTTCATATTAATTAATAATAGTTAATATGTTGCAAAATTGTAGTAATGTTACAGCTTAGATGTCATAATTAAAAGTACCTGGATGACCGAGCTTTGCTCTGTATAGAACACAGATAAAATAACGTTTTCTAAAAATGTAACCTAGCCCCAAAACCCCCTGCATACCTACTAAATTTCATAAAAATCCGTGCCCGAGTTTCAGATTATATATATACAAGAATTGCTCGTTTAAAGATATTAGATAGATAGATATTTACTAATTGTAAAAAAACATTATTGTAAAAGCCACTTTTAAAATTTTACAAATAATAAATAGCCATTTATTATCTGAGACGCAGAAGGTTGCAGGTTCGATCCCGCTGTAGGACAAATGTTTGTATGATCTGCAAGTATTTGTCTCGATTCTGGGGTGTTTCTATGTATAATATGTATGTATTTACATTAAAAAAAAGTATACAAGTAGTATATCAGTATATCAGTCATGTGGTACCCATAACACAAGCTCTGCTTACTTTGGGGCCAGATGATGCTGTGTGAAATGTCTGGGATTATTATTATTTATATATATGTCAGGTAGCCTATTATTAGTTTTAGAAAACATTATTTTTTGCCTTGTTGTAGAAATTTATAAAAAGATATAAAAGATAGCTTTGCACTCATGGTACTTGCATAAAAACTAGTATATAATATACAAATTATGTTAATCCAAATCCACATCTATACCTATACCAAGTTTCATCTAAATTTGTTTAGCCCTTATTTTAAAATAATGTAACAAACTATTTTCTAAAAATCAACATTAACTTTCACATTAATAGCAGCTGGCCTTTGTTTCGCTATAGGTGCTACCTTAAAAGTAGCTTATATGCTACTCCAGACCACAGACTACATCTGTATAGAAAATTGTGGTTAATTGGAATCTGACATTATATTATTAATATATATAATTAATAATTAAATAATTAAATTACTTAAATAAATATATCAAATAAAATATATCAAATTTAATCTGTAACTGTTTGGACGTTACATAGTGATTGAACCACATACAAAAATATATAATATAAACATCACACAAACTTAAGGTTTAAGAGTTTTATTCTTATAAGAATTGCAATTAAATTCTCATAAGACGACCTCTGTGGCGCAGTGCGCAACCTTTTTGCGTCTCAGCCGGGAGACGCAAAAAGGTTGCGGGTTCGATTCCCGGGTCTGGGTGTTTCTATGTATAATATGTATCACACAGCATCATCTGGCCCCAAAGTAAGCAGAGCTTGTGTTATGGGTACCACATGACTGATATACTACTTACATACAATTTTTCTCATCAATTTTTATTTGTAAATATGTACATACATATTATACATAGAAACACCCAGACCCGGGTGTTTGGCCGGCCCGGCCGGCCACATGACTGATATACTACTTATATACTTTTTTTTTAAATACATACATATTATACATACAAACACCCAGACCCGAGACAAATAGTTGCGGAACATACAAACATTTGTCCCGCGGCGGAAATCGAACCCGCAACCTTCTGTGTCTCAGGCAGGCCTTTACCCACTGCGCTACAGAGGTCGTCATCAAAACTATGCTAAAAACTTTTGCCTATAACAATAACTTTAGGCAACTCATCGGCCTGGATGAATATTGCAGTGCCTCTGGTATGTACCTGGAGGCGTATGATAACTAATTAAATAATTATAAATAAGAGGCTAACTGTTTCTACGTTTTAGGTTCTGGAGTACAGTATTATACCACCCCCAATGCATGGACTCGTTGGTTTCCTTCCTGCAGGAAGCTAGCCCCCCCTACCTGCCTCCCCACGACAGTAGAGATGTGCAGAAACTGTATGAGGATATCAGAAAACATGTGCTCATTGTGTTTAGCAGACTAGTTACTAATAAGGAAAGCAAGGTTGGTCTCTTTTCAATCATTTATAAAAATCATAAACTTATCTAAATAAAAAGAGTTAAACAAAAGCTAATCACAAATTTATAAAAAATGGTTTAGCCGGGAAGAGGGGATATGTTTTGTATCAAAATTTGACACTTTAAAACATAATATTTGTATTGAAAAACTGCTTAAGAAACCTCCTCTCTTAACCTCTCCTAAAGTATCCAATAGTCTGCAAGCAACAGCTCTGATTAGCAGTGGACAGACAGACAGACAGACATGGTAAAACTTTAAGGGTTTGTTGTAGACTTCGAAAAATTAAAAATATTAACTTCTTTTTGATATTGTTTTAAGACCTAAGTAAGTAAAGATTCTTATCCGTTCTATATAGCCATGAGAAGCTAACAAAGACACTTTCAAATTTGTAAGATTAGTATAGATAAAAAAATTTCATAACACAAATTCCTTTTCAGTCACAATGGATGACCAAAGAGTTCATGGCCGACATTCTATACAATAAGTTTATATTTACAATACCTATAATTTGGGATATTTGTATAACATATGGTGTAGACAATGCGAGGCATGTGAGCCGTTTGTTGGAGAGTGTGTTTTCAATACAACCACAGTATGAGAGCGATGCTGTAGCAGCTGTGGCCTTTGTGCACGAGGTAAGAATTGTTTTAAAATATACCTACTTGGTACTTGGGGTGCGGAAGTACTACCGCAATTAAGCCGCTGATGGGCCCTTTTTGCGTGACGGGTGGAAACAGCAGCGTTTCAGCCACCCGATGTCCTCCAGGAAAGCCAGCAGCTTACGGACCCCAGCGCAGGCTTTCCTGGGCCATGGTCCGGCTGAGATGCAGTGGGTTCAATCCCCGTCGCGAGACAAATGTTTGTATGATCTGCAAGTATTTGTCTAAGGTCTGGGTGTATAATATGTATGTATAAAAAAAGTATATGTACCTAGTATATCAGTCATGTGGTACTCATAAAACAAGCTATGCTTGCTTTGGGGCTTGATGGTGTGTGAAACGTCTGATATAAATAATAATAAATATTGCTGGACAATGCACACAACATCTTCTTATCCCCAAAATCTTAAGCATAGCTTGTATTATGGTGACCAGATGACTGATAGAATACTTAGATATTTTAACATATAACACCCAGACACAGAACAAACGATGATAGCTCCCTACGGTGCTAACCGATTGGTGGCCCAGAGAAGGTAGAAGGAGCGTAGATCGTCCGTCGGCAAGATAGGTCGAATACACAGTTAAAGTCGATCGTACATAGGGTTGCGCAAGGCCGAGGTCAGGAGTGGGATGAGACCGGCTGCACATGAAGATGATATGATAATAATAATACCGGGCATTTCATTTTGATTGGCCTGTCAGCTCAGTTGGTAGCTCTGCCTTCTGCGCTGTAGGTTGAGGGTTCGATTCCCTCCCAGGATAAACATTTGTGTGAAGAACATAGATGTTCGTTCTGGGTGGGTGTTATAAAGTATCATAAGTATGTATTTAAAAATAGTCATCTAGTCACCATAATATAAGCTATGCTTAGTTTGGGACTAGATGGTGTTATGTGCATTGTACAGCAATATTTATTTATTTATAATATTTATATAAACCAACAGGCTTTTAAATTCATCATTTTACAAGTAAACAAAAACTACGACAGCGCTGACCCACCAAACTTACCAGAGACTTTCAAAGGCTTTTCCGAAATTCGACGTCCGTCCGCCAGCACGGTTAAGGACAAACTGACATTTGATGTACTGAAGGACCTGATTATTCATATGTTAGACACGGCTATGACTTTAAGGATATTCCTGGAGGTATATCCCAAGGCTGTGAAGGTTCTTAGAAAAACAAATTTTGTAATTAGGTAAGTGAGATTCTTAGCAAAATGAACAAATTCTATACAAGTACTTTTACCGTCATACACTTTAAATAGCATGTGAATTTAAATATTCCCAAAATACCACCATCTTTCCTTTAAATACGGTTCGGTGTATGCGTAAAATTTTAGCTAGTAATATTTTTATTTAGGTGTCATTATGTTTTGAGTTGACCGCACCATCCCTTCCAGTATAGTCCAGCTGTACGAATACGGCATTCCAATGCTTTACGAGAAGCTGTCTACACTGGGTGACGAGACCAGCGTGACGTCAGCAGAACTAGAGGGATACCTACACGCGGCGCGAGCTGAGCTTATTGACGTGTTTAGAGAAACACTGGCTGTGTATAAGAACGAAATATTTAGCGGCGAGTGAGTATTCACTTTTCTAGGTTTAACAGCGCGTGATATATTTGGGTTGCTGACGATTCGGACAAAATTTATTCGGACACAGTGTCCCAACTGACACTTTTGATTTTAATATTTTTGTTACTGTCGATTCGGACACCATTCCAAATAGCTGCATTGTACAGTCAGATAAAAAAACAGGTTTTTACCGAAGCGCGGCGGCGACGGCACAGCAAGCGAGTCAATGGTGAAAAGCTGATCAAAAAGGTAAAAAAAAAAACTAAAATGAAAAAGAAACACCTAAAAAGGTGTAGTGTTTTAGCTCTATTGCCAAGAGAAGTAATAGAAGATGCCTGGCTGTTTATAATGTCCCAATGTCCCAAAAATGGAAAACTTATAAAATTTAATGATTATATTTGTTAACACTTGGTTGAACGAGATTTCCTTATTTTACAATATATGGAACATATTCGATAGCCCGCACCGTACCACAAATATGAAACTTGGCATTCCGTAATAAATAGAAAGCAATGCAGAATACAGAATAACATTGCACAATCTTTATTTTTTTTTGAAAAAGAAGACAAATATCAACAGGTTTGAGTGGCTCTAACATATACAAAAAAGAAAACCCATAATTGATTTCAATGAACACCTCAATATTACCATGACTGAATTTCAGCGAGGACTAATAAATAACACACCTAATTATATTATATAGAAGTGAAGAAAGAAAAAAGTTTTAAGATATAAGAATATCTATGGTTACATTTTTTTATTTCGTTGATTTTGAAGTGTTTATTGGGTAAAATATTGTGCCAAATATTGTGTAAAATACTGTGATTGTAGGTTAGGTTTGTAGGTTAAGTTTTTTTATTTTGTTTTAGTCTTTTATTGTTTTTTTCAGTAGATAATAGGCATTGGTGATCATGAATACTAATAAATAATTAGTAGAAATTTTAATTCTATGATGGAACTAATGATTATCTGTGATTTTTATACATACTCGTATACGCGCTTAAGATAATTTGGTACTTTTTTTCATAATAATAAATAACGCCAAATCAGTAAATGTTGTTGGTATATTCAATAAATATTAATCAATAAATATTATTATTAATATTATTTTCTTATTTTATTATAAATTGTCTGTGATTTTTATACATTCTTAAAATAACGACTTTTTAATACGTAAGGAAAGATAGAAAAATGTTTTAAGATATAAGAAAATCTTTAGTTAACATTTTTAATTTTCTTTTTATTATGTTGATTTTAAAGAGTTTAGTTAGTACCAAATGCTGTGTATTCTACACTGTGATTATTGTAGGTTAAGTATTTTAAATTTTGTTTAAGAGTTTTATAGTTTTTTTGATTGAATCAACTGAATTGATGTTGAAAACTAACAAATAATATGTAGTAATTTAAGGTCTGTTTGAACATTGATTTATTTTCTGTGATTTTTATACATGCATATATACTGTATTAGAATAATTAAAAATACATCTTTGAAATATTTTAAGCGATCATATATAAATACCTAAGTATACAAGATGTTGATTTATACCAAATATACACTATGAATGAGACTTGTTGTTTTTTTAACCACACGCTCGCAAAGCAATTTGATTACCTTTATTACATTATATTATATTTTGCTTAATTTTTTTTACATGACTGTACTCAAAAGCTTCAATAGTTTGATGGTGTCCGAATCGACAGTAAAAAAAATATTAAAATCAAAAGTGTCAATTGGGACACTGTGTCCGAATCGTCAGCAACCCATATATTTCACTTTTCAAGCAAGTAAATATTCACTATTCTTGATAAAAGGTGTGCTCCTGACTCTTTAGCGAATAAACGAGCAATATCTGTCTTTCTGTCTGTCTGTCTGCCCACCCCTAATAAGAGCTCTATAGCTCGCAGACTATTAGTCTTATCTTAATAAAAATTTGCACGGTAATTTGTATTAGTGGCTCTACTAAGTTATGTTAAATAAAAACTTATAAAAGTGGGATTGTTTTTTTTAAATGTTTCTTTTCTACCCCATTATGTGGTATATCGTTGAATATAACTTTTAAATATATAAAAAGGTTTCTCGAACAAGAAATTGCTAAATAATATGTTCCCAACAAAATATAAAATACAAGGTAATAGCGCTTGTGCTGCCATCTGCAAAAAGATTTGCGTGTGCCACCCCATTGGTCCCATTAATGTTTTTGTTTTCCCCAGAGGTAATATCCAAACGCACGTAGAAGAATACTTAGCGGTGATGTTGGACGGACTGTCAGAGCGGCTCCTCATCAAGGACTACCACGCCTGCTATCCAGTGCACGACGATATCGAGATGTTGAGACAGGCCTGTCCTGATATGTATCCTTTTGAACTGTCCACTTGAATCTTCATTTTACCGTAAATATTTTTCAGAATGTGTAGCTTACTTATTTGTTAGCGGGAGATACAGCTTTCGTTTCCATCAAATGTTTTAATCATGATGGGTTTAGATCAGTTTCTCAGGCAAGTAATCATAAGGTTGCGACTTTCGAGCCGTTAAGTACCAGTTTATTTCGAATAGGCGAGGCATTTGTGTGATAGTCAGATCGGATCAAAGAATCTCTTTCGAGTCGTATAATTGATTTTTATATTGATTTTGATAGTCTTAAAGTTACAATAATCACTTTTAATCGTTCTACATGTTAAGAGTTATTGAATTTAGGTGCCAATTTCTCCTAAACCGAGTAGAATCAGGCAAGAAACTCGTCTCTCTCCTAGCCGAGTTTCTTATAGTTTGTTATTGCTCATTTGTATGATCATTCTTAACTATTTTATCACTAGCTGCCACTCTCGGCTTCGCACGCGTAGTACCTACGTATAAAGTAGCTGACGACCTCAAAATTCAATCAATCTTAGCACCACATTTCATCAGGATCCGTTTAGCGGTTTAACCATGAAAATGTTACAAACATAAATCAAACAAACAGACAGACACACACTAGCAAATAGACACTTTAGAACTTACGTACACTATGTTATTTTTAAGTACATACTTACTTTTTTAAATATGTTTAAAATGTTTGTTAAATTGTTTGTTGATTAATTAAACCTATTGTACCTACTTATGTTTAAAATGGTATGTAGTACCAAATATGTTGGTCATCTATCTATCTATCTATCTATTATAATCCATACTAATATATACTAATATTCGAAAGTTTCTGTCTCAATTTGTTTGATACCTTTTCACGGTTAAACGGATTTTGATGAAGTTGCAGATATAAGCTACTTTTTATGTAAGTAATACGCATGCGAAGCCACGGGCAGGGACTAATTTATAATATAAATATGCATATCTGTTATAATGAAATTGATGAACCTTCACCTTAAACATAGTGACACAGTAAAAACCGACTTCATTCTCCACGCGATCTACTCAAACCTCGACGAGCCAATCCCCGAAACCAGCAACCCACCAATCACGAACGGCCATACCGAAACCAAAGATAACACAGAACCTGGGCCAATCAGGGACGAGATACCCGATCACGTGAGAGAGGAGTCTTTGATAAGCGAAGTGAAGGATATTATGCCACATTTGGGTGACGGTTTTGTGCTGAAGTGTTTGAAGCATTATGGTTTTAGTGCTGAGAGGGTAATTAATAGCATATTGGAGGACAATCTGGCAGAATCCTTGAGAGGTTAGTGCGACCAATAATAATAAAAATAAATAATAATTAATGTCGGACATTTCACACAACATCATCTAGTCCCAAAATAGGCAGCTTGTGTGATATATATAAACATAAATAAACACATACTATACATAGAAACACTCGGACCCGAGACAAATACTTGCAGATCATACAAACATTTGTCCCGCTGCGGGAATCGAACCCGCAGCTTCTGCGTCTCAGCCGGACCTTAGCCCAGTGCGCCACAGAGGTCGAAGGTTGCCGTAAACCAATTAAAATCAATAAATAATACTGGACATTTTACACAGCATTATATAGCTCCAAAGTCATGTTGGAACCACATGACTATATATTTTTTGTAAATACATACATATTATATACATAGAAAAACATCCAGACCCGAGACAATAAATTACAGATCATATTAACATTTTGTCGGGAATTGAATTCGCCTACTACACCATAGAGAACTTACTATCAGGTCGGCTTTTGATGGCTCTGATGTTTAAAAATATATAATGCAGGTTGCATTAAACATCATCAAACATATCTATGAAATTAGATAGCGGAGGTGTCTAACAAGCCTCTGACTGATATATTTGTTTTAATTATTATATAGCATTTAATTAAGTATCTTATCACTTATCAGTCATCTGGTTCCCATCGTACACGCTTTGCTTTATTTGGGGCTACATGACATTGTGTGAAACGTCCATTTATATTTATTTATTCAGTACTAGCTGACCAGACCACATCTTGCTGTGGCTCAGTAGTTCTAATACCAATATTAAACCAATACCAATAACTAATTGACCAATATACGCTAACCTAACCTAGATAAGATGTTGAAGTTAACGTGCACTGCCATCTGTTAGAAACTTATGGAACTTATTGGTAATTAATATTGAAAACATTTAATGTAATAAAAAATATTGATGAACAATCGAGTTAAAACTATCCCATCTTTTAAGCTTGGTCAAATTACACACAGTAAGATAAATTTCATAAAAAAATGGTTAAGTTGGTTAGTTTATTATATACAGATAAAAAAATTCTATATTACAGAATTAGATCAAACTCTACCAATAATCCCTGAAGATATCCTCGACAATAAGTATCTGGAGACCGGCATAGAACGTCTGAACGTGTTCGATGGCGACCGGTTTGATATCATGACACGGGATGACGTCGACGTCGCGAACATACACGTTGGCAAAAGGAAAGAGAAATACCGTGACTTAAAGGACATGTTGGACGATAAGAAAGATGTTAAAATGCTGACTGATATCTATACCAAGTATAAGTAAGGACTATCAACTTATTTTTGAGCCCTCATGTCTGGGATATATTTAAAGCTTGAATAGTTATAAAAATAATAAAAATGCCGGACATTTCACACAGCATCATCTAGCTCCAATGTAAGCAGAGCTTGTGTTATGGGAACCACATGACTGAAATACTACATTATATAAATATTTGTTGTTTATACATACATAGAAAAACATTCAGACCAGAGACATATTTGCATAACACGATAAATTAAAGACCTGAGTCCGTTAACTATTAACTATTTGCTGGCCCTCTATTCAATCTTGGAATACTAAATATGTATTACTCATAATTGATTATTTTGAATGCTTTAAGTTTAAAGCACTTATCTATAGTATTGTGCTTCTAACAGTCTTTTGTATAATTTTAGCTTGGTGTGCGACGAAGTAGCAATGTACTCGGACGAGTATGACGACACGTATGACAGCGACGGCATCGCGCCCACCGCGGCTGATGCAGAAGAGGTTCGAAGGCCGTTCGTCACTCCGAGAGCCTTGCTACCTCGCGGTGGAAGAGATGAGGTTAATATAAATAAAATAAAAATCTCTATATTTGCTTGTTAGATAAATTCGATCTTTTAGATTTAGATAAATTCGTGATAGCTTTAGAATACATCAACTGCTTTGGTCAAATGCTTTTGTCAGTCGATCTAACATCTAATGACAATACATTTTCAAACATAGATGTTTTTGACATATCTCTTTCTGAATTTAAGCTCGCAGTTAGGAACCAACTGCGAGCTTCGCATACTTTTTAAGTCGTTTAGTGTTAAATACCTTTTTTTATTTTTTTTGTATTAAAAATGTTTAAAAATGTTTACTAATTTCTTCTTTTTAAGTTTTGTATATTAGTGGAGATATCATTGTATTAAGTATTGTCATATATTTATCTAGTAATTATCTAGTATCTATCTAGTAATATTGTAATTTACTTCTGTTGGTTTACCCAAATCAAATAAAATAAAAATAAAAGAAAGGGACATGTAGTCTCCGGCTGGAGGAAGAAGGACGCAGCGATGTAAGTAAGATTACCAGCAGTCATGGCTATCAGCACTGTGCCATAAAGCCTCCAAGCAGAAG
Source organism: Lampropteryx suffumata (assembly GCA_948098915.1). Lineage (NCBI taxonomy): Eukaryota > Metazoa > Arthropoda > Insecta > Lepidoptera > Geometridae > Lampropteryx > Lampropteryx suffumata. Next base: position 2,659,290 of record OX402564.1, on the reverse strand, counting down.
TATAAAAATACTGTGAGACTGTTTTCCTTTAAAACTAACTGATTTTGTATCGGATTAGCTTTGACATTAATTTGGTTTAGAATATTTTCGTCTCTATTGTATTCTATTTGGCGGGTCTGTCAGCTCAATTGGTAGTAGCTCTGCCTTCTGCGCTGTAGGTAGAGGGTTTATTTCCTCCCAGGATCAACATTTGTGTGATAAACATAGATGTTGGTTCTGTGTCTGGATGTTATAAGATATCATAAGTGACGACCTCTGTGGAGCAGTGGGCTAAGATTCGGCTGAGACGCAGAAAGTTGTGGGTTCGAATCCCGCCGCGGGCCAAATGTTAGTATGATCTGCAAGTATTTGTCTAGGGTCTGGGTGTTTCTATGTATAATATGTATGAATTTACAAAAAAAAGCATATAAGTAGTATATCAGTCATATGTGGTACCCATTACACAAGCTCGACTTTGGGGCCAGTTGATGCTGTGTGAAATGTCCGGGATTAATATTTATTTCCATTTTTATAAGTATGTGTATAAAAAAATATAAGTAATTTGTCAGTCGTCTGGTTTCCAAAATACAAGCTTTGCTTAGATTAGGGCTACATGGTGTTATGTGCACTGTCCTTCAATATTTATGATTATTATTTATTATTTTATTTAAATAAATGACATGTGTGTAAATATACGAATGAAACAAAATAATTGAGCTTATAAGAAAGTACGAGTGATATTTATTTGAGTTCTATATTATATAAACATTTTGTGTCTCAAGAGTATCATTCATTACCATCGATTTAAACACGAGTACATAGAGCAAACATAATTAATTTACAGAAAAAAACAAAAAATAAACAGATATTAAAATTTAATCAGTTAGCCATTTAAAGACTGTTTCAAACGAACTATAGCGCTCCTTACGCTCCTCAGATACCAATAAACTCAAAATTCCCGTTCACTCCTCTACCTTCTAAGGAAAGTTCGTTTACAGTGCAGGCTGTTCGTTTACAGTGAAATTGTGAAATTGGCTTGTGGAACGCGTTGCCTGTACATATTAGAAAGGCCAAGTCTCTACCCATCTTCAAGAACATGGTCATGAAACACTATTTATCGTGCTGTTATAACTAATTATTTCTGTTTTGTTGATATCTTATATAATATCCACTTTTGTGCTATGATTTATGTTTATAATTATACCTATTGTGTATGTATGTATTTATTTATATTAGTATTATATTTAGTTTATTAAAAGATTATGTAAGCATAGAATTATATATAAAAACCACACCAACATGCCCGTTCTGTTTATTTATGTCCAATCCAGCCAAAGGATGCCTGGCAGAGATCGCTGTAAAGCGATAAGGCCGCCTATTGTATTGCCTTTTATTGTAAAATAATTGTTTTTGTATTTTTCTGTGTGTTATATCAATAAAGAGTTATCTATCTATCTATAGATCATCTGGCCTAGATGACTGCGTCCCTGCGACGCTCGCGACATATATATATTTACATAAAGTAAATACCAGCAGTGCGTTGATAGCGAGCGTATACAAACACCATGTGATTGTCTACGCTCACTATGGCTTCTACATACGAAAACGCCTAAGCAGTCACCCGTGTCTGTAAAATGTGTTTAAATCCAATCATCTCTTCCAGGAGGAGTCGGAAGAGGAGGCAGAGTACTCCCCGCCGACGGAGGCAGCCGGGCCCAGCTATAAGAACAAGTTGGACTTCTGCACCAATCCCGAGGAGATGCGCGCGCGGCGAGAGGCCAGCTTCCAGGCGCGGAGAGGCAAGGGGGGGCACAGACCGCCGCCTCCTAGGTATGCTCTGCTTACCTTCTGGCCTCCTGGTGTCTACACTAGTGCTGGCATCACAGTTCAGTTGGCGCTGAAGGTTCTGGGATAGATTTCCACCAAATTTGTGTAATCTTAGTATACACAACAAAGTCGTGAAAATTATGAGTTGTTGGAATAGCAGAATGTCCCCGAATAGCAGAATAGCTATTAAAACATTTTAGAATTTGCATATTTAAAAATAATCTCTCATGTCCCATCTCGCACCTCTCAGCTCCCATCTCCCACCTTCCACCTCCCACCTCCCATCTCCCATCTCCCAGCTCCCAGCTCCCAGCTCCGATCTCCCACCTCCCATTTCCCACCTCCCATCCCCCACCTCCCATCTCCCATCTCCCACCTCCCAGCTCCCACCTCCCACCTCCCAGCTCCCACCTCCCAGCTCCCTTGCTTAACATTGAAGGACTTATCCTTCAAAGTAAAGTGTCAGGCAAAGCATCGTGATCAAACCGACGTAGAACCTAAAAAGTTCGAAGACATAAGCCCAGTGTACGAGAGGGCCTCTGAGGCGCACTTTAATCCTTTCACCACACTGGTTCAAAATACCTAGTGTAACGATAAGAAGATGAATCTTAGTGTGAAGTGTTATATATTTTTGTTTCAGGAACGCTGACGTCATCGGCAAAGCCAAAGGCCAAGGTCAAGAAAAGGAGGTGCTTCAGAACAGAGACAAAAAGGAGAAGCAGAAGTCCACCCGAGGGAACCACAACCGTCGCCAGGGAGCCACCTGGAAGCGGACTCAGGGCATGGTGCCTTCCTAACGAACCTCCCAATCACAAGTACGATGTACTCTTAGTTGAAGCTATACTCCAGCAAATAATCACATTCTCTGGATATCATTTATCCAATAAAACATGGAAAAACACGGGATCTCAAACGATTAAGTAGGTTTCTGTATCTGGGTGGGTCAGTTCATTGGTTCACTTTCATATAAAAATGAGCTGATCTGTGCTGACTCATTATGATAATATCAGATGTAAGCGATATTGGTACTTATAATTTTTGAAACTATCATAGTTTTGAGCATAATTTTCACTCAAAACGGGATATTTACAATAATACCTATGTGAGTTTTGCTGCTTCCCGATTTTTCGGCACAGTTGCACGCGTCATGATCACGAGATATACTTGAAGTCTTAGTGGGTGGATGTTATTGGCAGACAAAACGGTCTACCCTCTCCCTCTAGTCTTTTACTGCGAACATTACCCGTACTACCGGATTCACTGTCACTAACAACTCGATCACGATTACGACACACAACACTCACTGTATCTGGACGCATAACTGATACCTCACTGTTTCGGTTTCCTCAGGATTCCAGGCTCTATAAAATTGGAAACCATTTTTTCGATTGAAATTCCTGTATTTCGTAATCTCTATTGCCTCATGTACCAATCTTGGTATGTAATGTCGTTCCGTTGAGATTATCTGTGGATTGTGTAGCTCGATCCAGATACTTCTATGTGGATACTCTGGGTGTGTAATTATGTCTTTTGTACTATCAAATCGGGAATTTAATTATTTGTTAGATTATGGACCACGGCCACTTAAGATTGGCTTTATGGGTAGATATGATTAACGGGTTCAACCTTCCTGCACTGTTTTTAAAATCCAATTTGCACTATCGCAATCTGTGTACAAGCAGTAATGCTTTAGGTTCCAAAGGCACTGGAGCAAGTGACATTACCGGGCAATCAGACAAAAGAACTTATGACCAGGGCCGGTAACGTGCGTCTGATACCACTTGGTATTGCAAGCAGTACTGTTACCATCAGGTGGGGCGTATGCTCGTTTGCTGGCTCATTTGTATATTATTTTTTATTATGTCTACGGTAAAACTACCGTTGAAGCCGTTAATCCAGACGCCTATCTACCGATCATGTTAGCTATCTTGGGTTGTCCACTCCCGTGGTTGGATATATATATTATTTTTATCTATATATATATAAGAAGTTAGTATTAGTTATAGTATAACTGTAGCAAGCTAGAACCTATGTTGTGAAATTGTGAAATTGGGTTAGTCTGACTGCCGCAACCAAATCGAAATGTATTCATACAGGTCAACTTAATTTGAAGTATTTCAAACCTTTAAATTTGCAAAATATAACAAACTTAACATGGTGGTGAATTTGTTATTTCGCCAGACTAGCTAAAATTTGATAAATTATAAACGGTTTTATTTAGCTTGCGCTAATTTAAACATGAGTTTTATTAAAGTTAAAATTAATATTTTTGTTTCTTTATTGAGTTGATTTTCCTATGATTTACCACAGTTATTTAGCACCAATTTCTTCTTTTTTTTCATCGTTGTTGGCATGTTTCATAATAATGTAAATTTTGCCAGTCTTTGTGTTGTGTATAGTATGTCACAAAGTCGTATCTTGTCGTTCGTCATTTGTTATTATAAAATGGTGCCTTTCATATAAAATAACTACGCATAATTTTTGCTCGAATCACAAAGCTTTTATTTCAATTATTCACACGAAACAATAACTCTAGCTCTGTTTAAATAAAAACACCAAAATCACTAATAAAACCGGATATAACTTGAGAATGTTGTTATTATAAGAGCGCATTGTTTGCTAGACGACCAAAAAATAACCCGGCACCAATTTACTTGGTGACGCTTAAACACGTCAATACGTCAATTTGGTAAATTTATGAAATGTCATTCAAAAAAATACAAATTCAGACTTTTGTGCAAATAAAATAAGATCGTTCATATTTTACGAAATTTAGTTGTTTTTTTAGAATCAGGGCTAATACCTATATTTTTCACAGCATAAATAATATTACATGTGTATTAGTAATTAGCATTTTGGTATGAAAACAACTAAATCATGCGCTGGGACCAGATTCAAATTTTTATGAAGTTAAAAAATATCAAATTAAAAAACTTTGACCAAAGTAACACTACATAACAGACAAATATGGTGGCATTGTTATAGTTATAGGGCCTATCCTATCACACGCTAGCTAATGATCTGTTTATATTACTGTCATCTTTATCCATTGATATTAGAAGGACAAAGATAGACCATAAGCACTGCAATTTTTGTTTTTTACGTGATAACGTCTTATAAATTGATGAACGCCGGCTGCACGCACGAATACATGACTCATGGTCGCGTTCCGCCTGAGCCGAGCGTGCAAGCGAGAGCGCGGAACAAGCGATTGAGAGAAACGATCGGATCATCAATGTTTTCTTATGACCTTATCACGTAAAATTATCGTCCGTAAACCCACTCTACAGACAACCTTTTTTTAATAATAATAATCTCTGACATTTCACACAGCATCATCATCTGGCCCCAATGCCCAAAGTAAGCAGATGCTTGTGTTATGTGTACCACATGAGTGATATACTTCTTATATTATACATTTTTCTTGGTAAAGACATACATGTTATGCATAGAAACACCCAGACCCGAGACAAATTCTTGCAGATCATCAAACATTTGTCTCTCAGCGGGAATCGAACCCGCAACCTTCTGCGTCTCAGTCGGATCATAGCCCATTGCGCCACAGAGGTCGTCAATTAAGGGTTAAACAAAAACTATGTTTATTAACTAGTTAACGCTTTATAGACTGGCCTGACAGTTCCGTTGGTAGCAGCTCTGCCTTCTGCGCTGTAGGTTGAGGGTTCGATTCCCTCCCAGGTTAAACATTTGTGTGATAAACATGCGTTTGTTCTGTGTGTTATAAAGGTGTTATAAAGTATCATATGATGTATTTAAAAATATATAACTATTCGATCAGTCATCGGGTATCGGGTAAAAATAGTCTCACGTCATCTAATTAGATGCAAAGTTATTATTAAGTTAAATACAAAAAATGTCAATTATACTATACATTTTGGTAAACACGGGATTTACTCACGTATTATTTTGTCGATGAAGGCACCGACAGCAAAACATGTACAACTTAAAAATGTTTTGAAAGTGAAATATAATTATTCAGAAATAACTTTGCCACTGACTGAAACCCTGCTTATTGACTGAATACTGCTTTGTTTATCACTCACCCTTATGTCTGTACCTAGCGCATGCTTCAGCAACCTGTCGTGACTCTACAATCGTATAAATAACCCCCACTTGCACAACTATCCTTAATTGCATTTAAGTTAATTCCCGATAAAACATTAAACAGTCAAATATTTAGTAATATTCCGCCAATCTATTTCTTCCTCAAAAAAAAATTCGGCACATGTTTCGCCTCTCCACGAGCCATCCTCAGGAACACCTGACTCGCTCTGGACCTTGACGAAAAACACTAATCTGCAGACTTGTTGCTTCGCCGATCGTTGAACTGAGACTTGATTGGATTAGTCTCAGTTCAACGATCGGTGAAGCAAGTACATGAGGAAGGAATAGATTGGTGGAATAGTACTAAATACTTTTCCATCTGTTTAATGTTTTGTAATGGATTTCCGCAAAGTCACGCCTGAATCAATAATCAATTTTATTCCCGATTTCAATATAGGTGAAATTTGCAACATTAAACAAATATAATTGTTAACGATAAAATCCGTACATTCTTCCTAATAATATGTCGTTTTGTTCTATTGAAGATAAAATTTGGTAACAAAATAAACAATTTTATCATTAAAATTACGACCTCTGTTGCGCAGTGGGCGCAAATGTTTGTATGATATGCAAGTATTTGTCTCGGGTCGGGGTGTCTATGTATAATATGTATGTATTTACCAAGCAGCAGCAGGAGTTAATGATAAAATAATGTTTTTTTGGCTACCATAATACAACTTGAATAATACATAAAGATCGGTGATTCAGTGTAATTGTTAGGAGAGATGCGCAAGCCACCTTTAGTATATAATATACCACTTTTATAATATGCAGTGATGTGTGATAATCGTTAGATACAGGTTATATAATAAACTTGATTATTATTTATTATACAAACTGTTTTATTTAAAAGCCTTTTCAGTTTGACCTAAGGTATAAGTTACATCGGCTAATTCATCATTGGCCTTAGTTAATCTGTTGAAGATGATTTAGGTGCCGTCAGTTACAGAGCAGTTACTTGTAATCGAAAACATTCGTTCATGGATCCACTCCAGCAAGCTGAGGTAGGTGAAGTTTCTGGGATTCTGTTTGTTAGCGCAGGCCTTCTCAGGTACCCACGCTAACCTCTCGACTTTGCCGACAGGATCCGCAGGAAAGACGAGTCAGTACATGCATGTGTACATATGTACAGTAAATGTGGACCCACCTTTATTGAACTACACTTCCACAACGGCACATTTGCTATTTATTTAGTGTAGGCGTAAGTACGTTGGTAGGTACGATCGTATCTATTTTGCTTCCTTATTTCCAACACAAGACATTTCAAAAAGCACTATCTAGTCCCAAACTAAGCATAACTTGTACTATGAGAAGCAAATAACTGATAAAACTGACATACTTGTGAAAACATTAAGATACTTAATAACTTTATTAACCGTTCCAGGAACGTTCCGTTTAATAATTATTTGTTTTCGATGTTAAATATTATTGACCTCTCTCTATCCAATTTTGCACACGCCATCAGCGAACAACTGCTATCTGCTGATCAACTGCTCAAATAACTTACCTATTGTTTGAATCAGTATTTTTTTTAAAACCTATTTCCTTTTCAGAATATCTACTTTATCCAACTGAGCCATTCAAAGTCAAGTCAAAGTCAAAAGACATATTATTAAATACTAGCGACCCGCCCCGGCTTCGCAATGTTTATACCAAATATACTACAGAATGTCTAATGTGATTAGAAACCTCATTATCAGTGTTTCTCTACTATATTATGCATGTACTATACATATAAACCTTCCTCTTGAATCTATCTATGAAAAAAACCGCATCAAAATCCGTTGCGTAGTTTTAAAGCATCTAAGCATACATAGGGACAGACAGACAGTGGGAGGCGACTTTGTTTTATATTATATAGTTACAATCACAGGGATCACTTTGAAACGTCTTACATAGAAGGTGAATTTAGGTGCCAATTCGTCCTAACCCAAGCCCGAGAAGAACTGGCAAGGTAATAATAATATTATAAGGTAATAATAATAATACAGAAGTTTTCGTCCACGAAACGAGTTTCTGAGGTACTTTACTTTAATCCTTCAAAGTCAAAGTCAAAAAATACTTTATTTAATACAATCACAAGGATCACCTTGAAACGTTTTACATACTAGGTGAATTTAGGTGCCAAATTCATCCTAACCCAAGCCCGAGAAGAACTGGCAAGAAACACGTCTTGGTCCTAGCGCTTTTTTATATGATCCATCTTATAACTGCCTCAACTACGAAATACTAATACAAGAGAGTTTATACATTTCAAATGTGTCGGTTAACTGTCTGACGGCAGAGCGACATGAGGCCATGCATTCTTATCAATAATATAGTCATTTATATTATAATAAGCTTTCTTCAAAAGACTACCTTTTATGTATGCTTTAAATTTCTTAATAGGTAGTTTAGTAGCATTTTCAGGAAGCTTATTATAGAAGCGCACCGTGTTCCCTATAAGGGGCCGTCCATAAATTACGTGAGGTGTTTTTTTAAATTTTCTGTTTGTTCACGCTTAAGATTAAATCTTAAGCGTGTACAATCTGGATTAAATGGACCAAAATAGTAATTTTTTTTTTGTTTCAATCAGAAAAAAATTTGCGTGATATTTGCCGAGACCCCCCTCTCTCCAACGTAAGATTAGATGAGATTTGACTCGACCCCCTCCCCCCCTTAAACATCTCACGTAATTTATGGACGCCCCCTAAAGGACTCATTTACTTTTTCTAGTCGAAACCTAGGGATGTATAATTTATGTCTATTCCTAGTGTTGATTCTATGAAGGTCACTATTTTGCTGAATCCCATCTCTATTTTGATGTGTGTATAACAAATGTTCATATAAGTACAGGGAATTCAGGAACTAGTATTTTAAGCCTGAACGAGGAGATTCCGACCATGAAAATTAACAGTTGTAGGGGTTCAAATCCTAAGAATTAAAATTTTCAGATTTCCATACAAAAACATTCAAGAAATAAAATTGACAACCCTTATTATTTTGTCAACAATGTTTCTAAGTGCGTTACCTACCTACCTACATCGTTTCGCGTGTGTTCAAATTGCTTGCTAAGCTAGGCTAAATAGGTACCTAGGTTGGTGTGTGTAGGTATCTATTGACGTAGGTACTTACATTACATACTGACTGCGGTATTCACACAAGCCAAGGTGTTTCGTTTGTAGCACAAAACTAAGTAGATATTTATTTAGTAACTAGGTACCTACTTACCTATTTATCCAGCGGCTAATCCAATTAACTATTCGTCTCTTGCAAAACAATGTTTTTAATTTTAAAGTAAAAGAAGCAACAACTTAGGTAGATTACATACCGTTTAATGTCTTGTCTGAGTTAAGTAGGCGGATTCAAATTGACAATAACAAACACCACTTTACCCGATTAGTAGGTACCAATTCTAGGTACTACTTAGCTATCCAACACAAATCACTTATGATTGAGTTAAAAAAACACATGGTTACTCGTAAAAATCACACACAATGGTCACATGAATGGTTCAATGTGCCAAGCATTGTCCATAGTTCGACGCGGCACCAACACTCAAAAATCATATCGTCGTATTCCTCATTACTGTACCGTTTCGAGTTATCTAGGTCGTCATGATGATAACTCGAAACGGAACTCTTAACAGGAACTAGGAAGTTGACAGCACGACGTACAACAAATCACTGAGCAAAAATCAATTCAAAAGCAAAATAAAATCCTTTGAAATTGCCGACAATTTTTTAGGGTTCATTTTTGATGTGAAAATTCAAACCTATCACAATGATGACATTCATGTTGGTAAATACTACCTACCTACTGTTTGGTTCTTAGTGAAGTTATTTTGCTTAGTTTATTCTGTAGTCATGCCACTGCTTCTTTCTTGGTCACTGAATCCTTTAACCACTCTAGTTCTGTCACCATTAATCACTAGACTCATGTTAAGGCTACATACAGAAAAAAACCAGTGACAAAACAAATTAATTCAGCACAGAGTGACCAAGCAAAACCAATGACAGAATAAATAAATAAATTAATGAATAAAATAAATAAAGTCTTCAAGGTAGACTATTTTTGGAATTAGCCGAGATTTATTATTTATTATGTGGATTGAACTCTTCTGATTGGTTGTCGGTTTTGTTTGACACCTTTGATAAAAAGCCGCGAAGTCACAGAGTCGCACAATGAGGTGGACAGATAAAACTATGGGAAAATATGGAGATCATTTCTATGAAGATCTACCTACCTATGTATTCTACCTACTTACGAAAAATGTTGGTTAGATACCTACCTACCCAATGCTTTAAATTTCTATGAAGATCCAAATCAAGTTGTTTTAATAAAGAATTGTGAACATGTTATCATCATCATCATCATAAAAAAATCCTGTTTAGTTTAAAATTTTTGTTTGTCAACAAAAATTAAATGCAATAAATCTAATATTCTAATATCTAAATCGAAAATTTGATAGAAGAATAAACAAGATTCTTATAAAAATTGCAGCTGATCTCAACAAGAACACAAAAATTTACTTTCTTCTCAGAGGCATCACCATGTAGGCAACTTTTATGTTTGTGTTGCGTGAACTCAAACGATACTTCATTTTGGGGTCACACAGATGATTTTAGGGACGTTACCATTTGTAGTAAGTGCAGTTTTGAAGCAAACTTTGCTGCTCATTTCTTCAATGAAAAACATTGAACTTATAAAAGAGGTAAAACATATGTTGTTCTCGAAAGTATCGAGAATCGGCCCACCTCGGCATAACATACTAGTTCCGGGACAACCTGTATATATTGTGAGAATATTAATTTCTTTGAATATTTCTCTCAAAGATTCTCGTGGTTTCATTTTATTAATGGCACGTTTTTGAATTATATTTTACCAATATCAGCGGCTTTCCCCCAGAGAATGATGCCGTATGTCATAACACTATGTCATACGGCACCACCCTGGTTCGAAAGAACTACTGACACGATGACATCAAATAGACCTTTCACTTGCATATAGAGTTGGAAAACAATAAGTCTGTGGACAATAAGTCCACACAATACCATCAAGCCCGAACTAAGCATTGTTTGTATTATGGTGAGCCAGTTATATATTTTTTGCCGGCTTTTAAAAAAGACTGTCTCAATTCGGCTGCTTATTTTGGTTTACGAGTGTACGAATATGTGTTTGTATTTATGTTACGTTTAAGTTTAAAAAAAAAAAAAGTATGTACTCATAATATCATCATCATCATATCAGCCTTTAAGAAGTCCACTGCTGAACATAGGCCTCCCCAATAGATTTCCAGAAAGAACGATTTTGAGCCCTCTCCATCCACCGACTTCCTGCGATATTTACAATGTAGTCAGTCCATCGGGTGGAGGGTCGTCCTACGCTTCGTTTTCCTGTCCTTTGTCGCCATTCGAGAACTTTTATTTCCCAACGGTTATCAGTTCTGCGAGCTGTATGACCTGCCCAATGCCACTTCAACTTGCAAATGTTGAGTGCTATGTCGGTAACTTTGGTTCATTAAATACACACAACATACTTAATAACACCCAGACACAGAACAAACATCGCATTTGTAACACCTTAAACATAATAAAGGACATCTAAATATACTCAGACGTTGTGCGAGTATCTACACAATCGGATAAAACCACTGATAAAACACAATGTCGCGGCATTACCTACACCATAAACAAAGCAATAAAACAATGCGTAATGTGTAACTCATAAAACTTCTCGCGAATTCCTTCAAAGTCGCTAAACATAGTATAGGTGGACGTAGTGAGGACTCCGTGTAGGTGGGCGTAGATTTCATACTAGCACGTAATTTATAATAGTGCACTTTTATATATTTATACATCATCTAGCCTCATCCTCTTATTACGTAATTCGCGACAGCCAGCAATTGGCGCGAATAGCGTAATCACTGCTGTCAAATACACTTTTAGGGTTCCGAAGTCCAACAACAGTCCAGACAGACAGACAGGGCGAAACTTTATAGTTCTTCAGGGTTCCTTTATCTTCGTAATTAATATTTGCACGGTAAGACGTATGAGTGGCCCCTACAAAGAAATAAAAACATTGTAAAAATATTTTAGGGTTACCTTACCTACATGTAAAGTAGGGTTAAATTTTGTTTTATCTTACTATCCCCTCCTGTGGCATATCGTTGGATATATATTTCAAAGTTTCTCGAATAATAGTTTGAAACAGGATAAATATTAATAATGTCGTAATTTTTGATAGAGTTTAGGCATCTTCATAATCAGATCAGATATGATATTTTGGGTTTAGATCCTCATGGTTCATCAGTGCTAAGATTCGGAGATGAACACTTTCGCTCACGCTTCCGTATGTCAAATGGAACTGAATGTTGACAGACAGAAGGGTAAGTTCATGTTTAGTATCGTCTCTGAATCTTCATCATCAGCGACAGCCTGACTTCACCCACTGTGCAGGCCTCTCTAAGTTTGTAGATACCAGTCACCGCGATTCTGTGCTAATCTTGACTATGACTATCTAGCCATATCTAAAACATAGCTTAGGTAAACCCAGTTTTATTAGGATGTTTATTCTAGTTAGGTACATCGGCAGTTCTATTAATGTAACTAGTTAAACTTAGATATACCTGTAAGGCCATTATGGAACTTTTGACTCAATCAATGTCTTATCTGTTTCAAGATAAGGCATTGATTGTGTCAAAAGTTCCAAAAATTGTGTCAAAAGTTGCTAATCAGCAACATGCATAATTTCAATCATTAGTTTAATTGTAACTGGAAACAGTTTCGACAAGATGGATTACGTAAGTACATTCGGTTTCTATCTCAGACCAGATAAATATAAAGATGTGCTCTTAGCAGATGCATACATGCAGATGTACTATTAAGTATTCTGTGCTACAGTTATTACATTTATTTTACATTTATTTATTTATTTATTTAAATCAACATTGGATCTCTTTTGTTAGTAAATACTTAAATTAAATGTTAGCACTTATGATGTATAGGTAATTAACTATTTCACAATATTATACAAAATATATAATATTGTGAAATAGTATATAATATATAATATTGTGAATAGTATATATAATAGTTATGTCGTCTAGAAAACGCATTACAAAAAAAAACTTTATGCTCTCCTTCTGTTTTGTCGTGCTTCCGTGACAAATCAAGTGTCACTGAATCACGTTTCACTTGAATGAACACCAAAAAAAGATTTTTGGTTGTTTAGTACAATGTCATCGACCGCACTTGCCCTAAAGCTAGTGGTTTTTGTACGATATTTACTGGACGACAATGTGACATGTACTAAGAGCATGGAGCACGATTTCGATGTATGTGGGTGCGTCTACACAGATGAGCCTTTTGTTTTGTTTTTCTGTTTTGAAATTTCGTTTTGGTTGATCGCGGCGCCTCGTCTTTATATTTCTTTGGCCTGAGGTTTCTATTCATATGACAGTACGTCTGACAATCAACATCAACATTCCGTAATAGAAATACAGCAATAGTAACTGAAAGCGATTAGTATCAAAGTTTTGTTAATATCAGAATTCCATAATCCCCCGGCTGGAAATACCAGCCGTGAGTATTTCATTAGCTACCTCCAAGTGGCGAGGCATATTATGCCGAGTCGAGACCATATGTTACTGTGCCACACAGATACATGACATACATGTCTTCTCCATTTTGATTTATTCTGCAATATATTTTTTATGTTTGTACCGAATGTGTGTGCTTGAGTAACAGAGAGTGTCTATGTCTAAATTACCCTGATTACGTCCACTCAGTCTGAAGTACGTTTTGTTTATCTATTCCACGCACATCTGCGCTTAGTTGGAAACCAGTCCATCAAAGAACACCGACAGGTGTTTAATGTTAGGCTCTTATTGCTAAGGTGTAAAATAATACTCGTAGGCAGTTAATAGTTTTCAAAGCTTAAGTGTAGCTATGTAAAATTAAACTTCACCTAGTGAAACAACGATATAACTTTACTTGGTCATCTAAGGCCTTAATTATAAACATCTTTCAACTTGATCACAGCCTCAACATTGCTTAAAATTTGCCCTGTTACTATTTATCTATATCTTACAAAACGGATGGTACTATTTTAAACAGTGTTTAACTTTAGACAGAAGTGCAGATACTTTTATAAGTAAGGCCACTAATCTTGAGAATGAGAGAAGCCCTCTTAAGCCCTCTTAATGCCCTCTCATTCATTTTATGTCATTTTAGTTATTTATTGATAACATCATTATAAGTCAAAAGTAAAAAGTACCTATATCCAAAAGTAAACACGCATACAAAATAATTACGACGGCACTCATAGGTACATAATAATAAAATAAATCATATTGTAAAAATGACAAATTAATTATCTTAGGAATATAATATTTTAGGTAATTTTTAATCTAAAAAATCTTTAGCTATAAAAAGTTTGCAGAATAAACGAGCGTTTCTGCCTATTTTTTAAAATAGCCATATTTAGGGCCTCTGTGACTTTTTCTGGGAGCTTATTGTAGTACAAAGTCAGACCCATGACATGCGTCAGATTCGATGACTTCGTGAGAGTCCCCTGTAGCGATCGGAGTTTATGTCGATTCCGGGTGTGGTACCCGTGCTTGTGTCCGCACCTCACATAAGAGTCCAGCTAGATTACTTCTTACGTAACTTGCTACTTGATAAACGACTATGCAGGGCATGACTAGCTTAATTGGTTTAATCAGATCAACAAAGTTAAACAACGCTGTACACTCTGTACAACGCTGTGAGTACCTGGATGGGTGACGGCAGTAGCATTTTCATAGCGCATCCGTGCTTCGGAGGACACGTTAAGATGTCGATCCCTTTTTTAAAAAGTGGTAAGGTTAGGATAGAAGCCTTCGGGTTGACTATAAACTCCGTTATCAGAATTCGCAACTGAGTCATTACTACTGTAACTGGTTCCCACTGCTTTTGCCCAGCAGTGGGATCAGCAGGCTAGCAGGCCTCCCTTTCTTCTCACTTGATCATGTTTACGGTATATGTATTCACGTAGATATGTATAATTAAAACTAGCAATGGTCTGCTATCATGACTACCGAATAGGTACTCATTCAATACTAATTCAAGATCATTAAGCGTAAACCTCACATGGCACTTCAAAATAAATAAAATAATTCCAAAAACGCCCACAGAACTTCTGATTAGCATAAAGTTGGCATTCGAGGAAAGCATTGGCGGCGCGCGGCGTCCGGCTGGTAAATCGTACGCGCGTGATCTGCATGCTAACCTAGCTCATGCGATACAATGCCTTGTATGCCAAGTATAGTACTGTAAAATAAGTCAGGCATTGTTGATAGGAGTGGAACTCTTTGGCGTTGCTGTGTAATCTACACAATTTGGCGTCTTTAGTCGCGAGACCGCATCATCGCTTATTCGAAATACCGACCAAACGTATTCCTATGACGAATATAAAATCGTGTTGACAGAGGTCTTTTACTGGCCACCTTCACCGGACTTGGCATTTGGTTTTAAATAGGTATCTTATATGAAATATGTTATTTTTACTAAATACCTTTCGAACGAACTTCACACTGAACACCTGTTACATTAAATGCCAGTTCGTAAAAGGCTTCGGCGACACGGATATCCACTTCCTCGACCGTTGATCGAATGAAAATAAATAAGTTATTATTTGTCCGTAACAAATTCCGTTGTTATGTAACCTTCCGTGCCTTTCTTAAAAGGAAACTGGCACGTTCTAGAATAAAATATTCGAAAGCTTTTGACTTATTCTTCAAAATATATCGGGTTTTGCGCCTTAATTTAAGGATATGATTTAATTACACACCGTGGTGCGGCCGTTTCATTAAGAAGTCTCAAAAGTCTGTAACAAAAGTTGGGTTAATACGAGAGAGTTTTGTGATAGAGGCATTCATCTAGCACTGGATGTCATATACTTAATGGTGATGATGATGTCTTCCAAAGTTTCGTGCTGAGCTACACGCGACATGGAATATTAAGCCGCGCGTGACACTCACCGCCAAAGAGACCGCCTCGCCGCTTGAATAATGCAACCTGCATTAAACATTGTCGCCGCCATAAAATAAATACTCGACATTAATGTCAGTTTAATGACAATGCGCACGAGCATCGATCTCAACTGTGGGCCACAAAGGTAGCGCTTATTTTGTCCTTTGCATTTTATAGCATTATTTCGGAGCTTCGTAGCGATTTGACTAATTTCTTATCCAATACTTATTAATACTTATTAGAGTATTTATTTTATACTCCTTAGGTAATTTACGGGCGTTATCGGCCTTATCGTGTTTCATGGCATTTAGAATTTCCATGTTTCGAAGCACACTTCGTTTTTACTATTAAGTCCTGTAAAAATCGTCAGCCTTGACCTACTCCTACTCGAGCTACTCGAGCAATCCATTCGCTCTTGTCAAATGGCTTCTAGTTATTGAAGAAAGCACCTCTGACGCGTACCCTGCACAAGCTGCATCTTGCAGAGGTGAATATGCTTCCATTGTTCCCTGAATGAATTCGCATAGGTTTTTTTTATGTTTTAACAAATTGTGATTAGTAATAGATGATAATTTGTAAATTGATGACTAGGTACAAAAAAAATAGTCTAAGAATTAAAAATAGTTTTAAGAAGAAATAAATAAATAGTAGCTCCATTTAATAGGTTATCTTCGTAAGAAGACGCATAAAAGCGTTGGGCTTGTGGCTCGAACACACAGCGTATGCTTTTTATTATATTACCTGTAATGGCTCCTATTAGGGCGGGGCGGAAGGATTTAATAAGCGAGCGGTGCGGCCACGCGGGAATTGCGATGTTCAGCGTACGCGCAGACCCCCGGGCGGCGTAGGGCGGAGGCATCGATAAGCGAAAAACATCGATAATCTGGAAACAATATCCCTTTAGTGATCTAAAAAACACCAGAGCTTAGACAAAGTAACATTCTATTACTAATGTCGCTAGTAAAAAAGTAGAATAATGTATTGACATATAGCTATGGAATGTCACGTTGTCTATTGTTAACGAATAGAAAACTGGCAGACAATGTAATTAACTTTCGATTCAATGAATCGAATCGAAGTTCGAATTGTCGAACGAATCGACAATAGTTAAACAAATCTTTAGCCAAGTGTCACTTTTGACAATCGTTATCTTTTAGTTTCCGATTCTGTTTTAAATATGCGCTGTGTTTAATGCGGGCAGCTCGTAATGAAAGTGTTGGAAGTACTTGATTGTGGCGTCTTGGAAATTCACGTTTGATAACAAAGCGCGGAATATAGCGAACAGGCGAATTGAATAAACAATCACTTCTTCTTCTTATCGTGTCACTAGTTATTTCTAACCAGTGTGGTAAAAGGGTTAAAGTGCGCCTCAGGGGATCCTTTCGTGCACTTAGGTAAACCTTAATGTAAGCTCTCGACCTTGACGACACGCCCCGCAGGAAAGACGAATCAGTACATGCGTGTCGGTTCGATTGCAGGTGCAAAACAATCACTAACCATTGGTTACTTTGTCTACCAATCGAACTTTGACATCGCTAGAGCGTTAGCGTCTGTAGAAATAGAATCGTTCCGTAGCGAATGCAGTCTAAGCCCGCTGGTTACAATTGGGCATTTATAAGCCGAGTGGATTTAATGAATATTTCTATGCGTTGACTAATTTCGGAATTTTTTTTCCTTTCAATACAAACGTAGAAATCGTAATAAGCTACCAGCTACCACTGCAACATTAATAGTTAAATGGCCTCTTAAATTAGCAGCGTTAATGGTTTTACCATAATTTTATCGTCACGATAATCATGCACGGCCGATATCGATAAAAGCCGTGCTTTCACAGCCCTAGAGGCAATCGTTATTTATTTCCCATTGAGTGTGCTTGCTCCATTATTATTATTGTTCCACGAAAAACTGAGAGAAATATAGTTTGTAGGAACAATGTCGCAATAAGTCCTGACTGCCACTCCTGACTGTTGATTTGCAAATAGATTCAAAGATTAACAAAATGTCTAATACTGTTGTTGGTTTAAGTCTATGCCACCTACTTGGACATGCCTCTAACTATCCTCAAGACATTCTTCAAGAGTTGGAGCGGTTTGAATGAGAAGTCACTACCATGCCAGACGTAAATTCGACTTCTTTTTGTTTCTGGGTGGCTGCGGACTCATCTAATTTCACGAACTGAAATGGGGATAAATAAAAATTATGTAGGAATGACAGACACACAGGAAGTGAGTCGTCAAATCTGCGTTTCGGCTGACCGTACAAATTGCTCTGTAGGATGTTAGCTTCTTAGAAAATTACAATAGAAAGCCGCCTGTGATTATCTAATACCTTGCCAACTAGCTTGGAACTTGAATATATCTTGTATAAAATATATATACTCTAACAAAGGACACGGTTGTCTGGTAAGTCCGTGTAACGCTTTAAGCCCGTGTAACGCTGTCACGGGTTGTCAGACAACCTAACAGCATCAGTCCAGTCCGAAAAAAAAAAAAAAACGGTTGTCTGGTAAAATCGTAACCACGATAAGACCGCCGATTGCAGGACTCTATTAATTTATGCTTAAATTTCTTGTTTTGTTTTGTATTGTTTTCAATAAAGATTTTGACATTATTATTATTAATAATATCGTGTTTTCGTGTAAATTAGTCCTTTATTTTAGAATACAATATAATACAAAAGAATAATATGGGGTCTTTCATTAAGCGTGTCCTATCTTTAAATTTAAATAAAACAAAGTGTGTGTGATATATTATCGAAATTATTTATTTATTTGAAAGATGTAGTGATGCCATTATGTGTGGAATATGACATCATTCAAATGTCCGCCACGGCTTCTCTGGGTAGAGCGCATGCGAGGTATCCAATTTTCCATGACTTTTGCGCATAAATCAGGCTGAATTTGACTTATGGCATAGGTTATGTTGGCTTTGAGGGCCGCTGTGATTTGTGGTTTATTCACATAGACCTGCGACTTAAGAAAACCCCACAAGAAAAAGTCTAGCGGGGTTAAGTCACAAGATCTCGGTGGCCAGTTCACATCAACTCCACGTGAGATGACCATGCCCTCAAATCTCTCATGCAGAATATTCAATGTGGCATGAGCTGTGTGGCACGTAGCGCCGTCTTGTTGAAACCACATGTCGTTGGTGTTCAGATGATCCAGTTCATGCCAAAAAAAGTTGGTAATCATCGACCTATAGCGCTCGCCGTTGACAGTGATGGCCTGGCCAATGTTGTTCTCAAAGAAATATGGCCCGATGACGCCGCCAGCCCAAAACCCACACCAAACTGTAACTTTTTCGGGATGCATTGGACGCTCTTGGATCTCATGTGGATTGGTATCGTCCCAAATTCGACAATTTTGTTTGTTTACGTACCCATTCATCCAGAAATGGGCCTCATCGCTGAAGTTAATTTTTCTGTGAAAATTACGGTCAGTTGCTAACTGCTCCAGTGCCCATTCAGCGAACACACGTCGTTGTCTATGGTCGTTTACCTTCAATTCCTGGGTGAGTTAAATTTTATACGGGTGCAGGCCCAAGTCACAACGCAAAATTCGCCAAGTTGTGGTCTGTGAAAGGCCGAGTTCTTGTGAGCGACGCGAAATCGACTGCCTCGGATTCTCCTGCACACTCTCACGGACAGCGGCGATGTTTTCGGCAGACCTTGCGTTTCGTTGACGTACGGGTGTTGGTCGATCATTTACCGAACCAGTGGACTCAAATTTATCCACCACACGACGAATAGTCCTCTCGGTAGGACGATTATGGCGACCGTAAAATGGGCGAAGCGCGCGGTGCGTTGCCCGAACAAAACACTCATTTTGATAAAACAATTTTATCATTTGCACGTGTTGTTGAATGCTATAGCTATCCATGATGATTTGGCAAAACAGAATGAATAAATTACAACCAATTTGACAGATGTAGCTTCAACAAGATGGCCGCTACCAACTGTCAAAGTTCGGACGTGCCTATTGGAAGACCCTTTAGTTTATTTGACACACAACACGAAAAAGGTTACGGATATAGAGAAACAAATAGGTATAGGTATGATTAGAGTAGGTAGGCAAATTACATATGTTTTACCGATTTGTAAAACATGCCGATGCCGATCAGACCGATTACATTTTTCGCTTGTGGTGCCAAACAGGTCCAGTCTCAGCCTTAATGCCACTCCTATGCGAGACAGCGCTGGTTTTCAGACTGGGCGACAGGGTGACATAAATATATTTATATTTATACATAAATATACAAACAGTTAATAAAGTGAAAGTTACAAACATTAAATAATAGAGATACTTATTGGTAGGAACGAATTATACGAACTATATACAAGGACATTATAATACAATGGCCTCAATTCTGTTGGCACCAACCTAACTTATTTTAGCTAAAATTAGGTTTAGAACTGTCAAATGAAACGTTGGTATGCTGTGGTGTGTTGGTAACGTGTGCTGTAACCAACTTATCCTAATTTAAATTTATCTAACTTAATTAAGCGTTCCTAATTTAGTTAGATGGTATCAAGCGAATAGGTTTTATAAATGCTATGACTAACTAAATATATTTTAGACAATTCCTAATTTTAGAAATGAACCAGCCGAATTGCAATTTTAGAAATGAACCAGCCGAATTGCAATTTTAGAAATGAACCAGCCTAATTGCCATCAATGGCAATGCTTTTAAGGTGACAATGACAGGTGACAGATTTGACAAATGGATTGATAGAATTTAATTTTACAGAAATGTTCAAAGTGATCAATCATAGATCGCAGAGCAGTAAACATTTGGTTTGACAGGTTATGATATCATTACCTGTCAAACCAAATGTATACTGCGTAAGTTTTACAATTTAATTTAGATTTAAAATACGTCATAGAAATATCAATATTATAGCCATTAGGTATCTAGGCCCTATCTATATTTTTGCAGCGGTGTGGTTTGACTTTAAAGGTGTGCTGGTAGAATCCACACAACACCATCTAACCCCAAACTAAGCACAGCTTGTACTATTAGAACCAGATAACTGATAGAATACCTATATATATTTAAATACATACTTATGATACTTACACCCAAACTTAGAAGAAATAATAATAACACAGGACATTTCACTCGGCATCTGGCCTGGCCCCAAAGTAAGCCAAGCTAGTGTTATGGGTACCACATGACTGATATACTTATATACTTTTTTAATATATACATACATATTATACATAGAAACACCCAGACCCGAGACAAATACTTGCAGATCTTACAAGCATTTGTCCTGCGGCGGAAATCGAACCCGCAACCTTTTGCGCCTCAGCCGGACCTAAGCCCACTACGCCACAAATGTGTAACAAATTACGCACACAAATGTTTGTCCTGGGAGGGAATCGAACCCACAACCTACAGCACAGAGTTGAGCTACTACAGCTGAGTAGGTATTATATTGTTATTATGATTCTGTAATGTCCCACTGGAGGGCAAAGGTCTTCCTTTCCTTCTTCCACTCCCCTCTATCCAAGTCTTGTCAAATTATCGTAGGAAAGGGTAATTACAATAATTCTGTTTATTTCATTTTAATAGCCTTAAATTATAGGTCACTCTGGTCTGCGCCTATCAAATAAATTAATAATTACTCTCGATCGGACACAACAGGGTGTGCTTAATTCTAGGTCCCACTAATAGCCTGTCGGCTAAGCCTGTAATTACGTAATAAAGCTTTATTACGATGTAACCAATAGATACACGCTGTATAATTGACGTGGTAGAGTTCCAATTGCTAATAAAAACAATTAGAAATTAATTACAAGTTGTAATAGTTTTGGCTTTTTGACCTTTTGTGTGCATTAAGTGAAGCTGTCCCCGGCTTTTAGAAGTTGCTTAACCTGTTTTAGAACCTAAAAAGTTCCAAGACATGTGCCAGATGCACGAAAGGAGCCTCTTAGGCACACTAATCCTTTCACCACATTGGTTCTAAATAATCAGTGAAACGATAAGAAGCACACAACGCCATCTAACCCCGAGCTTCGAGGGCAGTTGTGTAAGGAAATTATTTACTCAAGTATTATGTACATACTTACTATTAGATTTTCAACCGACTTCAAAAAAGGAGGAGGTTCTCAATTCGTCAGTTTTTTCTTTTTTGTTTTTATGTTTGTTACCTCATGATTCCGTCATTTATGAACCGATTTGAAACTGTCTGTAAAAGGATTTACTTGTGAAAAGATTATACTTTCCGATAATTTATATGGGACCACCATATAAATTTATATGGGACCACCATATAAATTTAAATGGGACCACCATATAAATTTATATGGGACCACCATATAAATTTCATAAAAATGGGTTCAGTAGTTAGGTTTTAAATCAAAAAAACTGAATGAAAATATGTCATCTATTTAGATAAAACGAAATTTTGATATTTTGCTTTTTTATACATGAAGTCGGTTGTCTTTTTTGTTTTTAAATTAGAATGGACAGAGTATACTTAACTATAGAGATAGAGAAGAACGGAGATTGCATCGGATTCAAACAATTCATTGGCTAGTGTGTGTTTATAAATGTATAAATAATAACGGACATTTTACTCAGCATACATCTGGCCCCAAAGTAAGCAGAGCATATGTTATAAAAATATCAATTATATTTGTATTAAAAAATATATAAGTATTCTTTTAGTCGTCTGGATCCCATAGTACAAACTTACTTAGTTAGATGGTGTTTGTTGATTGTCCACCAATATTTATTTGTTACCAGCTTCTGCCCGCGGCTTCGCACGCATAGTACATACATAAAAAGTAGCCTATGTCCGTTCCTAAGATACAATCTATATCCATACTAAAGATTTATGTAAAAAAATCTGTTGATCCGATCGCAACCAAACTTAATAATGACCGGATGACCCGCTAGGCTAATCTGAAGATTTCCTAAAAAATCATCGAAATTGGTCCAGCCGTTTCGGAGTCTATAGGCAACATACATACACACATCGCCTTTTATATTATTTATTTATTATTTAACTGGAATATGGAGTACCCATATCTACCTATGTAGGCGTATTAACCGACAAACACTATCTCAAATCAAACTCCACCCGTGACAAGTCGCAACGTAGCAAGATGTTTTCGTTCAACGAAATTCATTGCTTTATCCAACAACATCAAGCAAATAAACCAACTGACGGCTTTTGAAAGTTGCCGCAATGAGCAATACAAAGATATGGCAATAAAGTTAAGTCTGTCTGGACGTATAATAATAAAAATAAACACGCTCAAGTCTGTGATCTCCAGGCCCGGTAGACATCTCAGATCTTTACCTACCAACCTTTAAGGATATCTGAATGCGTTGTGGAACTACGTACTAGGACTAAGATCATTTACATCAAAATATATAATGCTGGACATTGCACACAGCATCATCTAGCCCCAAAGTTCGCAGAGCTTGTGTTATGGGAATCACATCATGACTGATATACTACTTATATACTATTTTTAGTATATAAGTAGTAAATAAATACATATAATACATAGAAAAACACCCGAGATCCCGCGGCAAGCATCGAACCTTCTGCGGCTTGCGCCCACTGCGCCACAGAGGTCGCCAATGAGCAACATCGACGTGCGCGTCGATGTCTTTTCTATAGGATTTTGAAAAAAAAACCCTTTGAATTTTACATAAGTTACTTAAGCTTTTTGTTAAAATATTTAATAGAAGAATAAATAATCGTAGGTATTGTATTAAATAAAATTATTATGTTTTGTTAATTATTTTTAAATAAATATGTAGTAAATAAATATGTAGTACTTATGTGTAAACATGTGGAAAATTTTGAAAAAACCACAAAAGGACTGAAAAGGACTAACTTATATGTTACTTAACTTATGTGAAGTTAACCAGTGGGTAGCCAAAACCGAAGGCTGTAGCTAGACTTTAATTTATAGCTCCTATTCATCCTGCACTTATCGACGTTTAATTATAAACTACCTACCAGTATATAAGTACCTATTTTGTTATTCCCATTACTGCTACTTAAACATAAATGAAGTACCTGTAAGCCGTTGAGGTGGCACATCGTAGACTAAAATAACTAGAATGAATTTGATGAGTAGTTGCACTGTGAGACCTTGCTTTTTACCATATTATTAACGTACTGAATTGGCAAACAAGAGTTGAAAAGTGTCATCTTTTGGTGATCATAGAAGGTAAAAAGTATAAGGGTCTTACCAATCTGTAGAGAAAAAAATAATTGTTTTGATGGCAAATTTAACTGCAAAATGTTGAGTTAAGACTATATTAGAAGTGTAAGTTTAGATTTTTTGCGGAGTGTCAAAATGTGCTGCATAATTGGTCGTATTTATGCCGTATTTTTAACCGATTTCAAGTTTAGTTTTTAAACTATAATAGCTAGAAAAAATATCCTCCAAGTATACGAAACTTGTATTTTTATATACCTAAATAAAGTTAAAATTTATTTATGTTTATTTGTTTGCATCAACAAGTTTAATTTTTTTACAGCTTCAATGGACCGTAGATCTAAATATTTGATATTGATTTCAACTTGATACCTCCACGCGTTTCGCGGGTAACCAAATATGGTTTCTTCTTTTCCTTTTGAAATACTTAACCCGTTAAAAGATTAAATTCTTGTCTTACTGATTACTACAATGAGCCACATAATCAGCCGGTAACTATAATTGTATCATTTTACTCTTTCTTACTTGCAACTCTTGCAAGACGTGTGGGCACTTGTAATATCGAGTCGATGTATTAGCTCGCAGCGAAGTCGCTGTCCGAAGTCTACGTTTGATGTGCACCTGCCGATTTTAAATACTTACCTACATAATTATGTGATTACCTACGTAGTTTGTGCGTAGTTTTATGTAGCAAAGAGCCTGGTGGTGAAGAGCATAGGTAGCCTAATAGTAGTGATTTCGCTTTCCGATCCTAAGATCGCGGGTCCAATTACGATCGTGCACCAATGGATTTTGTATGTTGGTACGCTATACCAGTACCCTCAAACTGAAGGAAAACTGGCATGTCGTAGAACCTAAAAAGTTCGAAGACATGTGCCAAGTGCACGAAAGGAACCTTTGAGGCGCACTTTAATCCATTCACCACACTGGTTTGAAAGTGACACGTTAAGAAGAAGAGAGCTAGGCCTTACCGTTGATTCTCAGAATACGAAGGCTTCGACTCAATCATATTACAAGTAGGTAGTAAAAGTACAAGTACAAGTATGTATAATTTTTATTTTGTATTTTTTTTATTAGTTCATCTAAGGGGCAATAAACGATTTTTTTTATTTATTTATATGAGGAAGCTCAAGTGTGAGAATATAATCTAGAGATTTGAAAATTTCCCATCAAAACGTCCAGGATCATCGCATATTTCGACTGTTTAACGACCAATTTCAGAGCCTTCCACCGACCGTCATTATCCCCGTCCAGAAATGTCATCTATCTACAAAAAGCCTGCGGTCGCCTATTAGCGAGGAGCACAGGAATGACAATGTCGGGACAAGAACTCGGGACGCGACCGCACCAAATTACACCTACAATTATAGTGGAAGCATTTACGTGTAGCGACACGAGCACGATATTGATCGTATAACTCATACCTAATCATATAATAAGCTTGCGTAAAGTATCTTGTTATCCTAATGTCATAAATAATATTAATTTAATTTTTATCATCTGTCTATCTGCGTACAGAGACATTTAAATATGCTTCTCACTGAACATCCTCAGGCGGATCTGTTTGCGGATGACTGGAAGATGATTGAGAGACTGTGCCTTACCTGCTGTGAGAAGAATTTTGTGTAAATATAGCTACTATATACTAGTAGCTATATTTACATATTATGTATGCTATATTTACTATATAGTAGCTATATTTTCTAACGTTTCAAAGGTAGCTGGGCAAGGGTGGCTAGTTCTTACCATAACTTTTCATCCACATTAGTACATATTTCTCGAGTTAGATTTATTTTGAAGTTCGATTCCCGCCGCGCGGCAAGTATTTGTATGATCTACAAGTACTTGTCTCGGGTCTGGCTGTTTTTATGTATAAAAATGTATGTTTTTAAAGGTATATTGTATTTCAGTCATATGGTACTTACCAATAACACAAGCTCTGCTTACTTTGGTTTTTGGCTGTGTGAAATTATCATCATCATGAGCCCGTGCCCGTGCCTCTCCCAAGGCACGCCAATAAACTCGATCTTCAGCTCTCCTCTTCAAATCCCTGCCCACTGCCTTGCGAATATCATCACCCCACCTAGCTACAGGACGCGCTACACTACCTTTGAAATGTCCGGAATTAATCCCTACCAATATTATAGTCAGTCTGTCTGTCTGTCACGTTTTCACGCCTAAACCGCTGAACCGATTTTGATGAATTTTGGTATAGAGATAGATGGGACTTGGAGAAGGACATAGACTACTTTTTATGTAGGTACCACCCGCGCGAAGCTGCGGGCAGCACCTAGTTATATTATAAAACAAAATCCTTTCGCCGCGTCTGTATATAAAACGACCTACCTACTCGTAGAACAATCGTGTCGGTGATTGAAAATATCTTTTATAAATCCGAGACGCAGAGCTAATTATTTTTTTAGAAGCCGCAGTTTGGCTGGTTTTGATGGCACATAATAACATTGAGCTCCATCCGGCACTTTAATCCCAACTTTTGGCTTTGCCGAATCGTTATTAGGGTACTTATACTTACCTAGTAAGTACCTACCTACCTACTATACTAATAGTTCAGAAACCCAGAGTCTGCATACTTACATAATATACATAACATACTTTAGAAAATGTAAAATACTCGCTGCTGCCCGCGGCTTCGCACATCTACATAAAAAAACCTATGTCCGTTTGCAAGATATTTCCTGCTTATTGTCTTGTCACACATCTGCTTGTTAAATTTCATCAAGATCCGTTAAGTCGTGAAAAGGTGACATAAAGACAGATATACAGACAGACAGACATACAGAGACTTTCGAATTTATATATAGGGTCTTTCATTGAGCGTGTCCTATCTTTAAATTTAAATAAAACAAAGTGTGTGTGATATATTATCGAAATTATTTATTTATTTGAAAGATGTAGTGATGCCATTATGTGTGGAATATGACATCATTCAAATGTCCGCCACGGCTTTCTGGGTGGAGCGCATGCGAGATATCCAATTTTCCATGACTTTTGCGCATAAATCAGCTCCAGTGCCCATTCAGCGAACACACGTCGTTGTCTATGGTCGTTTACCTTCAATTCCTGGGTCAGTTGAATTTTATACGGGTGCAGGCCCAAGTCACGACGCAAAATTCTTCAAGTTGTGGTCTGTGAAAGGCCGAGTTCTTGTGAGCGACGCGAAATCGACTGCCTCGGATTCTCCTGCACACTCTCACGGACAGCGGCGATGTTTTCGGCAGACCTTGCGTTTCGTTGACGTACGGGTGTTGGTCGATCATTTACCGAACCAATGGACTCAAATTTATCCACCACACGACGAATAGTCCTCTCGGTAGGACGATTATGGCGACCGTAAAATGGGCGAAGCGCGCGGTGCGTTGCCCGAACAGAACACTCATTTTGATAAAACAATTTTATCATTTGCACGTGTTGTTGAATGCTATAGCTATCCATGATGATTTGGCAAAACAGAATGAATAAATTACAACCAATTTGACAGATGTAGCTTCAACAAGATGGCCGCTACCAACTGTCAAAGTTCGGACGTGCCTATTGGAAGACCCTTTATTAGTATGGATTTGGATATAGATTTAATTAAGTGTACTACGTGGTTGAGGTTGGGGTTATTTTTTGATAACCATAGGTGTTTGTTCTGTGTCTGAGTGTTAAGTATCATAATTATGAACTTATAAATATATAAGTGTTCTATCAGTCGTCTGGTCACCATAATACAAGCTATGCTTATTTTGAGGCTAGATGGTGTTGTGTGCATTGTCTATCAATATTTATGTATTTATGATCAATTGTCTCAATCCAATACCTTTATCAAACCTTGATTTCTATTCAGATGAACCTTGATTTCGGATGATACAATGTGCGGTATAACTCCGCCCCGCAGCTCAGTGCCAAGGCGGGGAATAGCGAGGAGTGGAGCGGAATGGGGATATTAAAAGGCCATATTCCCGATACCTCTTGGGAGCAGCCTAATGACCCATAATTACGAAGCAGGTACAATCATCTACGAAACGGTTACGAAGACTAATAAAATTAATATACTAATATTATAAAGCTGAAAGTTTATGTTGGGGGATATATTTGTTTGTAAATCATGTCAGGACGGCTGGAAAAATTTAAATGAAACTTGCTATAGATAGCCAATGATCTGGAATAGCATATAGGCTACTTTTCAAGTCGATAACACGCGTGGGAAACCGTGGACTGATACTAGTTTTTCTAAATATTCTCTTTATAAACGTTGCGCGACATGCAAGCCATATTTTTCAAGCATATTCAAAGTTATTTTATGAGAAACTAAAGTACATCGCGCCATCGACTAACAGCCACACTCAGAGTCCTTAATAGGACGTATATTTCACAAAGAAAATCTTTAGAGAACCTAACTTCATCTATAGAACGATCTACCATTAAGGTCCCTGAGTGCGGCTATAAGAAATATCTTTTATATAGGTTATCTTTTATGTATCTACCTAATCCTCTTACACTTGCGTCGCTAGCTGTACTCGTACTATGCCATATTCTGCGGCACCGTAATGGAGGCAGTAATAGCGGCTCGCCACAAAGCGATGCCTCCATTTTGCTTTTTTATCGTGGCTTGATTCGATTGAGCGAGCAAAATTTTGATGTTAGGTTTTTGAATTTATGTAATAACGGTTGTAATATTAAATTTGACACGGAGTACTTATATAAAATATACCGACCTACCTTTCGACATTGATGAAAATTAACACGTTGTATAATTCGAATTCCAATTCAAACTAAATGATTTTTAATCAATACAATCACAAAGATCGTCTTACAGGCTAGTTGAATTAAGGTGCCATTTCCTTCTATCCCAAGTCCAAGGGAAATGGGGAGGTACGGCCTTTTTATCCCGATAGGTGTCGCATTATCGACAATACCCTAACATGTTATCTGTGAAATCGCATGTGTTTGTGGATTTATTTCCAAATTGTTCATAAAATACTGCAGTGTTGCGCTCCAGACTATAAAAACTGAGGCTCGCTTGTATTTCCCAAAGACCAAAAATAAAATAAAAATATAAACAAAAAAAATCCGCACTGTGGCGCATTGGGCTAAGGTCCGGCTGAGACGCAGAAGTGCGGGTTCGATTCCCGCCACGGCACAAATGTTTGTATATTCTGCAAGTATTTGTCTCGGGTTTGGATGTGTCTATGTATAATATGTATGTATAAAAAAAATGTATATAAGTAGTATATCAGTCATGTGGAACCCATAACACAAGCTCTGCTTACTTTGGGGCCAGATGATGTTGTGTGAAATGTCCGGGATTACTGTAGTCTTCGTTTCAATCAAACACCTCTAAACCACGAAGAAATCACAGTTTTAGCCCAAAAATATATAACACCACGCTCAGAAAGAAAAACTGACCATAAATGTTTTAAAACTTACCCTTCAATGAAATCGAACTTTTTTGCTGTGCTCTCTTTCGTCCTTCGTAAATAGCAAGTAGGTACATTTTCTACAGCAAACACTACAAACTGCCTCTATCACGTTCACAACAAGTTTCAACTTCATAGAAAATGTAAACAAGGCATTTACGCTTGTGCTGCCATCTGCAAATAGCTTTGCGTGTGCCACTCCATTGACAAGAAACTCGTATTGCTCCTAACGTTTTTTTGTATAATCCTTCTTAAATCTACCAACCTTATCTACGATAAATTAACTTATACAAGCTACCTCATATAATACCTACATAATTATGTAAAAAGTTCAAAGTTTCAACGCCGCACTGGTTAATTCTGGCTCCTCCAGCATTTTGGGTCTATGATCAGCCGGTTAAGACATACATGTAATTGCACAACGCACCTGGTTCTCTAGATTAGGGTTTTGTTTATACCTATTACAATATAAGTAGGTATATTAAACAACTCGTAGTACCGCGTAGAGAACCACCACTCACCAATTTATATTGTAACTAGCGACCCGCCCCGGCTTCGCACGGGTGCAATGCTTTTACTAAATATACTACAGAATGTCTAATTTGATAAGAAACCTCTAAAATTATCAGTGTATCTCTACTATATCATGCATATATTATACATATAAAACTTCCTCTTGAATCACTCCATCTATTAAAAAAAACCGCATCAAAATCCGTTGCGTAGTTTTAAAGATCTAAGCATACATAGGGACAGACAGACAGCGGGAAGCGACTATGTTTTATACTTTGTAGTGATTTGTATTCATAAAACACTACTAAAGAGGATTAGGCGCTTGTATAATTAGGATAGAACTTCATTAGTACGTTTAAACATTATGTATAATAAATAATAATAATGCAGGACATGTCACACGACATTACCCCAAAGTAAGCAGACCTTGTGTTATAGGTACCACATGACTGATTTTTGTAAATACATACATTATTATACATAGAGACACCCCGACCCGAGACAAATACTTGCATATCATACAAACATTTGTCCTGCGGCGGGAATCTGCGTCACAGAGCTCGTCAAATTGGTGCCAAATGAAAATGTAAGAGCCATTTTCTAAAAATATGTACATTGTGACTAACATGATTGAAATTGTGACTAAACTATTTCGTGACATACATGTACTCTTACAGTAAATGTGAGTCACATTTATTGTAAGGAGGTGTACACATACATCTATACTAATATTATAAAGAGGTAAAGTTTGTTTGTTTGTTTGTACTTTCGAGGTGATCTCCGAAACTACTCATCTGATTCTAAAAAATCTTTTACAAACTTCTTCGTGGCATAGCTCCTGTTTTTCTTTAGTCCTGTTTGTATTAGTATCATTCATATATGTATCCATATTAACATTTTCAGATCGTCTTTTGACTCTGTGTTTATCACTTCGTTAGTATAATGAAGTCATCATAATCATCTAGTGTGTTTTTATCATAATTCTTAATATCAAATCTCAAAGTATCATTCATATCATTCCATTCAACATGATTGATATACTTCTTATTTTTTTTAAATATATAGGTATATATTATACATAGAGAACACCTAGACCCGAGACAAATATTTGCAGATTATACAAATATTGTTCGCGCGGCGGGGATCGAAAGTATGTACCGACCGAGGTGGTTTGAATCTTTCAAGCTCGTATAGTCTTTCTCGTGCAGCAAAGTGGCGAGATACAGAAGCCTCTAAAAGCTAAAGCAGTTTTCTAACGTTCTAAAAAACCTTCATCTTTGAACACAATAAATCCAAATAATTCGTAATTTCCGAGAAGGTGCGTGAAATGAAACGCTGCCCGCCACGCCCCTTGATGCTCCACATTGCTCGGACTTCATAAAGCATAGAAGGATAGTGGAAAATTTATCATTAGCTTTAAAACACTGTAAAAACTGAGGCTCGCATGTATTTCCCAAAGAACAAAATTAAAGAAAAATAAAAATCTGTAGGTATTATCCTTTTTTAACCGACTTCAAAAAAGGAGGAGGTTTTCAATTCGTCGGAACCTTTTTTTTATGTATGTTCACCGATTACTCATAGACGCCTGAACCGATTTGAAATTTTTTATTTTGTTTCAAAAGGTGGTATTACTTCCCAGGTGGTTTCATTTAAATTTTATCAAAATTGGTCGAGCGGTTTTTAAAATATCAATAAAAATCAAAAAACTATATACACTGATGATATTTTCATTGCAAAACAGTGTGTTTAGTTGGACTACCCATATTATATAGGTATATACATAATACATCTACTTTCCACTAAAAAAATTATGGTCTCGAATTGTATCCAATGAAGTCGGTTTTCTTTTTAGTTTTTAAAACGTAATTATCTTATACAAATAATTTGTTAGTTAGTTAGCATGGCGTTAAGGTATGGTATGTCCTTATCATACTAATATAATGTCAATTAATAAATATGGCAACAGGTATAAAAACACGTGTGTAAAAGTGCTAATAAAATAGACCTAAAAATAATCGCCAAAAACTTACTTTTTGCGCGTATTCTGACAAGAACTATGTAGCTACTTATCCTGTGTTCGATTGACCTCTTGAAAACATTTTTTTCTTTATCACTAAGAGATTCAAGCGACGTGGAATGGTTGTTTCTATAACTAACTATCAAATTTTCGTGCTGACTACCTACTTTTTAACCTACTTAAAAGAAGGAGGAGGTTCCCACTTCAGTTGTATTTTTTACAACCGTTTTTTTGTGTAAATTTTAATTTATTACCTCATAATTCCGTCATTGTGAAAGATATACTTTCCGATTGGTCCCGTAGAAATTTCATCAAAATCGGTTGGGTAGTTTGGTTTTTAAATAAAAATATGTCTTCTTAGTTTTGCTTTCCTGTGACTTTCTAGTGGTGTTTCCAAAGTTCAAAAAATGGTAAATTATTAAATAGCGTAAAATGTTTTTTTTAAATTCAAATATGCAAATTAAAAACGCTGTTCTTGTAGCTGCCATTGACGTACCACACTTTATAAAAACTTGATAAGGTTCCACAGAGGGCACCTCGCCTTCTATGCCTTATAAATCTACTGCACGGTAATTTCATAATTTTTTGTGGGATTTTTGATTAGGGTTCGCCCGCAGTTGATTGCGACGCCTACGGACTCGGATATTATCCGACTCGCTCGAGACTAGAGAAAATATTTGTTCATTCTCTACACGCTACGGGCGCTCGTCGCGACAGTCTTTTGCTATTAGTTACGTTTTCCTTTGAAACGCACTTTAATCCTTTCACCACACTGGGTCGAAATAACTAGTGACACGGTTAGAAGAAGTAGATTAGTTACAATGTTCTTGAAGTCTTTTTACTGAGGTTACAGGGAAATTACGGCAACAAAGAGATTAAAGTACATTATACCTAATGCTTAGACATAAATCGAATACGAGCAAATATTTATATGGGATACTAGCTGTCCTGTTCGCGACATAGTCCACGCGTTTCTCGAATTCTCGAATTCACTTGAACACACACAACAAAATTATCAAAATCGGTCCAGCCGTTTAGGAGGAGTTTAATTACAAACACACGCACAGAAGATATATATATATATAGGTAGGACAATGGTATATATTTCATTTTTCATTATTAATGAAACATAAGATATTCCATTATCCTTTATCCCATATAAATATCTGCTCGTATTTCCTTACCCTAGGTAGAGGGATACTAAATAAAAGTCAAAATCAAAAGTCAAAAGATCCTTTATTCAATACAATCAAACAAGGATCACTTTGAAACGTCTTACATACTAGGTGAATTTAGGTGCCAATTCCTCCTAACCCAAGCCCGAGAAGAACTGGCAAGAAACTCGTCCTGGTCCTAGCGTTTTTTTACATGATCCATCTTATAACTACCTTAACTACGAAAAACTAATACATGAGAGTTTATACATTTCAAATGTGTCGGTTAACTGTCTGAGGGCAGAGCAACATGAGGTCATTCTTTCAATTCTAAGATGGATGGTTTGTTTGTAAGATGGGTAGGAAAGTAGTGAATACTGAAATGACGGCTGATGGAGGAGAGTGGAAGACATACTTGTGCACATATGCGACTCCACATAAAGTGAGATAAAACCAAGGATATAGTGATGATGATGGTTAATATTGGGTATCAGATTATCCTGGTATTACTAGTGGCACTAGTTATATCGAATCAGAGTAGTGAAAGGATTAAACTGCGGCTTAAAGGCTCCTTTCGATCCTGTAGGTATGCTCGAGGGTAATTTTAGTGTATCCTTGGCGAATCTTACTAGCACTCACTTACACTAATTAAGATAGATAGATAGATTAAGGCTTTATTGTACACAGAGAGAACATACAAAAAACAATTACCAATAAAGTTGTATAATGGGCGGCCTTATTGCTTAAAGCGATATTTTCCAGGTAACCATTGATTAACATTGGGGACGGACATTGACTACTTATTATAAAGGTAACACGTATAGCGGGCAGTAGCAAGTTTTCTATAACTCCTTGTTGGCTAAACCTTGATCTAAAAGGTTGCCTAGTAGATGTTGCTATTAGCGATATGGCCGCTTAATGTATTGCCGTTAAACATTGCATAAAACTAAGCTAATGTTATGTCATGTAGACATAATAAGCAAATACTGAAGTGTCATGTCGTGGCGGCGCGGCGTAGCTAGCAATTTTAAATACATTTTATTATTATTATACAATATTGGTGGACAATCAACACTACACAAGCTAGCCTCAAACTAAGCAAAGTTTGTATTATGGGACTGATAGAATACTTGTATATTTTCAAATACCCTTAGAAATCCCAGAGCTCCTAAATGAGTTCAAACAAAAATTATAGATTTTTAGGAATGCCACCGATTCTAATAATAATTAATAATTGTTCATTTTGAATAGTTAATTTAAAGAAATGGTTAAATCAATTAAATTTAAATTGATTGATTTAAATTGATGATGTGGCATTATTTATTTATTATCTAACAACAGACACAGAACTAACGTCGATCACACAAATCATCACACAAATGTTTGTCCTTTGAGGGAATCAAACCTACAACTAAAGCGTAAAAAGAGAGCTACTACTGAGCTAAGAAGGTGGTATATTTGTCTCTCAGGTACATCCTGTATAGACATGTATCTACATTTCGACTAATGTATTCTCAGCTCGTGTCCGAGCAAAAAGTATTTCATAAGCTTCAATTAAAGTTGGTATCGATTTTATATCGATAACAAAAAATGTGGCCGTCACTGCGTTTGACCACGTTTGAGTAGAGTGCAGCTGGATAGGACTTCACTTTATATTGCTTTATGATTAAATCATCTATGGTTTACGTTTTAAAAACTAAAAAGAAACCGACTTCATTGAATGAAATTTGAGCCTATTATACATTTTTAGTGGAAAGTAGATGTATTTTGTATATATATAATATGGGTAGGCCAAATAAACGCACCGCTCTAATGAGACAGCGAGGTATGAAAGTACATGAAATGTAGGTACTAGTTATTGCTTACTTGATTTCTGATCCAGTACCCACTTGATCTTTATCCAGCTAATCCAAAAAGTACAAGAGCGGACATTCATTAGTCGTCATTGAAAGCTCGCCCGGCGAGTTCAGATCTTTTAGGGGTTCCTTTAACGGCTTTTTAGGGTTCCTTCGAGCCGCAGTGAGAGCTCCATCGAGAATTACCTACCATTTATATCGATCGGTCGAGAGGACCCTACTGTCATAACTTTATGATGTAAACCCGTTATAAAATGTTAGCCTTTTTAATCGACTTCAAAAAAGGAGGAGGTTATCAATTCGTCGTAATCTTTTTTTTTATGTATGTTAACCGATTAATCCAAGATGCCTTAACCGATTTGGAAAATATTTTTTTTGTTACATAGGATACATTGGATCCCAGGTAATTTAAATTTTATTGAAATCGGTTGAGTGTTTTTTAAAACAACAAAATAAAAAAAATATATACATGGACTCATGTTGCTCTGCCCTCAGACAGTTAACCGACACATTTGAAATGTATAAACTCTCTTGTATTAGTTTTTGTAGTTAAGGTAATATAAGATGAATCATGCAAAAAAGCGCTAAGGACCAGGACGAGTTTCATGCCAGCTAAATTCACCTAGTGTGTAAGACGTTTCAAAGTGATCCTTGTGATTGTATTGAATAAAGTATCTTTTCACTTTACTCACCCTGACGAAGATTCACCTAGACTAGGTGAATCATTGTTGGTGTTGTCATTGACAAAATAATACGTGGGTAATATCTGTGTTTAACAAAATGTATACTTTTCAACCGACATCAAAAAAGATGGTTCTCAACTCGACTGTTTTTTTTATGTTTGTTACCTCATAACTCCATTTATGAACCGATATGAAAAAAACTGATTTCAAGTGAAAGTATGTACTTTCCGATTGGTCCCATATAAATTTAATAAAAACCGGTTCAGTAGTTAGGTTTTTAAAACAAAAAAACTGAAAAAGTATGTCATCCGTTTGGATGAAACGATGTTTTGTAATTTTGCATTTTTATACATGAAGTTGGTTGTCTTTTTAGTTTTTTAGTTAAAACGTAATTATTATCTTATACTTGCGTACTTAGAAGCTAGAAGCAAATATATTTTGTATTTAGATACCTAGGAGTTCATGTTTAAACTAATACGTGTACGGAACCTCCTCAAGGAATGCCGACTAGCCCTTGACAGAATTTGTTCATTACTGTTTTTTTTATTTGTCTAATTATTCATGTGCCTTCAAGCCGGTTTCTATTTAACTCTCATTGTGTCAGACTTATATTATTGTCCAGTTATTTAGTAATTACCAATGACAATTGCGCAACGTTGTATAATATAATATGAGGGTCACTAAAAGCGAGAAAAAAAAAATGCAATGTACGAGTATTATGTCACCTGGTGGTCTAGTGGTGGTGGCCCCGCCTTCCGATTCTAAAGTCGCGTGATCGAATCTGGTCGTGCACTAATAGATTTAATACCAGTAGGTACCCTCAAACGGGACGTTGATGGTTGAGAATACGGCAGGATCGAGGTGGATGGTTGATAGTACTATACACAGCAGTGGGTGAAATCGGACTGTGAATGATAATGATGTGACACTTAAACGGTGAAGGAAAACATCGTGAATAAACCGACATGTCGTAGAACGTAAAAAGTTTAAAGACGTGTGCCAAGTGCACGAAAGAAGCGAAAAGATACACTAGTTCATAAATAACTAGTAACTAGATAATAAACCAAGTGCTGATTGTGGGTTGGAATGGAACATCGTCTCATTAGTTCCGATAGCGGTCAAGTCAAGTCAAAAGATATTTTATTCAATACAATCACAAGGATCACTTTGAAACGTCTTACATACTAGGTGAATATAGGTGCCAATTCACCCTAACCCTGAAGTTAGGACGACGGATGGACGAGTTTTTTCTCAGTTTCCACAAGAACTGAGAAAAAAGCTTTTTTGCATGATCCATCTTATAACTACCTTAACTACGAAAAACTATACAAGAGAGTTTATACATTTCAAATGTGTCGGTTACTGTAACTGTCTGTGGACAGAGCAACATGAGGCCATGAATTCTTATCAATAATAGATATAGTCATTTATATTATAATACGCTGTCTTCAAAAGACTACCCTTTAAATTTCTTAATAGGTAGATTAGTTGCGACTGCTCGAGGATACATTTCCTATTGAAATTTCCGAACCTAATCGGTGTGAATCGATCTCGACCATAATCGATCACACCGTTGTGCTCTTAAACTTAGTTAATATTTTGACCCGCATTTAACAATCTTCGTTTACTGGACTTGAGTTGGTACGTATACTTCTAGGTACTCGATTTGGCATCGAGCCCGTGGCGAATCGATTGTTTCACGAGTTCGATATTCAGCTGGTCCTGTCCTCAGCATGGCAAGATTAATGCAATTTCGAACAACAGATGGCATAGTAAAAAATACCAGCTGAGCTTTAGTTATGACTACCAGATATTATTACCAGACCAGGCTGGCTCCTCCACTTTCATAGTAGCTCTGTCTTCTGCGCTGTCTTTTGGTTCTGTTGAGGTTGTGGATCCGAATCGCTCCTCGGACTAACATTTGTGATTAACATAAGCTGGTTAGGTATAATTTTAAGGTATAATGAGTGTCTAAAAATATTATAAGTACTCTATCAGCCATGTAATTCCCGTAGTACATGATATGTTTAGTTTAGGACTAGATGGTGTTGTGTGGATTGTCCTCTAATATTTACTTATTTCTTATTATTATATGGGTATGTATAGAACAGTTACCTAGTACAGTTTAAGGAGACTCCCTGATCAAATAATCTTGACACGTGTTCACGGCGCTCGAATCGCGATTTTTATATCAGAAAACATTCAAATAAGGAATTCTGAAAAAAGCTAACGGGTAATGTTTTAATTAGCTTACTTTCCGCCTATTAGTGTAAGCTGCAAGGTGTAAACGAAGCGAACTTCAGAAGAAGATTATAGTTATTGAGTATTTAATTAAATTAAATATTGCTGGACAATGCACACAACACCATCTAGCCCCAAACTAAGCATAGCTTGTATTATGGTGACTAGCTGACTGATAGAATACTTATATATTTTTAAATACATGCATATGGTACTTGACAACACCCAGACACAGAACAAACACATATGCACATCACCTAAATGTTTATCCTGGGATAGAATCGAACCCTCAACCTACAGCGCAGAAGGCAGAGCTACTACCGACTGAGCTGACAGGCCAGTCAGTTAATTATGAAATATTTAAGACATTATTTCATAATTAAATTATAAAGCTAACAATTACCTACTTTAAAACCAATTTGAAACGAGGAAGTAAGAGCCAAATATTGTAAATACATACCAAATATCTATTATAACATTTATTCCTTCAAGTAACAAGCCATTAGCCATTAAATAGCTATAAAAAATACCGTTAT
The DNA here is from genome assembly GCA_948098915.1 of Lampropteryx suffumata. Classification (NCBI taxonomy): domain Eukaryota; kingdom Metazoa; phylum Arthropoda; class Insecta; order Lepidoptera; family Geometridae; genus Lampropteryx; species Lampropteryx suffumata. The sequence continues at coordinate 2,620,765 of OX402564.1, read as the reverse complement.
ACCGTTTTAAACTTTAAACTTCGATATGTATTTTTTAAAAGCACTATACTTATAATGTATAATACCTCTTTCCTGATTATTCTCGAATAATTGTATTGGCTGTATTGAGGTAAACTATTCTGACTATGAACCTACCTACGAATGTACTTTCAAAATAACTCGCACTTGGCCGTTATTTAACATTCCCATTGAACAAGTGATCAGATAAATTAACCAAGTGAAAGCAGCTCTGTAACCATTGACTTTATAGATCTCTCTCGCGATTATAATTTACGATTACCAATGTAATAGCCGTTTGTTTAATTGAAAAAGGAGTGCCGCTTGTAAATTATAGCTTTTAACAGGTATTGAATAACGGGCTATGTACCACTATGTGGTAGTAAGTAGACTCGTACGAACTGCAAACGCTGTAGTTGATGAATAAATCAATGAGAAATGAAATAAAATAATAAATAATGCCGGACATTTCAGACAGCGTTATCTGGCCCCAAAGTAAGCAGAACTTTATGTGTTATGAGAACCACGTTAATTAAAAAAATAATCACTATTTTATACTACCTAAATATATATTTTTTTGTTAATAAATACATATAGAAACACCCAGACCCGAGAAATACTTACAGATCATACAAACATTAGCTCCACGGCAGGAATCGAATTCACGTCTGCGTCTCAGCCGGGCCTTGGCCCACTGCGCCACAAAGGTCGATCATAATAAGAAACATTGAAATGAAATATTATTCATTTCCTTGAACATATGTGATGCTATTTGGTCATAAAGTAGTTTGTTATGACCAAAGTACGTCCTACCATATTCTTTTGCATGCATTTTTTTTTTCAATGAGTTTGTTAAAAACAATGTTATTTTAATTTAATTAATAAGCTAGTGTCTACAAGCCCCTAATATTTTCAAGCTGACAATAATTACCTACCTACTAATTTAATACTAAATCAGAACCTACTTACTTTGTTAATGTAGGTGTAGTTTTTTGTAATTTTTTATCAGTTTGTTATTGTTTCTGTTCATTGTTTTTTGTGTGATAAATAAAGTAAAGTTATTATTATTAATAGTTAATAGGTAAAAAAATAATCATGTTCCACTTCCTTATAATTTAAATATTCACGCATTATATAAATATTGTTGGCTGAAAGCCACTTTCTCCGTTATAATGTTTCTACGTTTTACTTTTAACAGCAACCAGACAACAGTTTTCAGGACACGCTAGGATTCTCCGTGTTGTAGGTAGGTATGTCATACATAAGATATCAGATACTACTACCTACATAAAATATACTACAATTGTCTGAGGTATAAAAATGTATTAATTTATTCCTGATCTTATAGTTGTCGCAGCTGCCGTGGTCGCAAATTGACTGGAAGCCTAGGGTACCTCCCAATGCTTCCAAGGGTAAAGTTTAATGCATGTAGGTATTACTAAAACAATATGATTTGTAATTTTCACTCAAAATGGAATATTTAACATGTGACTTGTCCTGCTTCCCGATATTTTGGCAAAGTTGCACCACGAGATATACTCACTGTCCCGTTTTGAGTGAAAATTATGTTTAAAATAATGATGGTTTTAAAAGTAATTGAACACTGGATTTTTTTTTGTATATTGTCTAAGATTGTGGCTTAATCGTGCCGTAACGGCTGAACGGATTTGGATAAAACTATAGATGGAGTCTGAGATCTGTAAAAGCATAATAGGCTTTTTAAGGACTTTATTGCTAATTGTTTTTTTGTATGTTCTTTCTCTGTACACAGATGTACAATAAAGCGTTAATCTATCTATATTTTGATGTCTTTTTATGTATGTACCACTCCTGCGAAGCCGCGGACAGAAGTTGGTGTTTTATATATTTTACTAATGTAGTTATTTTACTTCAGAAAAGTAGGATCGTTTCGAGAACGAGTGACAACAGTAAGCTCATTTACTTTTTAAGTTTCCGCGCTCAAAAGTTAAAAATCTATCAGACATATTAATTTCTGGGAATAATTCGCTTTCTGATTGCCATGCCAATGATAATTTCCATTCAAAAACACGAATTGGAATTGAAAAGTACAAAAAGTTCTGTAATAAAGGTTGAAGGCGCCGGGAGGGCGGGCCGCGGCGCTAATGCACTCCCTGATGACGGGGTCCGAAGCCCGAGAGCATCCGTAGGGCTGCACCACTGACTGCACTCATATCACCGATGTCGATGAAACTAAATTATCGATGATACTAACATGCCTTCCGGGATGAGTGCCAGACCTAACTACCTACTGAAATTGTTACGCTATTCTGTGAAATTTGGAATCAGACGACGGAAAAAACAGCGTTGAATATTACGTACTTCAAAATAGCGCGGTTTAAGCCGCACGGATTATTTCGGTAATATTTCTTACCGAAATAATGGTAATGTGGCCTTCTTGTTTGTGTAGTTTTTCATAATCCTGTAGTTGCGAGGAAAAGCTGGGCGTACTGTGTAGTCTGTGAAGGTCAGAGCAGCCTGCGTAGTATGAGGTCTGCAGACAACATTTTTTACCTCGCGAGAATTGGGTGTAGAGAAACCTTATAAAAATTACGCTTGCGTGTAGGTAGTCATACATTTTATTAGGAAAGAAGATTTCTTTTTTCTCTGAAGAATGTTTGATAATCGACATGCTACAGTGTTGAGGGGATTTTATAATGTACTTAACCGTTATTTTCACTCAAAACGGGATCTATCATGGCGCAAGCTATTGTGCCGGAATATAAGGAAGCTGAAAAACTCATATATCGTGGTAGGTATCCCGTTTTGAGTGAAAATTATGTTCAAAACCATATAGTTTTAGTTTTAGATAGTTTAGTGGGCATTTTGTCAGTTTGTATACACATGTCCCATCCCTATACCCAGAGGCTCGTCTCGACATAATGTCGGCCTCACGACAAGCGGCTACCATTCCTCTTCATTTGTATCGCTTTAATATCCCTTAGAACTGGCCCAGATTAATCTTTATTTTCTTTTATATCGGACGTAGAGAAAGGTACCTAACAGGTTTGATTATAATGTGTATGTCGATTAGATTGGATGTACGAGTAGGTTGAAGAGCATTGGTGTAAGTGGTTTGAAAGCTAGTTTTCGTTTATTAGGTCGTGGGTTAAAATCTTGTGAATATCTTATTAAATTAGATATCCGTGTGATCAAACTTGTTTATTTATTACAAAATTACAAACCAATTGCAATCGGCAAATATATTTTATTTAATAATTACGGTTAACGTATTTAGAACCGCTTTATGATGTTCTCTATTTGTAGAAAACCATTAAATAGCCCCAAACTAAGCATAGCGTAAGTACCTATGGGGAATTAGATGACACATATGACATTTATTTACGTACTTATAAATACATAGGTACGTAAGATTATTTATAGCACCCAGATACAGAACAAACAACTATGTTTATAAATAAATAAATAAATAATGGTAGATTATTCACACTACACCGTATAGCCCCAAACTAAGCATAGCTTGTACTATGGTGACTAGATGACTGATAGAATACTTATATGTATATTTTTAAATACATTCATACGATACTTTATTTAACAAACATTTATACTCTTCACACAAATGTGTCTTGGGAGGGAATCGACAGCGGCGGCCTTAGGGGGTGGCGAACAGGGCAATCGTCCGGGGCCTCGTTCTTGCAGGGGCCTCTTTCAAGCAAATTTTAAAAAAATACAGATTTTTTTAACTAAGTATATTTTTTTATTTAAAACTTTTGACTTTGATTCTTAATTATTTATTAAGGTTATAACATAACGGTAAATTAAAATAAAGTTAGTTTACTAATTCATTCATTCAAATCATAATTGATAAATTCATTTTGTAGTACTTGAATATCGCGCCTTGAAACACTTGAAGATCGGTTTTTTAAACGCACAGCACTCGGGACTAGTATAGTATTATATAGTCTATGACTCGGGAGTCGGGACATAATGTCCTGTCCTGCTCCTTTCTGAAACTAGATGAGAGTGCAGGGTAGCATCGGTGAAGGCCGTTAAATACCAACTAAGCGATATATGTGATGCTTTAAAGGATTTAGCAGAAAAAACATCAGGTTGTCAGTTGGTCAGTGAAAAATAGAAAAGGAAATAACTACCTACGAATTTGTAGTTTGAGTAGATGACGTAGCTCATTCGTTAGATTATTGTGCTTTAATTAAAGATTTTAGTCATAGTAAAAGCCGCAAACATCAATTTTAAAATTTATCATCTCTGTATTTGTTAATTTTGTAAATCTTTCAATGTAAGTCAAATATTTTAAAACTACAATTTTATTTATTTGTATAACTTTAGCATTTCTCGTCAAACATAACGAATAACTACCAAACAACCAGACCTACTTTCGCATCACATAGGTACTTTTCCGTAGGACAAAGGGCCTCGCAAAGACCTGCCGCCCGGAGCCTCGCAATGGGTCAGGCCGCCGCTGGGAATCGAACCCTCAACCTACAGCGCAGAAGGCAGAGCAACTACCAACTGAGCAGACAGGCTAGTTATTACACAAATGTTTGTCCTGTGGGATGTGAGATGTCCCACAACCTATTAGTTGGTAGTAGCGCAGAAGGCAGATCAGCACTCTCCCTGGAGAAGGCGTGAGTCAACACTTCATAATGTTGTTCCAACAATAGCTTGAAAAGTCGGATTAGTTTCTGAAATAATTTTCCGGTAACGCAAGTTATCACCGACTTGTCTTAGAAAACTACCATGTGAAATAAAAAACGTTGAAACTGAAAATCTTCTATATTCTATGCATCGATAGGTATTAATGACCGTTTCCACTTGCTCCTACTCAGTTCTCCTACTGGCACGAGGACCAATATGTCCTTATGCTCCTACCGGTAGGAGTATATCCTATTTTAGTATTAAGTATATTCTTCTGGCGCTGCCGAGGCACGCTTGCTTCGCTCGCTCGCCTTGCGCGTTGTTTTCTATACTCTAACATAACCTAACCAACTGATTTGCAATAAAAAATATCTTTTTTTTTTTTTTATTTTTTTTTTATTTTGACACAGCATCATCTGGCCCCAAAGTAAGCAGAGCTTGTGTTATGGGTACCACATGACTGATATACTACTTAAATACATTTTTTTTCTTAAATACATACATATTATACATAGAAATACCCAGACCCGACCCAGACTTTGCAGTAGGAGCATCAGGACATGGGTGTCCCGGTGCTCCTATCAGTAGGAGTATTTAGTAGGAGCACAAGGAAGTACCTGTATTAATATACACACCAAACGATTTAGATTGCATATCCTTTTTTTTTATTAATTTTAACTTATTATAGGTACTCTCGTGTATATTATTTTTTAAGTACTTAAGAAACTTTTTAGTATCAGTACAGCTTTTTATAAATACTTTGTTTAGTTTTTTAACTTGTTTAATTTTGGTTCATGGATTCTAATTTAAATCTCACTTTGAGAAATTGTAATCGACCAGTAACATAGGTGAAAGTTGACAAATTGCGAGTCGAAAGCAATCGGAAATCCTGTGCTATAAATGACAGTTTCGAGTCGAACCACAGCCGAATTACAGCTTTTGACGTGATTTCGTATTTTGGTAATGAACAAGGGCTCATCTTACGCTACGGTTACAAAGTCGTCAACGATCGATCGGATGTTTTCTTTTGTTTGGTCATAGAGACAACAGAATAGGATTTTAGGTAATTATCGAACCGTAATTGGAGTCGAAACGTAGATGGATTCCAATAGAACGTTAGCCCTTGTAAATTAACAGAATTGAGGCCCTGCTCGGATAATGCCGTAGATGTAGTCACTTACTGGTCAAATATGTAACAACGACACGAAAGACGAAGAACTACGACGAGTAAGACGAGTAAGACTAAGACGAGTTTCTTGCCAGTTCTTCCCGGGCTTGGGTTAGGATGAATTGGCACCTAAATTCAACTAGTATGTAAAACGATTCAAAGTGATCCTTGTGATTGTATTGAATAAAGTGTCTTTTGACTATGACTTTGACTACTACCAACTGAATTACTGTAAGAGGCTAGTCAGGTCATTATGAATACCTTGCTATATTTATTTACATAATTAAAACAGCAAATGCATTTATCATGTAAATGTAACCCGAGATACAAACGAATGAATACCCAAAAACAAACAACGAGCCCGCCTTATCAGTTGAATTTATTTCGTCAATAAATTGCAAAGGCATGATAAGAGAACTAGGGTTACCACTTTCCAAAATTTTAATATAATGGTCAATGGACATTGGACAATGGTTATCAGTAATAACTGCACGGATTCGGCTAATCAGGTAATAAACAAAACAAACAATGCTTACGACTTTTTTTTTGTTTTTTTTAGACTGTAACTCCCGGGCTCCGTGGAAACCTCCTCCGATCTATAGTTACTAGATCGTTGAAGGATATCTAAATTAATAATAAATAAATAAATAATTCCAGACATTTCACACAGCATCATTTGGCCCCAAAGTAAGCAAAGCTTGTTTCAGGAGGAAGCAGTCAGGGGCACGACCAATCATTATATTTGGCACATACCCAGGCTTTGCACAGTAGTATTCTCTACATATAAAGAGATAGTATTGAGGTATTCCTTTGGTTCCTTTTGTAGAATTGGCTAGGTGATGAATTGATGATCCTCTCCTCGAGATAAGTATCTGGTATATCAGAGTACAAGGTGTAGGTAAATGTAAATACAAGAGTAAGTATGAGTCCTAGAAGCCAATTATTAATGTAACCTACTTATAGTCGAGTTTGGTTGAATCCAAGCTCAAATACTTACCCTTGCATACTGCATACTATTCATTTGTCATATTTTTTTTATAAGTCTTGGTTAAATTGTACCTAGTCAACTATAAAAAAAAATACAGACTTTTCATACAGCATCATCTAGCCTCAAATTAAACAGATTGTGTTATGGTACCCATAACACATCATTAATTATTCATCTGAATAAATGATATACTTTTTTTGTAAATACATACTTATTATATATAGAAAAACCCCCAGACCGAGACAAATTCTTGCAGATCATACAAACATTTGATTAGTAAAAAACCCAGACAAATCTCTAGCAGCCCTGGCGAGTGGACTTGAAAGCGTTCGAATTAGGAGTTTGCCCCAAAAACGGCCAAAATGTCAATAAGCATTAACACGAGATATCTTGAAGCTCAGAATTAAAGTTTTATGGCTCTTTAGGCAATAAAAAGATTTGTACGAGAGCTCGGCGTTGTTGTAGTCTGAGAGATATCATTCAAATTATAATGTTGAACCATTTTTCAGCAAAAGACGTTGAGATAAAGTTTTTGATATTCTTATATTTGTAAGTACCTACTTCTGCTTGTTATTATAATTATGGTAAAGAATCTCATCAAAAACAAGTAAAAAACTTTAAGAAAATCGTTCATCAAACGGCTTCTTAGCGCTCATTAAGAAATTTCTGCTCAGACGTAATTCGACCAATAAATTACCAGCAATTACACTTAAAGTAGTTGTTGAAGCTGTTAAAAAGTACAATAAAAACAATTATGAAGCGATGCATTAGTGGAAGTACTCTTTCCCATCGGTGTAATTGTAATACCTACACATCATTGTCGACGTATAAAAGAGTTAATTGACGCCATTGACGTTCTGCGTAAATTATTGTGAAGAAGTATTGCAAATTGTATTAAAATTACTTGAGAACGGTATAACCTAAGCGATTATGTGAACGGTAACACCAATCGGCATAGGCAGGTGTGAAGCAGTCTTGAGGTACTTTTTATTAATAACTGCATTCTGAAGATTGTTTTGTTCTTAGTAAAACTATTAAGTACCTACACAAATTCTTATTGACAAATTATAGTTTCATAGAAGTATTAAATATGGTATGGTATTCATGTTAATAATTCTACCAACTGTAGACTAGGTTGGACTACATTGGTATTGTAAGCACCCATAGATCACGGAAGCCACTAACCATCAGATGGGCCGTATTTTTTGAGATAAATAAATAAGCACTCAATAATGCACTTAATGCAGTTGGTAGTAGCTCTGACTTCTGCGTTGTAGGTTAAGGGTTCGTTTTCTTTACAGGATAAACATTTGTGTGATGATTGTAGATCTTTGTTCTATGTCTGGGTGTTATAAAATATCGTAAGTATGTATTTAAAAATATATAAGTATTCTATCAGTCATCTGGTCACCATAAGACAAGCTATGCTTAGTTTGGGGCTAGATGGTGTTGTGTGCAATATCTTCCAATATTTATTTATTTATCACACGAATATCTGTATCGAAAAACTGTTCGAGACACTTCTTAGTATCTTTAAAAGACCGACCCAACGTTAAGACACACTATCAACATTACCAGGTTGATTTATACTCTAGAAACAAAGTATTTTTTTATAGCCCATCATATTCCAACTTTCTAAGAGCCATTAATATGAATTACCGTACAATTTCTCCGTCATGATTGAACTAATAATCTGCAAGCAAAAGCTCTGATAAGGGACGGACAGACAAACAGACAGACAGACAGACAGACGGTCATGGCGAAACTATAAGTGTTCCCTGTGGATATTGGAGCCCTACAAAACGAGATTTTCAAATGCCAATAAGCATGTCACAGTGACAGGTTTTAAACTGTTTTATAGCTTACTTTTTTGATGAATTACGTCGTAGCACCGTCCTGTCAAACTCGTCATACGAAAACAAACATCCGTCTCCTGCTCTACGCCGGTGATACAAAGGCGGGTTTAATCGAATTGACTCGTTAATTACGTTTATCCGAGGCTCCATTAGCGGCCGGATTCCTCCCACGCATTCTTAATTACCGTATGCTGTATACTGCTATCACAATTCCAGTTTTGGACTAGATTAGATATTTGAATGCGCTGAATAAGATGTAGAGCGTCTTGTCTGAGCACGGTTGTAATTTGCCGACTAGTGCCTCAGTTCCGGAGACAGCTAATGGCTAGGATACTCATAATTGAAAGAAATATAAATATCAAAACAAATCTAATTAAAACATTATTTATTTAATAAATTCTCAAGGACCAATTTGAATCGTCTTTTTACATGCTAGTGAATCTTAGGTGCCGGTTCCTCCTAAACCCAGTTCAAGTAGAATCCAGTAGGAAACTCGTCTTGTCTTAACACTTTTACGTATCCTTGCCAATTTTGTTACGGATGCCGAGACGTGTTGGAGCAGATTCATCCCAAGCTTTTCTGTCATCGAAATAATCTGTCATTTTATAATATACTTTATGAGATAGTTTCTGTTTGATTAAGTTTTTAATTAGCCAATCGACAAATCTAACAGACATAGTACAAAATTATACGAGTCAGTTGTATGACGCACTTGTAATTGTAATAACGCACTTGTAACGCACTGACAATTTTCCCACAGCTGGGATACCAACCAGCGTACCCTCATGCGAAAATTATTTCAATGTTGCTTCCCATTTTTTTTTTTGGTATATACTTACTTTTGTGAGTTACCTATGTAGTTTTTATTCATTTTAAGGATTACGTACGATAGTGACTTTAATTATGATGGTTTTTTACATCCACACTATTAGGTAGGCATTCACCCTTAGGCCTTATAACTAGCTTCATATATATATACCTACTATACGCGAGTGTGCTAGACATAGGTAGTACAATAATAATTATATGCTATTAAACTATCGTTAAGCCGCTTTTGTCGGACTCTGCAATTTGTCACGCACATCGGCGCGGGCGCCGGTTAGAGGGGGGAGGGCGGCGGTGAGACAGGGGAGGTTTAATTGAGAGGAGCAGATCGCATTAAACTGCTTTGATATTGCCGCCGTAGGTAACTAGCTGGTGTAACCTATCCGCCAGATGAGTTGATGTTGATTGAAATTAGCTCAAACTCAAATTTAAAACAGTTTTATTTAATACTAGCGATACGACCTGGCTTCGCACGGGTGTAATCTTCGATTGTACTCGTGTTTGGACTTGCTGATTTGATCAAAAAGCGGTTATTGTAACTTATCTATAGTAGTTAGATACATAAACTCACGGCTTTATTTGTAGGTAATGATGAGGGCTATAGTAGTAGGTATAACATAATATAAGGTATTTAATGTTTACGCAGCGCACGCAAATTACTTTTATAATGCAATTTTTTGATACCTTGGCTAACATTCAAAGTTTCATTGGAATCTCTAATTTAAATATGATATATTCTATCTCTAATAACAGATTCCTATTTAAATTTGGATGTTAACCAAGGTATCAATATATATATATACTCGTATGTGTGTAAAAAAGCTCCTGGTGACAGGTATGATACAGGGTAGGTGACCAAGGGAAAGCAGTCCGATGCGGTGGACAGATCCGGGACACCGCCAACAAGAACGTCCACGAAAGTCTTCACGCTGCCGAAGACCGAAGAAAGTGGAAAGAGATCGTCCAAGAAATGATTCGCGGAGGTCACGACCCTCAGCAATGAGGAACACGACACAAGGAGGAGGCATAGGTATATATAATATACATATTCCATGCTACTCACTGATAATGTAGCTTTTAATAAATAAAGGAATTGTAGAAATCGGTTTAGTAGTTCCTGAGTTCATCCATTAGAAACAAACATACAAAAAAATCAAATCATTTCTCTTTATAATATAAGTTATGATTTAGATAAGGGGCCACTTTGAATCATCTTAAATGCTAGGTGAAATTAGCTGCTTATTCCTTGGTGCCGATAGGTAGATATTCCTCTAGCTTTGTAGGCGCCTGGAAATAACATACGATCTGAATTGATAATCAAATAAATAACTCATTCAATAATAAATCAATTCGTTTATTTTAGACAATACCTTTTCTATATCATTTGTTAGCAAGCATACATTATAATTTAAAATAAGATTCGGGTTAGTACTACCTATATAATGTCAATAAATTACAAAACAAATTACAGATAAATTGTGGAATTCTCTCCCTCACGAAATCCGCAATAGCGCTTCGCTTAGCATTTTTAAGCGAAAAGGATTATCTCTCCTTGTAATTGGTTATATTAATATTTTATGTATGTTATATTCATATTTTATTTATTTTTTATATATATTATGTTAGTATAGGTATATTTATTTTAATATATCTCCCAAGAAAATTAAGTAAAGCTAAGAATTAGGTTAATGACACTGGATAAAATTTGCATGCCAAAGAATATGGTAGGACATACAATGGACTAACTATTATAAGACCTAATTGTATCACATATGTTCAAGTAAATAAATAATATTTCATTTCATTTCATATTTCATTTATGTAGTATTATTCTAGTTATTTTAGTTTACTAAATTACATTTTAAGTCTGTTTTATAGTGTATACCTAGTGTTTGTATCGTGTACTTCTATACTATTATGTTCATATCTGTTTCTCTATTCTTTTCTGTTTGTTTCTCCCTTTTGTACGCATCATACCTACCATTAGTTTATAATATTTTAATTTCCCAAGGTTTGCTGTATTAGAACTCTCTTTAGGGTTAAGCTCCCCTGTGTACATGTCATATGATAATGTATATTTCAAAATGTGTTCAACGTGTGTACAATAAAGAATAAACAAAATCAAATGTAATTACAATAATAATAATAACAACACTAATAATGGATACTTAATATGAAGCTGTACCAGCTGCCACAGAAGGGGACAATCCACTCGGGCTGCTACAACGCGCAGGATGTTGTTAGTGCTGCCGCGGACACGGCTTACCATCGAAGCGGCTTTTTTGGTCGAAAAAAATATCGAAATCGGTCCAGCCGTTTCGGAGTCTATAGGGAACATACATACCTACACACATCGCCTTTTATATATATAGATACTAATATACTTACTTTTCTATTTACTTAATAATATACACTTACACCTAAATACTTGTACCATTGACAACAAAAAACAGTAACAAAAAAGCTCGTTAAACCGCGCTGAAATAGTTTAGCAATCTTTTTATTATTTTAAGTCCAAAATAGGCTGGATTTACCTAAAAATAATAAGAAATAATAGTAGGTACTTACCTATTACATAACCCAACAGCATAAACGTATTGTTGAACAAAGACAAGGTGGTCTTATCTGTAACATCTTCCAGATTATTGTAGTATTGTTCTAACATAACCATTGCAAATCGTATTCCCACTAGGTGGTCAATTTAGCACGTAATAAACACCTTTTTGTAAGAGTTTTGTGAAGTCGCCGCCTTTGAGAGGCTCCGTTGAGCAATCAATGAACAGATATTTTTTTCGACATATACACTGTACTGGTTTTTCTTTCTTTGTATATTTAGAACCTTATTTCGTTTGTCGTAGAGGCGAATATTTTAGTTTTTGATAAGTTATTTCACTAAATTAAGTACCTACCTGGTAGGATATGGAATTTGAATTCTATGTCTTTGTAATAGAGACGATACGGTTTTGTTTTATAAGTACACCCTTTACTGCAGTTATAAAATATAGAACAATGAGTATTTATGGGTAATTTGTAAGCAAATTGCTTGGAAAGAGTTTTTAATGTAACAAAAAGCTCAAGTTTGTTGTATTTACTTACTTTGTTAGCGATAAAAAACAATAAAAGGGGTTCTAAAATTTAAATACCCATTGTTATACTTATCTCTGTGAAATTCTATGAAGAAAGAACTTTGCTATCGTGTTTTACGAAGTACCTAGTTACCACTAAAAAAATATTACCTAATTCTAACTTTCTAATACTTTACATAAACTTGTAATTTGTAATATTTTTTTGTAATACATTTATTTATAATACATACATTTTATTTAGCTGGCCTGTCAGCTCAGTTGGTAGTAGCTCTGCCTTCTGCGCTGTAGGTTGAGGGTTCGATTCCCTCCCAGGATAAACATTTGTGTGAAGAACATAGGTGTTTGCTCTGTGTCTGGGTGGTATAAAGTATCATAAGTATGTATTTAAAAATATATAAGAATTATATCAGTCATTTAGTCACCATAATACAAGCTATGCTTAGTTTGGGACAAGATGGTGTTGTGTGCATTGTCCATCAATATTTATTATTATTTATTTATTATTTAATATTTACTGGTGTACTACACAAGCTATGCTTAGTAGGCTAGACGTTGCTGTGTGTATGTCTACCAATATTTATTTATTTATTACTACTAGCATCCGAAGCATACTACATAAAAAGTAATATATGCTATTCCATGTCATACAAATATCTAAAATTTATACAAACTTTCATCATTATAATATTAGTATTAGTCGTTTTGTTCTAATTAAGACGGTATCCACAGCAAATTCACTATTGTATTATTATTTTTTTCTACCGCTATTTAGAGGCTATGTACTCATTTAATAAAGGAATGATAGTTATAAAACTAATTTATAGTATATATGTATTTTCAATATTCAAATTGTTTTTAAAGTTACCGCTAGTTTTATAATTTATAGTATATATGTATTTTCAATATTCAAATTGTTTTTAAAGTTACCGCTAGTTTTATAATTTAATTTGAAATACTGTCTAAAATATATAATAATCAACATCTTCTAAAGTTGCCATCGTTTTAACTCGTAGTTTACACTAATAGGCCGAAAACAAGCTAATTAAAACACGTAACACACATAATTACATGTAAAACTTTTTTCAGAATTATTTTAATGTTTTCTGTTAAAAATAGCGATTTGAGCGCCGTGAATATGTGTCAAAATTATTTGATGAGTCGCTTTAAAGATCTATGCTCTTTAGTCGATGGATGATACAGCTCTTTCCACTTGTTCCTCTTCAACACAGCCTCCTTGATTTTCTTTTACGACATAACAGCTAACTTCTTAATTTGGCTCGCATAGCTGATTCGTGGCCTTCTTCTTTATTTCAATCTATCAACTAGAAGGTCCCTTCTATTTTTTGTGTTTATGAAACTGTCGGCCGTATAAGATGGATGTAAATGATTATTAGTAGTAGGAAATATATAAGTGCTTGGGTATAATGGGTAAGAAAGGAAAGGGCAGTATGGGTTAGAGGTGGCTCTTACTGAAGAGCCAGACAGTAATATGCGAATGAAATTGAATCAATTTTTAGCTAACGTAAGATTAAATACCTAGATGTTTACCAGAAGCAATAGAAATAATGCCTTTTTTATTTTATTTATCTCATGGTAGCGACAAGCCGCACATGCAGCGAACGCGTTGAAGTCTTTACTACGAGAAACTATAACATTATTGTCTTCTTGCCTGCTACATATATGTAACATACTTGCATCGTCTTTGTTTTATTGCTAATTAGCCCGCGGTCTTGCACGCAAAACTGAGTAAAAAAAGTAAATTTAAAAATCTAAGAACACGATTAACGAAAAAACTACTTTGGGTAATAAAGAGCTTCATATACAAACTGAAAAGAAAAAAGTTTGGTTTGTTTAGTAATATTGAATATGAATAATCTTGCACTAATCTAACAATCGAATAAAAATACACACAAAATCTAGACTTGCTCAAATCTTCCCAATAATGGGTACTTAATGGATTATATGATTTGTTTTATGTGTGTTTCGATCATGAAATTAGTAATGGTATAGTTATTGAATATTAACTGATTATAACTTGACTTGTCCGATATCGGTGGAAGTCAGTATGCTGGCAAAACTATATTTCGGAATATATTAACGGAAATATAGTTTTGTGAATATTGTATAGGTTTGGTCGAATATGGTTTATGCGGTAAGTATTTAGTTGTAAAAACTCTTGAGTGTCTTATTAGGTAAATAGAAATGTAGGTACATTGGTTTATTAGTATACCTAGTATATATGTAGAATGTGTTTAGCCTTAACGGAAGTGATATAATTAAGTATAAAGAGTTCTGTCGCGCAGTCGGGTAATTAAAAGTTGCGCTATTTAGGTGACTGACTAAGTTATCTATAGGAATCAAGTACAAATATCCCTCAATGGAAAAAAAGAAAAAGAGTTCACATTGTACATATTTTAATAATAGTTTTTTAATGAGAACTCTACTGAGTTCATCCAGATCTTTCATCGCAGCTGTAAACATGCGGGCAGGTATACCAGCACTGCTGTCTGTGTAATTCCTGCGTACAATTATAGAGTAATTTCCCCGGATCGAAGGGCGGGGTAATAACAGCGCCAAAACAAAGTTGTGCTAGGACACGGTATCCTGCGCCTCGTACGCTTGAATATTGTGCAACAGTTGACTCACACATCTCATAAATAAATCTTTTAATAAGGCCCCAAGCGACGTGTTAGATTTGTCGATTGGCAAATTTAAGAACGTAATAAAACATAAACTGCCTATTAAAGCATATTATAAAATATCAGATTATTTAATGACAAAAAAGCTTGGGATGAATCTGCTCCAACTCGACTCAGCATCCGTGACAAAATTGTCAAGGATCATGCAAAAAAAGTGCTAAGACCAGACGAGTTTCTTGCCGGATTCTTCTTGAACTGGGGTTAGGAGGAACCGGCACCTATCTACACTAGCATGTAAGAAGACGATTCAAAGTGGTCCTTGTGATTATATTGAATTAAGAATGTTTTGTTTGTTTGTTCTTATAAACTCGCTCTATGCTACGAATTTACAAGTAGGGCTATAAGTAAGCTATTAGTAATTAAGGTAACAAAATATGGTCCAATTTTTGCTTAGTTTGTGGTAAGATGGTACCGTGTGAATTGTCCATCAATATTTATATATCTACGATGTGAAGTAGTTAATGTTCATGGCTCGATAGGGAGAGACGTGGAAAGTTATATTCTAGTATCAGGAGACGAGATTGAAATACGCATGAACTTTCATAATATTATTTTGTTTAAGTTTCAGCTGCTACGTATGAATTTATTGTATTAGAAAATGCTTATGATACGAAATATTTATATTTGTAAATATTTCGTATTTGGGTTGTATTTTTTGAAACACAATCAGACTGAAATCGAGGCGTAGGTACCAACATATCGATTTCTGTCGGATATAGTACTTACGCACAAACTATTTATTTAACAGATTTTTATTCAGAATAATAATTAGGTGCATATGTGCTTAGGAGTCTATTTAAGTTTACAAGGTGCTGAAAATTCATAGTGTGGGCTCTTTTTGTCTGTTAGCATGTGATTTACTTTAGTTGTACCTCGATATAAAGTTTAGTTGCACAACACCCTAAACTAGCGTGCCCATCGCACACCACTCGCCCTGGGTGTGCATCAGACCGGTGTAAAATTAACCGTCGGAACCAACATCAAAGGCACCGCCGCCTTTGTGCTCGCCGCTCATTGTCTCCCACATGTTGTTTTATACTCTTAATTTCATGTTGTCATGTTAAAAGTTTATTACCCGCTTTGAATTAAATTGCGCAACTTTGAGCTTTATATTTTAAGGAAATTAACATCTTTTTTGCTGGATACGAACACCTTTGATGTTTGTGGAGCACGCTAGAGTCGACTTTGTGTTGACAGCATTTGGAGTTAAAATAGATGGATGGTATTTTTTGTGCTTATTCCACGGTTTAATAGCGGAAGAAGTGTTAAAAGGGTTCCAAATTGAGATTGAAACTTGAGGGTTCGTTTTATTACGTGTCTATTCTCAGATGTCACACTCATTAATAGCACGTAAATCGTCAGATGAAAAAATGATTCTTCATAAGACTAACGCTAGCTTTTCATTGGTCAGTGCTGTGTATTTACTTTTTTACCAGGCTAGGTGTAATCCACACGTTATGAAAGTTACAAGTGCCCAACCGGGCCCAACCTGTTCGTCAAATTAGAGAAATGCCGCGCTAGTCGAGAGAAAGTTATGCCAGAGAAAGAGAGGCACTATGTAGGTAAATATCATGTTAGGCACAATGCGCTGAATTGTACTTTGTTGCGTCGTAGCTAGAGTTGCTATCTGTACAAAATATTTTGCAGATTTCGCCTAATAAGACAAGTTATGACGTCAGTCAATCCGATGATAGCTGCTTTTAGTTTTCATATGTATCTACACACTCATTAACACGTCGATATGTCTTCACACGTCTTCATATTCTCAGGTATTTTTACGATCCTTAGTTTGAAAACATTTTATCACCACGTCGAATCTCACACTACGAGAAGTTCCATTGCCATTGTTGTGTAAACTTCATGTTTAGCATCATAATGAAGAAAGAATCTGATGAAAATGGTGTGTTGAGGTTCAAGTTCAATATAGAGGCATGTTTGGTTATAAATATCGCACAGCACCATTTTATCCCAAACTTGTATCGTTATATATATATATGGGAACCAGGTGACTAATATAATACTTTTTTAATACATACTTAAATGATAATTTACTTTAGAACTCCTAGACACATCAAACAATTCTTTATCCTGAATTCTAAACCCGGAACCTACGGCGCTGAAGGTAGAGTTACCAATTGAGCTGTTAGGGCAGTCACTGAGGTATTGGCTTAGCTAGCCATATCACGAAGACTCATGTATCTTCATAATGCAGCGGCAACATGCAGATAACGCAAAAGACACGGACTTGACGGCGATTGATGATGATTTGAGTTTCACATGTGGAATGTCTAGTTTAGTGCTCAGCTTTTCTCTGTACCTATCGAATATGGAAATTATACTGCAGGTAAGATAATACGCGTAACAGTATCAGTAGATGATGTCACGTCACAAATGGTGACAGAACAGCCTCCGTTGTCACTTGTAGCATGAATAAAACATGTGTAGTGCCACACGACCCAAGGCGCCGACGTGCACTATTTGAATCACAAAGTAATATGCCAGGAGCACGAGGTGAACAACGAAAGCATGGAGCTTATTAATCTAGGTGTTCAATTCATTCGATGGTATCAGTAGTATTTTTGCATTTCTACAATACTCTAAAACCCATTACGGTAAAGCCCCCACTGATAACCACTGTGTTTACTCTGTGATTAAAAATACAGATAAAGTAAAATATCTGGGTATTCTAATAGATGAGTTACTGTCTGACCGCATATCAATACTTTAAATAATAGGATTCGTGAGTTAGTATTTGTATTAAAAAAGTTACGTTATATTGCGGATCAAAAAATAATAAGACGCGTTTACTTTGCTCTATGTCAATCAATTCTAACTTACTGTATAACCACATGGGGTAGAGCGGGTAAGACATTGTTACTGAGCGGGCTCAAAGTGGCCACTTCCCGCTCTTTCATTTTTCCCACTAGCCTTCTCTATCAATCTTGTAGCGTACTAACAGTTCGTCAGTTATTTATAATGAGGATAGTACTAGAGTAGCACACAGCCACAGCCCACTGCACTTACTAACAAAAGACGGAAGGATATAGTTGCCCTCAACAAATAGGCTCTAAATATGCCTTTACATCTAAATTTATTCCTTGGTCCGCTTATCTACTATAGACTGAATGGGTT
Source organism: Lampropteryx suffumata (assembly GCA_948098915.1). Lineage (NCBI taxonomy): Eukaryota > Metazoa > Arthropoda > Insecta > Lepidoptera > Geometridae > Lampropteryx > Lampropteryx suffumata. The sequence goes on along the minus strand of OX402564.1, from coordinate 2,602,376 downwards.
TGTCAAAATCTATACTCTTAACTACAGTAATTGTAAGACAATCCTTAAAGATTTCCTTCAAAGTATTTATGTCTTACGATGACACAGAGAAGTTGTTAATTGTGTGTAAATACATTTTAATCGTATTTGATTTAGTTTTTAGAGTTGTTTAAGTTTTCTGATTTTTCACTATAACTTAGGTCTACCTTGATTACATTATATAACTATGCATTTAATTGTATTCGATATTAGCGATACAGCAGCTTTCATACTTCTGTATCATATGCTGAGTGGTAGCCTTTTTTTCGTCACTGTACATATTATAGTTTATATTATATTCGCACTGTATTTGATATGTGACGTTTAATAAATATTTTCTTTTCTATTATAATAAATAAGTAAGTGATTATTAGCTATTTTAGCTCTTCTCACACAGGATTACCTAGTTCATGCTCGTGTTAATCATTTACCTTTGTCTAGTTTTTGTTTTGTTATATTATTGTAATATTTTAATTTTGAATAAGTATTTTATTATTTATACACGTTTTCCGATAAAAGGAAAATTGATTCCATTGTAAATAGAATAGGAAACTGATTGACCACCTTACATGAAACGGCATTATAATGAAAAAGGGGTAGTTGAAGGAAAGAGAGGAAGAGGAAGGCCACCAATCAATTACATGACTCCATTACAAGAGAAAATAGCTGTCGTATCGTATAAGATCAAGGACGCTGCGCTGTTGAGGAACAGGTGAAAATAGCTCCATCATTCACCGACAACAGCACAGCTGTTAAATTAGAAGAAGAAAATCTATAAACATAGGCGGAGCTTCTTATTGTTGAGGTTTCATTCTTCGTATGTATGAGTCAGAGGGCATCTCTGATGACAGAGTTCATCCAAAGGCCATCTGAGGTGAAGTAGGGCGATAAGGTATTGTTGTGCATGACCATAGACCTAAGTTAGTCTCGTGTACCCACTAATGTTTTTTTCCTGGAATCTCTATTTTACATTACGATTTGTACTCTGGGATTAGAAGGTGGCCTGAAAAACAAAATTAATCAGCAAAATGAAGTGGAATAATAGACTTTAATGTGAGCTACCATTGGCGATACTTCTCCACGATACTATTGTTCCACCTCTCAGTGGGAGGCTGCATTAACACCTACCGACGCGCCGCGGGACGCCATGCATCACCCACCTTTGTTGTACCTTACCTGTTCCGTGCTTTGTAGGTACCACAGATTTATGTTACTACCTTCTCCATGCGAGAATCAGTATCGTATCGACACGCAACAGTAGAGTTGTTGATCAGTGTATTTTGTACCTTGTATTATTAGCATAAAAATCTCCCCACAATCTACTATTATTGAACACTAGAGAATACATGCGTTCAAACATTCTAAAGCATGATCAACTGACAATTAATCAATTAATTCTAGAGGTGCTCTAAAATTTTCATAAAACGTTAAAGCGTAAACTTCAATTATTAATTTTAAAAACCCAAATCTTTTTTACAAATCTATGAAAGTAAAAGAGCGGTTCTCAATTAGCGATGAAAATCCATATAAGCTATAATGAGCTCAGCTGTCCAGCTCGCCCTTCCCAGCTACATGCCGAAATTATCCAAAACGCTGGCATGTACCTACATGGCACCGAATACCGCAACTTTGGGTCGAATCTTCCATTGGATAGTTCTGTTTTTGCGATGACTCTGCCGTCATCGTTTTTATTGTCCAACGCTTTGCCGGCCGGCATTCCGCTCAAATAATACCCAGTTCTGGGTGCGCCATGGGATTTATCTATGCGGGACATTGTGTGATAGGATATTACATATTAAAGACATATGCTTATTAGGAAGAGTGACTTTTTTTAGAACCAGCTTTTTATTTTACAAGCTAGGCTACGCGGGCCTATTAGCAACATACTAAAGCACGGACTGGTTTCTGCTACTAGGGAGCTGGCTGGTGGATACTTTTCTCATTAGTTTTGGTTAAAAAAACCAGAACATATTTGTTCACTTCCGGTAACCTCAGCCTGGAGCTGCAGTCGGCCTGGAATCAAGATCACAAGGATTTAGGGCATAGAACGAATGAGGGAGAAACACTAACGCCACCCACAGATGTGCCCACAATAGTCTCTACTCGTCATGAAGTGTGGTCATCTGGTCACCCACCACTCAACGGCTGACCATCGCTTTTTGCCGGACGATGGTAAATTTATTTAATTGCGTCTGCGACCCCGCGACTCGCCCGTCGCGCGGTAATTGCGGTTCTCGAAGCAAATACAGTTTTTGGTCGCTTCGACTAATGGCAGTGAGAGAATAGCTCGGAAATTAGAGCTTTTCCTAGACGTTACATTTAATTAAGCTGCACAAACCCACGTTGGGTTTTCCATTGCCTTATTAGTTAAGTATTTAAAATGTACTAATTTAGGAACCGCATATCAAAACTGAATGTGTTCTGTGCTAGAAACTTATCTAGTCTAAGTCTGTTTAGACATGAGCACATAAAAAAAAAACATGTATGATTATTATTTTATATTAAAATTATATTTGTTTTCAAACGGTGTAGGCTTTGGATATAACTATAACTTGTAAGATACATGTATAACTATATATAAAAGAATATAAAAGATGTATAACTATAATTTGTAAGATACTTTGGATATAACGATAATTCCCACTAGACCCGTTTTTAGTATCTTGGATCGGACAAATGAGACTAAAAAAGTATAATTTGTACCATTATTAACATAAGTGCTTTTGAAATAGTTTTTTTAAATTCCTTGAAATATTACTGTTGGTAAATTATACTTTTTAAGTCTCATTCAAATCCACTCAATGGTACTGGAAATGGGTCTAGTAGAAATAATCAGAACATAACATACATTAAGTATGTAAAGAATCAAGAAATCATTAAGATATAAACCCTTATATTATTCCTGTCAATGTTATATTGGCAAGAGCCGCAATAAATAAGAATGCGTTTCGTCTCAGTGACATCAAAACTGACGCACAAAGCGACCGCGCATGACAGTCATTCATAGGCGCATGCGCATGTCCTCGCAATAACGTACAATAGTAATAGCGCATTGTGTGCGGCTCGACAAACATACTAATTCTACAGCTTCTGAAGACCTTTTGTCGAAATTGAATTTGATATTCTGCATGACTACATAAACTGCTCAAGGATTTGTAGGACAAATGTTTGTATGATCTGCAAGTATTTGTCTTGGGTCTGAGTGTTTCTATGTATAATATGTATATATTTACAAAAAAAATAAGTATAAAAGTAGTATATCAGTCATGCGGTACCCATAACACAAGCTCTGCTTACTTTGGTTCCAGATGATGCTGTGTGAAATGTCCGGGATTATTTATTTATATTCAAAACAATCACAAGAACCCGGTTAGATGAATTTGAGTGCTGATTCTTCCTAAGCTCAAAGTCGCTTGATGAGATGTGAACCGTCCTCCTTCAAAAAATATTATGCTATGTTACATATAAACATCGTTTGTTTATTAGGTACCTAATTACCTATTCAACTATATGAAAATAACTAAGGTTTTGCAGCGTTTGAAAATGTTTACATTTTTGCATACAAAAGACATGAACGCGCTTGAGCATTTCGTAAAATAGAAGTCATGATTTCATGACAAAATTAATAAATAACGCTCGTGGCATATCTAAATTAGTCGTTCCTAACAGTCCAATGAAGCTAAGCAACGCTCTGCGAGGTCAGTAGGTACCTGGTGGGTGACCGCCGTGCCATTTTCATCTGAGCGTAAGTACTTGTAATGGCATTTTGTCTCAAAACTATATATCCGCGCGGTTTGACGAGCGCAGAATTATGTTACTGTTTTTTGTTGTCATTGGTACAAGTATTTAGGTTTAAGTGTGTATTATTGTATTATTGTATTATTAGGTAAATAGAAAAGTAGTTATATTTGTATAGTATAATGTTTAGCATGTGTTTAGCCTTAACGGGAGTGACATAGTTACTGAGTGAAAAAACTCCTCTAAATATGTAAATAAGATGAAAAAAAATAAACTAGTGGCTCTATGAGTGGCTTATTGAATACGTCACTAAAATTAGTCCTGACTTATACGTAAGTAGCAGTTGTAAAGATAAATATATGGAAAAGGAGTATTGTTTTGCATTTAATTCAAAACATTCTTTATTTAATAAAATCACAAAGATCACTTTGAATTGTCTTCTTACATGATAGGTGTCGGTTCCTTCTAAGCACAGTTCAAGAAGAATCTGAAAAGAAACTCGTCTGGTCTTTACACTTTTTTGTATGATCCTTGCTAATTTTGTTACGGATGCCGAGTCGAGTTAGAGCAGATTCATCCAGAGCTTTTTTGCCAGCGAAATAATCTGTTATGTTTTAATATGGTTTATGAGTCAGTTTTTGTTTTATTATTTACTAGCTGCAGCCCGCGACTACGCCCGTGTGGCATCTACAAAAAAAGTAGCCTATGTCCTTCGCCAAGGTCCCATTTATCTCTATACCAAAATTCATCAAAATCGGTTTTGCGGTTTAGGCGTGAAAACGTCACAGACAGACAGACAGACAGAGTTACTTTCGCATTTATAATATTAGTAGGGATTTAAATTTATTATATATATATATGTTAACTTTAGCAAGCCCAATTGTGTGAACAGCGAGTGTATCCTTACTTCTAGTATTAATTCTATGATTATCTATTGCTTTTTTTTAAACAATTGAAGCTTTTTGTGAACATACGAGTATATTCGATTTTCATATAAATACAAGGCACGATATAAGTGATTCTCTTGGGCTCATGTTGGAAATTACACGAATAGCTCTTTTATATAGACCTACGAGAAAGCTTTTAATTTACCTTACCTACCCACTTTAATAAAATAAATAAATTTATCAATGTTTCGATGTTTAATAAAATTATTTTCTTGGCCCTCTGTTCGCACGAATGGCAATTGATAAGCATTCGTTCGATGTGCGCCGACGCAGTACGATACGCGCCATATCTGACGTTTTAATTACGATTCCAGAGCAGCTAGTTTTGGGTGGGGCGCGAGTGCGCGGGTAATAGCGATCATTTATTTTTGTGTAAATATTAACTAACGCTATACAAACAAGTATTTTATGATTATTTTAAAATTATTGTTTCTGTGATCATGGAACTGATGTGCCCAATATATAAGAAAACATCAAAGTCGTAAATTATTTTAAATATCCCATTTATCTATACTAAAATTTATAAAAAAAAAATTATATAGTTAGAAATATTCTCTGTCTGTATGTTACCTTAACATAGCTTCAGATTGATCGGACGGATCATATTTGACAATTCGGAAATTTGACTTTAGTCGTAACAACATTACCATCCAATGCTAAAAAATAAAAATGTTTGGTTAAATTTTTGGCCAAGCATTTTTTTTTATGTCTTTCTATACATTTGAATACTAACTACATATTATTAAAATTTAAAGTAACCTATTTCTTATATAACTAACTAGATAATTTATGAAAATAAAAAAATAATCCAGCAGTCGTCGTCACGTCAGTCGTCACCAGATGGATGCGTGGCCAGAATACTGGCAGTATGGCCACATTGTATGGCAATGCTAATTTGCTTAGTTGAATTTAATTGGAATTACTTTAATCCCGCTAGTCGCTAGCAGTGAGCCCGTAAGCCTCACCCCACAGTCCACGCATGCGTCCTTAATTAGGCATTCCTCCGGCGTCCGGCTGCGTACGCGCACCGTGCAAGCGGCCCCTTTGACAGCCTCGCTCCATCCCGCTCCCACAATGCCGCTATTCATGCCGTCCACCATTACACCCAGACCTCTACCTCCCTTACAATATCAAAGGTATTCCCTTACATCAAAGGCTCAGCTTATTTTTACTTGATTCTTTAGAGTATCATGTTCATGATATGTTATAATGAACTCTATTTGCAGTTGCATTAGAGTTGGGGGTTAAATGTGAGGATTTGTAGTTAGTATCAAAGGTGTTATTTGAGTGATGTAATGAAGGGGCCTAATTGTGTATTCTGTTTGGGATGCCTCGGAGATAAAGCAAGGCGGAAAGGGTCGTATCTCTTTCAAATCTGTGTAGCGGCGCAAATGGCGATGTGTCGTGATGCGTGCCATGCCGATGGCCGCCCTGTAGGCACGATACGACAAAAGATGTTAATGATCGTAGTATACAGAAATATATGAGGATTCTAGATTCCAGAGAAATTACCATCTTACCCACAACGACTTTTTAATTTTACGGTTTACCATCATGTCTACCGACCTACCTATATGTCTTGTATTTAAATCCGCAGCCCATGCTTTTATTTTATTTTTATTGTAAATCTAGAGCTAGCCCTATAAACCAAGACATGTCAAAATGTATGTATGACATGTATGTTCTCTAAGAGGATGCTCTGTAAGATCACCAATAATATTTCCGAACCTCTCAATTACCCAACACTTTTATTGCAGCAATTTCGTAAAATAAAATCCAGCCATGGGCAGATACACTTAATTTTATACCTTCTTCATTGTTCGTTTCGTCTCTTTCAGTCGGGTCTACTATAGACTGTCAGAGAGAGACGGATTAAATTACTCCCACTGATTGCAGTGAGCCGTACACGAATTAGGCCCTTTTTTGTTTTTTACTTTTCTTAATGCCCTGTTCATGCGTTGAGACCTTTTATCGGAACACATGCAAGTTTCCGAGTGCACCGGCCGGCATCGGCATCGGCAGACCGGTTTCGTTCCTTTGCCTTTGAGTTGAAGCCGCGCCGCGATACGAGTTCGAATTCGAAATTCAAATCCAGTCTGCTCCAAGCCGCTGAGGGGTGAGGACGCGCGCTCGATTCCTAAAACTTAAAATATGATTACGATTCTTCTGTGGTTACCAACTGTTAAATTGTGATTTTTCGGATTCAGACATGATCTATAACTGTGATTGATTGGTGATTAATGTACGATGGCACGGATTTTGTGCGTTGTTTTACTCGGAGCTCTGCTGGTAGCAGGTGACCAGGAGGAGTCTGAAGGTGGAAAATGTGAAAGAATCAAGCTTCCTCTGTGCCAAGACTTGGGATACAACTGGACTGCTATGCCGAACCTTCTAGGACACAAGGATCAGAAGGAAGCTGAAGAAGCGGTAAGCCTTAATTACAACCAAAATATTTTGTAAATACTGTATTGTACTGTTTTTTTATGATTATGATTCAAGTTCATTGAAGGATTAATGTAGGTATCTTCTACCATAGATAAATAATATTATCATTGCTACTACTACTATAGAAAAATTTGTCTTCGCTCTTTAGTGACTCAATAAATTTTACATCAACAAACTTAGTAGGTAAATTGTTAAAATCTGAATACAACTTTACCAACTGACATTGTTGTATATATTTTCTCATAGGTGTTTATGGAATCTGAGCACTTGAGCAGCTTTGAGGGATTTAGTTTGAAAGCAATAGGTATACAGATTCCAATAAAAACTCCCGGTGTTGTAAATTTACTACACCAGATGCAACTGTTACAAATTAAAATTGATAGCAATTGCTGATTTAATTATAAACAACCCTAAAATCACTCAAAAATCAATATTTTAATTTGATACAAAGTCGTTAAATGTCAGAACACCCCTGTTGAAGGGTCGAATGAATTTACGAGCGATAGTTGAAAAGATTTTAAGGTTTGTAATGCCGACACGGAGTTTGTAATGTAATGCATCCGAAAAGGGGAGCCATTGATCCTATTGACTCAACTAGTCTGCTTCTATTGTCCTGTCAAACGAAACTAAACTCAAACCACTTTTATTTCCATATAAATAACGTAGCTACTTGAATGGTATTCGCTAAAATTTGCAATGGTTTTTAGGACAGTATCTTTGCATTGAAAGTCCCTAGTCCCCTGAGTTGTTTGTCTCATTGATACTGTCTGTTCTTGATATTATTTCACACGGGAACTATTCTTATTTGAGGGTTCATTTGACTTAACTAAGCGATTTGTCTCTGCTATTTTAATTAACTTAAGGCGGCTTCAGTAGATTCTAAAATTAGTATGACTAGTATAGGTATATCTGTTGTGGGAGTACGGTGATCCATTATTTGAATGCGTTCTCCGTTAAATTACGACTGTCACTGTCAAGTCATAGTTGGCTAAATGAGCATATCAGAAGCCGGATGATAATGTCTATAGATAGATAGGTACTAGGTACTTGTTGTGTTCGGCGGTGCGGCGTGGGCGCGCGACAGACGTGATTGATAACAGAAGGATAACCGCTACAAAAGCAGCCTTATCAGCATCAAAGGGACCGAATCTGACCGACCAAGGCTGACGAATCTGCAAACTGGTTACAGTTTTAGTTTGAGCTTGGGTAGGACTGACAGACTGTTCGAAGATAGACTTGATAGACTGTTTTCGAAGATCCTGATTCCCTATCCGACAAATATTATAAATATAAATGTGTTCATTTTTGGATGTTTGTTTGTTAATCAATCACGCAACAATAACTGATTTAGATGAAACATGGTGTAGAGATTGCAGTCATAGTGTAGTTGCAATATATCAAAGACGATCCTGCGCATGCCTTGCCTATGAAGTGCAACCTTATAGGTCTAAAATGTCCCAGTTGCCCTCGTCACCTCTAGAAAAACCAGGGCTTAAGGTGACATAACCATTACTAAGAATATAAGTTAGAAATGAAAAGGTAAACATTGACGACGAGTTCTTTACATAAAATTACATACCCAACGATAATCATTTAAAAGATACTTAATAGGTAATATTGTTACGAAGCAAACCTCTTCAAGACAGTCATCCAGACAAGCTTATTCAAAAACAATACTTCTGAATTACAGAAGCAAATTCTTAATTCATACATCACCCTTTCAACAACTCGATATTGCAAATCAAACTGAATTAATTCAGCGTACAACAGTATTAAATTAACAAATACTACCGGCATTCGGTTGTGATAACACGATATCTTTATTACAAATAACGCAACTCGGTTTATTTTTATTTATATCCGTTATCGGGCCGCTATCGGAACCTTAAGTGCCGATGTGTATCGGTTAATGCCTCTTTATCGGCGGCATCGCTTTAACTCGATACATCTGATATATCTTTGCCTTTTTGCTGCGATAGTAAGCCTATAGCACTCTAAATTAGTTATCAATTTAGAACACCCTTTATTGCGTCCAAATAAGGTTGATTACTGCTTTGTGAAGTGCCGGTTGTAGACAATAAGAATCCTCTCCACAATGAGAAAATATTCCTAGATATCTTCTAGCTTGCTAGGATACTAGGCATGTAATCGTATATCACAGACTTTACCTACTGTCAGGCCAGGCCATAACTGGTTCAAAGTTCTTTTAAACTGTCTTAAAGTCACGTTTTGACGAAGTCTCATCCTATTTTCCCAAAAAAGGCACGACATAAAACGGTAAAATTGCCGAAAAACTAAGATCTCATCGCAGCTAGATAAGTTTTATTTCCTGGGCGTGAGAGTTCAAAATTGTTGTTCTTGATGCCTTAAAAGATAGCGAGACCTCATTCCTGAATCCATTAAACGTTTGTTGACGATTCGGTCGCCGGAGCTTTATTTCCTGCGCATGAAAGTTCAGAATCGTAGGTCTCGCTTGCATTAGGAAACCCCCAGAATCCGCTGAAATCTCCATAACTTGATCTGTATCTATGGTCTCTAGATGCCCCATTCACGAAGTTTCATCTGATTTGACCACCGTGGCCGTTCACCTCATTGAAATCCGCGAAGCTGCTGCCTATAAATATCTTAGTTGAAGTCGTAGTACAGAAGACAAAATAATAATTTTGTCTTCTGTTCTATGTACTTCTATTCAGGCATAAAGCAATAGAACGATTAGCTGAAGTATTTCTTACCAATTTGCAGAAATTAAATATTCAATAGCCCTCCAACTAGGCAAAGTGTATGTTACGCAGGTACAGTGTGTGTGTGTGTGGACTGTATTCAAATTCGTTGTGTAAACTTTGACCAGATTTTTCTAGCACAATTTCCTATTTATACTTCTAAATCTTATACAAACAGCCGTGCCAAGGTTAACAAATACGCTCTTAACTCTGGAAGGTGGTAATGAGCCAATTTTAAGGCACCTTCGAACATTAACACTCTTAAACCAACAACTCGAGCTGAGCTAACCCGCGAGTACGATGTGGCTAGCTTTGCGAAGTTTTCGGAAAGAAAATTACCCTATAACTAAACTGGTATAAACATATATATATATATATATATTTATATATTATATTATATTTATAAGTATATATTATATATATATTTATTTGCTGTTTAAACTTAAAACTAAGAGTTTGACAAAAAATACAATATTAAAGTACACAAGGTTTAAACACATAACAGAACCGACATCATAAACAATGTTATTTAGCGATTTAAACATAAACCTTTCTCGTGAAGAAAGAATCAATTGCTCAAACCGTTGTAAACCGTTATCAGAGCTGTAAAACCATAAAAGTATAAAACGAGATATACCATTGCGTTGTATAACAAATGTAGGGTAGAGATAACCCATTTTCCTCAAAATTACCCATATTTTTGAGTCTCAGGTACAGCTGTTAATGTGTTATTGAGAAGTCCTGACTACCCTATCATTAACGTAGCAGGTATGAAGTATGTCGGAGCAAAGGGACCGCTGTTTGGCGGATGAAAGAAAGTTTTAATGCTGTTAAGGCATCCCTGACGGGTGTTCTGTTTCGAGTCGCGTTCAGTTGTTGTATCATGTATTTTCAAAGAATCTTACTATTATGAAAGGAGAGGAATGTCTGTAGAAATAAGTGGTTTCAAAATATGTGTATCTATACCTATTAAGATTCTCAGAACAGATTTTTATATTCCTTTCTAATTCAAGAGTCATGTCTCGTCAGTGAATGATCCCTTTCCACCAGTACCTCTCCAGTGCAGCCTCCTTGGTCTCCTATTTGGACATGATAGTTAGCTTCTTAATTTGGCTCATGTAGCTGATTCCTCATTCTCAATGCTATAATATTCAAAATGATAGTAAACATTTCTATATAAAAACACCTACCTACCTACTCACCTACACTGTAAGGCATTTTCAGCTCTGCATTAAATAATGTTTAAAATACATAAAAAAACCAAACAAGTGGAACTCAAAATCATATTTATGGACATATCAGACCAGTTTTTGAATAACTTAGCACTTTTTGTTAAAATGAAAAGAAAAAATGGTGCTCTTTGTGGCCGCCTACCTGAGGTAATTAGAGGGGCAATTTGTGAGGCATACGGCCTGTGGCTTTCAGCCAAATAGATGGCAATCGATATTTTAAACGAAAGCGTTGTCAATTCTATGGCAATGCTGTTTACATTTACATTATGACATAGTTGTATTAGTAGTGATTCTGTTGTTGGATTTCTTTCCTAAAACTAACTAAAATTGCGGCTGTTTTGTTGTTTAAAAGATAGCAATTTGAAAGGGACCGCGATACTCTGACTAGAAAATGCAACAGTAGAATCTCTACAATTATGTCGTGTCGAGACTTGTACCCGCATCTTTGTCTAGAACTGGCAAAACACTAACAAACAGCTCTGTGTCCCTTTCGAGTAACGTTCATTAATATTAGAATGCGGGTGCTTTTTCTGAGTACTTATATGTTTTTGCTGTTTGATTTTTCCAAAGCTAAACGATGAACTTTTGTCTACAGCTAGGCCTTTATCGTTTTTGTATTGCGCGGGCGCCTCGAGCTGCATTCTCAGCCTTGGACCGAAGCAGACCGATGACGACGACGCTGTGATGGATCTTATTACTTCTGTTTTTTAGATGTTTATTAAGTCCTTAAATATAAGTACATAACATCAAGTAGGTATTTAGTCAATCAATAAATAAACGGCTTTAAAATTTAGGGAATATGCTCAATCAAGTATATATTCAGCTAATCTTTGAAAGGAACATATTGTAAGTCCTACCATGCTCGTCAGTCGCCAATACGTTATTCATTATATGACCAAAAGTCACAGTAAACCTATAAAAAAACAATAATTAGTTAAGGTTGATGTTTTCTTTCGTATTACTAAAAAGAGCGTTTTCCCGTAAAATTGCGTACAATTTCCCATGTTCTCGATAAAAATGAACGAGTTATCACGAACGACCTTATTAAATTCCTCTTAAAAGCAATCCCAAATTGCATTTTAATTGCACATTAACAATCCTAAATGAGAGGGTAATAAAGTCGTGGCCGAGTGCATCGTGAGTCAGAGAGACCACCGCTGATAGCTCACCTGATTTATTTTTAATGTAGAATAAGAGACATTGGTGGCAATTCGGTTGGGTAATTTCTAAAATTAGGAATTGTCTAAAATATATTTAGTTAGTATTTGTAAAACCTATTCGGTTGGTACCATCTAACTAAATAAGGAACGCCTAATTAAATTAGGATAAGTTGGTAACAGCAGAATACCAAAGTTTCATTTGACAGTCTAAACCTAATTTTAGCTTAAATTAGTTAGGTTGGTGCCAACAGAATTGAGTCCATTATCGAACGTTGTTTTAATTAATGAATATCCGAATTACATGCACGTAGATAGATAATTACAATGTAGGTACATAACGTAAAATACAAGTACAGGAATAATTATTATAGCTTGGCAACCTTACAGCAAAGAAAAAACGTAAATCGATTAGTAATCGATTCGTTTGTATGCAACCAATCTATCAATAAACATAACTTATATACCTACTATAGGTATAATTAAAACATATTGAGCCAAAAATATCACTTGCTATATCAATCCACTACAGCTATTCTTTAAGTATAATATTGAGTCCCGCTACCTGCCTGCCATCTCGCTGCGCCCGCGCCGATCATCGGGCGGCGAGATCAAAGCGATGACCGCAGCGATGCGCGCACTTCCAATCTTTTTATTTTATTGCAGAGTGCGTTGACTTCATTCGTGAGTTCGAAATCGGCTAAACAATATTTTTTAGGATCTAACTTCTATGTTCTGACATCATTATCATCATAGCTTACCTAAGTTCCCATTGCTGGGAATCTGATAGGTACTCTATCTTAAATATTTTTAAAACTTAGAAAGCTCGAACTTCAAACGTCGCCTCGTTTCAAATTTGAAGTATTACCTCATGAAAATCATGGTTTGGACATACCTTAAGTTAGTCTCGATTTTGTTCTCTAATTTAAGCATACCTGCAGCATAGGTAACATGATAACAGATGAAGTATGCACAGGTGTTGACCACCAAGGCTTGAGTACCAGCAGTGGACTTAAAGACTGATCATGATGATTATATTCGCTATCTTGGCGGCGAGATCACAGCGATTACCGCGGCGATGCGCGCTGCCAATCGTTTTATTTTACTGCAACGAGTGCGATGACCTAGCAGCAGGGCCGGACCTAAGGCTTACTACCCAGGGATTGACTAAAGGATGCGATTTGAATGTATTCTAAGGCTTCCTGTGGCTAATTACGCTTCCGGGTTTCGGAGAACACTGTTAAAAGGCTATAGATAGCGTTAGGATGAAAGATTTCGCTCCGTCATTTTTGTTGGCCCATTTGCTTATTTCAGGTTTAATATAGCCCAAAATAAACTGAAAAAAAGTATTGCGTAATTATTCAGGCGTACGTATAACCCGTTATACGTATAACGTAGTAAAAAGTATGTATGTATGGGTTATACTTGTTATTTCGGAAGAGAGCTAAGCGAACCGCGCAAATTTTAGAGCATATCTGGCTACTAGCATAAAATACTCCAGACTAACCAAAAAGGGCCACCACGGTTACGCCCACGACCGGCGGTCTTGCCGCTCGATCTACTACATTTATATCATACTACTTCTTTGATCAATAGCGAGTTTAATTACAATAAGGATTGCCGGCGACTGGCGCCGGTGAAAGCTGCTCTTGTACATCGGTTAATGCGCTATGAGATCATTAATACCGGATTTCCATTGAATAGTTCAAAGCGATGTGTTGAATAACTACCGGACTCTATCATACGTACAATCGATTAATTAGAAACGGCACAGAACATCTGCCCAACCGATGTGCATAGATAGTTTCATTATGTAATCGATAAGCGATCTTAATTCTCGACTTATATGAGTATCTACTTACTCGTCAATGGGAAAATTATAGTCTTTTGTAATGTCTTTGAGTTAATTAATATCCTAGTATTATTTTACCATTGCATGGTCATTGTAAATGTGTGTGGATGGCGGTTATATACATATTTTATTCAAGTTGCAACGGTTTTAATCATATATCGTTAGCGAAACTATGATATTTCTCCAACGAAAATATAAGTTATATTGAAGGAAAATTTAATTGAAAAAAAATTCCGATTCTTCGGTAGCGTCACGGTCATGTCATTTTATAATGTATTTTTTTTTTTCAAAACTTAATAGCGCTTTTGCGGCTTCCTGTTACACGCTTCCGTCCTTTTTCACACAATCACTCCCATAGATTGTAGGAAAGCGAGAAGAAAGATGACAGATCAAAAATTTGATCGAATGTATTTTTTGTTAAATGATTCAGCCCTATCTCCGATCATCTCTGGTACCGGACGCCATATTAATTTATTACTTCGTAAGATTCCGGCTCTACCACAGATTATGAAGGCTCTCGGTTAAAAAGATTCGTTTAATGATGTGAAGACGCAATGGAATGTGATATAGGTCATTTTAACGGATGGGTATCGAAACAAACGTTTATTTCTTTTTAGTTGTGGTAAATTTACGCTTTTGTGAACTGAATTCTGCGTTGGCAAATTTGTCTTATTATATACAGAAACTACGGTTATATTAATCTTTGTTTCATCCAGAAAACAAACCTTTTGGAAAAAAAACACCTCAGATTATGTTTTCTACAATATCAGTCGCAACTTTTCAGGGTCACCAAGACTTGGTCGTTGACTCAACGCACAAACAAAGAAAGAAGCAGTAACAAACATTATGAAAAACTGCCTCACGGTTGACTGGTCGTGTAATGACTTAAAAACGTTGTGTCGAGTGTTCGTACTCGTATATTTAAACGGAATACTTTAATAATTGTCATATAAGGGCAATCACCAGCCGCGCTAATGTAAAAAGTGCGGTGACAGCAAAGCATTTAATTCAAGTATATTCAGGTAACTTTAAACGGATGGGCGGTGCATAAATAACCATTTAAATCTGTTTATCTCGACCCGACAGCCGAGGCTCGTTCTCTTGTCAATTACGTTTCTGTAGCTACGTAAGGTCCTTTTGCGGACCCATCTCCATACGAACTAACGTACAGATAAAAAGAGTTTTTAGCACTGTGTACATAATAATGGTCACATTCTAGCACTCGTGTTTGGTAGTCAACTTGTCAAGACATTTTTGGTTGCAATTCGGATGGTTAATTTCTAAAATTAGGAATTGTCTAAAATATATTTTAGTTAGTCATAGCATTTGTAAAACCTATTTGGTTGGTACCATCTAACTAAATTAGGAACGCTTAATTAAATTAGATAAAATTAAATTAGGATAAGTTGGTAGCAGCAGAATACCAAAGTTTCATTTGACAGTTCTAAACTTAATTTTAGTTAAAATTAGTTAGGTTGGTGCCAACAGAATTGAGGCCCTTGGTTGTATTCTATTGTACTTAGACTAACTGAATTTTACTATCGCGGTCCTTTTTATTTTAGTAAATAAACTGAAACTGAACTGTGGCACCGATTTTGTAGTTTCACTGAACTAGCTAAAATTAAAAAAAATTGACTTTTGTAGTAAATTATAAAATATAAAAAATATTGAAATAAGTTTATTATCATTTAATTATTTTACTGAATTGATTTTTCTAGTTTTTTACAAAATGAGTAAAATGAACTTGTTTTAGTTCATTTTACTCATTTTGTAAAAAAACTAGAAATTCAGTACATCAGTAGAGAACAACAGTAAATTTAGGAAATTTAAGTGTCATTCAAAAATGTTACTCTAATTCAGACTTTAATGCGAACTGAATAAGGTCGTTCAAGTTTTAGCATATTTTAACTTTTCTGGCGAAACCACAGAATCGGGGCTATAACATAAATTTGTATATTATATATAAATATTTCTAACTAATAACTGCTAAATAATATGTTGCATCCAAAAATGCTTTCCAACGGCTTGCGTTTGTATGAAAATGGGTACGTGAAGGGATCTTGGATGACCAGCCTTTTTGTTTAGCCCCACTCAACCCTTTAGCGAGTATAAATTAGCTATCAAACTGTCTAGCATTATGCGCATGCGTCTACGAACATAAATAGTACATAAATGGTATTTAATTAAATGCGTAGAACATTAGATTCATCAATGTTTTTTACGTTTACATAGAAATTGCAATCGCGTCGCAGTATTATATGATTTAACCAAACTTTAATAAATAGGTTTAATTATAATTACGCTAGCGAATCTCTTATAGGTGATCCAAAAAATAAATACCTTTGTGTATGTAACAAGAATGTCTAAGTAGGTTTATTATTTGAAGCCGATTAATGTTTGACCAATTAGTGTTACCATTACACCACAATGTGCGCCATGAGTGAGTAGAGTAATCAAAGGTTTTTTTGTTGTTAGATAGTCTAGGGAAGAATGTCTTGAGATGCGTCTTGTTCCAATTAGAGCGTTATCAACTGATAACAGCTGGCGCCGCGCTTCCCATTACGGAACTTGTGGATAAAATAAAGTACCTTAAACCTCCTACAAAGAAACAAATGGTTACGCTGCTAATTTACCTAGGTAGTAACCTATCATTCTTGTAATAAGACTCCATCAATCACTTTGTATACGACCGGGTTTCTTACGCGTTTCGCATATTTTGTCATCTATTTTTGTGAGAGAGATGTGTTCATAAAGTTTCAAGGCAAGACATTCGTTGTTTTGACATAATGACACATATTTTCCGATAAAGCACCCTCAATTGGACTTTACGGGGTTTCACTTGACATTTATTGGTTCTTTAAAAAAATAACACGATCTAACCGAACTTATTATAAACATCTTTAAGACGTTCATATTTATTTTCAGTTTAGAGAACTGACTGACTTCTCGACTAGCTGTGCATTTTTACACGGCGAGTTTTACTATTTTTTTTTATTTATCACATTGACCGATCGCAATCGATTTTTGGTAGATCTAAGCTTGAAGATCTTTTGTTATATTGTAGACCGTCTGAGCATTTTATTTTAGTGTAGTATCTAATGTTGCTATGGGTGGGTGGGTACATTACATTATTGACAGCGCATTTAACAAGCAGTTTATGAAGTGTTAAGTGCGTGACGTACAAACAAACGCACGCACGACCGTCCCCGTTTCTATATTTTAGTATGTCGTAACATATTTATTGTGTGGTGCTAGCGTTTAGATACATAAACACACGTAAATACCTATTTACAAAGCTTACAGAGTTTGAACACGTATTTTCACGGAGACACGTCATGTCGCTGTAAAATAAAGCCATTTATTCACTGAGCAATAAAATATATCCCGGGACTTTTGCCAGACTTTTTGACATTTCGTTTAATTACTTTTATTCTGAGGGCAACGCGGCAACAAACGATAAGTCGCGCGATGTCCTGAGACAATTAAAAAGTCTCATTAATATGTCGTCTAATTCTCTACAGGAGCTGTTTGCTATCTGGGTGACGTAAATTATGTGTTTTGTATGCGACTCTACGTGTATTTACTTGTGTATTATTTCGACTTCCGAGAGATAAGGTGATGCAGTTGGTAATGTCAGCCATCAACCTTTCTGTCCCTTCGAGCTCCCGCGTACCCGTAGCCGATACAGTTAGCCGTGTGACTAATCAACCATGGCGTACGACTATTGCATTTTAAGTTATCTACAATTTTACAATGTCGTAAGGATACATAAATAATAACACTTAAGATTTTCTTAACTAATATAGATCAAAAACTTTATAGTAATCAGGCAAGTTCATTTTGTTTGTAAGTTTACATAGTTAACTCAGATCAAATAAATATTTACAAAAGCAGAGTCTCGCGAAAACTAATGTGAAGCCTCAAAACTCAAAACCATGCTATTTCGGTCTCACTTTGTTAGTTCGCTACGGAGATAATCGTTATAATTCGATAACTACAGTGCCATTAGGTACACTAACGAATCGTTTGGAAACTTTTTTACGTACCTACTTACCTAGTTAATAATGTAGAGATTTTTTTATCTTCTGTATAATCAAATCTGTCGAAATTTGTTGCAGTTAGGCGGCCTATGGTCTCCTATACCAGTTGGCTACTGACACAGAGTAATAGTACTATAGAAATTACTAACCTTAATTTTACACCTAAATAAAACAATAACGATACTTACCTATCTAATGCTTTAAAAACTGTATCCACTAGCAACGGATTAGTTAAACACCTATCCCTTCCTTATAAATAACTCCATTAATTATTAAAGAAAATTGAATTAAATTAAATTAGAATTAAATAGAAAATTGCAAATATAGGTAGTTTATGGGTTTATGGCGTTCAGACAGACGGACTTTTTTGTTTTATAATATACTAGCGACCCGCCCCGGCTTCGCACGGGTGCAATGTTGGTACTAAATATACTTAATATACTACAGAATGTCTTTATATACAACGTTATCTAAAATAATAACATAACCTAAAAGATAGACATATACCATCGCGGACTTTTTTGTAGATCTTTTTAAGTTAGTACCTACATTATATTGATCTATCTCGTTGGGTTCAGCCAACGTTTGCAATGTAAGCGCAAAAAAATTGTTTATTTACGACATCACATTAGAAACCTCTAAAATGATCAGTGTTTCTCTACTATATTATGCATGTATTATACATATAAACATTCCTCTGGAATCACTCTATCTATTAAAAAAACCGTATCAAAATCCGTTGCGTAGTTTTAAAGAAATAAGCATACATAGGGACAGACAGACAGCGGGAAGCGACTTTGTTTTATACTATGTAGTGATTATCCATGTGCAGTTTTTCTCTTCACTCATACCGACGCTAGTCGCTATACCTACTCTTCGACGTAATCCAGGAAAATATCAAAGTTATGATTTAACGCGTTTTTAGAGCACTAATACTAAAAGCACGTATTCATCGAACCACAGCGATCACTGAGAATTGTCTCTCTTGTACACCGGCGGATCGAATCGGAATTCTACCAACTTATCTCACCTCAAATTTGGAGCAAATCTGTCTTTATTACCCTCAGCATAAAGCTCACTCGAACCGCAAGTTTTAATATTGTGAATGGGTTCATGTACGATACGAACCTTCATCCGATTTAAAGGATTTTCACCTTTATGTCCTTAGTTATTAAGGCTATCCAAGGTGTGAAACTTGATGTGTAGGATAGTCACGATGTTCTTGATTATTATGAATTAGCTACGCTCGGTGTCGGGACCGGTTTCGTTTCTCCGCGGCCTGTAATCTGTGGTTGCGGCTTTCTGTTGCAGCTACGGTTAGATATCACCATCAGGCAGGTGGATTAGATACATTGATAGTACATATTCCAGAAAGTTTCATCGCTTGGAACGAGAAAAGCATAGTGCAGTCTTTTTTCGTCATAGTGCTGATGCACATGGGTGCATGTACTTACGCGGCATAACAGATAACAGCTTTTATACGCTAATATCGCATATATTTATCTTGATGTAATATCGCCTATGCTGAGTAAGGACTGACGAATGATTTTGCTGTCATAGGTACGATATATTTGTTTGTACATTATTTTATGCTATTTGAAATATGGTAAACTTAGATAAGTGCGTTAAGTCCTAAAACACAACAGCGAGGGCCACTGTACTTATTCTTTGACGTTGCACATTTCAGTCTGCTCTACTTTAGAGGATGTATTTCATTTTATTTAATTGAAGTTTTTAACGGTTATTTAGCAGGATTTTAGTGGAAATACCGGTGACAGAAAACAACGATGCAATCATCGCTTCCTAATGTGTAAAGGTTGTAAACCGAACCAAAAGCTTAAAACTCGCTATTCTGATGTATGTAATTTTGAACGCGTTTTTTTCCGCTATCTCGAATTAATCTGCAATGCGCGCTAGACCGTAGATAGACGCATAGATACGGAATATTACCGTTAGGCCAACTGCGTGAATAACGCGACGGACAGAGGCTATTATTAGGACTAGGCTAATGAACAGGCAGCTTTACTTCGTTTTACATTAATAAATACAACACATGCTTATGTAGAGTCATAAAAATATGCGCGTGCGCAAGCCGCAAGCCGCCAATTAAACTGTGATAGGGAACAGAGGGCGCTTTTTCATGATTTGATCACGTTTAGTGTTAGGGCTGTGCCGTTTTTTAAGCGAGTTATTATAATAAATATAAAGAAATATACAAATAATATTAAATATGATGTGAACCAGAGCTATAGATCGCTTTAAAAGGTTCTTATCACTGCCATCCAAATCCAGATCACTGCCAGAGGCCGGCTCGGCGCCCCTAGACACTGGCGTAATACTATCTAATTTTAAATTAGATATATTGCTATACGCTCTGCTAACATACCCTAGGTACTTATAGTGTTATAAAATAAAAATAAAAAGCTTGTAGCAAGTACCTACCTACTCGGTATCTAAAGCAGTTATAATAATTTATTCTGCTTGGTTCTTTTAGCATTTCGCTTCATACGTTTCTATACGGCTTAGGGCATCGAACCATGTGTTAGTATCAAGCAAAGCACGTGGCAATGTGTTATTATAACATGCAAACAATTTATATTATTTTTTCCTGTTTGTTTAACGAAGATGGAATAATTGGGTTAAGTACAAAACGATAGTGAATGTGAAGCAGCCCTGCTTCCGTTAGATATTCGTGCATTAGGAAGCCGCTAGCCGTGAGGAGAGCCAACTGTGGAAAATGGGCCACGTCAGGAAATGTATCTATTGAGTAAACGTTTTCTTGGAATAATTTCACGTAATCCACCGTTTACTATACCGGCAGGTAATTCATAATGAGGTACGTAAGTAAATATATCCAAATCTATGCTGACTAAGATTCATCTGACCAATGACCTGATGTGTGCTCACGTAACAAGATCAAAACATTCGCATACATATACTACTAGTATAGTATTATGTTATCTGTGCATATACTATGTGTTTGTTAGCGTGGGAGTAAAGTAGACTAAATAGGCTTTCGGTTCTCTTTATCAGTAATATTATAAAAATAAAACATAACTAAGCTAGAGTATAAATATAAATAACATCCTGTAAAATTACACTGGTAGTTTCCGACGACGGGCGGTACTAACGTTAATAGCTTGGTATGTGTTTCTTTAAAACTGATTCATCAATTCGCCAATTCCCATAAAGAAACTATCGTGGATAGAATTACTTCACTTATATCGGCTAGGATGTAATGAGGGCAAAAAATAGAAGGGGCTATTTTGTTGAAACAGTCTCAAATATTTTTATTCAATACAATCACAAGGATCATTTGAAACGTATTGTATACTAAGTGAATTTAGGTGGCAATTCCTCTCAACCCAAGTCAGAGAAAAACTGGCAAGAAACTCGTCCTGGTCCTAGCGCTTTTTTGTATAATCCATCTCATAACTCGCTTAACTACGAAAAACTAATGCAAGATTACAGTACTTTATATCTGCAAACTGACAGTTTAAAGGGCAGAGCAACATGAGGCCATGCATTCTTATAAATAATAATATAGTCATTTATTGGAGAAACACTTCTTTTTTATTGAAGCTCAAAATAATATTGAGTTGAGACTGTTATGGTGGTTAGTTACCTTTGTTTGAATTGGTTTATAACGTTAAACAAAATCGTGTTATTAAAAATCAATTTAATTTATACAATATACTTAGGCCTTTTACGCTTTGGTGATCAATAGACAGCGAATTTTACGTAGACGTAGGCGAACGCACTAGCGGAATAAACCGTGTTGAAAGTTATATAATCCAGAATGGCGCGGATTAAACAGTGCGGATAAATTCGCTAGAGCGTGCTAGGCCATATACAGCTATTGAGCCTATCTACCTAACAAATTGTCTTATAAAAAAATACTCATTTTGGTAGTACATAATTATTTGTTCTAACTAGTAGTCTCTACGAGCGTAGACGCAT
Source organism: Lampropteryx suffumata (assembly GCA_948098915.1). Lineage (NCBI taxonomy): Eukaryota > Metazoa > Arthropoda > Insecta > Lepidoptera > Geometridae > Lampropteryx > Lampropteryx suffumata. Next base: position 2,580,267 of record OX402564.1, on the reverse strand, counting down.
CTACGTCTACGAAGCTACGCGCACTCTACGACGAGAAAAAAGCTACGAGATTTTTTTAATTAAAAACAATAGCCCCAGTGATTGTAACCCTAAGTACGTCCTCCACAGATTAGGTACCTACAAGTGAGTACGTAATATCGGTAGCGTTAAAATAAACCGACTGCGCGTAATGGGAGTAGTATGTTTTCATTGGAGCGCGCCGAAGCCGTCAGGCGATGTTTACGCGGCGGCGCCTTTGATCGGTAATATACCTATTTGTATAGTTTATCATAGGCATGTGATAATTTAATACTTTCGAGTAGGTACCTATTGCTTTACTTGGCTTTCTAGGTTAGCCACAGAATAACGTTTAAAACGTCATCGGTATGCCATGGTGGCCTTTGGGCCGCCTATCAGCCTAATAAACGTCTCTCAACTTCTGTCAAGATAATCTCTGTTTAAAATAGTGCTATTGCTTTAAGGTAACAAATAGTGACGGCGAGATTTAGCAGTGTTCAAGTTGAAATACGGTTTTAAGCAAGGCCGTAAAGATTGAGTCAAACCGCAGAATAAATCCACTTTCACTTCGTTTGGTCAAAGATACGATCCTAATTATGTAGCCTATAGCTAATAGCCCTGATTCGTTGTTTCGCCCGACTAGTTATTTTTTTTCTAAATACGACCTTAGATTGCTTATTCCAGAGTTCAAATTAGAATAACGATTTTAAATGACAGTTCTGAATTAAGTTAAACATGACATTTAATTCCTTTATCCCTCACAAATCACCAGGACGCATTTTGAAAGAGATGAAAAGGTTATCATTTGATTCGATTATATTCTACCTCTTAGTATAAGCTGCAAATTAAAATGACGTTAAATTAGGAAGAATATGGTGAATATAAAATATTTTAGACATTACGTTACAATTAGGTTAAAGAACGAACAATAACATAAAACAATTTAAAACAAGGAAGTCGGAGACTAAAAAATGAAAATATATGCCATATTTTATTACCATAATTGTTACTCTATCAATTAACGAGACACTAAATAGAGACAAAACACACAACATTTTAATTTTTTCTGTATAAAATGTCTTAATACCTACTTTTCATGATATTTTACTGGCAAAACTAGCTGATTTTCTATTCATTTCGTAAACCATAAACTAGATTAATAGTTCACATGTGTTTTTACAATTTAAGAACAAAAAAATCCTCAATAAATAATCAGTAAGATACTAACTTCATTGGTAACTTTCGATATGAACTTCTTCTTAAACCTTCTGAACTTATACCTTCTTCTTCTTCGTCTTCTTTGTTAATGGCTGGTGACATACTAATGTAAATTCTGACAATGTCAAGTGTTTATAGTTTATAGTTAGTTTGTTTGTTATTTTATTAGTCTTACTTAATCGATGGTCAATTGTCAAGTCTAGCCGTTACGCGGAATGGCGTCTAGAATTTTCTTGGGATTCCTAGTCGTTCAAATCACATTGCACCACAATAAGTACACATATAATTCAATTATCCATACCCGTCCTGTAGTCACAATTGATTCATTAAAATTCCACCAAGATTACTGAATAAAGCATGCAATAAAACGGGTAAAAAATATTAAATTAGCAGAGCTATGTTACTCCATGAAATGACAGACGAAGAATCCTTCTATACCTAAACATGTATCATAGCTTAAAGAAATCTGTCGTTTAAGTACAAACCTCCTTTGATCGCTCGTAATAAAGCGGCTGCGTCGTTAGAGCACAGACTATAATAATTATTGTTACTGCGCGCGCACTTGTACTGTGCTATATCGGTTGGTTCTTTGATGTCGCATTTACTAGTGTGTGAGGTAACTTATGTACCTACTTTTGTTTGTAAATTAATAACTACAGTAAAGTTTATTTCCTAGTGGCTTTAATGCACTGGATGAGACAGATTCAAGATGTAGGTAGGTACTTATAAGTATAGAAAGAGAGAAAAAAAAGGATTATTTGCCACACATCAAAAATGAAAGAAAGGAGTACATACATACAAAATACCTTTTGAAACAATTATGGTTTTGAACATAATTTTAACTCAAATACTTGAATAAATGACATGACATTCGTGGCAATTCGGTTGGTTCATTTCTAAAATTAGGAATTGTCTATTTAGTTATTTATAGCATTTGTAAAACCTATTCGGTTGGTACCATCGAACTAAATTAGGAACGCTTAATTAAGTTAGATAAAATTAAATTAAGATAAGTTGGTAGCAGCTGAATACCAAAGGTTAATTTGACAGTTCAAAACCTAATTCTAGCTAAAATTAATATTCAAACCAATTTACGGCAGGTGTAGGTATTGTAAAATACGTATCGTCCTCCTCCCGACGCGACGGTGCCAACTCTACACATCTCACAGTATGTCATCTAATTCGTCATATCCTGCCTCCACGGACCATCGCAGAACCACCGACGCGATCTCATCTCTACCGTAACAACTATCTGACATCAAAGCGCTTGCGCATCTTAACAGGGTATTTTTCCAACGCCCGTGTTTATAGATATGTGACAAGCACGCAAGCAAGATTGAAACCTAATGTCAGGTACTTGACAGCTTATTTTCAAAATTGTTTAAAATATGATACCGCGCAGGACTAATCGTTTCGCCGAAGTCATGGCATCTAAGTTCAGCGTAATAAGGCTTATTTAACATGGCTAGCCGATTTAGAGTGATATGGCTACTGTGACATCAAAGATGCGCCTGCGCATCTCGGCTGGCTATTTTTGGATTGCGTTCGGCAATTAATTTTTTGTCGCCCGTCCGTCCCTTTGTTGTAGAAACTGTAAAAGAATACTTATTATTTTCTTTGGTGGAAAGGGAACATAATATTAGATTGGTACTTACGTAGGTAAACCCATTATGCAGACAATCTATCTTTAGCTTTATTTAAGTGACTTTTTATGTCCTAAATATAAAAACGTCATTATATAATCCTTTAAAATACCTAAACCTATTCAAAAATACCTTCAAGTGATGTCATCGATAAATCGGTCTCCTTTGAAACGAATGTTTACCGAAGCAAATAAATACCACTCCTAAGAACTCAATGGATCAGCTAAAGTAAACAAAATCTCAAGTTAATACAGCGAGCATTTAAACCAAACGTAGACCTTGTACACGTGAACATAAAGTTGAGATTAGTGATGGTGCATTAGAGTTTGTATTTGAAACCCTTGTATGTGATCCAAAAACATCCGATACCACTTTAAGTGAACAAATGTTTGTTTGTAAGATTCTGTGGAAATGCATTTGTTATATTTACCAAAGACCGCAATGATGTAATGTAGATAAACTGCTTTTAACATTCAGTGTTTGCACTGGACTGGACGCTACGTGAAAAATTTAGTAGGTACTCGTCGGACAATAATGGATGAACTAAGGAATGAATTATTTACAAAAATGATTACAGAAATGTACAGAATAATATACAATAATATAAAATACACGTGAAATTATCTATGAGCTATCTAACGACCGTTTAAAACGATCTATAGATCTCAACTGATCCAGATCATTGTTAGAGGGCAGCGTTCCTAAAACACTGGCGGCGTTGCCACCTTGAATGGCAGATATGACCCAGCTCTTGGGTATATGACAGAAAATTTCAAAGTAGCGCCAGCGACGGAAAAGACGAGGCTTATAGGTTATGTGGTTACGTGGTTTGGGCCAGATGGAGGGATGAAAGTTATGTTACAAGATGGGTAATGGATTTGAATGTGGATGTAATAAGAGTAGAGGGAGGTCTAAGGAAAGTTGGATGAAAGACAGGAGTAAATAAATTTCTTTTAGGTAAGCTGGCTTCACTATAAATCGCATCAGCCTATCAGACGAGATAGCGGGCAAATGCAAATATCGTGACATAAAAAAACACTACACAACATTTTGAGTCGTAATTGAAGTGGTGACCATTCAACCTTTTTCAAAAGCGAACAAACTCTAAATTTACAATCTCTAGCTTCCATTTTTTTTTTGATGAAGCTGAATTGAATAACTTCGAGTGCAATCTACCGTTTCGTAATAGGATGAGTTTGGGACCGTTTAGTTAATCCGTAAGGGTGCATTACATTGGGTAAAAAATGTATTGAAATAGTTTAAATGTATTCAACGTTGAAGTAGCATTATCTCTATTTATATTATTCCAACAAAATCTAAAGAAAAAACGAGCAAAGTCCGCAGCGAATTGATGAAATCGTTGGGTTTCTTTTGATGCGTTTTTGTTTTTATTTTTGTGAATACCTGCACGTATTTTTTCCCATATGAGTCTTGCCTATCACCTAATGTAGGTATTAGACCATAACGGGGGGCCTTCGGGAGTGGCTTTTGCTCCTTCACCAGAGTTGGCCGACAACTCATACTAAGTACTAGTAAGTACTTAGTTGTCGTATTACTAAGGGTATATAATGTAGTAGAACTGTAGTAGACTACGTACGAGCAAAAAGCAAAAAATGACATATTTTTATCTTAATTGGAGCCAATTACAAGAAATTCTGAACAGCAAGGTAATGGGTATCAATGAGGATATCAAATAAATTTTACCGTTTTAAAGTTTCAAACGGTTCTAACAGAGATCTCTGTGAATCAGCCAGCGATAGATCAAAGGCGCCATGATCAAAGATCGCTAGTATATTATAATGTATTGCGGCAGTACAGTTTGGATTAAGACAGATTGAAACAGGAATAGTACTATGAAAAAAATACATATCTTTTACAATTAGTAAACAGTTGCTTTTTTAAATTTGAATTCTGAATGGTTATATATAAGGATTATTGAACAAACACTATTCACAATATTATTTCGCACAGAATCACGATTTTAAAATGTTCAACGTACTCCGTGTTATAAGCACAAATAACCTATAAAATGAATAGCGACGCGAATGGACAGAGTAAGGAATGAGTACATAAGAGGAAGTGTGAAAGTGGCGCCAGTGAATGAAAATATGAGGAGCAACAGGCTAGCATGGTATGGGCATGTAATGAGAAGGGAAGAATGGTATGTAAATAGGAGAGAGCTTGGTATGAATGTTGATGGATTTACGAGTAGAGGTAGGTCAAGGAAAAGATGGATGGATTGTGTGAAGGATGACATGAGTAAGAAAGGAGTGAGTGTTGAGATGACGGCTTATAGAGGAGAATGGAAGAAGAACACATGTTGTGCCGACCCCACGTAATGTGGGAAAAGGGCAGGAAGATGATGAATCTATAAAATGACTAGAAAGTTCAATGGATGGGTAAGGTACTCTGTAGCGTAAGATAATATATAAATCGCAGTGGTTTCTCTATTACTAAATGAAATCATGTAGGTGACATAAGTACTTTAATTTTGAACCACGCAAGGTAACCAGTTCGTACTGCTCACTACGAACACCTTGTAAGTACCTACGTGCGCTTCATAAAATAGGCACCACACGGCGCAAATTGGTCGCTCACTTCAAACCTCGGCCGCTGCCCGCCCAAGGCCGTTCCGCGAAATAAGGATTTTGTTGCTCGGAGCCTCAATTATCCGAACACAATGCAGCCGATTTGTACCTACCTACGACAGAAGTAGCTTTACAACTCACGTTTTTACGATTCTGCTCTTAACTTAAGCAATAGAACCATTCCTACCAAGTGCTGATAAGACAAGGTTAGATAAATAAAAATCATCGTAGTATAACACACAGAATCTTTTCACACAATCTTCTGAAAAAGCTGCTGACGGTGTGGTCAGAAGTGTGGTGTGGTTCAGCTGCTCAAGACCTCAAAGCTTGGTCTCAAAGGTTGCAAAGATTTCTCTGCAGATAGAAATGTTGAAACTTGACTGTAGTATGTAAAAATCCTTAGGCAACTGACGCGTCGATGGCCTTCTCTAGTACTTACGAAATGATTCTTATCTATCCAAGTGAATCAGTGCAAGCAGTGTCATCGATATACAGGCATTGATTATCTTCGATATCAATCGATAAGCCACTATAATACTGTCTAACCCATTTTAATTATATAAATTACGGAAGCCCTTTGACGAAGGCCTTCATAATGATAAAATATAAATACTTATTTATCGGTAGGTACTCGGATCTATAATAATGAGCGCATGAAAAATACAGCAATTTTCGATACAATGCATTGTTCGCAAAGTATGTGTTTCTTTGAAAATTAAGAGTCCAATTTCGAGACAAAACCTCTCCACCCGCTTTCGACCGGTACACGTCACGTCTCGTCATTCCGTGACATCCGTCCGAGCAAAAACGAGCCTTTTGTCGACCTTGCCATTGTTCTCCGCCGATGCTTTTTGTTCCTGCACTCCCTCGACCATGGGAATGACTTTGGGACAGTCGTCGAAATACTATCATGCTTGCGAAGCTCCTCGGAAACCTAAGGCAAGATCAAGACGGCCATCGGATTCCTAGTGAGATCTCCTTATCGACCAACGCCGACAACAACACGAGTACACAGCGAGTAAAGTGGATTTTAATCAGCACCGTTCCTTCCTTCCAGATGGCATCGATCGAGGACATCCTGTCGAGCGGGTGTTCCATCCACGTCCGGTTCCTGGTGTGCTCCGCCTTCGCCCCGCTGTGCTCCGAGGAGGTGTCGGGCGCCGTCAGCGCCTGCAGGGACGTGTGCGAGCTGGTCGCTCGGGACTGTCGCGACCGCATCGCGCGTCTGCCCATGGACTGCGGCGCCTTCCCGCTGCGTCCCGACCGCAAGCTGTGCATGCGCCCGCCCAACGCCAGCGAGCCGCAGCCCGAGCCCGCGTCGCCGCCGCCCGAGCGCCGTCCGCTCGCGGGCGGCGGGCTCGGCGCCGGCGTCGAGTGCCGAGCGGAGCAGAGGCGCTCCGCGGAGCGCTGGGTGAGCGCGTTCGCTTGGCTCGCGCTGCTGTCGACCACGTTCGCGCTGCTCACGTTCTGCGCGGAGCCGGGCCGGTACCGGTATCCGGCGCGGCCGGCGGTGTGGGCGGCGGCGTGCCAGGCGCCGGTCGCGCTGGCGCACGTGGCGCGCGGCTGGCTGAGCGCGGCGCCGTGCGCGGGCCCCGCGGCGGGCGCGGAGGGCCCGGCGGCGCCCGCGTGCGTCGCGTTCTTCTCCGCGACGTACTACTTCACGCTGGCGGCGGACGCGTGGTTCGCGAGCGCGTGCGCCGCGTGGTACCTGACGGCGGCGAGCGAGTGGTCGGCCGAGGCGCTGGAGCGCGCGGGCGCGTACCTGCACGCGGGCGCGTGGGGCTGGGCGGGCGCGTGGACGGCGGCGGCGCTGGCGCTGAGGCGCGTGGCGGGCGGGCCGCTGAGCGGTGCGTGCGGCGTGTCGGACGCGGCGGCGGCGGCGCTGGTGGCGGTGCCGCGCGGGGCGCTGCTGCTGACGGCGGGCGCGCTGGCGCTGGGCGCGTGTCCGGGCATTCTGCGCGTGCGGCGCGCGCTGGACTCGGGCGGCGCGCGGCGCGTGGCGAGGCTGGCGACGCGCGCGGCAGCCGCGGCGGCGCTGTACCTGAGCCTGGCGACGGCTGCGACGGCGGCGCGGCTGTGGGAGGCGCGGGTGGAGGACGCGACGGGCGCGGTGTCGGCGTGCCTGTGGCTGGCGTGCGGTGCGGGTGCGGGTGCGTGGGCGTGGTCCCGCAAGTCGGCGGCGGTGTGGCGACGAGCGCTGTGCCCCCCGCGCAAGGCCCCGCCCCCCGCGAGCCCGTCTCCGCCCCCGCTGCTGCGCCCGCACCACCCCTACTACAAGCGACCCCTGCACGTTTCCAGAGTGTGACTTGGAGACCGGGAGACGAGCACGCTCGTGACCGATGCGAGAGGTCCCGACGAGAAATTTACTCTGACAAAATGTTGACCAGTGCAAGGTATCCTCGTAAAAGACTGACTTATAAGTGATGCGAAATGACGCTTATTGTTATATTAGTTTAGTGTGATGTTTGACATCGGAAGTCGGTGAAATGAACTATTTGACGAGAACGCGGTTAAGACTATAAATGATGCCTTCTGTGAAGGTGCTCTCTGTACAAACTGTAAATATTGTATTCAAATATAGACTGTTGTTTTTGAATAATTGTTTTCATTAACCATTTATAGCTGACCATTAGCTACGTCAACCTCTAGCTTGTGGACGGCTTATTAACTCCGTCTCCAAGGGAGAACCTTGGTGTCCCTTCGACTCGTACGAAATACTTAGTAGTTGTGATCATTGAACTCCTGTTTTGCCTAGTTATATTAACCCGATTGTTTTAAAATAACAATAGTATCCACTTCAACTAAAAATAAATAAATAAATAATCTCAGACATTTCACACAGCATCATCTGGCCCCAAGGTAAGCAGAGCTTGTGTTATGGGTACCACATGACTGATATACTACTTATATACTTTTTTTGTAAATATATACATATTATACATAGACACACCCAAACCCGAGACAAAAACATTGGTTACAAGCACTACCATCACGTAACATTTGCACCCTATTAGATTCTACTACATTTGGAATTGCAATTTGTTGTTTGTGCGGTTGGGTGCACGATGCTGCGCCCCTCATCAGTGCCAGTGTGGTACAGAGGCGGACCAGCGCTGTCTCCACAGGTTATCAAACTCAAATATGATTTTTTTTTCAATACAATTACAAGAATCGCTTAGAAACGTCTTACATACTTAATAGGTAAATTTAGTTGCCAATTCCTTAAGTCCGAGAAGAATCGAAAAACTAGTCCTGATCCTAGCTCATTTTTGTATAATCCTTCTTAAAAATAGCTTAACAACGAAAAACGAATACAAGGTAACAGATGTTTATACATTGCAAATCTGTCAGTTTAACTATTGTGCTTCACAATATATAGGTATATGAAAATTTGTAATACACACAAAAATAGAGATGGGTTTCAGAGTGTCCTTCAAAGAATCAATACTAGGAATAGACACAAATTATACATCCCTAGGTTTCGACTAGAAAAAGTAAATAAGTCCTTTATGGAGAACACGGTGCGCTTCTATAATAAGCTTCCTGAAAATGCTACTAAACTACCTATAAGAAATTTAATGAATAAGTACATAAAAGGTAGTCCTTTTAAGAAAGCTTATTATCCTTACTAATATTATAAATGCGAAAGTAACTAACTCTGTCTAAAGCCTGAGAAAGAACATAGACTTTTTTGTAGGTGCCATGTGTGTGAAGCCGCGGGCAGCAGCTAGTAATATAAATGACTATATTATAGATAAGAATGCATGGCCTCATGTCGCTCTGCCCTCAGACAGTTAACCGACACATTTGAAATGTATAAACTCTCTTCTATTAGTATTTCGTAGTTACGGTAGTTATAAGATGGATCATGCAAAAAAGCGCTAGGACCAAGACGAGTTTCTTGCCAGTTCTTCTTGGGCTTGGGTTAGGATGAATTGGCACCTAAATTCACCTAGTATGTAAGACGTTTCAAAGTGATCCTTGTGATGGTATTGAATAAAGTATATTTTAGATAATTGATTCAGGCGTGACCTTGCGGAAATCCATTACAAAACATTAAACAGATGGACAAATATTTAGTACAATTCCGCCAATCTATTCCTAAGTTACCTTCAAAAGAAATTCGACACGTGTTTCGCTCCTCCACGGACCTCCACGAGGCATCCTCAGGAACACTTGACTCACTCCGCACCCCGACGAAAAAAAAACACTCAGCTCTGCAGACTTGTTGCTTCGACCAACGTCGGTCTACTAAATATTTGTCCATCTGTTTTTTTTTTTATAAGTATATTTTGACTTTGACTTTGTAAGTAAGGAGCAACATGAGGCCATGCAGTCCCATCAACAATATACCTAGTCATTTATATTAATATCGTATTCTAGGGGTGGCAGGCTCGCCCACCACGGAGTGTTTAGTGATTCGTCGGGCAGCGAATAACTGAACACGTTGACGCTGACGCTGGCAACACGTTGTACGTTGCCAGCGTCAACGTACAAGCTGTTCTCGAGCCGAACGGTCTGATACGTGATGATGACAGAGACCTGATGATACGACTCTTGTCCCTTGGGAGATGGGTAGGCCATTGGTATGGGATGCTAATTGTGTAGACACCCTGTCGGCATCCAATTTGTCGGGGACTTCTGTTAGAGCTGGTGCGGCTGAATGTGCCGGAGAACTTAATACACCCAAATAAGCCGGCCCCGTATTTGAGTCTTTAGGAGGCCCGAGTGGAACACGAGCCAATCTCGTTGTCAAAATGATTTCACGGCGCCATGTATTAACATCGCGTGGCCCTAGTGTTGGCTCTTATCTGGCCCAGCGTATAAGCATTGCGTTGAGTCTTCGGGGCGCTGCCCTGTGACTGCTATCTATAGATCGTTTCAAAGTGCCCTTAGATATGTATGTATTTTATATTATTCAATATTTTCGTTCAGTACATAACATTTCATAATTTTCTGTACAGAAAGAACATATAAAATAAATATATAAGGTTCCAAAAATAATTAATAATCAATATCTTTTACTAAAGTTGACATCGTTTCAACTCGTAGCTTGATAAACTTGGTGTAGAGAAACTAATTAAAACATCCTCCTCATCCTCCATTCAAAATTGACTTTTTTGTTTATAAAAAGTGCAGTATTTAGAGCCTTCTAAGACTAATTTTCAGGTAATGGCCTAATATGTAATTATGTATGTTTCAGAGCTATTGAAATGCCATGGTTCTTTTCAAAGGAGTAGGTTAGCAGAATCGTCCCTTGACTTCATTATAAACATTTTTTTTAATCTTGATTGAAACGCTAATATAATTAATAATATTTTATTATTAAACATATAATACATGGATTATAATATTTGATATAACTCTCTATACAAACATGGAAATAATTACATAATTTACAATTTATCATAACTTCGACACCCTGAATCGTTTAGGAATTTACTAGTAACAGTACAGTAACGAAGAGATAACAAATAAGCCTATTCTAAATACAAGAGATACACTATTATATAAAAAAAACCTGAATCCCATTATCACCAACCACTTATATAGTCAAAAAGTAAGCAGAGCCTGTGTTATGGGAACCACATGATTGATATACTACATAAATACTTATTTTTGTAAATACATACATATTATGAATAGAAAAACATCCAGACCCAAGATAAATATTTGAAGATCATACGAACACTTGTCGCGCAGCGGGAATCGAACCCGCAAACTTCTGCGTCTTAGGCAGTCTTTGCCCTTTGCGCCAGAGGTCTTCGTTTATAACTCCCAGAGACAGGACAAACAAGTATGCTTATTACCCAAAAGTTTAACATGGATGGGAATCAGACCCCAACATACAGTGCAGAAGGAAGAGCTACTACTAACAGAGCCAGTCATCAAGTAAGTGACTCAAGACCGTTCATTGTGGCATTCAGAAAAGGCCTAACAGTAGATACACTTCTCTATGTTCTGCAAACCAGTTTCATATAATATTTTCGAGTAATCTGTATTAATATTAATTTACTGAGACTACGAAAAATCTGCTTTCTAAGTGACTAGTGAAAATAGGCATTAAATAAATAAACACAAGGCTCAGAATTAACCATTGTAAAGTACAAATAACAACGAAATGGTTTATACTGTATACTATAGCAGAGAAAAAGAATATTTGACTAACTTTACTCATACACAGTAGTTATAGCTAGTGGACTCCAATTTGATTGATAGTAGCCTTTATTCTATAAACACTATGGTCTGGAATGTAAAAAACTAAAAACCAGTAACATTTAAAAGAATATAAAACCAAAAATTTATATAAATAAACGATAAATACACAGTAAAATGTGCTACCAATAACATTGCCAATACATTATCAACTATAACTCAACAACATAAGAGTGCATTTAGTGGACAGAGAAAATACGTGCGGCTTTTATTACCACACACTAGATGGCGCTGTTACCAATTATGGATAACTAGCTGCTGCTCCCGCCCTATTTTTATCTACGTTAAAAATAACTTATGTCCGTTCTCAAGAAATTTCATCAATATTCGTTCAACAAACAGCGGAAATATATTAAAAAGTAATACGATAAATACCCGTTAAATACTTGGAATAAAACAATTTGAATTCTGATCGCGAGTGTTTAAAAAATACTATAGACAGACAGAAACACAATTCATTATATTATGATTGGTTTAAAAACATTCAGGTCAGAATGCTAGTTTTTCTCTTTACGTCTTGTGTTGACAAGCTTGGTCCCTATTAAAGCTTGCACGTTAGGGTATGCCTGTTTGGCCTCAGCATGCAAACGTTATATCCAAGTGCCCACGTCACACTCTCTTAGCTATCCTTCCTGCGCCGGCATCAAACTATCAAACTCACCGGACTTTTCGTTAACAGCACCGAAGTAACTAGAAAAATTGAATATACTAGACTCCTGCCTCACAATAATATTATCAGACGATCCAAATTGAGCTTTAACAGTGTGCTGTGGAGTTGCATTTGCGCTGAAGGATTTCTGCTTGTCAACGACCGATAGTAAATTTTCTATTTGACTTTCTGGGTCGTACAATGTTGCTTCTTTGGGGGTGATTTCTTTAGTATCGTTGTAGGGGTTGGTTAGGTAGTCCGCGTATAACTCCCCTTGTCCTAAATCTGGTGATATGATTGGTACCTCATTGATGTCTGGTATCGTGTTCTGTAAATTAGGCTCTATGTGTGCGGGGTGAGACTCAATATAGCATGACTCGATCTGCGTGTTTTGTAAGGGTTCTAGTCCAGTTATGAGTGGTTCCATCGGTGGTTGTGGTTCGGGTTTGGCTGGCTGTGGTTGGAATGATTCAGTTGCCGCTTGAGGGTACAGCATCGGCATCGGCGATTGTATCGCGACGCCAATCGGTGTGGATTTCATCTGCAAAAGTTTTTAAAAAGATATTTTTTATATTTGTTTTTGAATGGTTAAGTAAACATTAGCTTACAGCAACGAAATAAGGATTACTTTTCCACTAGTCAGAACGGAAACCGTTAAACGAGTTAAAAGTAATTAGGTAACCTCTTTCAAAGGTTGTAGCAGCTCTTAGTACTTTCAATGAGGTAAGCGAGGTGATAATTTAATGGGATATTAATGGGAACCTTTGAGTGATCAAAGGTTGTAGCAGCTCTATCAACCAACCGATATCGAGATTGCAGCTCTTGAAACTAACCTTGCTTAAATGTTGTAGCTACATTATTAACATGATTGAGAGACACTAGAATATCTGCAAATTGCAGATTTTTTTTCTGTTATTATATGTACATATATCTTTGTGTGTTGCTCAGTTTCTAGTATTTCGTTGAATATAAAACTTTTTTTTAATTCTTCAACATACCCCATTGCTGATTGATGTAGATGCCCCCAAGATGTAGCTTTATCGAAGTTACTTCATTCAAAATTGTAGTAGATCGAAGTTATACAAAAGTTGTTGTAGCAGCTCCACAAACTTACCTCATTCAAAGGTTGCAGCAGAACTGAAGTCAAGCCTGGTTGTTCATATAGGGAATTCCTTATAGGCACCCCCGGTACAGGCGTGGGGGTTACCAATGCTGGGGTAGTGCTCACCAATGGGGGTGTTTGTGAGATGTTGACAGGAGACATTGGTGCTAGGACAGGGGGGTATTGTGTAGGGGATATAGGTTGGTAGGGGGGTTGGTTACTGTTGACGGGGATGATGGTGGGTAGCGACGAGGGTAGCGGCGGCTGCATGTGGGGTGGCAGGCTCGATGGTGATTTCGCGTTGTCCTTCGCTGGAAGAAAAAATAATATGGATTTAAATATTTTCGGGTTTACACCGAACACAACAATTATGCATTTTTGTCTTACAAGCAAATATAGCGCCCTGGTTTGCTCATAACTGCATAAAAATCCCAACTGCATAACTGTAATTTATTGTAAAATGGTAAAATAGAATAGAAGCGCCCGGCCGCGGCGCTGAAGGTTGCGGGTTCGGTTCCCGTCACGGAACAAATTTTTGTATGATCTGCAAGTATTTGTTTCGGATCTGGGTGTTTCTATATATAATATATATGTATTTACAAAAAAAAATAAGTATATAAGTAGTATATCAAGTAGTATGTGATACTCATAACACAAGCTCTGCTTACTTTGGGGCCAGATGACGCTGTGTTTAATGTCCAGCATTATTTATTTATTATCAAAATATTAGTCGCAAAGTCAGGGTAATTCAACTAATTTTATAATAAACTGGCTGCTGCCCGCGGACTTGCCATCGTGGTACGTAGATAAAGAGGACCACATCTTTATCTATACAAAGACTTATTCAAATAGGTTCAGTTATAATAGGTTCAGTTATAACATTAGTAGGGTAGGATACCTTCCGGGAAGAGTTCGTCTCTCAAGGTGGGCAGGAACTCTCCTATCGTGTTCCAGGTGATGTACCACAGCTCATTGTAATCATCTCCGCTCCGGAATATCTGTAACAAATTATAGTTTTATAGTTAAGTTATATAAGCAATAAAACAATAACAATGGAAGTTATTAAGTTCTAAGTTCACATGAGAGGCAAACAAGCTGTACCTGACCGAAATAAGATAATTTCAACAATATTCATCTATTTCACTTTCAGCTGCCGCGAAACGCGGATCAAACACACCCTGATAAAAAATTCTATACTCCAGCCATATTCGAGCTATAATGTTTAGTAACAAAGTGTTGCTAGGCAACCATGTGACGGCATGGGTAAAAAAACATTTTTTATCAATGCTCATTTTTGTAAATGCTAGCTAATGTGTATGATAGTAGGTAATACGCATGTGGTTCAAATTTACTTGACTTTTCCCCCTTTTTTGTTCTGATTTTGTATATAAAACTATTATTTTCTGATTCAGTTTGTCTATAATTGCATAAGATATTAAAATGTGAAAATAAGCGCGCGAAATTAAAGTTTGTGAATAGCGGGGTTTTAGCACACCAAATTAAAGCGATGTTTTAAATATTTGTAACTGAATTCAAAACAAAAAATACATGCATATTCCCTATTGATAATGATTATGAGTAAACAATTGAGTTTTTAACCAATAAAACTGTACGATAAAATAAAATAAAAAAACGGTAGCTGATTTATTTACATTTACTATATTTTTATATCATTTTTTACTTCGCACCCATTATGGGCTCATCAACATAATACAAAAATACAAAAATGCAAAAATTTTCACAATTTCTTCCAAAAAAACCAAGAAAGCATTATGGATGGCACTATTATCTGTATAGCCATCACATCATCATCACAGCCAATCATAAATAAAAAAGAAAAATACTTCCACTTACATGCGATTTGAAATGTTTATTAATCAATTTTTATCTTTTACATGACTTTACAAATCGTATTATGAATAGTTTAATCGATTTTTAGGGTAAAACGATTGAAAATGTGAATTTGTGAAATATTCTGAAGTGAAAACCCTATCAGCTGTTGTCGTTTGTTTACAAGTATTATGTCTCGAATATGGCTGGAGTGAATGAATTGAAACGGTTTCGGTGCCTGCGTCGACAAATAAATACGTAAGTAAAACCCGCGTTTATCATAATTACCTAGACTCCATACGAAGCAGTTTCTATTATGGGAACATGATGTCTGATAGAATACTGACATACTCGTACATATCAAACATTATGATACCACCAGTGTACTAAAAGGATTAAGGCGCGTTTTCACTAGGCGACATGTCGCAGAGACTTATCGCTCGACATTCACGTAGTTATCTCTGCAAAAGTTTCGGGACAATGTCCCGCGACATATGACTTGTAGGTACACACTAGCCAGTGGTGATCATTATGTCGCCCGAGGAGATAGTGTTGTTCAGTGCAGCTTTGGTACATAATTATTTTCACTAGGCGTTTTCACTAGGCGACATGTCGCAGAGACTTATCGCTTGACATTCACGTAGTCCTCTCTGCAAAAGTTGCGGGACAATGTCCCGCGACATATGGCTTGTACACACTAGCCAGTGGTGATCAGTATGTCACCCGAGGAGGTAGTGTTGTTCAGTGCAGCTTACATAATTATTCGGAAGACAATAGCAAAACGTAAAAAAAACTTCCACTTCCACTTCTAGTAGATTTTGAGCTCGCAATCTTTTTCTCTCCCTGAGAAACTGAGACCTTGTTGTGTATTTTCCCCTCCACGTCTTTTCTAGGTATATTTAATGTTGTCGCGATAGATTCCCATGCATAATTTTATTTTAATTTTGTTTTTTATAATAACGATGTGAAGTGTCCCAAAATAATTGCATATTTTGGTACAACTCGATGAGGGTCAATGTATTCTCGTTGGACCGCAATCTGCCATTATCAGAACACAAAGCGACACACGTTCTCACTAGTCAAAGCCTGTCTGGCGACTGTCGAGCGACACGAAGGTCGCGCGTGTCGACGCTCGGAGAGCGGCGACTAGCGACAAGTCGTGCGACCCGTAAATGTCCCGCGCAACGTCGGGCAACATCGCGCGGGACACGTGAATTTCGTGTCGAGCGACAGAGTCGAGGGACAAATGTCCCCTAGTGAAAACGTGGCTTAAAAGTGCGCCTCAGAGGCTCCTTTCGTGCACTTATAATTATGATACCTTATAAAATCTCTTTTGAGAGCAGGTGTCTCGCCGCAGCGCACCGACCGAGCCGCGCCAGGCAGGTCGCAGTGCTTACCCTGACGGAGTCCATGACGAGGATCATGTTCTTGAGCGACTCCCTCGCGGCCTCCGTGAGCGCGTCCTCTGCGGGCGCGGCCAGCAGCGCGCGTTGCACGCCGGCCACGCCAGGCAGGTCGCAGTGCTTACCCTGACGGAGTCCATGACGAGGATCATGTTCTTGAGCGACTCCCTCGCGGCCTCCGTGAGCGCCTTACTCTGCGGGCGCGGCCAGCAGCGCGCGTTGCACGCCGGCCACGCCAGGCAGGTCGCAGTGCTTACCCTGACGGAGTCCATGACGAGGATCATGTTCTTGAGCGACTCCCTCGCGGCCTCCGTGAGCGCGTCCTCTGCGGGCGCGGCCAGCAGCGCGCGTTGCACGCCGGCCACGCCAGGCAGGTCGCAGTGCTTACCCTGACGGAGTCCATGACGAGGATCATGTTCTTGAGCGACTCCCTCGCGGCCTCCGTGAGCGCGTCCTCTGCGGGCGCGGCCAGCAGCGCGCGTTGCACGCCGGCCACGCCAGGCAGGTCGCAGTGCTTACCCTGACGGAGTCCATGACGAGGATCATGTTCTTGAGCGACTCCCTCGCGGCCTCCGTGAGCGCGTCCTCTGCGGGCGCGGCCAGCAGCGCGCGTTGCACGCCGGCCACGCCAGGCAGGTCGCAGTGCTTACCCTGACGGAGTCCATGACGAGGATCATGTTCTTGAGCGACTCCCTCGCGGCCTCCGTGAGCGCGTCCTCTGCGGGCGCGGCCAGCAGCGCGCGTTGCACGCCGGCCACGCCAGGCAGGTCGCAGTGCTTACCCTGACGGAGTCCATGACGAGGATCATGTTCTTGAGCGACTCCCTCGCGGCCTCCGTGAGCGCGTCCTCTGCGGGCGCGGCCAGCAGCGCGCGTTGCACGCCGGCCACGCCAGGCAGGTCGCAGTGCTTACCCTGACGGAGTCCATGACGAGGATCATGTTCTTGAGCGACTCCCTCGCGGCCTCCGTGAGCGCGTCCTCTGCGGGCGCGGCCAGCAGCGCGCGTTGCACGCCGGCCACGCCAGGCAGGTCGCAGTGCTTACCCTGACGGAGTCCATGACGAGGATCATGTTCTTGAGCGACTCCCTCGCGGCCTCCGTGAGCGCGTCCTCTGCGGGCGCGGCCAGCAGCGCGCGTTGCACGCCGGCCACGCCAGGCAGGTCGCAGTGCTTACCCTGACGGAGTCCATGACGAGGATCATGTTCTTGAGCGACTCCCTCGCGGCCTCCGTGAGCGCGTCCTCTGCGGGCGCGGCCAGCAGCGCGCGTTGCACGCCGGCCACGCCAGGCAGGTCGCAGTGCTTACCCTGACGGAGTCCATGACGAGGATCATGTTCTTGAGCGACTCCCTCGCGGCCTCCGTGAGCGCGTCCTCTGCGGGCGCGGCCAGCAGCGCGCGTTGCACGCCGGCCACGCCAGGCAGGTCGCAGTGCTTACCCTGACGGAGTCCATGACGAGGATCATGTTCTTGAGCGACTCCCTCGCGGCCTCCGTGAGCGCGTCCTCTGCGGGCGCGGCCAGCAGCGCGCGTTGCACGCCGGCCACGCCAGGCAGGTCGCAGTGCTTACCCTGACGGAGTCCATGACGAGGATCATGTTCTTGAGCGACTCCCTCGCGGCCTCCGTGAGCGCGTCCTCTGCGGGCGCGGCCAGCAGCGCGCGTTGCACGCCGGCCACGCCAGGCAGGTCGCAGTGCTTACCCTGACGGAGTCCATGACGAGGATCATGTTCTTGAGCGACTCCCTCGCGGCCTCCGTGAGCGCGTCCTCTGCGGGCGCGGCCAGCAGCGCGCGTTGCACGCCGGCCACGCGCAGCCACAGCGCACCGAACGAGCCGCGCGCCGACAGCGCCGCCAGGTGCTGCAGGAACACCTGCACGCACAGTAATCATTACAAATAAATACATATATCCATAGTAACACCCAGACCCGAAACATACTTGCAGATCATCCGAACATTTGTCTCGGGGAGGGAATCGAACCCGCAACCTTCTGCGTCTCAGGCGGGCCTTAACCCACTGCGCAACAGAGGTCGTCACAATGGAACGTAACATTCCTATCTCTACTTTACTCTCACTAGCCGAGGAACACCTGGACGTCGGTCGGTTGCATAACCTATTCATTTAAAAACAGAACGTTGCCGAGACGACTTACAATACATAAATAATATGTGTAAACATGTGGGTGAACGATCCCAACAACATAATCTAGTCCAAAATTAAGCATAGCTCGTAATCTGGTGTTAAGATGACTCGCTGATAAGATGACGGGGTGTAGTGGAGTGTTCCGTGTTTATAAACCTCCGCAACCTCTTTTCTAGTGGCTCCAAGAAGCTGTAATCACAGCGGCCACACCCTGGTTAACCACGACAGTGGGCTAAACCTAGAGAAGGGGGCTACTTCTACTAACATCTGTAGAGTAATGTCGGATGATCCCTGCCTTGAATTTAAACTCTGCATAGGCAAGCTATGGCGATGCAGCAAGGCAACGTGACATGCCTTAAGAACGCTTGTCAGGATCTATGTTATGGCATGCGGCCAGTCACTGCATCTCCGTCATCAAAGGTCGTACCGGGAAACCGGTCCATCAGGTTACGGTGACACGGGACGAGAGAGTGGTCTTGCACCAGCGCAACCGTTTGTCTACTTAAAATAATTCCCGCGCAGATGAACCTTGGCAAGATTTCGGACTTGAACACAAAAAAGACTTATGGCGATAGAGCAAATGGCGGTGGGGTTTCGGGTATCGGTATACCCGGATCTTAGCTGTTACTCTGCATATACGCGGTCAGATGAAAGTGGTCGCTCCTGGAATCGACTGAGGCGGGAGGACGGGTTCGGCAGCACATCTAATGACTAAGCAGCCCTATTTAGGATCACTCTGCTTACCCCTGCATGGGGAGGGGCCTAGAAAAGGTGGCCCAAATATAGTCCGCTTCAACCTTAACCTACATGGCAAACCGTGGTCGTCGGGTACCGAATAATCGCGGTCGAAAACAAAATAAAGTAAAAATATCAACTTCTAGAATACTGACTGGAATATACGGACTCTCTTAGATAATTCTACCAACTTATGTCCCGAGCGAAAAACTGCTCTCATTGCAAGGGAACTGTCTAAATATAAAATAGACGTTGCAGCCATAAGCGAGACTTACTTAGCGGACAGCGGTGAGCTTTGTGAGAATCGTGGTGGATATACCTTTTATTGGAGTGGAAAACCTGCCAATGAAAGGGCGGGTAATGGAGTTGGTTTTGCTGTCAAAACCAGCAGAACTCGAAAACTTATAGAAAAACCAAGAGGTATCAATGACTGACTTATGACCCTCAGACTTCACATCAGTAAAAACAAATACCTCCATCTTATAAGTGTATAAGCTCCAACTATGTCATATTCCGACGAAGACAAACTGCACTTTTACGATGAACTTCGGAAAGTTCTTAAAGGAATACCTTCAAGCGATAAAATTATTCTCATGTGTGATTTTAATGCTCGAGTTGGGTCTGATCACCACATCTGGAAAGAAGTTCTTGGCAGGCACGGTGTCGGTAAGTGTAACTCAACCGGAGAATTGCTTTCATCTATTTGTGCAGAATTTAATCTTTGTGTTACTAATACCTTTTTTCGTATGGCCGACAAGTATAAAACATCTTGGATGCACCCATGCTTTAAGCACTGGCATCTAATTGATTATGTTATTGTGCGCAGGGCTGATCTGAAGGATGTGCTAATTACCAGAGCTATGCGCGGCGCCGAGGGCTGGACCGACCACCGTTTAATACGGTCGAAAATTCGCCTCAGCTATAAACCTCCTCGCAGAGCTATGGCGGGCGCGGCGTTTTGCCCGACCGCGTCGCGACTCTGCCGCCATTTTGTCATTTCGTTTCGTGCGTAGCTACGTTTAGACGTGTAAGTCCAGCGTCAAACTCGAATCGAGCAGTCGTTACTCCATATTCTTGTATAGAAAGAGGCGATCAGGAAAGCACACAATTGGAACAAGTCAATATTTTTAGCACAGTATTCAGTAGTTAGCCAAGATGCGGATATTGATTCACCCGCCTCTGTTTGAAATAAAAAGTAAATTTTGTGATAACTTCCAAATATATTGATTATTTACTGTTGACAGTGCATATACTACATAACTAGTGTTGATTACTACTAGTACCTAGATAAATAAATTATATATATTAATAAAAAAATGCTCCTCTTCTCCTCCTCACAATGTCTCAAATATGTGTGTATCCAAATTTGTATCCTTGTTAAATTAATTACTTGTATGAGTGCAACTATGTCTTTATCTTCTGACGACGACATGTTAAATAAATATGGAATATGTGAAGGAAGCATAGCCGCCTGCGCTTCGACTCTACATAGAAACAACGCCTCGACCGTGCCGCAACGCCGCCGCGACCGCACCTCGACTTACCAGTGAGCGACGCGCCTTACAAATACGGTGGGACCAAATGTTCAACATAGACTTTTTGAGCTGGTATTGCGCATATGGGAGTCTGAAGTAGTGCCTCAAGACTGGAAGGATGCCTCTATCTGCAAGCTTTTTAAGGGCAAGGGTGATACATCAGATTGTGGGTCATATAGAGGTATTGCTTTGCTCAGTGCTGCTGGTAAGGTGTTGGCCCACATTATGAATCGGCTAGGAGAGTTGGCTGAACGAATCCTGCTTGAAAGCCTCAATGTGGCTTTCGGCCGAGCAGGGATCCGGTCGATGCGATCTTTGTCGTAAAACAATTACAAGAAAATAGTCTTGAAAAACATCGTCCTCTATATATGTGCTTTGTGGACCTGGAGCAGGCTTTCGACCGTGTACCGCGATCTGCTCTATAGATCTTTCTTGAAAAAGCTGGATGTCCTGAGTTTATAAGTATTGTGCGCCAATTTCACGATGGAGTGATGGCTCGAGTACAAGACGATAGCGACTTTTCAGATAAGTTTCCAGTGACGAGCGGCGTCAAACAGGGCTGCGAGGGCTGCGATGGCTCCAACTCTCTTTGCTGTATATTTTGCTGCTGTACTGAGAGACTTCTATACTAGCTGCACTAGACAAATTCGACTTGATGTGAGAAATGACGGAAGTGTCTTTGATTTGTCCCGTTTTAGATCTAAACGCATGGTACATGACCTCACTATCATAGATGCTCTCTACGCGATGTTGTCTGCTTGATGGCTGACGATATTTGTAGTCTGCAACATCTCCTGGACCACCTAGATGAATCGTGCAAAAAGTTTGGTTTGGTCATCAGCATCTTTTCCGGCTTCTGGTGGATTACCTACGTCATCGTCAGCAGTTCGTTATACTCGGCTTGTACGAATCTCAACCTTCACACGCGTTCCGTGGTCAATCAGGGATCAATACTTGACCCTTTGCTACTTTTGTTAATGATCTCCCGACAGGGGAGTCGCATGCGAACAGTTGACTATACGCTGATGACTTAAACTCTTTACAGAGGTTAGGTAGGTCTAATGCTGGCTGTCGCGCGCTGCAATGAGATGTCGATTATATCTAGGAGTGGAGTGTTCTTAAAAAAATTGAGTTCAATGCAGACAAATGTAATGTGATGATAATGGTAAACCATTATCATCAGTATTGTAATCATGCTTTAATATAAGTAAATGAATTACGTTTGGCACAATTAGCTTTTTATTTAGCTTATTCCAATAATAAAGGTGTCTATTGTTCCGTATTGTTTTTCGCAGTAATTTGACACTCGCTTGTCATATTCATATTCTTGTCATATTCTGGTCGCAAACTATTTCTTGTATAGGGAAAATTACTACCTACAAATTGATGGTGTTGCCATGGGAAGTCCCGTCGCTCCCGTAGTATAGAATATATGGATGGAGTATTTTGAGAACCTGGCTATATGCTCTGCCCCCTTGCCAATGAAGTTGTGGAAAAGGTACGTTGATGATGTTTTCTGTATTGTGAGAGGCAATAAACATGAGATTGAACTCCTTTTGGCATACCTAAATGGCGTACATACCAAGATGCGGTTTACGTATGAAATGGAAAGTGATCGAAGCTTGGCTTTCCTGGACGTGATGGTACAGATTCGTGATGATGGTAATTTAGGCTATTCGGTTTATAGGAAGCCGACCCATACGGATCGATATCTCCATACTGATTCACACCATCACCCTCGGCAGCTTAACTCGGTTGTAATGTCTCTCACGAACCGTGCTTTTGACCTATGTGATGAGAACTCCATAAAGAGTGAGCTAGCTCATGTTCAGGATGTCTTACGTAAAATGGATATAAGCTTCGATCTTTTCCAGTTAGACAAAGGCCTAAACCCCACAGTTGTATAGTAGAACGAAAACCTGCATTTCTACCGTACATCAAAGGAGTGACGGACAAAATTGCGAAAGCCCTGCAGAAATTGTGCATAAAAACAATTTTTACTCCTTTAAAGAAGATCTCACACTACCTGCGCTCACCTAAAGATAAGATTCCTCTTCAAACACCAGCAGTGTACAAGATTGACTGCAGCTGTGGGAGCTCTTACATCGGCCAAACAAAACGTACCATAGCTTGTCGAGTGACAGAGCACATCCGGGCGGTCAAAAATATGGACACACAAAAGTCAGCCATATCTACACACCTACAAGAATCTGGCTCAAACCACTGGATCGAGTTACACAATCCACAGGTAATCTCAACTGAAAAACATTACATCCCAAGATTGGTACAAGAGGCAATAGAGATTACCAAACACAGGAATTTCAATCGAGAAGACGGTTTTCAATTGTCTGGAGCCTGGAACCCGGTGGTGAGGATGTGTGGAAATCGTAAAAGTGAGGTACCAGTTATGCGTCCAGATACCGTGAGTGTTGTGTGTCGTAATCGAGTTGTCAGTGACAGTGAAACTGTAAACTGAAATTACTGTATATTGAGTTAGATCTGTTTTTTATCTGACTTTTATTATTATTACTGTTTTATTTGACTTATTATTATTACATGTGATTTAATATTTTTTGTTTTTTTTTAAATTATTCTCTTTAATAATGTAATTGGTAAGTGCTGTGCCGTGTTAATTAAGGTTAAATAAAATAAATAAAAGCTCCTACCAGCTGAGCTGACAGGCCGGTCGTAGTACGTTGTATCGTAGTAAACGCATCCATGCTTCTAAAGACACGATGTGCTGTCGATTCTGGAATCTCATGTTGTTAGGCGGCGACGGAGGCCTTTGCGAGGCTTATTAACTCCTAGATGTTAATTATTAACATCGTAACAGCTAACTCCATTTAAGATTTGGTGTAAACATAGGTTATGATTTGGAAAAAGACATGCAACTTTTTATTCAAAAAACTACTCTTCTGTGAGTGAAATAGGGTGTTCTGGACGACTTCTCCGATGCAGAGTTTGCTACATAATCTTCGAAAGGAGAATCTTTGTTATACATATGTACATGAAAGAAGATTGTCGAAACAGGCGCATGAGATAATTGTAGATTAAATGGAGGATAACTCGTATGTTACTAAACCGAGAAGCATGTATGAGAAATGTGATAGGTGAACGAAACAAAGAAGTATATCAGGATCGCAGCAAGTGAAAATCATTTGTCTTTATCCCGTCGGCAATCAGACGTGATTTTATGTATTTATGTAAGATATACACGTAATTATATAATTCTATCTTTATGGTATAGTTGAATCAAACTATATGGACTTAAATAACGAACCTTGCACATGATAGTGTTAGCGCGGGCTGTGACGTCAGCTTTCCGCGGCAACTGCTCCAGCAGTGGGAACAGAACCGTGTGGAAGCAAGACTCCCAGCTGCCACCGCCCATGGCCGACAGCCCGGGGGCTAGCAGGGCTCTTTGGAGGTACGCTATAGCACTGTTCGCCACCTGGAAACGAGAATTTTTTTCAAGGATCACTTTGAAACGTCTTGCATGATAAGTGAATTAATGTACCAATTCCTCCTAACCCAAGTCAGAGAAGAATTAAATTTGATACTATAATTTCGAGATTCTGAAAGCGTTTGAGAGTAGCGTTGAAGAAGAGTGGAAAACATTAACTGGACAGAAAGAGTAACAAATGTGGAAGTTGAGTTAAAGAAAGAGGATTGAAAATAGAAGAGGGAAAACGATTGGCCACCTCATAACAGTTTCATAAACACCATCATATAAGGGAAAGTTGAAGAAAAGAGAGGAAGAGGAAGGTCACGTATCAACTAAATGAACCAAATTAAGGAGATGGTAGCTGTCGTGTAGTATGCGGAGATTAAGGAAGCTGCGCTGGAGAGGAGAACCGGTGGAAAAAGCTACATCTTTCACCGACGAGAGCGCAGATTTTGGGGCGTTATGTAGAAACACGCGTTACCCATAAGCTGGCTTCTGTCTGGTCTAGCGTATTAGCATTGCTATTCAACGCGGCAATGCTTACAGTATTTTGGGGATGTTCCCCTCTGGTATTGATTTGGATCAGTTGAGCTATCTATAGATCGCTTTAAACTGTAACCGTATAATTCAACTGTTTCACATGAGTTGTATAGTATATTATTTTGTACATTTCTGTAAATTAATAAATGGTGGAAGATATTGCACACCATGTAGCCCCAAACTAAGCATAGCTTGTATTATGGTGACTAGATGACTGATACAATACTTATATATTTTTAAATACATACTTATGATATTTTGTAACACCCAGACACAGAACAAACACCTATGTTCATCACACAAATGTTTATCCTGGGAGGGAATCGAACCCTCAACCTACAGCGCAGAAGGCAGAGCTACTACCAACTAAGCTGACAGGTCAGTCAAGTAAACTCTTAAACACTGAACATCAGCTTATTTCTGCTGTAGCACCGAGCAGAGTGCTAATCGATTTTGTGTTCAAGTTAATTATTACGCCACGGGCAACGCCACAAAGAGGGTATTTGCATCTCATAAGACACCATGAATGCGAGATGAGCCCAGCTGCTGTACCATTGCTCAGGAAATACGTTGGCAACGAAGTAACTTTTATTTAGTTCGGACTCTTGTAAACTACCTAGCACTTAAAACTAAATATTTACGTTAAAACGTTATTTGTTTAGCATGTATGATTTCAGACATAAAATATATACTTTCCTATTCCATTTAGTTTACTTAAAATCTTAGATAATATCAATATAGTTTTACCTGTTTCCGTCTGTCGGTACAAAATTGTGCAATTCCCTGTAGTAGTGGCATCCACGCTACCTCCCACAAGTCGTATTCTTCCGCACCTAATGAAGATAAGACATATTTTGATCTCAGATATTTAGGTCTTCAATGGTAGTCCGCTGTTGCATTTCTAAACTTAATCTATCTTAAACTGTTGCTGTTCTTTTCTCACTACACTGGAATGAAAGGGACCGCAACAGACTATTTTAGTTATTTTAAATCTCCGATGCAACCAGAGGGGTTTTGTTCTTAATATGATTTAAGAAAATCTGTTCAGCCATTTGAAGATTATAAACACTTTTCTAGTTGATGAAGGGATGTGATCAACTTCCACAGATCTGATCAATAGGAAATTTGGTATCCTGTTACTTCAGTGATATTGCAAGAGCTTGGTAACATAGACCTACAACATCACCTGTATCTACATCATCTACAGAATAGCTTACTTCTCATTAACTTACAGCAGAGGTTACAGCAGATACACAGAATGATCTATTACCTATTTCTTGGAATTGACTCAATGAATAGCTTATAGATAAATCTGTGTATCTGTGTGAGGGGGTCAAGGCTGATC
Source organism: Lampropteryx suffumata (assembly GCA_948098915.1). Lineage (NCBI taxonomy): Eukaryota > Metazoa > Arthropoda > Insecta > Lepidoptera > Geometridae > Lampropteryx > Lampropteryx suffumata. The sequence goes on along the minus strand of OX402564.1, from coordinate 2,553,881 downwards.
ATTTTTATTTCTACTTGTTAGAAAATGCAACAGCAGAAACATAGAACTGGGAAAGTCTGTGCTAAAACAAATTAGGGAAAGGTGACAAGGAATTATCAAAAAAACATTATATAAAAAAAATATAGACATTTATTTTGTATCTTTTTCTTAGTACTTTCATTTACTCCCAATGCTTTTAAAATGTCAACCCAGTAGAACCTGTACACTAATACGTGGAAGCAATCTAGCACTGCAGAGGTGGCGAAATATCTTGCATAGAATGTCTATGTTCATCACAAAATTTTGTAATGGATGGGAATCGAACCCGCAACCTACATCCCTGAAGGCAGAACTTCTACCAACAGTTTTGAACAGTTTTGAAATAAAATCAAATATATTTTTTAATTCAGTAAAATCACAAGGACCATACGTCATTCCATCGTTTTTGTACATGCTAGGTGAATTTAGGTGCCAGTTCCTCCTAACCCCAGTACAAGAAAAGTCAAGCTAGAAACTCGTTTAATCATAATCCTTGCTTAATTAATTCGGTTTTTTTAAATAGTGGACAATGCTAAGAACACCGTCTAGCCCCAAACTACTGGCTTGTAATATGGTGACCAGATGGCTGATAGAATACATATATATTTTTAAATATATATATAAAAGATACTTTATAAAACCCAGACATAAAACAAACATCTATGTTTTTCACATAAATGTGTGTCCTGAGGGAATCGAACCCTCAACCCGCAGCGCAGAAGGCAGAGCAACTACCAACAGAGCCGACAGGCTATGCTAGGTTAATTAGTTACCTTCTTGCTCTGCTTCGTCTCGCCACCACTTGAAGATCTGAGCCGTCCGACTGTGTAGCGTGTGCATTAGATCTAGAAGCTACAAATATAACAAAATTGATTATCAGCTCGAACGCACGTTTGGAGTTAAGTCTGTACCTAACTACAATAGTTAGACAAATGTTTATCTATACCTATAAAAGAGTTTAACCTGACTGATTGACTGATTCTTCATCGCCGAGCCGAAACCGCTGAAGCCAGAAAGCTGAAATTTGGAAGGTAACTTTCTTTTACAGCAAAACCACCCTCTAAGGCGGGATTTTTTGAAATTCAACCCCTGAGAGGGTGAAAGAGGGTGAAAACGAATGTATGAAACTTGTTAACGCCCTAACAAAGGGGTAATGTAATGTAATGTAAAATGTAAAAATAACCCTAACAAAGGGGTAAAATGGGGTGTCAAAGTTTGTATGGGAACATATTAACGGGTGGTGTGTTCTCTTAGAAACTTTGTTTGGATACTTAAAATGCAAAATATATGGACACGTATTTCAGGATCATTCAAAATAACCCTCATAAAGGAGTAAATTGAGGTGTGATTTTTTGTATGAAAATTTTTAATGGGTCAGGTGATTGGTTTGTAACTTATCAACAAAATTTGGCAAGGAGATAAATTTCATCCTGGGGAAGGATTTAAACATCAATTACTTTAAAAAAAAATGCGGACGAAGTCGCGAGCAACAGCTAGTAGTACTATAAACATTTAGTACATTATTTGATGTATAGCCCACAAATAATTCTGCAAGGCTATTTGTCTATTAATAGTTTTAGCAGCGCACGCTAAATAGTGACTTTTATATGCAAATTTTTAATACACCTTGCTCTCATTATTGCAATTTTCGGAGGAAACATTATTTTTTAAATAAAATACAGCCCAGCCCTTGTTACTCGCTGATAATGTAGCTTTCTATCGGTGAAATAATTTTATAAATTGGTTTATTAGTTTTTGAGTTTATCTATCTATACTAATATTATAAAGAGGAAAGATTCGATTGTTTGTTTGTTTGTATTGAATAGGCTCCGAAACTACTGGACCGATTTGAAAAACTATTTTATTGTTCGAAAGCTACATTATCCCCGGGTGACATAGGCTACTTTTTATCCCGGGAAAATTGGTTGTCCCGGGAAAAATCTTCAACGCAGGCGAAGTTGCGCGCGGACAGCTAGTTACAAATAAACATACAAAAAATATAATCTGTTTCCTTTATAATATTAGTATAGAGATGCTTGCTACGGTAACTTCGAAGATGTAGTACAACTGACCTGTATGCTGACTAAATGGTACTGGTCCAGTGTATCTATCTCCTCATCACTGGATTCCTCATTGCCGCGTCTGCGCGCTGAACTTGGTCGAGACTTGCGATCATCACTTGACTTGCTTGACTTCTTACCTGCGAATAGATAATAATAATAATAATGCCAGAGATTTTACACAGCATCATCTGACCCCGAAGTAAGCAGAGCTTGTGTTATTACCACATGATTGATATACTACTTATATACATTTTTTTAACAGTGGAATGTTGGAATGTTCGAAAATTTTGAGAGCCCGACGTTTCGACTGAACACACGGGTGTACAAACTTGTGCGCGCTCATTGTATCCGGTTTTTTTTCAACTTTGAATTATTTTAACGCCTATTGGCTGTACTCTTTGGGAAGTTAGGTTCATTACGAACAAAATACAGACGATTGATTGAGTGCAAAATAATAAAACAATCAGCGAAAATAAATAATTTGCTTAGGGTACTTTCGGTAGTGTGACTACGTCAAAGCGCGCGTCATAATGGCGGCAGTGTTTAGTTTTCGTTTGCAAAACGGTTTGTGATGTAGTTATTGTATTTCAAAGTGAAATAAATACCAGGAATTATGCATAAATATGTCTGCTACAAAGTTATCGTGTTAGATTTATTAAATACCTATTATGAATCGGTAGTTGGTGGTAAAATATGTCAACATTTTGACTTATTTTGTATTTAGAGTTCATTAGGTATTATAAATATTTACGGGTATTTATCGCGTTTATTTACCTATTTTTCCCGACGTTTCGACAGGTTTACACTCTGTCGTGGTCACGGGATGACTGGAGTACTGGAGCTACCGCCTCTGCGAAACGGGGGCAGCATTTTTTGCAACTACTCTCACTTGTTTTTCCGAAATAGAAATGTCCATCTGCACACTCGGACGACACACAACACTAACCGTGTCCATGACGCATTGAGAAACCGGTCTACGCTGAGTACACTTAGCTATAACTGGATTTCATGATTCCATGAGTCTGAAGGTACGTCGATGATGTGTTCTGTATAATTAACGGGAATAACCAGGAAGTCGATCAGCTAACTGATTATCTGAACTCCATACACCCTAAGATTCGCTTTACACATGAAATGGAGGAAAACAGAATGTTAGCTTTTCTCGACCTTAAAGTGATGGTAAAATGCGACGGGACCTTGGCACACACAGTGTATAGAAAGCCTACACATACGGACAGATACTTGAATGCAGCGTCACACCACCATCCAAGACACCTGGAGTCAGTAGTCTCCTCACTAGTAAACAGAGCTCATGACCTTTGCGATCCTGAACATCTGCAGGGTGAGCTAGATCATGTTAAAGGGGTTCTGAAACGGAATGGCTACAATACTCGAATCGAATGTCGTTCTAACTGGAGGCGCAAACAGGAAAACATTGATGTGAAAAGACAGCCTGCGTTCTTGCCTTATGTGAAAGGAGTTACGGACAAAATTGGTAACATGCTCAGTAAATTTTCAATCAAGTCGATCTACACTCCACTCACCCAGGTGACGAAGTATCTACGAACACCAAAAGACGTCGTACCTCTGCAGTTCCTGGGGTTTACAAAATAGATTGCAGCTGCGGGCGTTCCTACATAGGCCAGACTAAACGCACGGTCGCGGAACGTGTTAAAGAACACATAGCGGCGGTCATAAATCGACAAGTAAACAAGTCTGCAATAGCAGAGCACATGGTAGACTCAGGACCCAATCACTGGATTGAATTACATAAGCCTCAAGTTATATGTAATGAAAGGCATTACTACAAGAGAATGGTTCGGGAAGCGATTGAAATAAGAAATATCCAAATTTCAATCGTGAAGACGGTTTCAGACTCTCTGCCTCATGGAATCCAGTTATAGCTAAGTGTACCCAGCGTAGACCGGTTTCTCAATGCGTCATGGACACGGTTAGTGTTGTGTGTCGTCCGAGTGTGCAGATGGACATTTCTATTTCGGAAAAACAAGTGAGAGTAGTTGCAAAAAATGCTGCCCCCGTTTCGCAGAGGCGGTAGCTCCAGTACTCCAGTCATCCCGTGACCACGACAGAGTGTAAACCTGTCGAAACGTCGGGAAAAATAGGTAAATAAACGCGATAAATACCCGTAAATATTTATAATAATGTGTTCTGATCGCGTAAGTTCAAAAAACTTTAGTTCATTAGCTGTTAGGAAATTTCACAGCGAAAACAATGATGTATAATTTACATTATATAATTATAAAGTAATCCCGTATAAGTTATTTTTCGGAAGACCTATCCTAAAAAAAATACACGGCCGAAACCTCTTGACATTTGAGGCAAAGTGTGAGTTTAAGTGAGTGACGGCTGGCGCTTGACAGGTACTAATATTATAAATAGAAACATCCAGACTCGAGACAAATACTAGCAGATCATACAAACATTTGTCTCACGGGAGGAATCGAACCCGCGGAATCAAACCCGCAACTTACCACTGCGCCATAGAGGTCGTCAGAAATAACAACTATATCGTACAAGGGGTCTATACCCAGTAGAAATTCTGTGTCTTGTTATTGCGTCACTAGTTATTTTTAACTCAAGAGTCTCCTTTCCTGCATTCAGATGAATGTTTGCGTGGAAATGTAATAGTTACCGGCATGTAAGGTAGCCCTCGCGAAGATCCTGACAGCTCTGACGGCGGCGCGGCAGTTGTGCGGAGTGACGTGAGCCACGTCCCGCACTACTAACGCCAGCGCCTCGCAACACCGCGCTAGCGCCGCCGCGCGGTGTGGCCTCAGGCGCACGTCGCCGAACTCGCGGGAGATCCCTCCAGGGACCGACTCCTTCTTTACCTAAGGGTATTACTTTATACTTTATAACTAAGTTTATGTAACAGGCGATGAAGCGGTAGCCTAGATCGTAAGCTACTCGAACTCGACTAAATTATACCTATATCGAATCGATCATGAGCAGATTATAGGCCATTAACGCAGTCAATTCGCATTTCGTAAACGCCGCGATAACCTGTGGCGCGCCCGCGCCGATGTACCTGCGTCACTGCTTGAATTGACTATTATTTAAAGTGGAGTAGCACATAAGCCCACAAAATACATTTACGAGATGTCGATAACTCTCATGAACGTAGCCTTCGAACATCTGTGGCCTATTCTCGCAGTGCTTTTAAATATTTGTCTTAGAGAAGGCCGATATCCACAAATATTCAAAAATGTATGAGTATTTATAAGGGATAAGGAAAAAAAGAAGACATAAATAGCTACCGACCTGTCTCTATTATTCCCAAAATTGCATTGCCAAAATTTTCGAACATGGCCTCAGCTCAAGAATTACAGAGTACCTATCGGCAACAAATTCTCTTTCAGATAGACAATATGCCTATAGGGCCGGCAGGTCGACGACGGACGTAGCTTGCAAGCTGGCACGGCGAATGATGGAGGCTGGGGAGCAGCGGCAGCTAGTAGCGGTGATTATGTCTGATCTGTCTAAGGCCTTTGACGTGGCCGACCACAATGTTCTCGTTGCTAAGATGAGACATTATGGTTTGGATGGATCGTCCGTAGAGCTGCTGACAGACTTCATGACGGACCAATACCAGACAGTCGTTGATGATAAAGAAGGAATACTGTCAAAGCCACTAAAGCGTGTATTGGGGTCGCCCAGGGGTCATCTCTCTCTAACATCATGTTTTCTATCCTCCTCAATGACTTGCCCGACTGCATAGACGGTGCGTACACATTAATTTACGCAGATGACGTCGCGGCTGTTGTCAATGCACCCAATCTGGGACTCTTTGAGAGGCAACTAAACGTGGTGGCGGGGGAGTTGCATTAGTGGTTTCATCGTAATGATTTTCTACTAAATGTAAAAAAAACTAATTTCATACATTTCAATCTTGCCAGCCATTATTGTGAACCTTTGTGTGTATCACTGGGAGGCATGGTAATAAACCAGGTCAGGGTCACACCTTTCTTGGGTTTCAACTGGATGAAAGGCTCACATGGGAACAACACATTCACAAACTATACGAAAGGATAGGCAGCGCTTGCTTCGCGTTGTGGCGCTTGTCATCAACTCTGGAAATTGGCATGACAAGGAGTTGCTATTTTGCTTCAGTTTACTCGCTACTCCAGTACGGCGTCGAGCTCTGGGACAGAGCCGCTGACTAAGCGAGCGTTCAGAATGCAGAAAAAGGCAGTACGTGCCATAGTAAGAGTAGCTTGGGATACTCCAGCTCGTCCAATCTTTCGCTCTCTAAAGATAATGACAGTGCCATCCCTTGTCATTTTCCAATCAGATATGTATGTGCACAAACATTTGAACGAGTACCTGAGACTGGATGATAGTCACAGACTCCGACGCGGACTGCTCTGAAGCTGAGAGCCGTGCCGAGGCGCCTCACTAAAACGTCGAAGTTGGTTCACGTGTTGGGGCCGTCAGTATACAACCGATTACCAGTGGCTATTACGAGTTCACAGACAACGCAATCTTTCAAGCATAAACTTAGAGAGATACTCGTTCAGAAGGCATATTATAATATAGATGATTTTTTTAATGATTTTTTATATTATATTATTACATTTTTAAGTTCATTTGATTGTATTGTATTATTTATTATTAAGAGACTTTTCATTGTTAATTTTATCTATAATTATTGTTACTGAGTGAGTATATTATGTAATATTTATAAGAATTGAACTGACCTGTAACCATCTTGTTATTGATAAATAAACTCAAACTCTATAATCGTACAAATAGCTGCATCGTTTAGTGTACTTTTATTCGTATTATCGTTTGATTGACAAATTTAAATTTGACAACAAAACAAACTGTTTAATTCAATTGAATTCGACGAACATTATTAAATACATGTAGATTCATTGATACGTGTAGATACCCTGACCGTGCAACGATGGAGTTCCCCCTTTTGTACGCTTCATACCCACGATTGGTTTTTAATAATTTAATTTTTATTATTATACAAATTTCACAAGGCTTATTTTTAATACAATGTTTCTTCGACAATGGTCGACAATAAACTTAAGCCAAAAAAATAACAAAGTACTCACAAAAGAAAAATTCAATTATAGTTTTAAAAAAAGGTGGCCTTCTCGTACATACATATAAAAACCACGTTTGTAACAATCATTAACGTTAGTTAACTACACCATCTTCTAATCCTTATCCTTACTAATATTATAAATGCGAAAGTAACTTGTTGACCGGAGTTGACGACTATCTTCACAAAAAAACATATAAACAAACATCGACTCAACTGCAATCCCCGGGTTCGGTAGGCACCTACTAAGAACTCTAGTTATTTATCCTTTGAAGATATTTAGGGGGATAGTCGAAGGCACGTCTAAACACATGCACATACCCATACATTCCACATAAGTTAGTACCTATTCCGTGCGCGACAAGTTCCAACCTATCTCCGCTTATAGAAACACTAGCCGATGACACACACCTTGTATTTTTTATGTTCTGGGTTGGCCCGTTTCCTTACTATGTTTTGCAATGAAACTCATTGTTCTTGTTGTATAAAAAGTTATCTTCCAGCAAAGCATTTATTATTAACAATAATAATAATAATAATGCCGGACATTTCACACAACATCATCTGGCCCCAAAGTAAGCAGAGCTTGTGTTATAGGTACCAAATGACTGATATACTACTTATATACTTTTTCTTTTGTAAATACATGCATATTATACATAGAAACACCCAGACCCGAGACAAATACTTGCAGATCATACAAACATTTGTCTCGCGGCGGGAATCCAACCCGCAACCTTTTGCGTCTCAGCCGGGCCTTGGCCCACTGCGTCACAGAGGTCGTCAATTAATAGATTACTAAGATTATACAATAACGAATTTTCTTCATGTGATATATTTCATAATAGCAAGGTTGTTTTCAATCGTGAGGTTATGAAAGTACTAGCTGCTGTCCGCGACTTCGTGCGCGTGGTACCTACAAAAAAAGTAGCTTATCCATCTCCATCTATCTCAAAATTCATCAAAATCGGTTCAGCGGTTTAGGCGTGAAAACGTAACAAACAGACAGACAAGAGTTACTTTCGCATTTATAATATTAGTAGGATGTAGGATTTATTTGTTGATCATTACTTTGTTTACAATTATCAGTTTACAATTCCGCTAACTCGCAATTTGTTTATCATTTGTTTTGTGTTTATCTTCTAATATATAAAATTCTTCTGTCACGGGGTGCGTAATCGAACTCCTCCGAAACGGCTCGACCGATTTTCGTGATCCTTAGCGAGGATATTAGTCAGGGGGGAGAATCGAACAACATCTATTTTTCATCCCCTAAATGTTAAGGGTGGTCCACCCCTTATTTTTATTTTTTTTATTTTTTAGACAAAATTTTTTGTTTTTATTTTTTTATGATACATCATACAAAAATACATGCAACCCTAAATTTTCACCCCTCTACGATCAACCCTTATTTTTTAAACATCATATTTACCTATAAAAATGTTTCCTAAAAATGGCTAAAATGGCAAAACAACGTTTGCCGGGACAGCTAGTATTTTTATAATATTTGCATTATTTGTAGTTTTAAGTTTAGTTAAGATTTTTAATACTATTCTATACATCTAACTGAAAATAAAATGTCAATGTAGGTGATTATTTTAGAATCTATGTGAGTAAGCTCTTCACGCCTGAGATACAGGATTACCTAGTTCAGGCTCGTATTATGCATACCTTTAATTAAATAAGTTTTAGAATTTTGTTATCAGATATTATTGTACCATGTAAATTTTGAATAAATATTATTATTATTATTATATATTATTTAAAATAGTATGCCTTAGATGTTTTCTTACCATGATCCAGCCCTGAGTCTGAGGTGAGTGAGACAGCTCGCTCTCTGACGAGGCACTGGTCGGCCTTCTCTCGCTTTCGTCCTCGGAACCCTCGGAACGACTTGAAGCTGAAATCAAATCATACCGTTATACCCGCGGCTTTGAAGTAATAAGTAGTCTAATAACACTCGTTCATTAGTAGTTATTAATGAACGAGTGTTATGTTGGTGCCCGAGCGCAAGTTAGGGCACTGAATTAACACGAGTGCATTAATTACTCTCTTTAGCAAGGTGCGTAATTTACTTTTCTTTCAACTACCAATCTACCTACTGTGATAAAATACATCTACTCAAACTAAAAATATGACGAATAAAAATCAAAGTTTTACAATGGTACAAAATGCGCACCATTTGTTTTTTTTTCACCAAGTCGGTTTTATTCAGCCGATTTTTATTATCTGCCAGTATCTTTTTGACCTAATGCAAACATTTTATATTAAATTTAATGGGAGATATTAAACCTCTGTGGTAAATTTATATTGACATAATAAGCAAAAAACAGTGCAATAATGAGATTTCATATAAAATTACTGCACTGTTTTGGTTTTAAGCAAAAAATACGTCCTTTGTGATCGGTTTTGTAGTGATTAATGATAACATTACCACGTAGTTGAAGAAAAGATAATTTATAAGCCAGACACAAAATCATGATACAAGTGTTTGTGTGATCAAACCTATAAACTCCAGCGCAGAAGACAGTTACTACCAACAGAGCTGAGAGGGCAGTTAATAACCCCGCAGGCTGTGGATGATGATGTAACAGTAAACGGTCCATCTTTCTGTATGTCCCGCAAAGGTCATACGCGCTGCTCAATAAATTAAAAAAACGAGCGAGACAGTATTCTAACATCTCAGAAAAATGTACAATGTAAAATGTGGGTGGTACCATCTAACTCTACACCACGACACGAGCGTTTATTGTATAAATCAAATAGCGCGCGCTTCCTTGTCTGTACTATAAAATGTATGTATTATACATATAAACCTTCCTCTTAAAACACTATCTATTGCTGAAAACTGTCACCAACCATCATCGCATCAAAAACCATCGCAGACTTTTTTGTACACCTTTTGAGAGTGTACAATACTGTTGTACATTATTTTGATCTATCTCGTAGAGTTCAGCCAGCGTTTGCAATGTAAGCGCAAAAAAATGTGTTTATTTACGACACCACATAAGAAACCTCTAAAACATTCAGTGTTTCTCTACTATACTATGCATGTTTTATACATATAAACCTTCTACTGCTAACCGAACCTACTGCTGGGTACGGCGTTGTAACTTAATGCTGGGCACGGCGTTGTGCGCCCGCTCTAAGGGCCAGGCGCCGGCTCCCGCGGCGCACAGTACAGAGTACACAGTACACAGTACAGAGTACATAGGCTGTACTTACTGCTGGGCACGGCGTTGTGCGCCCGCTCTAAGGGCCAGGCGCCGGCTCCCGCGGCGCACAGTACAGAGTACACAGTACACAGTACAGAGTACATAGGCTGTACTTACTGCTGGGCACGGCGTTGTGCGCCCGCTCTAAGGGCCAGGCGCCGGCTCCCGCGGCGCACAGTACAGAGTACACAGTACACAGTACAGAGTACATAGGCTGTACTTACTGCTGGGCACGGCGTTGTGCGCCCGCTCTAAGGGCCAGGCGCCGGCTCCCGCGGCGCACAGTACAGAGTACACAGTACACAGTACAGAGTACATAGGCTGTACTTACTGCTGGGCACGGCGTTGTGCGCCCGCTCTAAGGGCCAGGCGCCGGCTCCCGCGGCGCACAGTACAGAGTACACAGTACACAGTACAGAGTACATAGGCTGTACTTACTGCTGGGCACGGCGTTGTGCGCCCGCTCTAAGGGCCAGGCGCCGGCTCCCGCGGCGCACAGTACAGAGTACACAGTACACAGTACAGAGTACATAGGCTGTACTTACTGCTGGGCACGGCGTTGTGCGCCCGCTCTAAGGGCCAGGCGCCGGCTCCCGCGGCGCACAGTACAGAGTACACAGTACACAGTACAGAGTACATAGGCTGTACTTACTGCTGGGCACGGCGTTGTGCGCCCGCTCTAAGGGCCAGGCGCCGGCTCCCGCGGCGCACAGTACAGAGTACACAGTACACAGTACAGAGTACATAGGCTGTACTTACTGCTGGGCACGGCGTTGTGCGCCCGCTCTAAGGGCCAGGCGCCGGCTCCCGCGGCGCACAGTACAGAGTACACAGTACACAGTACAGAGTACATAGGCTGTACTTACTGCTGGGCACGGCGTTGTGCGCCCGCTCTAAGGGCCAGGCGCCGGCTCCCGCGGCGCACAGTACAGAGTACACAGTACACAGTACAGAGTACATAGGCTGTACTTACTGCTGGGCACGGCGTTGTGCGCCCGCTCTAAGGGCCAGGCGCCGGCTCCCGCGGCGCACAGTACAGAGTACACAGTACACAGTACAGAGTACATAGGCTGTACTTACTGCTGGGCACGGCGTTGTGCGCCCGCTCTAAGGGCCAGGCGCCGGCTCCCGCGGCGCACAGTACAGAGTACACAGTACACAGTACAGAGTACATAGGCTGTACTTACTGCTGGGCACGGCGTTGTGCGCCCGCTCTAAGGGCCAGGCGCCGGCTCCCGCGGCGCACAGTACAGAGTACACAGTACACAGTACAGAGTACATAGGCTGTACTTACTGCTGGGCACGGCGTTGTGCGCCCGCTCTAAGGGCCAGGCGCCGGCTCCCGCGGCGCACAGTACAGAGTACACAGTACACAGTACAGAGTACATAGGCTGTACTTACTGCTGGGCACGGCGTTGTGCGCCCGCTCTAAGGGCCAGGCGCCGGCTCCCGCGGCGCACAGTACAGAGTACACAGTACACAGTACAGAGTACATAGGCTGTACTTACTGCTGGGCACGGCGTTGTGCGCCCGCTCTAAGGGCCAGGCGCCGGCTCCCGCGGCGCACAGTACAGAGTACACAGTACACAGTACAGAGTACATAGGCTGTACTTACTGCTGGGCACGGCGTTGTGCGCCCGCTCTAAGGGCCAGGCGCCGGCTCCCGCGGCGCACAGTACAGAGTACACAGTACACAGTACAGAGTACATAGGCTGTACTTACTGCTGGGCACGGCGTTGTGCGCCCGCTCTAAGGGCCAGGCGCCGGCTCCCGCGGCGCACAGTACAGAGTACACAGTACACAGTACAGAGTACATAGGCTGTACTTACTGCTGGGCACGGCGTTGTGCGCCCGCTCTAAGGGCCAGGCGCCGGCTCCCGCGGCGCACAGTACAGAGTACACAGTACACAGTACAGAGTACATAGGCTGTACTTACTGCTGGGCACGGCGTTGTGCGCCCGCTCTAAGGGCCAGGCGCCGGCTCCCGCGGCGCACAGTACAGAGTACACAGTACACAGTACAGAGTACATAGGCTGTACTTACTGCTGGGCACGGCGTTGTGCGCCCGCTCTAAGGGCCAGGCGCCGGCTCCCGCGGCGCACAGTACAGAGTACACAGTACACAGTACAGAGTACATAGGCTGTACTTACTGCTGGGCACGGCGTTGTGCGCCCGCTCTAAGGGCCAGGCGCCGGCTCCCGCGGCGCACAGTACAGAGTACACAGTACACAGTACAGAGTACATAGGCTGTACTTACTGCTGGGCACGGCGTTGTGCGCCCGCTCTAAGGGCCAGGCGCCGGCTCCCGCGGCGCACAGTACAGAGTACACAGTACACAGTACAGAGTACATAGGCTGTACTTACTGCTGGGCACGGCGTTGTGCGCCCGCTCTAAGGGCCAGGCACCGGCTCCCGCGGCGCACAGTACAGAGTACACAGTACACAGTACAGAGTACATAGGCTGTACTTACTGCTGGGCACGGCGTTGTGCGCCCGCTCTAAGGGCCAGGCGCCGGCTCCCGCGGCGCACAGTACAGAGTACACAGTACAGAGTACATAGGCAGTACTTACTGCTGGGCACGGCGTTGTGCGCCCGCTCTAAGGGCCAGGCGCCGGCTCCCGCGGCGCACAGTACAGAGTACACAGTACACAGTACAGAGTACATAGGCTGTACTTACTGCTGGGCACGGCGTTGTGCGCCCGCTCTAAGGGCCAGGCACCGGCTCCCGCGGCGCACAGTACAGAGTACACAGTACACAGTACAGAGTACATAGGCTGTACTTACTGCTGGGCACGGCGTTGTGCGCCCGCTCTAAGGGCCAGGCGCCGGCTCCCGCGGCGCACAGTACAGAGTACACAGTACACAGTACAGAGTACATAGGCTGTACTTACTGCTGGGCACGGCGTTGTGCGCCCGCTCTAAGGGCCAGGCGCCGGCTCCCGCGGCGCACAGTACAGAGTACACAGTACACAGTACAGAGTACATAGGCTGTACTTACTGCTGGGCACGGCGTTGTGCGCCCGCTCTAAGGGCCAGGCGCCGGCTCCCGCGGCGCACAGTACAGAGTACACAGTACACAGTACAGAGTACATAGGCTGTACTTACTGCTGGGCACGGCGTTGTGCGCCCGCTCTAAGGGCCAGGCGCCGGCTCCCGCGGCGCACAGTACAGAGTACACAGTACACAGTACAGAGTACATAGGCTGTACTTACTGCTGGGCACGGCGTTGTGCGCCCGCTCTAAGGGCCAGGCGCCGGCTCCCGCGGCGCACAGTACAGAGTACACAGTACACAGTACAGAGTACATAGGCTGTACTTACTGCTGGGCACGGCGTTGTGCGCCCGCTCTAAGGGCCAGGCGCCGGCTCCCGCGGCGCACAGTACAGAGTACACAGTACACAGTACAGAGTACATAGGCTGTACTTACTGCTGGGCACGGCGTTGTGCGCCCGCTCTAAGGGCCAGGCGCCGGCTCCCGCGGCGCACAGTACAGAGTACACAGTACACAGTACAGAGTACATAGGCTGTACTTACTGCTGGGCACGGCGTTGTGCGCCCGCTCTAAGGGCCAGGCGCCGGCTCCCGCGGCGCACAGTACAGAGTACACAGTACACAGTACAGAGTACATAGGCTGTACTTACTGCTGGGCACGGCGTTGTGCGCCCGCTCTAAGGGCCAGGCGCCGGCTCCCGCGGCGCACAGTACAGAGTACACAGTACACAGTACAGAGTACATAGGCTGTACTTACTGCTGGGCACGGCGTTGTGCGCCCGCTCTAAGGGCCAGGCGCCGGCTCCCGCGGCGCACAGTACAGAGTACACAGTACACAGTACAGAGTACATAGGCTGTACTTACTGCTGGGCACGGCGTTGTGCGCCCGCTCTAAGGGCCAGGCACCGGCTCCCGCGGCGCACAGTACAGAGTACACAGTACACAGTACAGAGTACATAGGCTGTACTTACTGCTGGGCACGGCGTTGTGCGCCCGCTCTAAGGGCCAGGCGCCGGCTCCCGCGGCGCACAGTACAGAGTACACAGTACACAGTACAGAGTACATAGGCTGTACTTACTGCTGGGCACGGCGTTGTGCGCCCGCTCTAAGGGCCAGGCACCGGCTCCCGCGGCGCACAGTACAGAGTACACAGTACACAGTACAGAGTACATAGGCTGTACTTACTGCTGGGCACGGCGTTGTGCGCCCGCTCTAAGGGCCAGGCGCCGGCTCCCGCGGCGCACAGTACAGAGTACACAGTACACAGTACAGAGTACATAGGCTGTACTTACTGCTGGGCACGGCGTTGTGCGCCCGCTCTAAGGGCCAGGCGCCGGCTCCCGCGGCGCACAGTACAGAGTACACAGTACACAGTACAGAGTACATAGGCTGTACTTACTGCTGGGCACGGCGTTGTGCGCCCGCTCTAAGGGCCAGGCGCCGGCTCCCGCGGCGCACAGTACAGAGTACACAGTACACAGTACAGAGTACATAGGCTGTACTTACTGCTGGGCACGGCGTTGTGCGCCCGCTCTAAGGGCCAGGCGCCGGCTCCCGCGGCGCACAGTACAGAGTACACAGTACACAGTACAGAGTACATAGGCTGTACTTACTGCTGGGCACGGCGTTGTGCGCCCGCTCTAAGGGCCAGGCGCCGGCTCCCGCGGCGCACAGTACAGAGTACACAGTACACAGTACAGAGTACATAGGCTGTACTTACTGCTGGGCACGGCGTTGTGCGCCCGCTCTAAGGGCCAGGCGCCGGCTCCCGCGGCGCACAGTACAGAGTACACAGTACACAGTACAGAGTACATAGGCTGTACTTACTGCTGGGCACGGCGTTGTGCGCCCGCTCTAAGGGCCAGGCACCGGCTCCCGCGGCGCACAGTACAGAGTACACAGTACACAGTACAGAGTACATAGGCTGTACTTACTGCTGGGCACGGCGTTGTGCGCCCGCTCTAAGGGCCAGGCGCCGGCTCCCGCGGCGCACAGTACAGAGTACACAGTACACAGTACAGAGTACATAGGCTGTACTTACTGCTGGGCACGGCGTTGTGCGCCCGCTCTAAGGGCCAGGCGCCGGCTCCCGCGGCGCACAGTACAGAGTACACAGTACACAGTACAGAGTACATAGGCTGTACTTACTGCTGGGCACGGCGTTGTGCGCCCGCTCTAAGGGCCAGGCACCGGCTCCCGCGGCGCACAGTACAGAGTACACAGTACACAGTACAGAGTACATAGGCTGTACTTACTGCTGGGCACGGCGTTGTGCGCCCGCTCTAAGGGCCAGGCGCCGGCTCCCGCGGCGCACAGTACAGAGTACACAGTACACAGTACAGAGTACATAGGCTGTACTTACTGCTGGGCACGGCGTTGTGCGCCCGCTCTAAGGGCCAGGCGCCGGCTCCCGCGGCGCACAGTACAGAGTACACAGTACACAGTACAGAGTACATAGGCTGTACTTACTGCTGGGCACGGCGTTGTGCGCCCGCTCTAAGGGCCAGGCGCCGGCTCCCGCGGCGCACAGTACAGAGTACACAGTACACAGTACAGAGTACATAGGCTGTACTTACTGCTGGGCACGGCGTTGTGCGCCCGCTCTAAGGGCCAGGCGCCGGCTCCCGCGGCGCACAGTACAGAGTACACAGTACACAGTACAGAGTACATAGGCTGTACTTACTGCTGGGCACGGCGTTGTGCGCCCGCTCTAAGGGCCAGGCGCCGGCTCCCGCGGCGCACAGTACAGAGTACACAGTACACAGTACAGAGTACATAGGCTGTACTTACTGCTGGGCACGGCGTTGTGCGCCCGCTCTAAGGGCCAGGCGCCGGCTCCCGCGGCGCACAGTACAGAGTACACAGTACACAGTACAGAGTACATAGGCTGTACTTACTGCTGGGCACGGCGTTGTGCGCCCGCTCTAAGGGCCAGGCGCCGGCTCCCGCGGCGCACAGTACAGAGTACACAGTACACAGTACAGAGTACATAGGCTGTACTTACTGCTGGGCACGGCGTTGTGCGCCCGCTCTAAGGGCCAGGCGCCGGCTCCCGCGGCGCACAGTACAGAGTACACAGTACACAGTACAGAGTACATAGGCTGTACTTACTGCTGGGCACGGCGTTGTGCGCCCGCTCTAAGGGCCAGGCGCCGGCTCCCGCGGCGCACAGTACAGAGTACACAGTACACAGTACAGAGTACATAGGCTGTACTTACTGCTGGGCACGGCGTTGTGCGCCCGCTCTAAGGGCCAGGCGCCGGCTCCCGCGGCGCACAGTAACGCGAACACGACGTCCCACTCGGCCGCGCTGTGTACGTTCTGTGCAGATGTCTTCACTAACTCGTACACTCCGCAGGATATCTGCAAATTCAATCAACTTTAAACATGCTCACAACGACAATCCACATTCATCACATCCACGAACACAGTGCGGACCGTGAACGCGAGCGGCAACGAGCGGACCGCGGATAGAACTCACCAAAGAAGATTCTAGATGAATCAAAACAGTGTCAGAGCCACTATTGATAAAATAATACGTGGGTAAAACCAGTGTTTATCAAAATGTCAACGAATGTTTTGAAAATCATATGTATGTATTTAAAAATATACAAGCAATCTATCAGTCATCACATCAGCATCAGAACGTTTGATAATCATTATTTTGACTGTAACTGGAACCAGTTTTGACAAGATGGATCACTATTACGTAGGTACGTTCGGTTTCTATCACAGACCAAATAAATATAAAGACCGAGTGCTGCGAACATTGAAGCCTCAAAACTGTGTTCCTCTGTATAAATACATGCACTCACGCACACACATATACTCAATTCATGCTCCTGACATGTCTGTATATAAAAGGTACACAGGTATATAAAGGTATTAAAGGTTCAACTTAACGCTTTATATTCTGTCAAAAAAGTATCGGGAATGGATAATTTGTTTAGGGCTACAAATTTATTTTTTTGTCGTTAGATTAGATAGTAGATTGGTTACTGTTTTCCATTTTGTCACGGAGTTTTATTTCTGCATCTGTTATTTAGATTAAATACAATGCTGTATATAGTTATGTCATATATCTAGTGTGTATTTCAAATTTCATAATGCACAAAAACATCGAAATGAAAAAAAAAACATTTTAAATAATCACTTGAGTACCAAACGTGTTGCCGCTCGGCTAGTCCGAAAAGACCTGAATATTCTCCAAAAACTCTAAGAGTCACTGAGGACATTCTAGAACGAGTCAATTCCGACCCAACATTCGTGAAACGCATTGTTACTGGTGACGAGACGTGGGTTTACGAGTTTGACATGCAAATTAGTCAACAAGCTTCCGAGTGGTGCCTTCCAACTGAACCGAAACCGAAAAAACCACGCCAAAATTCAAAGTCATGTTGAAGGTCAAACGGTAAATAAAGAATATGATTTGAGTGTAATGCGGCGTGAAAAAGAAAGAGAGCAAATTCGACGAAAAAGACCAGATTTGTGGAAAAATCTTGGATTTTGCACCACGATAATGCGCCTTCGCACAAAGCCATCATTGTGAAATCATTGTGAGCAAAAACTCAACAAATACCATTGAGCAATCACCTAATTCACCAGATATGGCTCCAGCTGATTATGGCTCTTACTTTTTCCTAAACTCAAATTACCACTTCGAGGCACCCGTTTTCATTCGGTAGAAGACATAAAGGAGAATTCGCGGCGATAACTGAACCGAACTGAACTCAATTCCGGAAAAAGCGTTGAAAAAATATTTTGATGATTATTCGTTGGCGTAAGTGTATCATTTTTGAAAGAGCCTTTGATAAGGATAAAATAAATTTGGATGAATAACTAATATTTTGTATATTATTAATCGTTTTCCGGTATTTTCTTGACAGAATAGTATACTTAAACCATCTAGTCGTAGATCATATTTTCTACGGCTGATGGTTTAAGTATACAAAGGCCTTTTAAATGTTTGTTTCTGTTTTACAACCGTGCCAGAATACTGTCCACCTGATGTCAAGTGAATACCTCAAGCAAAGGACGCTAACAATACTAGAGGCATCATGTACATCGTTTTTGTGTAATTGAAAAATACTTTCTCATTTCTAAATATACTGGAACTAAATATACCACTGGAATTTGGATCGAAACACAATAATGCAGGATGCAGAAACATGTTACTAGTAAAATGTTGGGTATGAATGTAGTAAAAAATAAAGAAAGAGGGAGACTAAAGTCAAGATAGATGGATTATGTGAACTATTGCAAACAAAGAAAAAAATTGTTACAGAAAATGCAACAAGAAAAATTGTTGACTTATGACTAAACCAAAAATGTAATAAGAGTAAAGTAAAGTCAAATGCATAACTAATTACTTGATCCCAGACATGCCTACATAGGTACTCTATCTTCATTTCCAAAAAGAGTTTGTGTAAGGGGTACACAAACTCTTGTATTTTACTTTATTTTATCAACTCGGGGTTTCCATGCATTTCTATAACGTTTTTCTATTGTTTTTCTTAGAAAAAAATATTTTTTTGCTTCGCTTTTTCTGCGCTGTAGGGAACTAAATATGCATTTGGTCTAAAGTGGTGGGCGTTGGTAGCAGTTATTACCGTTTACCTACATCCGTAACATGTTTCCTAAATAAACTAATTTAATATTTTTTATTTTTTAACAATATACAAAAACGAAAATTATTCAATAAAAATTATACCCTTATACAAGTTGTCTCAAAAGACAGTTTATTTTTAGAATATTATTTAAAAAATAATAAGCCATTTATCGAATAAATATTTATTTATTATTAAACCGCACTCTTTGGGAATTTATTTCTTAAAAATTACGACATCCAAATGTTTACACTCGCATTCGTAGCACTCATTCAATGTAACACTAAAATTTCCGATGACGGCTTGGCAAGTACTCTCCGTAAAGGCTCCCAGTTCGTGGCGAATATTTTCTTTTAACTGCGCCAGGGATGTTGGTTTATTAACATACACTTTAGATTTGAGGAAACCCCACAGGAAAAAGTTTATAGGAGTCAAATCAGGAGTACGGGGCAATTGATGTCACCTCTTCCGGAGATTAATTTTCCAGGTAAAATTTAACGAACTCGTGGCAGAGACACATTGGACGTGTGTGAAGTTGCTCCGTCCTGCTGGAACCATGTTCTTTGGTTATAACCAGGTAAATTCTGCAGTTCAGGCAACAAAAACTCATCTAACATCCTCACACTCTGAATTTACTGTAAGTGTAAGATAATTCCTCGCAATGACATTGCAGCCCATACGTTAGGTCACGAAGCGGGAAGCGGTTTCTGATGCTTGCGTTTGGGATTGGTTGCATTGCAGTAGCGACAATTCTGCTTATTTACGTGCTGATTAAGGTGAAATTGAGCTTCATCCGAGAATAAGATGTTGGTAAACGTTTGTAAGCGGTCATTTGCATGCTTTACGAATTCTAACCTCTGAATGGCTCTGAACCCCAGTAGGGTTTCAATTCTTGCACAATTTGAATTTTATAGGGGTGCAACCCCTATTTGCATAAATCTTTATGCAAAATAGCGGTGTAGCGATGATCTATGCACATTCAAAGCACTTGCACGCTTCCGAATGGAGAGGTCGGGATCATAACAAACAGACTGATTAACCCGATCCACGTTCTCGTCCGTTCTCGATAACCTTGGGCGCCCAGATTTTGGTTTATCTAGTGTTAAAACGGTCTCCTTAACCTTTTTTACCAATTTCCTAATAAGATGAATGCTTGGTGCATCATTTAAACGACGAAAACCTCGAAGATTGGAAAAAATTCTTCGCGCTATAGTCGCAGAATTAGCGTTTTTGTAAAATTCACCGAGCCAATCAACAACATCAGAGTGGACTTTATCTTTAATAATACCACTGAAAAATGTATGCTAGTATCGTGAGTCCTGAAATGTTTTCAGCCTTGTCGCCTTCAGTCCTTTATGTCAACGAGACCTTTTTTCAATATGGATATAATCGGGATCACGGACGAAATTAAAGCGTGTGATCGGCTCAAGTCATAAAAAGTTTCATATTTGAGCTCTCATCTCTCATCACAGTGTACTTGCTCCTTAGTTATATTCCATTCACTCAGAATTGATTCAAAATTGTTGCATTAGAATTCCTCGCACTTAAAAGAACGTTTAAGTGGTTGAAATGTGCCGTTATGCCGTGACAGGTAAAGCTGAGAAGTGATACATTCGCACTTGGCTCTAACCATATACACTCGTGAGCGAAAAAATCGACTCAAGACGCACGCTCGCAGTTAAAAAAGTATTTGTCTCGGGTCTGGGTGTTTCGTGGTACCCATAAAACAAGCTCTGCTTACTTTGGGGCTAGATGCTGTGTGAAATGTCCGGTATTATTATTATTGTTATTATTATTATTATTATAGCCCCCCTTGGCCCTAATAACAGCATTCAATCGCTTCTTCATGGATCGAATAAGTTTCTTTACTTGATTTTGTTCGATACTATCCCATTCTTCAATGAGCGCCACTTTGATATCCGATTTCGTGGCTGGTGCAGGATTCCTAGCCCGAACATTTCTTTTAAGTTCATCCCACAAATTTTCGATAGGATTTAAGTCCAGTCCATAGCGGCAATTTCGTCCTCTTGTAAATACTGCCGGATGAAATCTGCAATATGTGGACGGGCATTGTCGTGCATTAAGATGAAGTTTTCGCCGATGAAACGGCGTAGGAAACGACGTGATCCACTAAAATCTCTTCGATGTATTGGTTTGCCGTCAATCCTCCACCGACCGCCAGTTTCAATAAAAACTAACTCTGTTTTTGTCTCCATTAAAATGCCCTCCCACACCATCCAGAAACCTCCGCCAAAAGCCACATTTACTTTAATATAGCACTGCGCAAATCTTTCTCCAGGTCTTCTGTAGACTCGTCATCTCTCTCCGATGTGCACCTTTTTCTTCCGGAACCGCGTCTTCGATTAAAGTTACCAGTCTCTTGGTAACGACGGTAAACTCTAGAAACAGCAGACTGGCTCATGTTCAGCACACGAGCCACTTCACGCTAACTCAGGCCTTGTCGCAATAGGCTGACCGCTTGAGCAGCTTCTTCACTTGTTGTGTCCATTTTCAGGTAGAATTCTTATTTGTTGATAACGGAGATGTGTATCGGTTGACGTTTGACGGCTAGCTGATAAGGGTGGGTCAGGTAGATAACCTTTTACATGGGTCTGTAACCCTTAATTAGCACTATTGTAAACAAGCATAAAAAGGGTGGTTACTGATCACAACATATTGTTGGGTTGTGTTAGCAAGCGCTAGGACCAAGTCGAGTTTCTTGCCAATTCTTCTCGGGCTTGGATTAGGATGAATTGGCACCTAAATTCACCTAGTATGTAAGACGTTTCAAAGTGATCCTTGTGATTGTATTGAATAAAACATCTTTTGACTGTGACTTTGGCAAAAAACATTACAATATTGTATATCATTTTGAAGCTAATACTAGCAGCTTTAAGAAGTTACTAACAAAAACATATTTTCGCGTTAAGTTTTTTTGCCAGCGTCTTGCGACTGCAGGTGTGTAGCATGAGCCAATTTTTTGCTCACGAGTGTAAATCAGTCGTGAATAACATATATTTGAAATCTGCTAACAGAACTTTGATTTTTTAGCTACTTTGCCGAACAAAACTTCACAGGTATGTAACACAGTTTTCAAATGGGTTTGCGTCTTCTGCACATGCGAGGATCGACCAACATGACACGCCATCGCATCGCTTGATGAGAATGCAAATGTCGATGCGAATGTTTAAAATGATGTAAATATTTGTAACATCTTTAATTAAAACACAAAACACAGAGGAGTATGGTTTTAAAGCTTCACTTTGGTTGATCGCGGCGCTCCGATTTTATATTTATTTGGTCTAAGGTTTTTATTCATACGACAGTATGTCTGACAATCAACAACCTTCCGTAATAGCAATTCATCAAAAGTAACCGAAAGCTGCATCAATGTTTTGATTAGTTGACCGAGCGAGCGAGTCTCCGTTTCAGCTTAGGCAAAATAATTTAATATGTCTGTCCGGCCGGCGTCTGTCCTGACTGTTCATGGTTCATCTCCTCTACAGGTCGCATTTCTCAACCGATTTTCGTGAAATTTGTGAGCAGGTTAGATTTTTTTGTCGATTAGTATGGTAGTCAGGGATTAGTCAGGGTACGGTAACGAAGTATTCTAAGCTGGCTAATTATTTCAACACAATGAATTTCTCAATAAAGGCGAATACTCCAGCTACCAACTTGGTAAGCTCCACAAGGCCACAACATCAGGCTGAACTCACATACTAGTCCTGGTTTATTCGTATATTCTATTAATATAGAAGGTTTTTTCTCGACTAAGTCGGAGATCTTGTCAGATCTTCACATTTCAACTAAATGTGACGTTATGTGCGTCCAAGAAACTCACCCTGGTAACCAACACCAGCGCCCTCACATACCTGGTATGATCTTAATTGCCGAAATTCCACATAATAAGTACGGCAGCGCAGTTTTCACTATGCCGAACATGTTGATAGAGTCCATAAGCTACAGTCGATGTCCATAACTACTTGCCCCTCCTCCTGCACTAGAGCTGACCTCAACACCGCCTCGGACGCCGCTGTAGCGGCAACAACATTTTGGTCGAGGCAAATTTAATTTTTATGAGAGAAAATTGACACTAAAGAAGAAGACGATTAAGTTTTCGGAAACTATTCAAAATGGCGTAGATGCGGATGTTGAAAAGCTAAAAAAAGTTATATTTCAGTCATTTCGAAAAATGTTCGCGGATTTACAGCTCACAGAGCCCACAGAGCACTTGTATTAGAATTCCATAATCGGCTGGAGTATAAAGTCGATCCAGCTCGTTATGAAGTTATGGTAGAAGTTCAGTGTTTGCATGTTTGCAAGAATGCATGGCCTCATGTCGCTCTGCACTCAAACAGTTAACCGACTCATTAGAAATGTAAAAACTATCTTGTATTGGTTTTTCACAGTTAAGGTCGTTATAAGATGGAGCATGCAAAAAAGCGCTAGGAACAGGACGAGTTTCTTACCAGTTCTTCTCGGGTTCGTTAAGAAGAATCGGCACCTAAAATCATCTAGGTAAGGTAAGGTAAGTAAGGTAAGTGAGTGCACTACCTTTTGGTTCTAGGACCAGGACGAGTTTCTCGCCAGTTCTTCTCGGGGGAGGAATCGGCACCTAAATCACCTAGGATGTGAGACGTTTCAACGAGATCATTTTGAATAAAATATGTTTAGAGTAATTCGTAGTCACCACAATAGCTTGTTGATAGAAGAGTTTGTAGGGCAGCGCGAAGAGCACGGCCAAGTGTTGCAAGGCTTGCGGCGCGCACTGGTGGCAGCGCAGCAGGCGCGCCGCAGTGCGTAGCAGCGCTGTGAGCGCGCGCGTCAGGCACTGCGGCGTGCAAGTGCCGGCCCACAGGGCTACCCGCTGCATGTGCCCACCCGCCTGTTCCCATACCGACGAGAGACGATCTCTGGAAAACTTTATCGTGTTCTATACCTATATAATTACGTTTTATAAACTAAAAAGAAACCGACTTCATTGAATGAAATTTGAGCTTATAATAAATTTTTAGTGGAAAGTAGATGTATTTTGTATATAAACTACACAAAACAAAAAAGGGCCCACTTGAAATATTTCAATATTTTGCCCGACACATTTTTTTTGTGAGTTGTTGGCAAACTCAAGTATGGCAATGTTAAGTAGGCATATTTATTGATCTTATTTATCACTTAAACGTCAAGTTTAGGGTGGTTCTTAAGTAGGTAGACAAAGAAACAAAAATCTACGAGATACCGCAGAATCTTTGAGTGCCATTACATTGTTGCTCAGTGGTGTTTGTTGTGTCTAACGAAGAAGTTATCGTAACTTTGCCTTTAATTATCGATTAAATTAGTGTTTGCATAAACAATGCCTGGTTCTCGACGTCACATGGATCCAGAATCCGCGACAGGAGCCATTATTTTGCTTCAGCAGAGAAATTCGCAAAGATCGGCGATTCGAAAGGTAGAACCCGAGCCACAACCTCCCAAGAAGACCGATACATCCGACTCTCTGCACGTCGCGAGCGAACTGTAACTGCACGCATATTGACAGACCGCTTACGTGAATCCACTGGAACGCGAGTGAGTGACCAAACTGTTCGGAACAGGCTCCATGAAGACCAACAACGTTTCAGAATGCCAGTTGTTCGGCTCAAATTGACCCCAGCCCACCGTGCAGCGCGATTAAGGTTTACACGTGATCACCTCGAATGGACCATAGATAATTGGAGGGCAGTGCTCTTTACAGATGAATCTAAAGTAAAGTTTTTTAATGATGACAGACGCGTACGAGTTTGGCGACGACCTGGAGAACGTTTAACAGAACCATGTATTCGTGAAACTGACCGCTTTGGGTGGACCCAGTATTATGGTATGGGGTGGGATTAGCATAATGGGCAAAACCGAGCTAGTGACTTTGGATGAGGGCAATGTAACGGCCGCCAGCTATGTTCAGCATGTCATCCGACCTCATGTGATCCCATATTCACAGCGAGTAGGCCCTAACATTATTCTGATGCAAGATAACGCTCGCCCTCATACTGCCAGAGTGACCCAAAGTGCAAACTCCGAAGCTGGTATCGCAGTTCTACCCTGGCCTGCCATGAGTCCGGACCTGAATCCGATCGAACATATCTGGGATCAGTTTAAAAGAAGCCTTAAAGAAAACCACACTAAAATTCATAGCCGACAGGAGTTGATAACTGTTTTAAAAGTGTGTTGGGAGCAAATTCCAGATGAAAACGTCATCCACCTCATAGAGAGTGTTCCATACCGACTCAGAGAGTGTTGTCACAGTAGGGGAGGACCTACGCGTTACTAAACATAAGGCATGCAACCCTACGAAACTGTGTAAAAAAAAAATGTGCTCGTGTCTTCAACGAATTGTTTTGGAAAACCGTATAATTCTTATCTTTTTTTGCCAAAAATAAGGTACCGTAATGTTTTTTTTAATGATCTTGAATGTGTTAACCTATTCCTAAAATTAAACTTGAAATAAATTGTACGTATGTTTTATTATTTTAATTTAAATAATATTTTATTCGGTGGGCCCTATTTTGTTTTGAGTAGTTTATAATATGGGTAGGCCAAATCAACGCACCGCTCCAATGAGACAGCGAGGTATCGAAGTACATGAAAACATCATCGATGAATACAATTTTTATATTTTCATTCAATCATAGTATTTACACTAGAAATAAAGAAAAATTCGCTGTTCCCACAGTTAGGCTCGCTAAAGTTAATAAGTATTTTATTAACCGACTTTATCAAAAAGGAGGAGATTCTCAATCACAAACAAAAAAGCTTAAGACCAAGCGAGATTCTTGCCGGATTCTTCTTGAACTGGGGTTAGGAGGAACCGGCACCTAGATTCACTAGCATGTAAGAAGACGATTCAAAGTGCGCCTTGTGATTTTATTGAATAAATAATGTTTTGACTTGACTTTGCCTTTTCATACTTTTCACATTTTAATTAAATATATATTTTATATTAATGACCATAAGCAAAATAATGTTTTATGCTAATTTAGATATAAATGGCATTTTCTGGGTGTGTATAGTGCGGTGAGTAGATGAAAGTGTGAGACACATAACGAGAAATATAAGAGGCCATAACTCAACAAGTAGGTAGGCAATTATACTTAAGTAGATTGTACGGGACGGTACGTGTGTCTCAGAGGGAGTATTAATTGATAAGATATGATGCTGGATAAAATATAAGTATTTATTAACTAACTTTACCGTTACGCTAATATGATATGCTTAACATGATGCTAATAAGTGTGGATCGTATGCTGTCCGATTATATACTGGCTAGGTATATATATATTTACCTGTTTTGTATCAAGGTTTGTCCCAGAAGCTCCAAGAAGAATATAGTGATGTCTTCCAGCTGTGGATTCAACTGTAAGCTGTCTGTGTCTGGCGGGGTGCCCACTTTGATCATAGCTCTGATCAGTTCCTGTGCCCGAAAAATAATTGACATTAGTCAAAGCATATATTTGACGCCTGGGAGAAGTCACAGGATGCAGTTGGGGTATTCTGTGATCTATCTAAGGCCTTTGACTGTGTGAGTCATGCAACCCTAATCACAAAGTTAAAATGGCATTAAAAACTGGGCGATTGACCTCATACAGTCTTATCTATCCAATAGAGTTCACAAAGTAGACGTGAGTGGTGCGAGGTCTACAGGATCAATTATTGAAATAGGGTTACCTCAGGGTTCGATACTAGGCCCTTTTTTATTCCTGGTGTACGTTAACGATTTACCTTTTTTGTAAAAAATATTTGTGGTATAGTTTTAGACGATACGTCTTTAATTTTTAAAGTTGATAGAGGTAACCAGTATTTGCGATAACGTAAATGAATCCTTATCGTTAACTCTTAACTTGTTCACTGTAAATAACCTTTTGCTTAATAAAAAAAAACTAAATGTATCAAATTCACTTTGCCAAATGTTATTCATAGCCCGACCAACATTCAAATGAATGGAGAGGCAATGAATCTTGTAGATTCCACGATCTTCCTAGGTCTTAATATTGATGCAAAACTATAGTGGGGACCACAAATTGAAACACGTGCTGGTAGGCTTAGTTCCGCTGCATATGCAGTTCGTGCGATACAGTGGCTTACTGATGAAGCTACAGCTAGGCTAGTTTATTTCAGTTACTTCCATAGTGTTATGTCATACGGCATCATTCTCTGGCGGAAAGCAGCTGATATTGGTAAATTATTTGTTATTCGAAAAAGGGCAATACGTGCCATTTATAAAATGAAACCACGAGAATCTTTGAGAGAAATATTCAAAGATATTAATATTCTCACAATAGCATCACAATATATTGTAACGGAACGTTACATGTTAAGTCAATAACATAACAAAATAAATAAATACTTTACATTAGAAATATTGTAAGTAAACAAATAAAATAATTAAAAATAGATCGTGGATTATTGTAGGCCCATTATATATTTTACTTGCGTCGCAATATCGGAATTGCACGACTAGCAAATTTGGAACGCCAGACGCGGAGGGTATGAGGTGCGAGCGGTAGGATCTCGGTCAGTGACCGTTAGCAAGGCGTTACCGACACTCCGCTCAGAGCCGTACACAAGGCTGGTCCACGCTTGTCTTGCGCGCTAGCAGACAATCGCGAACTCCATATTTTATTTTTTAATCTGCGCACTAGCTGATTCTTCAAAAAAAAATTGTAATATACTTGTAGAATACTGTGAAAGTGATTTCCCGATATAGGGTTGGCACATAAAACACGTAAAATCATGTTTCGCTTTTCATTTTAATATTGTGTAATCATTGATTTCAGCTTTTCCCCATTTCATTATATTTATTTTTGGCAAGCTTAGTTATTCATGACATGGATCATGAGTCTAGAATAAACGTCCTATTGCATCACCTTTTTTGAATATGCTTCTACCTTAAATTTTCATTTTTTTATAGAAGCTTCTATCCTATCGCAATTTGCAATGAATCTATTTTTAGAATATCTTTTGGCCTTCTGCTTCTCTAGTCTATTTTTTTTATACTTTCTTTGTAAACTTCGCTCTGATCGTACCACACGGCATAACTACTACGTAAGTACTTTCTTATTCTCTTCGTGTTGCCGTCGGTAGGTCCTCGGATAGCAGAAGAAGCCATTTTAGCAATGGTTTTTTTAAATTCCAGGAACTAGTCAATAGTCAAGGCACGATTAAGTGTGCTGTTCCCGCTTCGTGTACATACCCTCACTGCGCGCGCTAGTGCTGAGGATACCTACGATACCACCTACCTACTTCTTGGCTGCCTGTTACCAGCTACTCCGTTAACTCGAGGCCATCTATCATCTATCGCCGCCTACATAGTACAGAGCTGTGGGAGCATAAACAGACCCATAATCTTCAGGTCGGACAACCACGACTCTATAAATATATGTGCCTCCTTCTGAGCTGCTTCGGTAAATTTTGTATTTTTTCTTCTTAGTATTCTTTACTTATTAAATTCTGTAATAACTATCACTTGGCTCAGTTTTCTTTTCACACTACCAGGTTAGGTAGGGTAAATAAGTAACTGGCCATTATATATCCGGCACAATATATATATGAAAATTTGTTATACACGCATAAAAAACGAGAAGGTTTTAGCAAAATAGTGACCTTCATAGAATCAATACTAGAAATGGACACAAATTATACATCCCTAGGTTTAGACTAGAAAAAGTAAATAAGTCATTTATAGGGAACACGGTCCGCGTCTATAATAAGTTTCCTGAAAATGCTACTTAACTATCTATTAAGAAATTTAAAGCATACATAAAAGGTAGTCTTTTGATTGCGATTTCAACTGAATTTAATTTATCTCCCCCTGGTATTGAAGGTTCTTTTAGATGGATATCGAAAACCCCGTGATTTTGTTTACATTAATATGTAATTTCTCTACAAACTTAAACCCCTTTCTACAGACACAAGGTAAAATTTTTATAACCATTTTTTTGTACATTTAGATCCTGACCTTCCTCATCATCCAAACTTGTAAATTGATTCAAAGTGGTCTAAAAGACTGCATTTATCATAAACATAATAACAATATATATATATATATATATTCGTTACAATTTACTTCATTGTTTCATTGATATAAATCCAACAACTTTCCAGGTTTAACAGACCGTACATCCTTTGTTGAGGACCAAATAAAATCATAAATTTTAAATGGCTAAATAGATGATGCTTTTAATAAATTTGTAAAAAATATTACGTCAATTGTATTTGTGATAATAGTTACATTTATCAACATAAATAATTACAGAAATGTACAAAATAATATAAGTACAATAGTATAAAATACATGTGAAACAGTTGAGCTATCTAAAGACCGTTTAAAACGATCTATAGATAGCTCAACTGAACCAGATCACTGCCATTTGTGATTGTATCGAATAAAACTATTTTGACTTTGATAATTAGCTTAAAGTTTAGATTACATTGTCAGTCAGTCGGCTAAGTATTAAATTATAGTTGTATATTATAGTTGTATATTATAGTTGTATATTACCTGTAAACTTTCGAGTTGCAAGAACTTGGTCTCAGTGATGAGGAGGCCGGGCAGGTTGCACTTGGCGACGCACTCGGTCGCCGCGTCTATCAGGGCCTTCTCGTGCGGCGTGGGAGCTCGCATGCCTTCACATATTACATAATTATATTCAATTATATATTGGTAGACAATGGTGGCAATTCGGTTGGTTCATTTCTAAAATTAGGAATGGTCTAAAATATATTTTAGTCAGTCATAGCATTTGTAAAACCTATTCGGTTGGTACCATCTAACTAAATTAGGAACGCTTAATTCAATTAGATAAAATTAAATTAGGATAAGTTAGTAACAGCAGAATACCAAAGTTTCATTTGATAGTTCTAAACCTAATTTTAGCTAAAATTTGTTAGGTTGGTGCCAACTGAATTGAGGCCAATATACACAATACTATCTAGCCCAAACTTAAGCATAGCTACGTATGGGAACTAGATGATTGATAGCGTACTTATCTAATACCTTTAATCGAGCAATTCTTGTATAAATAAATAAATAAATATTGCTGGACTAAACACCTATGTTCTTCACACAAATGTATATCCTGGGAGGGAATCGAACTCTCAACCTACAGCGCAGAAGGCAGAGCTACTACCAACTGAGCTGACAGGCCAGTCGAATAAGTAGTATATCAGTCACTTGGTTCCCATAACACAAGCTCTGCTTACATTTTCAAGAAGTAGGATTTACCTTTACTTTTTTATAATATTTTTTTCTGTGTTCTATGTATATATATTTGTGTTCCTATTTTTAACCCATTAGATTATCGGCTTTAAGTATAAGGATTATATTCCTGAATCGCAGTCCTGAGTGCGATTTATTTGCGGATGGATGGGTGAAAATTGTTTCGGATTGTTTGGGTTTCTGTGAGCGTGATGTATGATTGCGTGTTTCATACTATTTTTATTTTCTATTTGTGTTTTGGCTCGACATTGATGGCTAGGTATTTTTATTGACCGAATTATATTGACTATTCTTTGACATTGTAAATAAGTATTTATAATCTATTTATATTTCAAATAATTGTTTGTGACTTTAATTAATGTAATTGGTTCAACTTAAACACAACTTAAAACTCAACTTAACTTAACCCTCAACTTAAACACAATCAAAGGCAGGGCGCAAACGCGAATACTTTTGTGTCTTGTGTCAGATA
Organism: Lampropteryx suffumata; assembly: GCA_948098915.1. NCBI lineage: Eukaryota > Metazoa > Arthropoda > Insecta > Lepidoptera > Geometridae > Lampropteryx > Lampropteryx suffumata. The sequence continues at coordinate 2,523,194 of OX402564.1, read as the reverse complement.
CAAGCTACAGATGAATATTTGGTTTCTATAGAACCAGTATGAAATCATCCACTCCCTGCGCATACGTAAATATTTGTTGTGTCCAGTTGCTCCCACTTAACAAATACTCATTCACGATCAAAAAGTGTTCGGTGTCGATAATTAAAAACTAAAAGTCGTCAGTTGAAGACAACGGCAACATTAACAAATTTCCTTACAATTGTATTGAGCTGCGCAAACGAATTGTATTGTAATTGTACAAGCAACGAATTGTACAAGTGGCCAGTAGTAGCAACGGGCGACTGTGTCCGATCACCGCTCCAGGGCTCCAGGGCTCCAGGGCTCCAGGACACAGCAACTACGGTGCCCTGTGTGCGTGTGCGTGTGCCGGGTCGGCAACTAAAAGTGTCTACGTTTGGCAGCGCCTAAATACTGCTAAAGATTCGCCCTGTCACTATCTTACATAAAGGGATGGCGCTATTTAAACAGTGATTATCTTTTGACAGAAGTTGAGAGACGTCTCTAAGTAGAGGGAAGAATCTGTAATGTTAAGATAAAGTGTAAATATACTGAATGGAATTGAATATGGCCCCCTAAATGCCTTCATTGTGGCCTTACAACTGTATGACCAATTGATGACGAAAGCAATTACACATGTGTCATTAAGTCAGTGATCTATAAAAGATGGTAATTACCGGTTTCTCCAAGTGCGATGTATGAGTAGATACTGGATAGCAAGCCGGCGTCGTTTCCCCGCGGCTCCCGGGCCAACGTCACCCAGCCGGTTGGGGAGAGGTAATCCTCCACCTCTATCAGACTCTGTTCACAAAAGACAACACTTATTACTACCGTTTCGCCAGCAAAACAAAATGGCAGAGCTGCAAGTGAGATCGTCCCTTTTCAGGACTCGTTCTCAGATATGAATGAGTGACGAAATTCGTTCATATCTCGGGATCCATCTAACTAACTTATATAATAATCAACATCATGGTTTCTTTTTAATCATAGATAGACCTACATTTGACCACGATCTCGTCTGGTGGTAAGTTGTGAAAAGGAGATGGTAGAATTAAATCATGCAATTCTTGAGCACATTCTCCAAAAGGCAAGCAATTTTACGGCGGCGCTCGAGACTCTAGGTAGCAGTAGACCGATGTAGAGCGTGTTGTTACCTTAGGTAGCAGTAGACCGATGTAGAGCGTGTTGTTACCTTAGGTAGCAGTAGACCGATGTAGAGCGTGTTGTTACCTTAGGTAGCAGTAGACCGATGTAGAGCGTGTTGTTACCTTAGGTAGCAGTAGACCGATGTAGAGCGTGTTGTTACCTTAGGTAGCAGTAGACCGATGTAGAGCGTGTTGTTACCTTAGGTAGCAGTAGACCGATGTAGAGCGTGTTGTTACCTTAGGTAGCAGTAGACCGATGTAGAGCGTGTTGTTACCTTAGGTAGCAGTAGACCGATGTAGAGCGTGTTGTTACCTTAGGTAGCAGTAGACCGATGTAGAGCGTGTTGTTACCTTAGGTAGCAGTAGACCGATGTAGAGCGTGTTGTTACCTTAGGTAGCAGTAGACCGATGTAGAGCGTGTTGACAATCTCCAGGATGTGTCTCCAGGAGTCGCGCAGCGCGTGCGCATGTCGCGCCGCCACCGCGCATGCGCGCCGCAGCGCCGCCTGCGCCTTCACCGACTGTCCGAGGGACACTCCTGGGAAACGCAACGCTAATATAACCGGGCCGTCCACTACCACGCGTGGGAACACGCGAATGAGTCCAGTAAAATGTTGCAATAAATATTTGTTCTCGCACATTTTAGCAATAAGGTTTGGTGGATCTCTACTGTATCACCGTAACGGACCTATGGCGATGTAAGCGGCATGCGGCGGCGCCAGCAGGCCGGTGAACTTGCAGAGCGTCAGCGTCAGCGTGTCGAGGGTCAGCGCGTCGGTGGGCAGGCGCGCCGTCAGCGCCGCGGCGCGCTCCAGTCCCGTCAGCGCGGTCAGCGCCGGGCTGTCGCGCGTGTCGCCCCGCTCCACCTCCTCTATCGTCGGCGCGGCGGCGCGTTCGAATGCCGCTGACAGAGCTGACAACTGTATTGAAGAGAATCTATCTTATAATACCCACTAGCTGGTGCCCGCGACGGTGGAGCTCGTCTGCGCAGGATTAGTACTTCGTGTAATACTAACGTTTTATGCAGCGCACGCCAAAGTAACTCGCAGATGGCTGATTTTTTTCCTACTTCCTTGACACTTATCGTTATATTTTGGACAATTCACTTTATAAATTATAGCCTATGTGTTATTCTGATGTATGCTTATATATTATTGTAAAGTTTCATTAATTTACAATCGGTAGTTTTTGCGTGAATGAGAAACAAACATTCGCATTTATAATATTAGTAGGATTATATAGTAATTTGTTAATTATATGAGCACAAACGGGCGAGCAACAGCACATGCACTCTCTCGTCTTCCCATGACCTAATGGAACGAACTATATTCTACACAATTTTGACAATTAGATAGAGACTAAAAGACACTCAAGTACATTTGCAATGTTTAGCTCACTAGCCGACGTGGTTACCGCGGTGAGGCCGCTGCGTTTAAGATAGGTACTTGGAGCCTCTGACGAGAGATTTTTACGGTTTGAACTGAAAAAACAGCCGCCGGCGCCGGAGTGGCTGCATCGCATTGTCAGCGTGAACCAAATACGACATTACAGCCTTACAATATAGTGGGTTAATGGTATACCACGGGCGGGCAGGCGAGCGAGTATAGCCCTTGTCCAGAGTGAGACTGGAACCTACAAGAGCAGTAGTGTAGAATAGGGTAGAGGCATACCACGGGCGGGCAGGCGAGCGAGTAGAGACGCGCGTGATGCGGGTGGTCCGGCGGCTGCAGGCGGTAGGCGCCGCCCGCAGTGGCACCACGCCTCTGTAACACGCGCCATAGATACGCGTCGCGGACGGGCCCCACCCTCTCCGCCGGCATCACCATCTCCTCACCCCTATAAAGGTTGGAAACGCAAAGATTTTTAATGAAATCATCACTGCTGGGTATGTACCCCCCATTTGACAACTATAGTAGTTATTGACATATTGTAGTTATGGACCTATTTGGCACCACAAGCGAAAAAAGTACCTACTCTCTCATCATGTGTAATTTGGCCTACCTACTCTAATCTTTTTCTTTCTGTTTATTTGTCTATGTCTGTAACCTTTTTCGTGTTGTGTGTCAAATAAAGCATTATTCTATTCTATTCTATTCTATTCTATTCTACATCTTTCCTCTCCTCTCCATCTTTCATCGTTTTCCTGCAATCTGTGGGAGTGATTTCGTGAACAGGGACGGAAGTGTGTAACATGAAGCCGGCGAAATGCACGCTTATTGATTTGACCAACGACCGCGCGCGGTGGTAGAGTTGGCCGTCAGATGGTGCCAACCCATTTTTGTTGAGAGGTTGATACTGTCAGCAAACAGTATGTGCGTGTGTATGGCGAGAAAAGGCAAAAAGGAAAGGAGAAAAGGAAAGACAAGGAGGTTAATCGCACAGCTGCGTTAGCTGTGGGATTAACCTACAGTGTTATGTATAAAGTACGTTATATAAACTAATTCAGGATATAATGTTAATGTTGCTTTTTACCATGGTAAGACGTCAGATGTTACACATATGCGACTACTATAAGGTTCGCTCATTTTTTATTTTGTATTTTTTTTTTAACATGGCAGACAAACGTTTTCTCGGATGCTTTGTAAAGAAATTGACATTTGGGCCAAACTTTCTATGTACAATGAAGTTAAGCTACCTGAGGTAGCATTGCGGTCTGAATAGGTGACCACAGAACGAATTTTATTTATTTTGTTTTTGTTTTACATAGAAAATAAACAGCTGATATAGGTACAAAAGAACAAATAAGCCTTAAACAGTTTTCGCTTAGAGGAAGTAGTAGTTTTATTTTTTATTTTAATAAATGATTGCGTTTCAAGGGTGGATAATGAAAGTTGTACTTAATAGTTAAAAATATTTATGAGATGACAAGTTATAGAATAAAAGGGGAGTGGAATAAAAGAAAACTGTTGTGCCGACCCCACTTAATGAGGGATCCTTATCCCAGGAAAATTATGATGAGTGGCAGTTTTATCTTATAAAAGGCTAGAGGTATTCGGGTAACTAATTCCTTTGTCACCAGAGTTGGCCACTGAATGCTTGGAGGCAGAATTTCCAGCACTGTGGTACTACCCACAACTATCCACGACTACCATGTACATATATGGTAGCATTGATAGTGTAGCCTACCTATGTATGTACATAATATATCACTACATATTTATTAGTATATCTACCTATCTAGTGTTTTGTGAGCTTGTTAATGTACTGACTAGTGTAACCTGTGCCTATCTAACTACGCAATAAACTTTACCTAGTGCTTATTACTGGACTGCTTATTTCTCCTTGGACCTGCAGAAGCTACATTGTACGTAATAAGGTATATACCTAGTTCTACCTACTACCTCTTACCACCACCTATAATAGCATTCAGATTATTTGATCAATATTTAACATTATGACTCCTAGTATATCATAAGGTAGAACTTACTTGATAGAATGAAAGACTTGTTCCAGCATCCCTTGTTCGAAGTCCCCGGAGCCGTTGCAGCCGCGTAGATTCTTGACAAAGTCCTCGACTGTCATAGGCACATTTAGTTTCTTCGCGTTGTGGTTATGCTGATCCATGTTGAGCATTATGACGGCGTAGGCGAGACGGAAGGCAGCGTCTGTGTTTGCGAATGGCTCTCCGTTTGTTGACTGTGAAACGTTCGCATACGTTATCATATAAATAATAAATAAATAATCCAGGACATTTCACACAGCATCATCTGGCCCCAAAATAAGCAGAGCTTGTGTAATGGGTACCACATGACTGATATACTAATTATATACTTTTTTTGTAAATAAATAAATAAATATTGCTGGACCATGCACACAACACCATCTAATTCCAAACTAAGCATAACTTGTATTATGGTGACTAAAAGTCATCTATAGAATACTTATATATTTTTAAATACATACTTATGATACTTTATAACACCTAAACACAGAACAAACACCTATGTTCTTCACGCAAATGTTTATCCTGGGAGGGAATCGAACCCTCAACCTACAGTGCAGAAGGCAGAACTACTAACAACTAAGCTAACAGGCCAATCATATTAAATATACATGCATACACATATTAACACACATAGAAACACCCAGTCCGAGACAAATACTTGCAGATCATACAAACCTTTGTCCCGCGGCGGTAATCGAACCCGCAACCTGCGTCTAAGCCGGACCTTAGTTCATTGCGCCACAGAGGTCGTCAATGTCATGTCACTACATCTTGATGAAATTTGTTGTATCTTAGGGGAAGGGCATGGGCTAGTGTTTATATAGATGACGACCTCTGTGGCATAGTGGGTGAAGGACTGCCTGAGATGCAGAAGGTACACGTAAGTATGTATTTTAAAAATATCTATTTTTATTTTGACTCTTAGGTATCTGTTCCTTTAGTATCTGTTTCATGGAGTCCATTATGGTGAATGTTGGCACACCGTAATTGTCATGCATATTAGAAGTGTATCATTTTGTCACTAATAATGTTGTATTATGTCAATATGTATGATGTGTGTGTGCTTAAAGAAATATTTTGTTTGATGTTGTTATTAGTTGTTGCAGGGTTATTGCCGGCCCTCGGATCTTTCAACTTCATCAACGGAGTAGAAAAATAAAAAACATCTTTTTAGGATTTTTGTAAATATAAACGTATACATAGAAACACCCAGACCCGAGACAAATACTTGCAAGATCATATAAACGTTTGTCCCGCGGCGGGAATCGGACCCGCAACCTTCTGCGTCCCAGGCGGGCCTTTGCCCACACAGAGGTCGTAAATTTTTTTGCTACTAGTCAGAATATTTTTTTTATAGTCATTCTTATCCTTACTTGCTTTCTTCACTGTGCGTGCTCCATGTGGTTGGTTAATTTATTTGTTAATAAAATCACAAAAATGTTTTGGCGTAAGGTTTCGACAGAATATCAGCACCTAGTAGCAACATCATGCTGAGTCGAGAACTTTTTGATACATAACATGCTGTCCTCATCATTTTATTTATTCTGCAATACATTTTTCAATTTGTACCGATTGCGGGTGCTCGAGTAACAAATAAAGGAGTCTCTATGTCTATGTCCACAAGGGCCATATTTAATTCTTCTTACCTTACCCCAGTTCAAAAAGCATCAGACAAAAACTGGTCTGGTCTTAACCCCTTCTGTATGATTATGGCTGACTCATCCGAAAGTTTCATAATAGATGTAGGTACTTACATGCCACCTCTCTGCGAACCGTTCCATGACCAGGAAGATGAGTGGCGCCTCCCCGGGCAGCCGGAAGGTCTCCAGGTAGAGCCGCAAGGCCTGGTCTATCCGGAGGCCGGCGTACTGGAAGCTGTCAGCGAACGCGCCGAGGACACTCGGCCCTTCGTCTTCTTCCCCGCGGGAGGAACGCTTGCATACGTATTCACCTGTAATGTATAACTTATAAATGCCGTGTCTTTTTCTTCGTTAAAGACATGTGTCATATTAATGTCAATTTTGCCAGTGTCAAGTGTTTATATTGTCTATAGTATGTCACGAAGTCGGATCTTGTTCGTCATTTGTTATTTTATATAATATGGTGCCTTTCATATAAAATAACTACGGATTACTTTTGCTCGAATCACAAAGAAACACAAAACTTTAATTCCAATTATTCACACCCTAATCAATAACTCTAGCTTTATTTAAATAAAAACACCAAAATTAAGTAAATAAATAAATAATCCCGGACATTTCACACAGCATCATCTGGCCCCAAAGTAAGCAGAGCTTGTGTTATGGGTACCAACATGACTGATATACTACTTATATACTTTTTTTTTAAATACATACATATTATACATTGCAACACCCAGACCCGAGACAAATACTTGCAGATCATACAAACATTTGTCCCGTGGCAGGAATCGAACCCGCAACCTTCTGCGTCTCAGCCTGACCTTAGCCCACTGCGCATGATACCTACATAAAAAGTAGCCTATGTCCTTCTTCAAGGTCCCATTTATCTCTATACTAAAATTCATCAAAATCGGTTCAGCGGTGAATACGTAACAGACAGACAGAGTTACTTCCACATTTATAATATTAGTAGGGATCAACAGCCAAAAAATGTATGCTTCTAGTTCTGAAAATGACAATACATTGATACAACCCTTCATCCCCCTTTCGCAAGACGTGTCATGTCAATTAGTGTTTGCGCGCAAAGTCAGATTAAATTACGGTTTAGGTAATTATATTTAGTTTATATATTATTTATCTGCATTAGTTAGTTCATATTTGAACGCTCAAGAAAACATGCCATTATTAATTAAGTTTAGATTATGTTTTTTTTGTGTAGAATAATGAATAAATTTTTGGAGGAAGGAAAGAAGAGAAGGAAAAATATTAGAAAAAGGTGTTTGAGATGCTGGATTATTTTCAATACGTGAAATTATGTTGGATTTATGGTAAATGGAAAGTGTGCAAAATGGATAGTCTCTGGACCCATTGTGCTAAGATCATGTTGCCAAATGTATGTACTACCATCTACCTTAAATTGTAAATGAAACTTTTTTTTTTTAAATACATACATATTATACATAGAAACACCCAGACCCCGAGACAAATACTTGCAGATCATACTAACATTTGTACCTCGGTGGGAATCGAACCCGCAACCATTTGCGTCTCAGCCAGGCCTTGGCCCACTGCGCCACAATACAAACAATATTGTTTTAATCAACCTACTTCGTCCCACTGATAGAGAAGGATTTAAGAACAAAGGTCTCCCTGTAATCTTTCCAATCTTTCGAGAAAATTATAATTTACCAATCATCTTCTTGTCGAGATCGGGGTTTTCTCTCAAGAAAAGCGCCACCTGGTGAGGATCGAGCGGAGTCTTCAGAACCCCGTGCTCCTGCAAGAACTCGATGCCTCGCTCAGGTTTCTGGTTGAACAGCTCCGTGCCTTGGCTCACCCACTGATCAAACAAATAACCAAGTTAATAACGAAACCATGGATTCTAATAGTACACTTACACGGGCAACTTAAATTGCTCTATCCTAGGCAATACTTGGCAATGACGTCATGACAACATCAAGCAACTGTAAAGATATAGCCACACCATACTACGTATAAGAAAATAAAATTGCTTCAGCTTGATTCATACACGTTGCCGAGCAATTATAGCTCAAAAAACCGCCCGTATCATAAGACTAAAGATAATTAATTGAATGCTATAGAATATGTGGGTAGTGCGAAATGTTTGGACAGGTTGCTTGACCCTTAAACCTTTAATGATCTTCAAAAGCTCAGAGACAAGTTAATCATACGAACTACACATTAACACATCATAATCCAAGTATAGATTGACAGAAGCAATTCATAATAACACACCATTATGACATTTCACTCTCAACTTTAACACGTAGTCAATAGAGTACAGTTTACCTTCTTCATATTCTTGACATTGTCAAGTTCAGCTTCAGTTGGCATGTCGGCGGTAGGTTTGTGCCTCGCTTGTCGTGCGACGGTGAAGTATTGGCTTATGTCGTGAGTTACGTGGTCACTCACCACAGAAGAGTCATCCATGCCACCTGGGAATAAGGTGTATTTTTGAGTGATCCAATTAAATAATTGTGAAGTCCGATAGAGGCATAATAGATCTAAGAAAAACTTTATTTACAGAAATGTACCGAGTAATATTACATGTGAAACAATTGAGCTATCTAAGAACGGTTCAAAACGATCTATAGATAGCTCAACTGATCCATATGACTGTCAGAGCGGAGCATCCCCAAAACACTGGCAATGCCACGTTAGATGGCAATGTTATTATTACGAAAACAAATTGGCCAAACGCGTATGACCACACAGTGAAGTCAGTAAGGACATGAAGTTGTCAGGTCCCAAACCAATTCAAAACTTTTTGGTTAGGAAAGTACAAGAATTTAGTATGGAACTTTTTTTTTTATGTTTACGAATCAGAATGTAACTCATAATCTAGTGAATATCAAGTTAATATGACGACCTCTGTGGCGCAGTGGGCCAAGGGCCGAGACGCAAAAGGTTGCGGGTTCGATTCCCGCTTCGGGACAAATGTTTGTATGATTTGCAAGTATTTGTCTTGGGCCTGGGTGTTTTTATGTATAATGTGTGTATTTACAAAAAAAAGTATACATGTAATATATCAGTCATGTGGTACCCATAACACAAGCTCTGCTTACTTTGGGGCCAGATGATGCTGTGTGAAATGTCCGGCATTTTTTATTTATTTATCTGCATCGAAATTAAATGAAATGAAATATTATTTATTTGCTTGAACATATGTGATATAATTAGGTCTTATAATAGTTAGTCCATTATGTCCTACCATATTCTTTGGCATGCAAATTTTATCTAGTGTCATTAACCTAGTTCTTAGCTTTACTTAATTTTCTTGGGAGATATATTATTAGAATGAATTCATAAATTAGGTAATTATAAACAATGTCATTTCTTATAAATTAATAATAGTTAATAGGCCAAAAAAAATTGTATAAGTTAATAATAATGATACAGGTTAGATGTCCTTAAAAACCGACAAACTATTTAAGTAACCGCCTTTGAATGACCTATTCAATGGTATGACTTCAAAACTCTAAATAGAAAAACTCACCCAACTCCAAAGTAACATGTCCTCCTCTTCCATATTTCTCCTCTTTCTCTTCCAACACCGCGACTACCTCCGTTTCGCTCTTATCCTTAGCCGAGTTCACACCCAACTCAATCGCCTCCAATATAACCAACAGCGCTTCTAAAGACATCTGATGTATTTCATAAGCGGTAGAAGACACAACGTTTTTCGACAGAAGTTTCGTAACTTCCTCGAAAACATTCATACAATATACATCACAGTCATAGTTAAGATAAAGCTCTGTACATAAACCGGGTATTCGGAAGAATTGTATCAAACTTTCTAAAGCTAGGTGGTGGATCTCTTTGAGTTCGTAGATAGCTTTGCTGGTGTCTGCTGAGATGATGTCTATTAGTTTCTTGAAGAACGCCTCCATTTGGAACTTGAGGTGGAAACGCATGGCCTCGAAGAGTAGGAATGATACTTGAAGGTCCAGAGCGAAGATTGATATCCTTTCTGTGCTTAGTAGCTGGAATATACAAGGAGGTTTTTACATTCTTGTTTAATTTTCAAATGTTTATATAAAGAGGTTGTCAGATACATTTAAAAATAGAACGAATGTTAACATTTAAAAATGGAATTAATGTATTGTCAGAAGATTAGAAAGTCGAAGGAGTTTGTTCTGTTAGTATTGATAAGGTTTTAGTCATATTCTAGTATTCTTGATTGTAAACAAAAGTTTATCTGTATGTATGAGAATGCTATCCTATTCGGGTTACCGAATTTGAAACCTATCATAATATCATGTCTATTCGATGCAAAGTACCCGGCGTCAGAATGTATGGGTACGACAGTCTAGCTAATGTAACGTCTTCCAAATACTCCGCCTCGATCCACTAAAGGTCGGCTCGATCAGAGGCACAGCATATCAAAGGATTTTTGAAATGATTTTGAATTTTTATTTTAACACTCTCAGTACTCACATTTTGCTCTCACGGCACGTCACAACCTAACGCGATAAATACCCGTAAGTATTTATAATAACGTCACAACCTGTCGCAGTTTCCCGCGGTCTCCCTGAGACGATATCAGGAAATCGGTCTTTCAAATAATATTCTACGTCAAAATCGTCGACAATAAAATCTAACACACAAATCATTGCATGTTAGATTTTATCGTTTATATTACCCACCGCTATGCTGCTAGTAAATGATTGTTTTATATTTTTATAATTTGTGTTTAAATAAGATTCAAAATAATTTCCACTTCCAAAAACCTCTTACCATCCTACGGCACTATCTCGCGTCATGTCAGCGCCTGCTTACAATAGACCTAAAAGTTCCGAGTAACCTTAGTAAGACAATAAGGTTTGGCGCATCAGTGAGACGTGTAATATTACCGTAAGCAGATTCCGGCACAGCGGGTCCTTGACGAGAAGGAGCAGCGATGGACAAGCCGGCAGCGTGTCGGCCGCCACCTCCAGCGCCGTGCCCACCAGCGTCAGGCCCAGGTGCACCATCGCCGACGTGTTCTGCCCTTCCAGGGGGTTGGACAGCGATATTAGGAACCTGCGGGAAACACTGCCTTATAGCAGGTTGTACACCGATTGTGTCCCACATCCATCCATCCTAATATTAGACGGAAGTGTCTCTGCCTGTCTTACTTAAAAACGCCTTTCAACACTGCTTTAACTCTACTTAAAATTCGCCCTGTCACTATTTGTATGTCACTATATGATTGTCTTTTGACAGAGATCGAGAGAAGTACGTTCGGTTTTTATCCCAGACCGAACAAATATATAGACGGAGGGTCGTGAGTTACTTAAGTGAAGCCAAAAACCATGCTCCTCTGTGTAAATACACGCACCCACGCACGCACATTTAAGACATCATGTATGACAATCGACATCAACCTTCTAACTGAAAGCGATTGGTATCAAAGTTTTGATAGTATCATAATTCCGAATCATAATTCCGAACTCGAGCGGATCTATGCCGTGTCTATGAAAATCGAAGGAAAGTAATCACGATAAATATATACTCCAAAAGTCATAACGTATCACCTGAAGAGTTCCCTGACGCAGACGAGTCCGTACGGCTGCAGATCCGGAGGCGAGTCCTGCCGGAACCGGATGCCGCGATGGTTCACGTACTCCTCCGGGACACAAACCTCCGCTTCCGCTTCCGCCGGAGGGGAGACCGGCTTGCTCGGCGCTACACCGTCAGGCTCGCCTACCTCTGCCTGGTAGGCTGTTTCCACTGTTTAACAACGGAGAGTATTAAATCGGTTCTATATCAAGGTGCGTAGATAAAAGAAGCCTACGTTTTTAAACCAGTGTGTTGAAAGGATTAAAGTGCGCCTTAGAGTATATCATAACTTATTAATCTATATATAAAAACAAAGTCGTGTTAGTTACACCATTTATAATTCGAGAACGGCTGGACCGATTTTCATTTTTGATTTTGGGCGGGTTGCAGTTAGTAAATTAATAAATGTTTGTGTCTGTGTTACCTATCCACGGCTAAACGGCTGAACAGATTTTGATTAAATTTGGTAACAAGATTGATGGTACCTTAGAGAGCGCCAAAGGCCACTTTTCATGTAGGTACCACGCATGCGAAACCACGAATATTAACTAGTCTATATAATCAAAATCAATTGCTGTTCGTTAGTCTCGCTAGAACTCGAGAACGGCTGGACTGATTTAGCTGATTTTGGTGTTGAAATGTTTGTCGTAGTCCAGGGAAGGTTTAAAAGGTGAGTAAATATGATTATTTTTAATTATTGATTTATTGAGGCGGTACGAAGTTTGCCGGGTCAGCTAGTATAAAATATTTTTTTACCGAGTGGCGCTGCTTCCTTCTCCTCATCAGGCTCAGCGTCAGGACTGACGCACTTCTCCAGCAGCTGTGCTATGGAAGTGTTCTCGTTGGCAGCCAGGTCCATGGAAGAATGCCGTGCGTGCTTCTTCAGAGGACTCTTCACTTCGACAGGCTCTATCGTTATCTCCGCCTCGTTGAGAAGGTTCTTGTCTTGGCTGCGAAGAGATACCAACTTAAAATTTTCTCCAGAATCTTCCTAATAGTCTCAGATACCGCAGAGCCTCAAGACGAAAGTCTACAATCAGTGCGTGGTGCCAGTGATGACATATGGAACTGAGACTTGGTCGCACCGTTAGGGAATAAAAGTTCTCGGATGGCGACCAAGGACAGGAAAAAGTAGCGTAGGGCAACCCCCCACCCGAAGGACTGATGACATTGTAAAGATCGCGGGAAATCGGTGGAGAGGGCTCAAAATCCTTCTTCCAGGAAATCTATTGGGGAGGCCTATATCCCTAGGTGCTGATATGATGATGATCTTACTTAATATTATAAAGTGATGTTGGTGTGGTGTTCATGGCGGAACAGACTTGAAATAAACTTTAGATGTGTACCTGTATTAAAGTATAGGCTACATTTTAGAAGCTAGAAGGTATCCTAAACACTCATGAACTTATTTTGCGAAAACCTTCAATCGATCGAAGAAAAGGGATATGTGTATAAAATGTTTTTATTACACACTGGCCACATATACTAATGTTGAAAAGAGAAGAAGCATACTTTTGTATGGAGAAGTTTACTGAGTTACGTTCTTTGATATATTATCTACATTCTGAACAAAAAATATTGCATCATCTGTGTTAGTTCAGTATTTTAGGTTCATTCGCGTTTCCCGCTGGTCTGTGTGAGTTCAGTAAACTTTGATTGTGATTCGATTGTAATTTATTTGTGGCTTTACTGGATTTATCGATAGTAAGGGGTGTTTATTATTACAAACACTGTTTATTCTGCTCATTATAAGTATTTTTGGATAATCGATTGTAAGAAATACATAGTAATAACTTCTAGATAAGGCGCGAAAAATGTCGTTGCCATGGTACTGATTTCGAAGTTATTTATTACTTATATTTATTATCAAATATAGTATTTGACTAAAAACTTTATTTTTATGTCTGATAGATAGGTAATATATCAATTAGTACAATGTTGTTTACAGAATGATAAAATATGGTTTGGTTGTAGAGTTATTACATATTTTGTACAATGAAGTATTTTTGAGTTTATATTTATGAAAATAGCCACCTGGGCTAGTTGCCAAAATTTTGATAATTATTTTTATTTGAGACTGAATGGCTAAACCGCTGAACTGATTTTGATGAATTTTGGTATAGAGATAGATGGGACCTTGGAGAAGGACATAGACTTTTTATGTAGGTACACAACTCGTGCAAAGCCGCGGGCAGCAGCTAGTACTAAATAACATCGCAATAATTACAAATAAAATAGATATAACTTATAAAACTATCATGGTTTTTAAATAAAACAAATAATTAATTTACAGTTTAATGTTTTGTTTAAATAAAAATGTTTTGCATATACATTGTTTTTGTTCGTTTCGTTCCTCTAAATAAGTCCATGAGTGTAACTGTTTTAACATGATGGAGACTATTTTGAGAAAAACAGGTTTAACTCAAGTAATAAAAGCACGTGTAAATCGCGAACGCGTGAGCGAATGCTTGAATTCTCTAAATGAATCGAAACAATGTCGGTGCGTTCATCGACAAATTTTGTCAGTAAACTCAGCGTTTATACAATCCACAAAAGTTTTAAAAGTGAAATGATGGAGAGCGCAAAAATATGACCAACCCCAATTTTATCTCAACATTGTAAGATAACTCTCCTTCTTTTGTATCTTGATACTGCGACAAAGCTTCCTAGTCATTGAAACCGTGGTCTGAAGGGTTCCCATTAGTTCTCGATCTGTGTTTGAGTTTTATGAAATACCTTGTTTCAGACCACTCACCTGTGTCTAAAGCTTTCAGTTCTACTGTCAGTTTCTTCAGTCTCGGCTGGTGAAGTTACCGGTTCCGTAGACTTTCCATCCAAGGAGTTTGTACCTAAATCATTATTAAAATCTGAGAAATTACTAGTGGCGATCTAGTTACTAATTTTAGAACTAACATATTAATAAACAGAACATGTGAAACCGTATCTGTTTCACTTGCTTATAAACAAGTAAATCACTGTATAAAACAGTGACCTTTTTACAATTGACTAATAGTGACAGGGCGAATTTAACATTGTTTAGGCAGTGTTCATGTTAAGAGGCGTTTATAATTAAGGCCGTGTATGAGTCTTTAATTTAGATGGATTCTTTCCTTATAAGATCTTTTGACAGCTATAGTCTCGTCAGAATAAGCGTCTACAGCGTCTACTGCGAAAACAGTAAGCATCATGCTGAGTCGGGGCCAATTTGCTGCTGTAACATACACATACCTAAACATAATTGTAGCAATTTTACATAATGATATTATTGTACATAACTGTAAGCATTAATAGTACCATGTGCCATTTTATTATTAATTTTTCTTGTATTCTTGTGTGCACAGAAAGAAGCCAATAAATGTCTGTCTATGTCTATTTCTGTCTACGTTTATGTCTACGTCTATGTTAAAAAAAAGTATATAAGTATATCCCTCATGTGGTACCCATAACACAAGCTCTGCTTACTTTGGGGCCAGAGGATGCTGTGTGAAATGTCCGGGATTATATTTATTTCTTTATTTATTAATGTCTATGTCTATAACTCCGTCGCCAGAGTTAGTCACTCACATCACAAGTCAGTGACTTGTAGGAAAGTTGTAATGGTAGTATTGTTCGCTACTCGCTTTCGGTAGATCAATAACTACAAGAGCTACAAGAGCAAAAGCTCAAAGAGCTACAAGATAAAATACAAGAA
Source organism: Lampropteryx suffumata (assembly GCA_948098915.1). NCBI lineage: Eukaryota > Metazoa > Arthropoda > Insecta > Lepidoptera > Geometridae > Lampropteryx > Lampropteryx suffumata. Next base: position 2,507,711 of record OX402564.1, on the reverse strand, counting down.
GAAAAGATCTTGCGACCCTACTGTGTTCGAAGTTAAATATTGTTAGGCATAGTTGTAGATATTAGGCCGTTACACTGTACAACTCTCTTCCTGTGGCTATGAAAATCATAGAAAGTCCCACTACATTTAAGTCTGCATTGATAAAGCTTTTGCTGGAGAGCTGCTTCTATACAGTTGACTTTAAATCAAGAAAAATGAAATTATTTGTAATTATTTGACATACATGCTACTCTTTTATATTATTATAATGTTTTTAGGCTTAAGTATTTCAGACACAATGTAAAAATTGTTATTGAATAAACTCTTATCTTATCTTACCTAGGCCTAGAGCCAACTCTTGAATTCGATTAACGGCATATCGGAACAATACCGTGCACAACCCTACTCATCGTTACTTTTCGAATCGTTCTGAGCGATTGAACGATCGATGTCGTAATCCTCCTTGACAGACGATACAATCATTTAAATTTGACAACGAAACAAGTGTCAGTTCGACTGAAATCAACGTACATCGTTTCTATTTAATATATTAAAATCTGTGCGCAGAGTAGTTCCCTATTCCTACACGACCAAGTAAAATAATCAGGCTAAAATCTAAGCTTGGTTCCTACCTAGCGCTAGAATTGTTCTTTTTACATGACTAAAGTCCCTGTTCTTACAAGACAGTACTAAATTATTCGACGCGCAATTAGCTAAAAACGCTTTTATTTCGGTTGGAAACAGCTTTATTTCCACAGCCCAAAATAATAATAAAAATAATGCCGGACACTTCACACAGCATCATCTGGCCCCAAAGTAAGCAGAGCTTGTGTTATGGGTACCACATGAATGATATACTACTTATATACTCTTTTTTTAATAAATAAATACAGTTGGACAGTTTACACGGCACCATCTAGCCCTTAACTAAGCAAAGCTTGTATTGTGAGAACTAGATGACTGATAGAATAGTTTTATACTCGTAAATACATACTTATAATACTTTATAACACCCAGACACATAACAAACATCTGTGTACACAAAAATAATTATTCTGAGGATCGAACTCCAACGTACAGCCCAGAAGGAAGAGTTACTACTAACTAAACTGTAAGGCCAATGTAAAAGATTATGTTTTAAAATATCTGGCGAAACCTAAAAGGCTAGATGACTTACTGTTGGCAGTGGTCAAGCTCCGTCTCTTACTGACTCTCTCTCGTTTCTTCAATGAGAGGCCGCCAGTATTCAGAGTGGCGACAGCTGTGGCGTCCTCTGGCGGGAACTGAGGCAGCCGCATGAAGATGAGCTGTGTCATATCTCGAAGGCACTGCTCGGCGTTACGACGAAGGAGTTCTATGAATAATATTTTAGTGGGTAATTTAGGAGGCAATCAGCGGTTCTGATTTTCGTGTCACTAGTTATTTCGAACCAATGTGGTGAAAGGATTAAAGTGTGCTTAACAGGCTCCTTTCCTGTAGAATGGGCGGTGATGTATTCTACATCAGGAAACTCGTTGAATTATTGGATTTTGAATCGAATCAAATAAAAATACTCTTCACAAAATCACAAGGACCACTTTGAATCGCATTCTTAGATGCTAGAGAATATAAGTGCCGATTCCACCTAACCCCAGTTCAAGAAGAATCCGGCAAGAAACTCGCTCTTAACGTTTTTTATAAATCAATCATTTTTCTCGTGATCATGGCGCATGCAACTGTGATTGATTTTATAAATCAATCATAGTTGCATGCGCCATGATCACGAGATTAAATATTTATCTCGTGATCATGGCGCAGGCAACTGCGCCGAATATCGGGAAGCAGAAACACTCACATATCAAGTTAAATATCCCGTTTTAAGTGAAAATTACCTTCAAAACCATGATAGTTTTAAAATTGATATCTTATATCAATGTTATAAATGTCAAATTTTAGACAAATTTTTTGTTGGTTAGGCAAATAATATATTTGACAAAACGATTTACAAGTTTATAACAAACTCGCTAAGTTACGAAGACAAATCTCATGGTAAAACCTCTGATAGTGCCAGTATGGTAATGAATACCAAAATGATAAAAACATCACGCTTATAGTCTTCGTTATTAGTACTTAATTATTAATTTAATACAAAATAACATTTTAATTACTAAGTTTAGTATGAAGCAGGGTTTTTGAAAGTCGTTTTTTTTTATTTTAATCAAAATTTTATTGTTTGCCTTATTAACAATAAATGAAATAAATATTAATAAAAAATAATAAAAAAACGAGCATAGCGGATGTAGGTACGAGGACTGCATGTTTGAAATGGGACTGGGCAGGTGGCAGGACTCGAATGCATTCAGAACGTTGATCAAAGCTCGTCACTCAGTGGGTGCCCGATAGTCGGAGACGACGCGGCAGACCCAGGAAAAGATGGCGAGACGATCTATATGCATTCGAGCCAAATTGGCAAACTGTGGAGCGCAAAGAGTGGAAGGTAAAGGGGGGTAAAACCTTTGCCCAGCAGTAGGACACTATAGGTTAAGAAAGAAAAAAAAACGTTTAATTTGAGCCACAAAAAGTTAAACTTAAAAGGTTACAGCAAAGACGGACACATACTCAGCATAATTTTGGAGTGGGTTTACCCCTCTGCAACACTGGTCTTCTTTATAGTGGTACACATAATGTTAGTACATAAAGGGTAGCAACTTCACAACCGGCAAAAATATGACAAATGTCATGTTTTTGTTTTTCATTTATATGAAAAACTCAAAACTAGGGTAACCAAAATATATAAATTAAAACAAAATCAAATCAAAATTGACCGGTTCGAATTAAGAGACTCGGCAGCTCTTATAATAATGACTTTAGTAATTAAGAAAGTCTATATATTCAATTCATGTCTGTTTTATATCAATTTCATAGATTATTGTTTTATTTTGATTTACAAAATCATTTGATTTAAGTTGATTCAAATAATGATTAAAATTAACTTGATTTATATCACTTATATAGGATTTATATGTAACATAATAAGGTCAATATTATACTTTTACTCCTTTTTAACCGACTTCATCAAAAAGGAGGAGGATTATTTTACACCGATTACTTGAAAACGCCTGAACCAATTTGGAAAATTGTATTTTTTGTTTGAAAGGGTCTTCACTGGTCCCATTTAAATTTTATCAAAATCGGTGTAGCTGAAAAATCAACGAAAATCTAAAAATTGTATACATCGATGATGTTTTCGTGTACTTCGATACCTCGCTGTCTCATTGGAGCGGTGCGTTTATTTGGCCTACCCATATAATATATATATATATATATTATATGGGTAGGTACAAAATACATCTACTTTCCATTAAAAATGTATTATAGGCTCAAATTTCATTCAATGAAGTCGGTTTTCTTTTTAGTTTTTAAAACGTAATTATATAACCTGTCCTTGCCCTTGTCGAGGCGTCACGTAAGACCAGCGCTATAAGAGCGTTTCAAATATTACCTATGCTGAGTGATGACCGATTTTGCTGTCAATTTGCATACCAACTTGTTTGAACATAAATATTAATATGCTATGTGAATGTGACACAAAATATTTTTTTCTGTCTTTCTTTCATTCAAATGCCAATGGTTAAAGATAATCTGTTACCAAGATTATAACACCATTTAGTTATGAGTCTAAACACCATTATGAATAGCGTTAGTCCAACCATTGTTAGTTCATCAAACCCTAAATATAAGTGCATTGTTACCTTTACCTGTCAGCCTCGTTTCGAAGCATATTCTGAAACAGCTGAGCATTATCTCACACACACTCTCATCAGTCAACATCACTCCTTCGGGACTCAGCATTAGTGTGCGAAGGACCTGGAACCATTAAATCAAAACATTCTTTATTCAATAAAATCACAAGAACCACTTAAAATCTAGAGTGTGTTGTTGGTTGTATCAATGTGGGTTTGACAGTTGTTAAGAGAGAGACAAGATAACAAACCTTCGAGAAAATAAATTGGACAAGTTGATTGATCAACCTTGTCCAATAATAGGTAGACAATTCACGCAGCACCACATAGTTCTAAACTAAGGTAAGCTTATACTATAGGAATTACATGACTGATAGAATACTTAGATTCTTCTAAAACATACTTAAGATACTTTCATCTGTCTTCGGAAAACTACCTAAACCATAGGTGCATAGGCACTCACTTGCAGGATCTTCATAAGCACCACTCCATCAGAAGAATGATCAGTGCCAACAAACCGAGCATGGGTCACAGCCTCAGCTATGTCTTCCACTGTTGCTGGCACACTCGGATGAGTAGGATCTGCAATGAGAATCTGGTATTATTTCTGTAAGGTGATGTGAGTTAGTATGAACTGCTAGCAAAGACCTAAGAGTTCCAACTTCTAAGCCCTTCCAAATGCCATTACTGTTTGAGAACAGTAGGGCGTTTATGGAACTCTTGATACAATCAATGTCTATCAGTTTCGATTAGCAATTGGCATCAATGTCTATCAATTTCGATTAGCAATCGGCATTATTTCAATCAATCATATACAATGTATTTACATTTTTAGTACGCTAAGCATGGTTCCTACCACAATCGTACTTTGTAAATTGGTCGAGTTATGCATAGTTTGACACCAACTTCACATTGTAACTAGCAATAGAAGCCGCGTAATACCAATTCATCAATAGTAACTGAAAGCTATTAGTATCAATGTTTTGATACTGTCAAAGTTCCATAATCGCCCCACAGGTATGTTTTGTAATTAACATTCTCTGAGATAAAAGATATGATGATATAATTGACTTGTAAGATTAAAAGATCAATGTAATGCTGGTTACATAAATCTTTTATAATATATGTACTTTCAACTTTTCAACTATTACAAGTAGATCTGAAATCTGAAAATGGGTCTACCAAGCCTAGGGATTAGGATTAGGTATTAAGTGGAAAATCGGTTGTTATAAGCGTGTACATTATTTTGTATACAGCTTTCTTTATTATTATACTGAGTCTGCCTTGTGCTATTATAGAAGGAATGTGTTTAAGGTTATTTATAAATAAACAAAGAAAGTCATAAAATTATTAATGAATTTAAGAGTTATAAATGGAGGATGTACTGAGATATATGATACATACATGTTATATCCTCTTCGTGGCTGGGAGGCCTGTGCGCTGGCATTCCAAACAAAATAAAGTAGAGATAAATATCTGCTATGAACTTTCAATTCAATACCACAACAACAAATGTATACTTAAATATATATAAATGTGGAACAAATGTATAAAAGTACTTTGATTTGTCTGCTGCCCAAAGGCCTTCAATAGTACATTATAGTTAGGGATTGGAATATTCAATGATGTAAATTTATTGGATGATTATAACATTATTGAAGTTTTGTTACCCGGAAAAACCAGGGTTCAGGAGTTACTTACACTATTATTGCTCAATATGATCTATAATTTGTGATTTCAATTATTTTCTAAGTAATGTGCAAATAAGAGTAACAGGTAATTATTAAAGAAAGAAACATGTATTTTACCTATGAGTCCATAGGACAGAAACTTGTGAATCGCTGAAAGAGCCAGGCTGGTCACAGGACCAGTAGTTTCCTTGCTTCTGATGACTTCTAGGAAAGGGCTTAAGTACGTTGCAGGATCTAGAAGGCGCAGGTCATCCACTTGATTCAGAATAGTTTTGAGATCCTGGAAGGTTCTCATCAGCACGTCGTACTCCTCGTTTAGAAACGAGTGGGAGCCCCAACGAGTGCTTCTCCGCATCGCAGTGACGAGGATGTTCATCTCGCCCTGCACCACAAAGATACCATTCCCGGGAAGCGACATTATTTCAATCTAAATCTATCTAATCCAGCGACATCAACAATCTCGTAATTAATTAAATAAATCGGTCAATCTTTTATCTGATACATATTAGAACGGTACTGCACATAGTTTACACTTTCTGTATTTAGTTCACTTGCAGTTAACTCCAGTTTAGAGGTAACTTTGTCCAGAATCCCTGAAAATTCACAATTTTATCAAAATTCCATCACGATTCACCACGATCATGTTGACGTTTCAGAATTTTAGTAGCGCTATTCCACAATAGATGGCTCTAGGAGTAGGAGGCTATTCTGGTAGAGTACAAATCGTTTCTAACATTGTTCGATTCTACAACGATTATTATAATCGAATTGATGTCGGCGTGGTCATGTCTTGGAACGAGACTGGAAAGGAAATGGCTGAATCGTTTTACTTTACTTTATTATGCTGGCAGCATTGACAATATGTCTGCCTGCCAGTGCCAATCGTGGATTGCTTTTGTGACAGAAAAAATCTGAAAATTGTCTTTTTCGTAGTTTCGTCCGACTTTCTAAACAATTATTTTACGTCCTGTACAATAGTAAGTAGGCAAACATTTTATTAATAGCATTTTGGCAACAATACACGCTTCCCCCTTCGTAAATTCGGTGAATGTGCGTTGTCACGCGTGCAATGGCTATCGACACAGATTTGACATTTTTCTCTTTTTGTGTTCGCGAAGTTATTCTTACCACATGTATCCCGTTACGTATTGCAGACGGTTACGCTGATCCAACGCGACAATGGTTAAGAAAAAGAGACAAAACGATCCCGGGGAGAACGGAGACGAATCGACGGAATCCTGCGATGAGAGCGTGAAATCAGCATGTCCTCACGTCGCGAAAGCCGTCGACCTCACTCGCTTGAAGAAGACACTGAAAAGCGGAGGGTTCGACAAAGATTGCGCTGATTGTAACAAATCCTCTAAAAACGAGATTTCCGATCCCGATTTTGAGGAGGACCTTTCTTTGTGGATGTGTCTTCGCTGTGGCTCTCAGCTGTGCGGGCGAGCGCGGAACAAACATGCCCTCAACCACTTCAACACCCCCCACTCGGACTGCCACGCCCTCTGCAGCAACACCACCACCTGGGAAGTCTATTGCTACAGTTGCAACAATGAAGTTGCCACAGCTAGTGCTAAAAAACTTCATGAATGTGTGGAATACCTCAAAAAGCAAGCTGCCGCGTCAGCTGCTGGAGGGAACCCTAAATCTCTACCCCCTATTGAGTTACCATATGAAGCCAAGATTGAAATTACAACCGTAGATGATATAATTAAAACTGAAACAAATACCCATAAAGTGAAAGATAAGTCCTTATGGGGCCTGAACAGGGTCCGAGGGCTCTCAAACTTAGGGAATACTTGCTTTTTCAATTCTGTTATGCAATGTTTGGTACAGACTCCTTACTTACTCCAAGTGCTGCAGGAAATGTCCAATCCTGGTGAAAGGTTCACATTACCTGGAGGTAAACTTAAGATGAAGCCAGAAGATGGTGAGAAGGAGGGCAGGGAATTAGACCTGCCTGGGATCACTGGCCAGTTATCTGAGTGGGGATCTTTGACCAGAACCCTATCTGAAACCCTGGCTGAGTTGCAAGCAGGTATGTAATTTTTTAACCATTATTATTACAGTTGTATTGCTTAATCAATATAAGTCAAAGCAGTGTTATAAGTCGAAGCAATTTTGTGGTCACCTTTTCATTGTCATTAGAAAAACAAGGACAGACAATACTTTAACACCACATTAGTTATATATGTGATTTTGAGATGTAAGGATTTTGCGTTTTATAATAACAAAACAAAATCAGATATCACGTAAACAAGGCATGACACAAGGAGGACTATCCAAGAGAAATAAAAAAAATAAAACATTTAAAAGAACACAAGAAATAAAATGTTATATGGCTACAATGTAAACATTAGTATCTACTCGATTGAGAACCACTAGGCATCAGTTATTTGATAAAATAAAAAAGACAAGGTTAAACTGATAAATACCAATTCATGAAAGCTTAACTTGTTGGACGCTGGCATTCCAGACATAATATAAAATATAATGTCTGATTGAGATCTACTCTCTGGCATACCACTAGCACAAGTACTGTGATCGTTTAAAATTCAGTTTGAATGAAATGAAACTAAAAATTTTCACAACAGGACAAGCAGACATACCACTCAGTACCCTCCATTATAAGTGTTTAATTTGTTGACCACATTTATAATGCGTACAGCTAAGTATTGAAATACTTTGCCGTCATATTGTCTTTCCTGAAAACTACAATCTGGGTCAATGTGTTTCTAACCAATCTCAAGGTTAGAAACTTCATAATTAATTACGCCAATTAGTTTTCAAGTCAATGATTTTTTATAATCTTTAATAACCTTTATATTCTGATGTTTATCATCACAACTCATGGCAGCTTTTCACAACAATAGAACACTCCTAATATAATCATTTTATCTATTCTATTGTTGTAAAAAGCATGGCTACAGCACGGTTTAACAACATTGCATTCATAATTAATACAAATGTTTTGATGTTTGTTTGTAGCTAAATCATGTTGTGAAGGTTGAATGTGTTTGGATTACACTTAGTATAGATATTTGTAAATACATACATATTATACATGAAACACCCAGACCTGAGACAAATACTAGCAGATCATAGAAACATTGGTCCCACAGCAGGAATCCTACCCACAACCTTCTGCATCTCAGCTGGACCTTAGCCCACTGCACCACAGAGATCATCGCCATCAGATTGTATAGATGTAGTCTAGAATAGCATATGGGCTACTTTTTCTAGGTATCATGCATGCAAAACAGCAGGCAGTAAGAAGCTGGTCATTAATATGTGCCATGTGCCACATGGCACATATTAATGACCAGCTTCTTACTGCCTGCCTATTGGAAAGTCCCACAGCGGGAATCCTACCCACAACCGTCTGCATCTCAGCTGGACCTTAGCCCACTGCGCCACAGAGATCATCGTCATCAGATTGTATAGATGTAGTCTAGAATTGCATATGGGCTTCTTTTACTAGGTATCATGCATGCAAAACGGCAGGCAGTAAGAAGCTGGTCATTAATATGTGCCATGTGGCACATGGATCTAAATAATATGCCAATAATATGCAATATTGCAGTATAGAAATACACACTTCTAAAATCTTGTAGTTCTATCTATCAGTGTACCGTCACATCCTAATTCAGATTTTAATAAATTAGACTTAAAAATAATCATGTAAAAAAGGTAATATAATAATGCTGGATATTCACCCAGACCCAAGACAAATACAAGATCATATAAACAAGCTTGATGAACATTTCACAGAACTCCAAACCCCAAACTAAGCAACAGAATGAGAACTTACCTAATACTCTTATACATATTTAATGGAGCAAGGTCTTGAACAATTCACTGACACATATTTGCACAGCCAAAACTATTAGTCTTACACATTACATTTTGAAGGTGTGTTATTTTTATAGTTTTAGGCCCTTAAGATCGGATTTGAGGAAATTCAACCCCTAAAAGAGGATGAAAGGGGTGAAAACGTTTGTATGAGAAATCTTCCTTAATTTTACATGTACATATTCTGACAGTAGGCTTTAAATAGAGTAATATTTACTTGTTCAGTACGACGGGAAAACCTGCGAGCCAGCATATAACCCTTAACTGCTAGTGACCTACGTTCCCTTTCAATATCAGCATCGTCTTTAAGGTTGTCGGCAACGAAATGTCCCAGATACTTAAACTGAGTTACTCGTTTAACGTTCATGCCATTCAGGGTTACATTATAGGTGTTGTTATCGGGACCTTTTCCGACGGCCTTACAGACCATGTATTCCGTTTTCTTCACATTATAGACAAGTCCATGGTCTGCAGCATAACTTTCACAGACTTTCAACATCTCTTGCAGACCACCCGCCGTTGGGCAGAGCAGCAACATATCATCTGCGTAGCTAATATTATTAATACTAACGCCATCTATTCGACATCCGATATGCAAGCTGCTCAGCTCAACGATGAGATCGTTAACATACATGTAGAGCATGGGCGACGATAACCCCCCCTGCCTGACCACACTCTCCAACACATACGCATACGATAAAGAAACACATCCAATCTAATCACCCCCACAGGGGGATGAAAATGAAAAAATGAGATGCGAGCAACCTCAAACTTTTAAGATATAAATCTTCTAAAATAAAAATAAATATTGGTTTCCAGATTTTTCGATTTATGATGTATAACGTCAAATATTTAGGGAGTCAAAGTTTTAAAGAAAACATTCGAAAGATCTTAACTCTTAATGCGATCAATTTCAAATTTGGGATTAATACCTAAATACGAGCTATAAAAGAAATAACCAAAATTTTATCCGAGGGTTCTTTGGAAATTACTCCTGCAATATAAAAGTGGTGTCCAAAGTCTGTATACAAGATTTTCAATGCGTTTTTACTCTAACCTTTACGAAAGTTAATAGGTACACTAAATAAAATACGCTGATTGGACGGTTTTTTACAAAACTTCGTGAGTTCGTACTTAAGGGTACTATTGAACCGTATTAATTGTATAACTATGTATTGTTTTTAATAATTATTTAAATAAAGAAGTCGAACGAAGTCGCGAGCGGGACATTTAGTAAATACATAGGATTAATATCCTACTACTATTTTATTAGATACCACACGTGTAAAGGCTAGTCATCCATAAAATAAATGTTGATGGAAATGTTGTTTAAGCATTAGTATTGATATTGAACATGCACATAAACACAAAATAATATTTATAGGATTGCTGTCTAACATTATCTAACTCATGACATCGATCTGAGTTATAAACTAAAAAGAAGGCAATGATTCAAATGTTTCGGGGTCGACTCCAGAGTGCGTTAACAAGCTAAAATAGACTGCTCACAGCTAAATATAGGTAGGTGAAGTAGGTTGCGAAAATCATTTAGGAAGTCTAGCGAAACAATAGTTCGTTATGTTATGTATTCAAACTAAATTATTTGGTAGGTATTAGCTGTTGCTCGCGGCTTCATACATGTGGTACTTACATGCAGTAGTCTATTCTTCCCCAAAATAACAATTTGTCTCCATATATTCATGGGAAAAGGTTGTAAACAAACAAGAGACACTTTTGAATGAATAAGAGTATACAATATACCTACCTACTTGTGTAATGCCTTTGAGACTGCGTTCGCGCAAATACTTTGACGCTCCATTTCCATTTTCGGGATAAAAAATATTCCATGTCCTATTCCAAGTCGTTCGAGTTTAATATTTATCTTTAGCATATTTTGTCGAAATCGGTTCAGCTGTTACAACGCGATTTAGTAAAAACATCAATATTTCGTATTAGTAAGTGTGATGTCCGCTTTCTTTGAGTTTGAAGTAGAGCTAGTTGAAGTGAACTAACATTAATGCATACGAGAAAGTTTACCTACCTCAATGTGTGTAAGCTATCATAGAACGTTTTGCTGTAATAGAATCCATAGGTTTATAAATAATCCGCTCCTAATTTGCTGAATCGTAACAAGTGCCAAATTCAGTCTGTTCCAACTAATTAAAGTCTATAGACAGACATCTACATACATAATGGATTACCTCCTGGCTTATGTACTAACGTATTTACATAAATCAGCAACATACACTTGGCAAGGTGATATCTTTTTAATGTAAGAATTATTAGTGTACAATGTACTTTAATGAACATGGGTATTTCTTTTCGTTTTTGATGCTTCACCTTGACAGCGATATTGGGTACAGTTCCCTTGGCACTAAAGGTCCATGCTTCGTATGAACCTATACTATGCTTTCTTGATATGACAGTGGTAAAAATAACTGTTATCGCTTGGAAGTCGCCTTTGTTTTAAGATAAGGCATGCCACAATACAGACTCACTATTGGTTGTGAAATCTATAATTACACATTATTACCGCTCGACAGTAGAGTTATCTTTACGGTGTTCTTTTGGCTCATCCTGTCCTGTAGCTCACGCGTCTTTATGGATTTTGATAACGCCTGAATAAAGGCTAACTACAGTCTGCTGTCTTCTCACATATTGTGTTAACAAAATAACCTATTATTATTCATAGGTCACAGACCTACATCTATCTACCGAGCGTCATCTAAATCAGTTATGACGTGACTGAATCACAACAAAGATATAAATATACACGCAAACATACAAACTTTCGCATTAGTAAAATACGTATACATATGTATATAAAAGGAATAATGTCTCGAACAGTTCACTGACATAATTATCGTCGACGGAAATCGGAAATCACAATTGTCGTAAGGGACAAAAATGTGTTAAATATATCACCGTGATCAGCTCGTCAATTTCTATCGTCTGGTATGTTTAAAATATCGAAATTCCCAAGGAAATGGTGCACATACCCATTTTTTTTTTACTCTTTTCTTGGAAAACTTTGTTTAGTTTTTGTTAAGGGGGCATCCATTAATTACGTGAGGCGTTTAGGGGGGTTGGGGGTAGAGCCAAACCTCTCCCAATCTCACGTGTGGGAGAGCGTGGCTGGTCTCGACAAATTTCACGAAATCTTATTCCGCGAGAAACAGCGTTGAGAGAAAACCGGATTAAATAAAGTTAAAATGTTTTTGGACTAAAATAGGGCTAAATCATACATAATAATATTTATCGCGGTTTAATTATGCACTGATAAAAGAATTTATTACCCATAAATAAATTCATTTTATTTTGTAACAATTCATTAATTTATTAAAGTTATGTATGAACTACCAGCGTGAGTTTAGGGGGGGGGGGAGGCAGTCAAGCAAAATCTCACATCTCACCAAGGGGTGAAGGGAGCGTCGAATAATCGCCAAAATTAAAGGGACGGGACAAGATTATTTGTTACTATTGTCGTTTGGGACAGATGTTGTAAAACACTCGCATTTCGTGATGACCTTCACACCACAGATTAGATTTTTATTCTTGTCATATCCTTTACACCCCGAAGTAAAGGACAAGCGTGGACAAATATCAGAATATGCTGTGTAAATGCCATATTACAGTTGAAACAAATTATATTGACCAATTTTAAGGATAAACTCCTTAAAATTGGTCCCTTTCATTAATTATTTTATACTTGACTTGAGAAAAATCATGGGTTTAATGTTCAAGTTTAAGTACTTGAACATTAAACCTATGATTTTTCTGTTAATATATAGAAATTTAGAGTACCTACCTACCTACTAAATAAAATACTACATACTTTTCTATGAAACATAAAACGTTTACACTAGGTTCCAATTAAACAATACAGACTAATCCGTGTCATTATTTTCTAGAATGTTTCTACTTATAAAATGTAAGCTTTAGGTAAATTTCAACATTTCCAAATTATTCAGCTATTAATTATTTCACCATACTTTGCATTATATTAGCATGTAAAAAAAATAACAGTAATATTAAAAACAATCAATAACTCAGTGATAAGAATAAAGAAACACATATTACAGGGTTTTTCAAATCTAACCATAAAAGGGGTGTAAACGTCACAGGCAGTCCCAAACTCAAGGTAAATACTCCATACAAAACAAATGAATATTAGTATTTTTGTTCTTACACTTTTTTAGTAAAGATTAGGAAAATCTTAATATGTAGCGCGATCAACCTCAAACTTAAAATTCTCTTCATTGATAATAAAGAATGTGTTTCAGATGTTTTATTTACATGCTTAGAGGTCGCCCTGTTAGATAATTTTTTTAGAAACTCTAAAAAAATGTCGGCTGGTTTTTATGGTGTGGTTCTAATAACTGCAAGTTTTGGAAAAATACTCTGTAAAATAATGAAATACTTGTTCGAGAAATACTTGAAATACTTGTCTTTTAAATAATTTAAAAAGTCAGTAATCAGGGTGTCAAAGTTTAAATTTTGGAAGATGTTTTTAAAAATCACCTCTAAAACTAAGGTGTAATGGGATGGCAAACGTATAGAAGATATTCACCCGTGCCGATTAACTTCGGACATTACAAAAATATTCAATAAAATACGTCACAAATAGAGGGTTATTTATATGGGGAATTTTCAACTTGTAGTCCAATTAACTCCAAACTTTGGGAACTCGCTCTTCAAAAGAATATTAAAATAAGTGCCAGGGTTTTTAATTACTCCTACAGGAGGTACGATAGGGTGTCAAAGTTTATATGGAAGATTTTCAACACGTTAAGAATTTCACTATTCAATTATAGTGTGTAAACATTGTTAAATTGTTAAATTACAGAGTGCTTGAAACTTTGTTATTTAATTTAATTTAAAACATGTATGAAGTCGTGAGCTCGTTATTACAAGCTAGTTAAACACTATATTTATTCTAAAGTTGCATATCAGTAGTAGATAATATATATCTAGCTTGCCTTTACATAATGTCGTGAGGTTGTTGTCTTGCCGGCCGGTTTTATGCTTATCATTTTAAGGTTAGCAACATAGTCAATGAACTCACTATTTGTAATTGTAGTATTGCACATAGTAATAATAATGTATTTCATATATATGTATAGTGGAAACGCTCTAGCTATGTCTAGTAATTCAAATTATAGCAGATACACTTCACTGGATAGTTTTGTCGACGTCTATCGCAAAAATGAAAGCGACTTGTATTTCGTTTACTTCATCGGTCAGCAGCCAACTTCAGTGATGTTAGGCCGCTCGAAGGCCGCTATTATGGGGAATGCAACTTCAGATCGAGCAGGACTTTTATTGGTCTATTTAACTGTTTAGTATTGAATTTAATTCGGAATGCTTGGGTAGCTATTTCAATAAATCTCCAGTTTAAGACTTATTCTAAACTAGCAGCTGACTGCACCTTTGATCATTCAAAGGTGCAGTAAATCCAGGTGACTAAGTAGCATCCAAACACCCACACAAATCTTCATATTTATAATAGGAATTGGATGATCCTTGCAATTTGAAATTTTACCTTTAAAAGACCCTGTTTTTTTCAGGAGACAGTGGAGTGTTCACTCCTAGGAAGCTGCTGTCGGCGCTGGTCACCAAGTTGCCGCAGTTCGGCGGTGGAGATCAGCACGATGCTCATGAACTCCTCAGGCATTTGCTTGAGGCGGTCAGGTACAGATCTTATACCATCTAATTTACTGTTTTATGCTGGCAGTAATTTGCGTACAGATATATGTGATAATAGATATACCATAATAGAAAAACATTTTTATGTAATCTTTGATTATACTAAAGGTGATGGTTTCTATGTGTTCAACGCAATGAGTTCAGCCCATATCAGATCCTGTTCATCATCTCATTACTACTTAACCTTTTCAGGTCCGAAGACTTACGCCGCTACCAATCCGTCATCCTAAGCAGCCTCGGCATGAATTCCAAGGTGGACCCAGCAAAGGTCGATGGTGACGTGAAACAGAAAGTCAAGTTCTACGGTCAGCAGGCGTCAGACACTATGCTCAGGCCAGAACAGGTCAGTCAAGATTTAGAACAAGCAAATGGTGAACACCCAACTAGCTCTGAGGACCCTACGATGGGCTCCGAAGACCCAGGGTCTGATGGCTCGAAGGAAAAAGGCGATAAAGATACGAAAGACGCAGATTTAAAGGAAATGGCTAAATTCTACAAGCAGCAGGCTTCTGATGCTATGCTTAGGCCAGAACAGGTCAGTACTTCGCAAATTGATTACTTTGATTGTTGTTACTAAAATAATAGCATGGACTTTGTAGTGCAAGTGGACTCCTCATGGCTCCTTCTGTGTGTGGCTTCAGACCCTCAGGTAATCTATGTTTTTGTAAATTCACATGAGGGACTCCTTAATGTGTAGTATTGAGAAGAATGAATTGTATTGCATGCTTTGTAAAGGTTAGTATAATACATTAAACAGATGGACAAATATTTAGTACAATGGAGAACACAAAAGGGTCAAAATGTTACACTAAAATATACCTAACATTTAAGCGTAGACTACGTATGTTATATCAGTTTTTATTTCATGTGAATACATGCAGTATTACCGAAGTTATGACTGCGAGTAAGTTTAGCCGGCGGTCCCGCCGAAACTTTTCGCGCGCGACGAAATAAATTGTGACGTCATCGCATGATTTAGCGCCAACTGCGTTTTTAAATAATGTCGTACGAAAATGCACACTTTGATCTTCATTTTCTCAGCCATTTTTAAAGGTAGAAAAAAAGTAAAAACACAGTTATTCTTGTAATTCTTTTTAGATAACTTTTGCATTAAAAAAAACGTTTGTCTTCTCGATTCCGCCAATCTATTCCTAAAGATTTACCTCCAAAATAAATTCGAATTTTTGAATTTCTTTTGGAGGTAACTCTTTAGGAATAGATTGGCGGAATTGTACTAAATATTTGTCCATCTGTTTAATGTTTTGTAATGGATTTCCGCAAGGTCACGCCTGAATCAATTATCTATGGATAGTATAATCTTCAGGCATAGTTAGCATAGCATCTCGTTTTGTTAGCATGACATGTGTTTTAGACGTACCCTTATTACCGACGTCTACCAAACCTGATTGCACCTTTAGACTTGTAGACATCAGAATAATAATAAGCAACTACAAGTTTTATAATACATAAGTTATTACTACCAGGATTTATATATGTAGATGCTTTAGTATTTTTATTTAAGTACCTATTCTCCACAAACTGAAGACTAGCATCGTTGTCTCCAGGTATTCCGCGGGTTCCTAGTCTCGACCCTGGAATGCCAGGACTGCTTGCATCAATCAGACCGAGCGGAGTATTTCCTGGACTTGTCACTTCCTGTCGCCGCCTGCCGACCCCAACCTCCAGCTGTCGTGAGGAGGAAAACTCCTAATGGTGAGTTTATCATCAACCATTTAAATTTAAACGGTCTATCTGTCGGTAAGCCTAAAGCCTGTATTGTTTTCTTGTCTATGTCAATATTTTTACCACTGATAATGGCATGAACGGCTGTTCACTACTGTCTACTCTGTAGTTTGTTGTTGTTGCTGCTGCACTAAAGCTTTTAGAAAATTATACATAAGTTTTGTTGTATAGTCCGCCTTACAAAACTATTCATGTTGTTTCGAGTTTCACCATGCTAAAGTTTTGTTATTTTTCCTTGTCTGTTATGCTGATACGATTTGTTCACTGAAAATAGATGGTCAATAACCGCCCTAAGTTTCCTCAAACTGGATTTCTATTTGCTTTGTTCCACGCTTAGCGATAGTTGCATGGATACCATGCATGTACCTTGTAACAAAATCCAAGTCGTTTTCCCTAGTTATTAAAGCATGAATTGATATGACGCCGTATTTTCAGAAGAGAATATGTCCAATACCCAAGAAGAGAAGCCATCCAAGCATCAACAGAAGAAGGAAAGAATCGCGGCGAGGAAGGCCGCTAGGAAGAATAAAGGTGGAGCTTTGTAGCATGGCTTAATATAGCTTGCGCACACCACACTATTCGCAAAAGTCCACCAAATCATACACACTTTAGAATCTCGACCACTCTAAAATACATTACCGTACACACACGTCCTCAACGACCCGTAAATTTAGTTTGGGCTACTATGACCTGGTTTTTGACATGTCTCATTAGGTTTACTGGTTACTGCCATATACAGCAGGTATTTCAGTGCGTCTTAGGTGGAAGACAGGTAAAAATAGCATTAACATCAACACACATCAGACATAACACAACCAACCTCAATCATCTGTTAATTTATCTTTTCTGACTCTTTTTGTCTTTTAAAGGTAACTCAACATCGAAAGACGATTCACCCGTTCGCGAGACCAACGGCACTGCCAAAGACGAAGGTAAGTCTTCTTCAGAGCAATCCGACGCCGATGTGGAAGACAATTTGGAAGATCCACCGCGTCAAGTTGATACTACATCAACCTCCACCCAAGTGCAGCACACCGCTGCTAACTTTGCAGCGTATCACATGGAATCCGGCTATAACTCCGAAAAAGTTATCAGCTCGGACTCGATCAGAACAAGTCCTGTCGATATGGACAAGGAAAAGACTGATAATACACCCGAAAATGCCGATAAGGAGTTCATTGATACGTCCCCATCTACCACTCAAAATGACTATAAACCGCTGATTTCCTTAGATAATCTATCAAATCCCGATTCGGGAGTTGCAAGTCCGGAGGCCACTAAGCATAACTCAACGGAGACTGTCGATAATGTCGAATCCCCCATTAATGGTAAAGAACTGGGCAGTCATAGCTCGCTCTCTAGCGAAATAAACTTAGATCTATCCAGCCCGCAGCACAGCAAGCTATCTCCCGTCAAGACGGAATACGAACGGCCTGTGTCTCGGATCTCCTTTGTCCCAGAGTACACAAACGAAGTAGTCTCCCGGGGGATAAGCGTTAAAGGTTGCAGGAACCTGCTCGAACATAGCGGGGAAAGTAGCTACGAATCCCTACCCGAGAGCAAAACCCTGAACGATTTGAACAATCATCTCGATAAACTTAAATTGGACATGAATTTCAAAACTAACAAACCGGTATTGCCATCTCCTGTGGCCATTGAGAGCCCTGTCGTAGAAGCCGTAGTGCCGCCGGCTCCCAAACCTAAAGTCAACAACTTTGAAGCTGAAAAAACTCAACGCGACTTCGTTCCGTACTCGCGACAGAGTCCGTTATCTCCTCGCTACTTGTGCGACGAGGACGAATGCAGCATCCAATCTTGCCTCAGTCAGTTCACAGCTTTGGAACTCCTAACTGGCAACAACAAAGTCGGCTGCGAGACATGCACCGAGCGAATCAACGGCAAAGACGGCAAAACTGTGTACACCAACGCAACCAAACGCTTCTTGGTATCCAGTCCGCCAGCTATACTGATACTGCATTTGAAACGGTTTCAAATTGGCCCGCGTTGCATGTTCAGAAAGATGTCCAAACACGTTGACTTCCAGACTATTCTGGACCTAGCTCCGTTCTGCGCTATGGACAAACTTAAAAAGCTGCCTAACGTTGCGCGTGGACAGAACGAGTTACTATACTCTTTGTACGGTGTTGTGGAGCATTCGGGCGGTATGCACGGCGGACACTACGTAGCATACGTGAAGGTTCGGCAGCCTGTCAAAGCAGGAGATCCAAGATGGTGGTTTTTACCCAAAAGCGGGAATACTATGCTCGCCAACGCCGGCAGCGGCGACGGCGAGGCGGATTCTGAGTCTGAACTATCTGGATATGAATCTGGAGAAGGTCCTACATCGACCACAGAATCACCACCGGGCAAATGGTACTATGTTTCAGATAGTATGGTCTCCGAAGTCACTGAAGAAAAGGTTTTACGAGCGCAGGCTTACCTATTGTTCTACGAAAGGATGTTATAAACGGAATGGCCTTCAGGATTGGCATTTAGTGGAAGACTGATGGTCTTAGCATGACGTTGTGTTGACGCTGTAAATAGCTTTGTTACTTGCTTTGAACGGCCTTAATACGTGACCGCATTACCCTTTCCCTGTGGCGCCATGCTTTTCTGCCCGTCTGAATATACGAGCAGCGGTTACGCACGATACCGCTGACTTCTAAAGACACTAAGAGTTTTAAGTCACAAGAATTATGTTATATTTTCTGTCGTAACAATCTCCTTATCTTTCTTTCTTTAATTCTTGTCTTGATTTCCATAACTAGGTATTTCGCATATAAATGCAAAAATGTCTGTAAACTTACAAACTGTGAATCTTCATAGTTTCTGGCAATGAAGTCTAGAAGGCTCAGACATAAACATCATGGCCTGGGTAATGATAATGATTGGTTATACTCAGACGGGTTATAAAGTTTGGTGTGATATTTTTATTACTCTGTTATTCTTCATATCTTGTTATTTACGAGTACACAATACTGGTTGTTTTCAGTAATATTTGGCTATAATTGATTTGATTATCATTAATATAACATACTATTGATTGCACATAAAAATGAGATCACTGCATTCTAACACTGCAAGTCTGCTTCTCTAAAATGTAAAGAACCAGACAATACCTATACAGTAGCAAAATAGAACCAAGATATATATGTATAGATATATAGTTAACTATGTATTTATAAAAATCATGTTAATGTCATGACAAATAACAGGAGGGAATTGATGTAGATTTTACATTGTAATATGTCTTGTTACTGTATGTAGACTGTATTATTATAGATTTATTATGCCCATTAATGTTACAACCATTAACTAAAACGCTGTTTTCAGCTGTATAAAAACCTTGCTTGGCTTGCTTTTTTTTTAAATTAGCCTCACATCTCAACTCATATACAAAACATTTAATTCATATTATGGTTTGGTCAACGGATCCTGGTAAAAATTAACTAAATAGCACGCCACAGTGCATCGACCAACACATACAAAATACAGTTTGGTTTGAAGTTGATTTTGTTGAACCAAGAAACTGGTGCTAAGAGTACAGTTGTGTTTTTAATCTGTCTTTGTTATTTATTAAAACTTTGTATTTGTCACTTTTATGAATGAAGAGTTATATATTATCATGCATTCGCACACTATCATTTGCATTAATCTAAAATATTTATTTCTAACATCAAAGTCTTCCATTGAAGTGTCAAGTGTTTCTTGAACTTTTTCAATGTAATTGTTATAAGATTTTGATTTCAATAAAGAGTAGCTAAGTTATTTATTACGAATTCATGTTATTTAGGTAAAGTTCAGATGCATGTCATTTAATTTAATCTTGAATTCATTGTAATCATGCTTTGTATATTGCCAGGGTCATAAGCACACCACATATCGTTGCGTCGTGATATTTTAAATTAACATTTTTATTTACACATAAACTGCATCAGTGTTTAGCGCCTAATAATGGTGGTAATGACTTTCCTTTACAATGAAACCACGTTTGTTCGCACGCTTAAGAATCGCGGCCTTACTAAAAGCGTGTTGTCTGGAACGAGAAACAATTTTTGGAGTGTATACTTTTAAATGACAGTTTTCTTTCCGCCCCAACTTTTAGGGTTCTGTGTTAGAACTATTGAAAAGTTTCATAGTTATATATAACGGTCCACACGCTATGTAATAGTATGTACATACACTTTTTATACGTAACATAGGGACAGTTAGGACTTGTGAATTACTGCAACTTGTCGCATTCTAGTAGTTTTCCTTGTATGATTTATAGTGAGTGCTCAATTTTAGTTCATGCTTCACTTGCGTGCGACTTGTGTTAATGTGGTATGAAACTTGGTGTTTCTGATCTTTAGAAATTAATAGAAAATGAAGCAATCATTGGTTAGTTCAATTACACCAAGTTTGTACGTTAAAAGTGACGTTTGCATTTGTGAAACTAGTATGTTAGTTTTTTTATACCGTTAGCCTGTGTTAAATATTATTTTATGAATTGTATCATATTGAACTCCACATAATGTGTTATGAACAGGTGTATTAAATAAAAGTATAGTTTTAAAATAACGCATTTCAATTCAGATCCTGTCTCGAATACTTTGCTTTCATTGTGTTTTTTTACACATCAGGTCCCATGGCCATCATCATTATGAATAAATAAATAAAACAGCATCATCTGGCCCCAAAGTAAGCTGAGCTTGTGTTATGGGTACCATATGACTGATATAGGTACTGCTTACATACTTTTTTATTGTAAATACATACAAGATATTATACATAGAAACACCCAGACCAGAGACAAATACTTGCAGATCATACTAACATTTGTCTCGCGGCGGGAATCGAACCCGCAACCTTCTGCTGCTCAGCCGGACCTTTAGTCCACTGCGCCACAGAGGTCGTCTAAATAATAAAATACCTATTAGTAATTGTATTCCATAATGTCCCATGTTCACTGGAAATCGGAAAGATTTAATTCCAATTAGGTAAGTATTCTAGTAGAGCCAGGCTCACAAAATAAAAAAATATTTTTTATTCATAAAATATGTACAAAAACATTCACAAATATATTATAAACTGAGTTCGGTTCGTTTTCTTTGTTTATCCGCGTGCGAGGCGTCGAACGGCGTGAGGCAGGTTATTTTGGGCGTTTCTAGCATTGTCAGCTCTATGATGCAGTATAGTACTTGGAGGTTGTCTTTCGCTTTTTGTAACGCCTGGAAGAATAGAAAACGGCGTAGTTAAGTCATTATTCCACAGCTTCGTTTTGTATGAAAATGTAGGTCTAATAAAAGAACTACACAAGAATACGTGGTTAGTCACGTCATAGATACACGCATGGCCTGATCGGATAATGTCGTCCACGCAGTTCAACGCTGTGCACGCTATGCTACGTCCGTTCTACAGGCGTATGAATTTGAACTGTGCTACAATTGTGCATAGCCGTGGGCCTATATTCGTGTATGCTGCAGTGGAAACATAGACCCATCCCATGCAGTCCAACAAACGAACCCACGGTGTTAAAATGAGCCGCGTGTGCGCAACGGTGGGACAGTGCCTTTATGCGTTCGTTGCAATAACAACGGCTGCTTTTGTCATGGCAAAAGACACGCAGATTTATTTTACGTTTGTAGTACTTTATAATTTTTCCACATCACTGGAAAGTCACGTTTTTTAAAGTCGGTTAATAAAGGCGAAAGTTTGTAAGGTGATGTGTTGTGGTTCAATTACGTTGCAACGGTTGGACAGATATGATTAACATTTGGAATTTGAAGCCTGTTACCTGGATTAGCTTAAAATCTATTTCATAAGCTGGCTATATAGAAAACGCGCAAAGCCTAATAAAAAGTTTGTACTTAATCTATTTAACTTACAGAAACCGCCTTCTCCTTCAGCTCCGGCTTCGTCGCCATCTGTTTCTTCAGCTTGTTCATCTCTTGCGGCGTGAACCCGACTAACTTAGAAAGCACCTCACTTGTAAATTCCACGTCTATACTTCCCGTACCATCCACAATAGTGCATTTCAAACTCCACCCTTCCTTACCAACCGATAGCTTTGAAAGCAGTTTCATAATCTGCCCTTTCACTTTGAAAACCCTACCAACACGTTTGCATTCCGGTAAATCGTTTATCTGTTTTATGTACACGTACGGCTCTGCGGATAGTGAAACTGGACCTTTATTTTGACTGCTGCATGGTTGATTATTCAGTGCATCGAATTTGTTTTCTATTTCTCGTAGATAGTCTTCGTCTTCGTTGATGAAAACGTCGTAGTCATCCGGGTAATCGTCAACTGTATTTACATTACCGTCTACAGTAAGGTCGACTTGAACTCCTGTAAGGTCGATTTTAGGTGTGTTCACGTTACCTGTGAGGTCGATCTCTGCTGGAATCACATTCGCCGTAAAGTCGAATTCAGGTGGGTTCACATTGGTTGTATGGTCGATTTTGATTTTCTTTCCAGGATTTGAAAGTGTATTAGTTTGTGTTCTTTTTGTTGGTAACTCTGTTATTTGAGCTTCGATGTCCGCTAGTTGGTCTATGTCGATGTCGTCATCATTGAATGTGCAGCTGCTTGCTACTTGGAGACTGGTGACCCTGGCGACAGGTCGGTGATCTAACGGGGGCTCGAAGATCTGCGCTGGGGGAGGCATTTGTGTGTGTGGTGTTGGTATTGCATTGTAGCGAGGATGGCTGATAGTTGCATTGAGGTCTGATACTGAAACAAAAGTACCAAGTGTAGAGTAAAATCACAGAGATAATAAAATATAAGTTTATATTAATGACGCAGTTCATAATACCGCTCCAAGACGAATGCGGGATGTCGGTGGATGGCGAAGGCTGAAGACTATTTGTTACACTCTTGAGGAGCCTTTGCAGTGGACATCTTTTTACCCTATATGATGAAAATGCTTATGATAAGTGAACATTTAACCAACCTTGTGAAATCGGCAAGCCTAGTTTTGAAGATAGAAGTCCTGCCAAGGAGTTAGACACAGTCATTTCTCCAACTTCACCACCGAGTAGCTCTATAACGCCTTCTGTCAGGAGAAGCATGCCTCTTCGACATTCAACTGGTCCTGAAATAGTAACATGTAGACATGTTTAAAAAAAAAAGTATGTTGCGGGAGATATACTTATCTAGTTTAACTAAATTATACTAGTCTTTTGTAACATGTTGCTGGTGAATAAAAAAGTAAACAAATATTGGTGGACAATAATTGTGAATTATTCACACTAACTAACGCTAACTATTGGCCTCATACACAAGCGAGTCGCGCAACGTGCTATGGAGAGAGCTATGCAGATAAAATCCGCAACGAGGAAATCCGTAGAAGAACCAAAGTCACCAACATAGCATTTAAAATTTGCAAGTTGAAGTGGCAATGGGCAGGCCATATAGCTCGCAGAACTGATAACTGTTGAGGAATAAAAGTTCTCGAATGGCGATCAAGGACAGGAAAACGAAGCGTAGGCCGATCTCCCCACTGGTCTGATGATATTGTAAAGATCGCAGGAAGTCGGTGGAAGGAGTGGGCTCAAAATCATTCTTCCTGGAAATCAATTGGGGAGGCCTATGTTAAGTGGACTTTTAAGGGCTGATATGATGATGATGATTCACACGACATCTAGCCCCAAACTAAGTATAGATAGATAATACTTTATTGCACACCAAATATACATTGAACAAACTAAAATAACAATGTTTTGCTAGTCGGTAGTACAATGGGCGGTCTTATCGCTATGTAGCGATCTCTGTCAGACAACCTTAGGATGGATTGAACAGAATGTAGCTTAAATAATTACGTTTTAAAAACTAAAAAGAAACCGACACATTTTTAGTGGAAAGTAGATGTATTTTGTATATATATATATATAATATGGGTAGGTCAAATAAACGCAACGCTCCAATGAGACAGCGAGGTATGAAAGTACATGAAAACATCATCGATGTATACAATTTTTAGATTTTCGTTTATTTTTCAGCTCGACCGATTTTGATAAAATGTATATGGGACCACCTGTGAAGTATACCCTTTCAAACAAAAAAGAATTTTCCAAATCGGTTCAGCCTTTTCGAGTAATCGGTGAACATACATAAAAAAATTACAAAAAATAAAAAGATTCCGACGAATTGAGAACCTCCTCCTTTTTGATAAAGTCGGTTAAAAAGGGTGATGATTATAATATTAAGATTTATAATTAAAATAATGTGTGCATACAAATTTACAGGATAAGAATAAGATAGATACTTATACAAAAATATATACAATACATACATTACAGTATATTAAATACAACGTTATAAAATAAACGAAATAAACCAATACATACATAAACAAACCTAAATCTCAAATTACATAAAGAATCAAGCGAGAGTTAACGACAGGACAAATAGTATTCCCTGACCGTAGTTTTATTTATTTATAATCTATTTAGTTATTTATTTAAACAATCAAGTGATTTGGCGCGTCTAATAGCTTCAGGCAGTGCGTTCCATAGTTGAACAGCTTGTACTGTGAAGGAATTAGCATAGTAAGAGGAAGTGTGGACAGGTATTGCGAGAAGAAGAGTGTCAGAGGAGCGTAAGGATCGAGAGTGGGAGAGGTAAAAATTGGAATCGTTCTTTGAGATAGGAGGGTGTCGTGGGATTGAAAAGGATATTATATAATAAATTTAGAAAGTGCGTATTCCGACGAAGGCGGATTGGCAACCATTTTAGCTCTTTGCGGAAGTCCGAGACATGATCATACTTGCGCAAGTCAAAAACAAATCGAATGGAGATTTTGAAGGCGCTCAAGCTTGTCAAGTTGCTGTTCAGTTAGGTCTAGATAAGAGGCATCGGCATAGTCAAGTATTGGAAGAATAATAATAATAATATTATTTTATAATAATAATAATAATACTAAATATAATCCCAGGATCAACATTTGTGAAACAAACATTAGTGTTTTTTCTGTGTCTGGGTGTTATAAAGTATCTTATGTATGTATGTATTTATAAATATGTAAGTCTTCTATCAGTCATCTGGTTCGCGAACCAAATGGCTGATAGATTACTTTTATATTTGAAAATACATACTTATGATACTTTATAGCACCTAGACACAGTAGAAACACCAATGTTAATCACACAATGTTTGTCCTGAAGGGAACTCAAACTCATAATGAGCTAATTGAGCTGAGACACTAGTCAAAATGCAAAATTAATCTGTAATACTGACCACTTAGTTAGGTTATTATTCAATTCAATTTCTCCAGGCAGTATTTAGATCAGTTGAGTTTTCTATAGATTGTTCTAAAGAGTGCATAGAAACCTCAACTGCCTTTCATGTATTTAAAGTATTCTGTACATTTATGTAAATCAATGTTTAAACCCTGATAGGTTAATAATAAGGGTAAGTATACCTTTTATAAGGACTTTGCATCCGGGTGTAATATCACAACTAAGGTTCCTCATTGGGCGGTATTCTATCCCAGTTATTTCCTGCACTCCATCAGTCAAATACAGTTTTATCATTCTGAAAAAATCAATAATAACAATGGTACTTAATAGGTTTAACAGAAAATAATGACAGAAAATTCTCAGTGTACCTGGATAGGGGTTTATTATTTTTACTTGAGCTATGGTATTAATTATAATAATTTGTTACTGATGACATTTGGAGTTGAGAGGTGGATGAATAATTGTTATTTTTTTAAATTTAAAACATGAATAAATTAAAATAAATTAAACTGAGTGGCATCCTCAGATTTGTATAATACATAGCTCAATGCAAGGTTGTCAGAGTCAGTTATTGGAGCTCATCATTGGAGCAAAATTTTATGTAAAGTACTTGACTACCTACATGAAATTTTGACTGGGGGTGTAATGTTATTTGCGGACACCTAATAGCTGATGATGACTATAATTGTATCCAGCAAGACCCTGGTTGTTATAAAGCATACCTGTGACTAGAGATCTTGTCTTCATAGTTAGTGGTTACTTCAACATTTTCCATGTTCACTTTTTGCAATTTCAAATATTGTTGGTAAGCAGGAGTCCCTAAAAATAAATAGTTTTAAATAAAAATAGAACCATAATGGAGATTATTTTTTAGCTATAGTACTGAATGGAATAAGTACATACCTATATCCATAACGGCGTTGATCTGAAGTACGAATCTACCATTGAGTACTGTCTTGATCTGATTTTTCAAGCCGGCAGGCAGTGAGCCTGGACAGATATCGTTCAAGTCATTAAGTAACCACTGCTCTCTGGCCAAATTCTTGATATCAGCTTCAGTGTAGTTGTTGCAGTTATCTTCACACAAGTATTCCACACACCTAAGGTACATAAATCATTACATAACAGAAGATATTTAATTTTCACCTAACATAAAACAAGTAAACTTGCCCAGTTATCCAATCGTTGTCAACAAACATATGATGGGTAGCCAAAAATTTACGAATTGTGTTTATCAGATTGATAGAAGACATTTTTCTGCACTTTTAACCTTTGAGTAATAAAATAATAAAAGCATAAACTTTCCTGTCCTTTCATTATTTATTTATCTTTTCCTCTTGTTTACATTTTTTAGACAGAGAGAGACAGAGCGAGTTGTGGTAGGTATGGTGGGAGGGAAGAGATCTAACTAATGCTACATTTCCATGCTTACCAAGCGTTCACAAACACAAACGTGTAAGGAGGGCGTTTGGCTTGACTTGCGTGAGCTTGTAGACGCTTGTCTCCGATCCCGGTCTAGTGTCGGTTTTTTAACACAGATCAAAGAAAGGGCGCTTGCGACGCATTCACACGTTGCGTTACTTGCGTTGGTGCGAGTTTAGTAGCCATAGCCATTGTGATCTCGCGATGAGTGCACGTTTGTTTGAAAGCCAAAAAAGATAAAATATAATTACGTTTTAAAAACTAAAAAGAAAACCGACTTCATTGAATGAAATTTGAGCCTATAATACATTTTTAGTGGAAAGTAGATGTATTTTGTATATACATATATAATATGGCTAGGCCAAGTAAACGCACCGCTCCAATAAGACAGCGAGGTATCGAAGGACACGCAAATATCATCGATGTAGACAATTTTTAGGTTTTCGTTGATTTTTCAGCTCAACCGATTTTGATAAAATTTTAATAGGACCACCTGTGAAGTATACCCTTTCAAACAAAAAAAGCATTTTCCAAATCGGTTCAGGCGTTTTCGAGTAATCTGTGAACATACATCTGTGACGACCTCTGTGGCGCAATGGGCTAAGGTCCGACTGAGACGCAGAAGGTTGCGGGTTCGATTCCCGCCGCGGGACAAATGTTTGTATGATCTGCAAGTATTTGTCTCGGGTCTGGGTGTTTCTATGTATAATATGTATGTATTTACAAATATATATATATGTATATATTTATGTATATAAGTAGTATATCAGTCATGTGTTACCCATAACACAAGCTCTGCTTAGTATGGGGCCAGATGATGCTGTGTGAAATGTCCGGGATTAGTATTATTATATTATTATTATTATACATAAAAAAAATATTCCAACGAATTGAGAACCTCCTCCTTTTTGATGAAGTCGGTTAAAAATAGATAAATATAGAAAAAATAGATACCTAAATAAATAAAGGATAAAAAAAAGTTCATTAAACCAAACGCAATAGCCGATACAAGTTCGGTGTCCGTCATGCTTGGCTGGCTGTACGTATTCAAAAGCATGTAAACGACTTCCAAATGCAAAGTGAGATTTGTGGACACTTGCGGCTTGTGAACGTTGGTCGACGCTTGGCAAGCATGGAAATGTAGCATAAAAGTCAATCAAAATAACTGGGCTGCACAAAGAGTATGCAATATCCTATGGGCTGCAGACCAAGCAATTATTCCAGTCCCTGGAGTCGAGCGGGTAGCAGTGTTTTTTTTTTTTTTTTTTGCAACAGACATTTATGAAAATCTGCCATGAAAAGTATTGAACTTTTTGTAGTGATTCTGTTTTTTCCGCACAACATTTTTATATTTATTTCATCACCACGGAGACCCCAAAATTCATGTTAGGGTACCTAACATTTTTAATTACAATTCTTAACCCATTATGGGCTGAATTAATTTATGGTCTCACTTTTGACTCTCGCTCGACCCCAAGGTAGGTACACCTTGGCGTTTTCCATCTTATGAAAATGTTTTACAAGATGGTTCAAGAAGTGAAGGTTTCTAATATCTTGAAGCCAATACCATTTATAATTAGCATTCAGTAAACCAGAAATCCCTTGTCCCCATTTGTTGAGTTTCGTTTGTAAGGAATGTTGGTTTCGTGAAGCGTGCAACCAAACCCTTGGGTTCATGAAAACTGTCCAAACAATAAAATTGAAATAATTGGGGTTTATGCTATCTAAACTAATTTGGAAAGGCTGCATAGGCACATTGAAAACTTTACTATATCGAACTAGAGAAGCCGTTTGCACCGGCATATTTTTGCACTGAATTACATGGAAAAAAATTAGGGTTTTTCCTTCATAATGTTTTGCCTGTTGAGGCGATAGTTATGCCGAATAATCTCAAATATTACCATAAAATAATCAAGTAGGTATGTTTTAGGGTTCCGTACCTCGAAAGGA
The DNA here is from genome assembly GCA_948098915.1 of Lampropteryx suffumata. Taxonomy (NCBI): domain Eukaryota; kingdom Metazoa; phylum Arthropoda; class Insecta; order Lepidoptera; family Geometridae; genus Lampropteryx; species Lampropteryx suffumata. Next base: position 2,478,427 of record OX402564.1, on the reverse strand, counting down.
AAAAACTAAACCCTTATAGGATCACTTTGTTGTTCGTCTGTCTGTCTGTCAAGACCCTTTTTCTCAGGAACGCGTGGAGGTATCAAGCTGAAATTCATATCAAATACTCAGGTTTCCTGTCCCTTAAAGCTGTGAAAAAATCAAACTTCTAAGCCAACGTAATCAAAAGATACAGCCGCCGTAAATTTCCGCAAATTTTCGACACTCGCAAGGGAATCAAAACCTACAGGGTACTTCCCGTGAACTTCCGTGAACGAGCTTGAAATTTGGTATGCAGCAACACCTTATAGCACAGATAAAGGAAAAATTGCAAAAACCGTAAATTTTTAGTTACATCATCCAACTATGACTCGATTGTCGTGATGGTTGAACTTTTACTTATATACCTACAGGTTTGTACGGAACCCTCGGTGAGCGAGTCTGACTCGCACTTGGCTGGTTTTATTTTTGTTCAAGCGCATATTCATTTTGCCGCATTACCCTCAATATAATTTTTATTTCTTAATAAAGTTGAGGGTAATAAACTTTTAATTTATTACCCTCAACTTTGTAAAATAAAGTAAAGTACCTTAAGTAAAATTTATTGCATGAAATACATGTGGTAAATGGTGGTTTTCTATTGTGCACTTAGTCAAGTTACAATGAATTCTGCTATGTATGGCGTACAATTTATTTGATTGATACATAAAATTTAAAATGTCAGTTCACAATTAAAAATTATAATAAAGTCAATAGAAAACAAAAAAAAAATTAAGGTCAGAAAAAATAAAAATTAATATTAACACATTTACAGTATTTTTATATCATTATGGAAGTCATCTACTGAATTATAACATTTTACTTCTAAAATGGTTTTCAACTTTTTCTGAAACAATGTAGGTAGGTAGGCGGTATTCCTCTTAATATTTTAGGAATGCTATTCAGTTGATAATAATAATAAATAATAATATATTCAGTTCAGGGTTCTTAAAAACAACCCTAAACGATTTTGTTCGCAGCGTTCAAACAAGAAAATGTTTATACTACGCTGCTAAGTCCACTTATTTTCTAATAGATTAGGTATAGATTATATTATTATCTTTTGAGCTTCGAAACAGCGATTGCATGTGAACCACGTAAAGGCGATGACGAATCAATCTCCTTTGCCGAATGAATCTTAAAGCTCATGGCTCCTAATAGTTTTTACAAAATGTTATGTCTTTTAGCGTATTTTATTAGCTAAGTATATAAATTGGTGCTTAATAAAACTTGGGAAAATCATTGGAAAATTAAATCAAAGAAATCAAAATGACACTTCAATTAGGTACCTACCTAATTTCGTGTCGCTTGAAAATATGACTTTAATTTACTCGACTTTGGTGTAAGCAAAATAAGATCTTTCGTGTTATTATAAAAATTTAGTTAGTTCGGTGAAACGACAGAATTATCACCGATATCCTAAAAAGGTTTACGTGACAGACGCGGACGCTTCTGGGTTTGTTGGTGTTTCTATGTGCTAAAGAATTTGGTAGAATTGTTTGTTGGTAGCATTTGAGTTTGACGCAACCATCCCGATGACCGATGAGTGCACCAATCTAAACGAATTTAAAAATCTCACATCTTTGAATCATAGTGATGCCAGATGGGAGGGATTCCCTGCAATTTCGGGGTATTTTTGGTATCTGGAGGAAATTTTGGGGGCATATTGGGCGGATTTATGAGGGGAAAAAATATGAATGGGGATGGGTAGGTAATCACAGGTTTTTAGAACGTAGCTTTATTTGTTGAGAAAATCAATAAATACCTATCAAGCCTATCAAGGTATCAAGTTTGGAGGAGAAAACACCCAAGCTAGCTGAAGTCCCATTCCCAAGCGAATGCGTTGTGTTTTCACGCTGCAGGATCTCTTTGATCCAGGCTAGCATACCTTCGTACCACGTGGTCTCGAGCAGACGCGAACAAATTACTTCCGGAGTGATTCCCACGTTGACAAAGGTACTGTTTCCAAAATGGCAAACACTACCTTTGTCAACGTGGGAATTAAATGCCACTCTGGAACATGCATGTTGGTTTGTTTGCTTGATTTATTTCAGTCTGTCTTCATTAATTTAACATTGTTAACACTAGAATCTCTAACTGAATTAAACAGTTTGTGTTCTTTCATATTTTATTTATAAGTAGGTAGGTAAATGTTAATGAAATTGAATCAAGTAATAAAAAATAAATTCTCTTGTAATATTTTTTCCCATATCTATGACAAACATTAATCTGTGCTTGTCTGGGTAAGTAATTAAAATTTAATATTCATGCTGAATTCATAATTAAATACCTGCTTGGTTTGTAAGTATTTTTTTCGAAATACCTGTTTTTGGGGAGTATGTCGTGCATAGTTAGGGGAGATATTTACTTAGCTCTCTGACAACACTACTACTAGAAACAACCAAGCAAGAAAGACAGCGAGCGAGGGAGCGAAGCGATAGCGAATCGCAGCGCAGCGCAAAGTGCGCAAACAAAGCATAGCAAAAGCGAAGGAATTGCTTCAAATTGCTTGCTGATTTTCATTCATACGTCCGTCTCTCTCGTTTGGTCGTCTTGCTTGTCTTCGGTCTTCTTTGCTGAATGCTGTGCTCTGCTGTGCTGACTGATTGACAACAAATAGCATAAAAATAAAGATTTTTAGTGTTTTAGAAGGTTTCCTTGTGAATTTATGTTTCGTCCAGTGCCTGTATTCGTGATAAAAACCCCGGATGTAGAAATATGAAGCGGCGAAATGCCGAAGCTGGGAAGTTGCGGCGCCCCATAAAGCGCACTAAAATCACTGAAGGAATGTACGGAAAGTGAGTAATTTACTGTCAAAACTATGAGCTCGAATAATGAGGAAAATCGCTTTCAATAATGTGCATTCTGTTCTGTGAAAAGGTGTGGGAAAATAGTGTAAAATGAACAATGTATGTGGGTAGAAAGTAACATCTGTTTCTTTACCGTACCTACTTCTAAACTCGGCTATGTGTGTGAATAAAAAACAAACAATAACAAAAAAGTAGGTCTTGACTAGGTACCTACTTTTTTGTTATTGTTTTAGTGTTTTTTTCCACATAATATAATTTAAATGCCTGCTCTCTGTTAGTACCATAAGTAGCTTGACCAAAATAATACTTATTAGGTAAATTTATGCTGATATCGTCGGTCCAATACTAAACTCGCCAAACTGAAAATTTAAGACTTTTCAGGAGAGAGAAAACAAAGTTCAAATCACTGCTGTAAATCAGGATTTATAGATAGGTTTTCAAATCGTGATAATTTAATAGCTTTAGGTAGATGTTTTTAGGATAGTATTTATCAATTTGCTAGAATATGAATAATATCGAAGTTATCGCAGATTGGCGAGTTTATCATGGTTAGTTTTAATAGGGAATATATCGACGTACTGAGGTAAAATATCCTATGTGGTAATTAGACGAGTATACTGTGGTGTAACACATCAAGAAAATGCATTAATTAATAGTAAACTGGCCGAAATGTAGAAGGTACAAACAAATTACTGTCATCTTTTGCTAATTTAAGCTAAAGGAACTTATTGATAGGGATAAGATAATTAAATAAAAACATGCAAACTTTCTTACATCATAAATTTTTCTTCACTTGTATTTTCTAAAACCTTAACTTACGTAATAAAATCAACAGCAGGTTACTTTCATTTATGTTATTTATTATTTAGGTCCGAGTTAGTTTAGTCAGCCGCATGCCGGACGAACTGTGGGCCAAAGCTACCACTGAGTGGAGCCCTGAGACAGTGAGACGGCGCGGTAGACCACGCAAACGTTGGCGTGACGAGCTAGACACTTATAGCGACTGTCGGTGGCAGACAATGTAGACAGAAAGCAATGGAAAACTCGAGGGGAGGCCTTTGCCCAGCAGTGGGACAGTACGGGCTAAAAACAACAAACAACAACATGTCTAACTAAATATATTTTAGAATTGAACCAACCGAATTGCCACCATTTAAAAATCAAGAAACTGTCTACTCATTTGAAATCTCCTCTCCAACACTGGGCTCTAGAAGAGCATCACGAACAGCTTCCGAACGGGGAAGCTCATCGTAAAACGCGTGGTATAGTTTCAATAGTTTTCAATATTTTTAAATCTGTAGAGTTTTAAAAGATCTTGTTTTTTTTTGTTTTGAAATACTTATCCATTCTGAGTAGACCTTTGTAATAGGGTTATTTATCGATTTCCCTTACCACTTTTTTTCATCTCTAAAACAACTATTTTTGTGTTATAACTATTTTTTACAAAAATGGTGTAACTATTTTTTACAAATATAGAGCATATTTTCTGTATTGAACACAGACAGCATTAATAAATCGTGGCTCTATCAACTGCAACATGGGCCTGATATTGTTGTTTGGATCCAAAATCCATAAAGTTATCCATGTCTTGTTCTGCTTCTTCATGTCCTCATTTCTTATTACTGTATTATCATTATTTCTGCATATTCATGTATCATGGCGTAACAAATGCTTTTCGTGAGCTTCTGCATTTTCAACTGATGGAAAAGTGATCCTTTAAAAAAAAAACAACTTACTTTTATAGCTTGTTAGGAGGATTTTTTTCCTCTTTTCTCTGGCGAAAAATGCCTTTATGATTAATTTTTATCAGGGCATCCTTTACAAAATCACCAGTTATATTCAGGGTGTCTAAACCTGACTATTTTTATTACTATTTTTATTTTTGGTGATACAGTAAATGACCAGTTGACCGGTTTGCCCTTGAGTTATAGGTATCTAGATTTTTTTTGTGACATACCACAAACTGCTATTGCTTATGCAGATTTGGTAAGTTACTTACGAACTAGTTTGTTGATTTTTAATCTTTAGAACTAATGCTATATGTTTATGTTGCCGCATACATTTCGTATACAATGGTAAACCATTGAAACCAGTGAAATGTTCCGAACCAGCCAAAATTAATCCAAATCAAGCTGTTTAGGCTGGCATTGATTTGCCCTTCTTTGTTTCATAAGACTCGCCTTTGAGGCGTTTTTGTTCATAAAAACTTATTTATCTCGCAATATATATATTTTTTTTATTATTATTTTCTTCCCTCATTGACTGATCTTCAATATTTTCAGACGGAAGTGAGATTGTATCGTCTTCCTGTTGTAGGCTGATCGCTGTAATAATAAATCATCCTCAATCTATTTCAATGAAATTAATTTGATTTTGTCATTTCGATCATATTAACTATCTTCCTATTAGATCATGATAAACTAATCAAAACGACTGTTTTGGCGAGTCAATGCTAGTTAATGCACCTTAAATCAGCGAAACTACTACTTTAGCATAAAACTTGACCAAGGTAGATTAGCCACACTGCCACATTAACTAATTGACTTATGTGGTTAAATGTGTTTTAATAGGATTCTGCCATGGTAAACTGAGCAATCGGGCACAGTTGGCAATTGCAACAAGTCAATTCTATGTAGATAGCTGAAAAAGAAACTGGTCATAGATAGGTCATTTTGAATGCTACAGACATGATATTTTACCACATTGTGCTTTTGGCCTAACCATTACTATGCCCATCAAAAAGTGAAAAACGCCAAAAAGGCAGTTTGGCGAGTTGACCACTGGACCGACGATATTCTCAACAACAGAAAACTTTTAAATGAATCTATAATGCAACTTGTAAGGCAATGATATTATTACCTCAGACCAAATAAATATATACTTTCAGGTCTAAAGTGTTAAATGTACCTATTACATGTTGTAGGTTAAGGTAAATGTTTGTTTATATACCTACTTTCATTGATTTTTTTATCTCTATGCCTACTTTAGTTTATTTTTACACAATACATTGTTTTCCCACGCAATCTTAGTAATTATAATTTTCTCATTCTAATCTAATTCTTTTTCACATGCTGCCTACGGATAGCCCAAGGTATACATACTTGTAGACCCATCCTCAGAGTGTAGACTTTGGTCACTTTGACAGGAGATAACAGAAAACTAAGTAAATTTTCATATATTTTACTAGAATTAGTTGACCAGGTGCGGATCTAGGAAGATGCCCGAACCCTGAAAATAATGGCACATTTTCAAACTAATTGGCAATAGTTATGAAAAACATTGTATAGACTTATCAAATTTTCCAAATTGGTTAGGTGGAAAATTTATCTTAAAAAGTTCCAGATCCGCCCCTGTTGGTTTAATGTTTGTAATATATAGAATTTAAAGTATCTTCTTGGAAAATCACATACTAGTGTACTAACTGAAATAAGAACTAATTTTTTGCCAGTTTTAGGAGCTGCAAGAAACACCTGATATAACTTATTATGAACTCAAAACAAAAGTATTGCATGTAAAAAAGTATTATGCATACCCCAATACAGATCTTACCAAGATTTTGAAAATTCGACATTCATTGCCATTTTTAATCCGTTAAGTTAATTTTATTTTTTCAGTGCACCACAAGTTCACTAACCTTTATATTTGGTATAAATTTAATATTGTTACATGTCATTGTCATTTAATGCCGCTTTGATAGACAGACATATGGACAACACAGTGAACTTATTGGGGTTCCACTTTTTCTCTTAAGGTGATATTCATGTCATCATAAGATTATAATCTTACAATGTATCAGGTTTTATTATAAATGGTTATTCAAATCTTCCGACGACATCTACAACCTAAGTTCATAAATTTAACAGAGCTTGGGTCCAATCAGCTTATGTATGAGATGACTGGAGGCCTCTGCCCAGCTGTGGGATTAATGGAAACCTAGTGTGGGGTCAAGGTGATGTAGTCAACTTGGGTGTTGATTTTGTGTACCAGTTACCATGTTTTATGTTTCAGCTCAATGTTGTATGTAAAGTTTGCTTTGTTGTGGAGCTCCGTATCTCTAGCGGACTATATGTTGGAGTTCCGATTTGAATTCCTCTGGCCGTTGTGGCTGATGATCAAAGCGATCTATCAATGCTACTATTGTAAGGGACTGGTAAGTGCTTTCTAAGTCCTTTGATCATAATCATAAATGTTCACATAAGCGCGCTCCACATTCCGGGCAAAACTATACGATCTCTAGCGGACTATATGTTGGAGTTCCGATTTGAATTCCTCTGGCCGTTGTGGCTGATGATCAAAGCGATCTATCAGTGCTACTATTGTAAGGGACTGGTAAGTGCTTTCTAAGTTCTTTGATCATAATCATAAATGTTCACATAAGCGCGCTCCACATTCCGGGCAAAACTATACGAGAATATTTACTTAGGCATAATAAATAGCGACAATATATAGTACTAGCTGTTGCTCTCGCTACTTCGTCCGTCTTTTTTTTGAATGGAGTTGTAGCTTAAATTCTTCCCCAGGATGCAATTTATCATTGCCAAATTTTATTGATAAGTTTCAAACCAATCACACCCACCACCCATTAAAAAGTTTCCATACAAACATTCACACCCTATTTTACTTCTTTATGAGGGTTATTTTGAAAAATCCTGAAACACGTGTCCATTTATTTTGAATTTTAATTATCAAGTTTTAAGCAAATCGCTCAACGCGTTAATAAGTTTCATACATTCCTTTTCAACCCTTTTCACCCTCTCAGGGGTTGAATTTCAAAAAATCCCGTCTTAGTGGGTGGTTTTGCCATAAAACGATAAATGTTAACCCTGCGTTATCCACATATTAGGTATACCTACAACATTTTATTTTTAGTTTTTGTAAGCCGAAAGAGGTTTACATAGGTCGAAAACAAATTTCTAGTAATAAGGTTTTTCGTTGTATAATAGGAATAACAGAATTAGGCAAGTTAACATAATGAATAAATTAAGTAAAGAGAGTAGCCAAATACTTGAGTATAGAGCCCTGTTCAGTAAATCTCGCCTATTTTCGTGTGGCCTCGATTATGTGCCTGAATCAAAGGGCTCTCGTGTAGTTGTTTTTGTGCGAGATACTCTCTCTACATTCCCGCAGCCGTCAGTCCGCCGACAGTCCACAACGAAAATCAAAATATATTCTTTCTTTAATATTTATTCAACAAAATCATAAGGGCCATTTTGAATAGTCTTTTTACATGCTAGTGAATCTAGGTGCCGGTTCTACCTAACCCCAGTTCTAATGGAAATCTGCACGAGCGATAATGTGGAGAGCTGTTCTTGGTTTTGTCCAGTCTCTGCAAGATCCAAGACAGAGACCTATCGACGAGAATGTGGAGCGCGTTTAAAACTATATGTTTGTGTAGATGTGAAGATGGATGTGGCTCAATCACACCATAACAGCTGGGCAGATTTAGATGAAACTTAGTATAAATAGTCAGTAACCTAGAATTACACATAGGCTACATTTTTTGTAGATAACAGCGTTCGAAGCCGCCGGCAGAAGCTTGTTTATAAAAATCGATATAAAATCGACTCACGCTCACGCAAAAAAGACGCACGCTCGCAGTTAAAAATCTCTAGCAACAAATCTGAAGCTTTCAAGCGGTCAGCCTATTGCGACAAGGCCAGAGTCAGCGTGAAGTGGCACGTGTGCTGAACTTGAGCCAGTTTGCTGTTTCCAGAGTTTACCGTCGTTACCAAGAGACTGGTAACTTTAATCGAAGACGCGGTTCCGGAAGAAAAAGGTGCACATCGGAGAGAGATGACCGATTCATTGTCAGCACATCGCTGAGAAATCGGGCACTCACTGGCGTTCAAGTCCAACAAGAGCTCAGAAAAACGCAAGGAGTGGCAGTGAACGTCTGGACAGTCAGAAGACGACTTAAGGCAGCTAGCCTTAAGCCAAAAAGGCCAGCTACTTGCCCCAAATTAACCCCGGCCCACCGAGCAGCCCGCCTTCGATTTGCGAGAGAACACGTTGTTTGGACTGACGAACAATGGAGCTCCGTTCTCTTCTCAGACGAAAGCAGAGTGTGCGTGCATGGTAGCGATAGAAGAGGACGAGTCTACAGAAGACCTGGAGAAAGATTTGCGCAGTGCTGCATTAAAGAAATGTGGCTTTTGGAGGAGGTTCCTGGATGGTGTGGGCGGGCATTTCAATGGAGGCAAAAACCGAGTTAGTTTTTATTGAAACTGGCGGTCGAGTGAGAGGATTGACGGCAAACCGATACATCGAAGAGATTTTAGGGGATCACGTCGTTTCCTACGCCGGTTTCATCGGCGAAAACTTCATCTTAATGCACGACAATGCCCGTCCACATACTGCAGGTTCCGTCCGGCAGTATTTACAGAAGGTCGAAATTGTCGCTATGGGCTGGCCAGTGCGTAGACCGGACTTAAATCCTATCGAGCATTTGTGGGATGAACTTAAAGAAATGTTCGGGCTAGAAGTCCTGCACCAGCCACGAAATCGGACCTTAAAGGGGCGCTCATTGAAGAATGGGATAGCATCGAACAAAATCGAGTAAAGAAACTTATTCAATCCATGAATAAGCGATTAGAAGCTGTTATTAGGGCCAGGGGGAGCAACACTAAATATTGATAAGTTAATTTCAATTAAATAAATATTTTGACGAATTTAAGCTGGCAGCTTAAGCTCTTTTCATTGCTTAAGATTTCTCATTAAATATTTTTTAATTACAAAAAAAAAATAACAACGTAGACCACTTATTTTAAAGCTAAAACTAACAGCTTTGAGATGTTAAAATCAGAAATAGAATGAAAACTTTAGATTTTTTGCTAGAGTTTTTTAACTGCGAGCGTGCGTCTTGAGTCGATTTTTTTGCTCACGAGTGTAGTTATAGAACTTGCTCACAAATTTCACGAGAATCGGTTGGGAAATGCGATCTGTAGAGGATAACATCCGCACAGACACCGGACATTCAAAAGCATTTCCGCCTAAGCTGAAACGGAGACACTCGCTTCGCTCGGTTGATAAATAAATAAATATTGGCTTATTTTTATCCAGGTACCATGCGTAATGTTTTTTAAACGAGCTATGTACCGCAATGGGCGAAGGCACGCCTGAGATGCAATGGTTGCGGGCTCGATTCCCGCAGCGGGACAAATGTTTGTATGATCTGGAAGTATTTGTGTCAGGTCTGGGTTTTCGATGTATGTATTTACAACAGAAAAAAGTATAGAAGTAGCAGATATAACTCGAGCTCTGCTTACTTTGGGGCTAGTTGATGCTGTGTGAAATGTTCGGCATTATTTATCTTATTCGTTTATAGATGTTTCCTTTTTAACCGACTTTACCAAAAAGGAGGAGGTTCTCAATTCGTCGGAATCTTTTTTTTTATGTATGTTCACCATTTACTCGAAAACGGCCGAACCGATTTGGAAAATTCTTTGTTTGAAAGGGTATACTTTACAGGTGGTCCCATATAAATTTTATCAAAATCGGTCGAGCTGAAAAATCAACGAAAATCTAAAAATTGTATACATCGATGATGTTTTCATGTACTTTCATACCTCGCTGTCTCATTGGAGCGTTACGTTTATTTGGCTTACCCATATTATATATATACAAAATACATCTACTTTCCACTAAAAATGTATTATAGGCTCAAATTTCACTCAATGAAGTCGGTTTCTTTTTAGTTTTTAAAACGTAATTATTCGTATGTGTTTTTTCCGTTATGTGAATACGTGTTTTTTTATTTCCAGGCCTTCACAGTATTTTTCACATGCATAGCGGTGTCTTCAGATCTGATATGTTACCTATTCATACCCATGCAAATACTCACCTACCTTGCCGGAATATATGTGTGGTCAAGCTCTATATGGAATACATGTAAGTACTATAAGATTTAACTTTCAGATGATCTATTTCACAATATTTCATACCAATACAATTATTTATTTATAAAAAGTACTTACACTATTTTTAAAGGGGCCCCTAATGCAATAGTGTAAAAAAACAATAAAAATATTCATAGCATAAGTATTTGTCAGACTAGATAATATAAACATGAACTAAAATTTAAAAAGTTACACAATTCAATATAAAAATTCTTCAATTAATAACTTCGAATTACATAATCTCGAACCTAATATAATAAAAAATAAAAAATGTGATATATTCCATTGTGTTAGTTGCCCACCATATAATCCCAAGATTCCAGATTCACAGATGGCCTCTGTGGCGCAGTTGGCCAAGGCCCGACTGAGACGCATAATGTTGCGGGTTGGATTCCCGCCGCGGGACAAATGTTTGTACTTCAAAAAATCTAAATACAAAAGTATGCAAGAAGTAGAGGTACTTTTATATCAGTCATGTGGTACATAACTACATACATAACACAAGCTCTGCTTACTTTGGGGCAGAAGATGCTGTGTTAAATGTCCGGCATTATTAATTTATGCAATATGTAAAGAAACGTTTATCACTTTTTGTATATGTACTTTCCGATCACGTCGGACTCCAGATCAGAAGGTTGTCTAACTTTGGAAATGTTATTTTTATAAATGAAATACGTAGTTGTTAATCACTCAGCGTCTATTCAGTATTCATGTAGGTACATGTACTATTCGTATGCTTGTCGGGAGTTGACTGAGGTATCCAGCGCGCGGAACGTATTGCATTGCTTATATTTTGCTGAGCTAAGCTGGGCTGCGATCCCTACACAATACTAATATTATAAATTTAAAAGTGTTTCTTGAGTTTGCTTGTTACAATTACAATAGGTGAAATAATGTTTCAAATCAGTTTTTGAATTTGAGTTTATACAAACAATCATACCTCATACGACGACCTCTGTGACGCAGTGGGCTAAGGCCCGGCTGAGACGCAAAAGGTCGCGGGATCCATTCCCGCTGCGTTTGTATGATAATCCTACATCCTACTTAAGTGACCGAACACAACGACTAAATGGAAAGCGTTCTCCGGAGCCAATGGTAAAAATGAGTTTAACACAAGGATCAATACTCGGGCCATTCTTGTTTTTAATTTATATAAATGATCTACCTAAACTTGTAAAGGATGATCACGAGATTGTACTGTTTGCTGATGACACGTCACTTTTATTTAAATTAAAGCGACGACTTACTAATCTTGACGATATAAACACTGCAATCTCCAAAGTTGTAACATGGTTTAATGTAAACAACTTATTACTTAACGAGAAAAAAACGAAATGCATTCGTTTTATACTGCCAAACGTTAAACAAGTGAATGCTAATGTAAAAATTAAAAACGAAAAGATAGATCTCGTCGACACCACAGTGTTCTTAGGCATTACTTTAGATAATAAGCTGCAATGGGGCCCGCACATAGATAAATTGTCAATGAGTCTCAGCTCTGCGGCATACGCTGTTAAAAAGATCCGTCATTTTACCGACGTAGATACCGCTAGACTCGTTTACTTCAGCTACTTTCATAGCATTATGTCTTATGGCATTCTGTTGTGGGGGAGTCCTGCTGATATTAACACCATATTTGTGTTGCAAAAGAGGGCTGTTCGTGCAATTTATAACATGGGCCCCAGAGAATCACTTAGAAAAATGTTTAAAGAAATTAATATTATGAGTGCCTTGTCAGTATATATACGAAAATTTAATGTATGTGCACAAAAATGTTCATTTATTTAAAAAAAAATGCGATAATCATAATATTAACACTAGAAATAAAGATAAACTCGCTGTTCCCACTGTTAGGCTCGCTAAAGTTAATAAGTATTTTATAGGGCAATGTGTACGCTTCTATAACAAGGTCCCAAGCGACGTGTTAGATTTGTCGATTGGCAAATTTAAAAACGTAATTAAACAGAAACTGTCTATTAAAGCATATTATAAAATATCTGATTATTTAGATGACAAAAAAGCTTGGGATGAATCAGCTCCAACTCAACTCGGCATCCGTAACAAAATTGTCAAGGATCATACAAAAAAGTGTTAAGACCAGACAAGTTTCTTGCCGGATTCTTTTTGAACTGGGGTTAGGAGGAACCGGCACCTAGATTCACTAGCATGTAAGAAGACGATTCAAAGTGGTCCTTGTGATTTTATTGAAAAAAGTTGGTATTAAAGTGGTTAAAAGTGTTGGTATAAAAGTGGTTTTGAATTTTGAATTTTGAAGTATTTGCCTCGGGTCTGGGTGTTTCTATGTATAATATGTTACATACATATTTTACAAAAAAAAAGTATATAAGTAGTATATCAGTCATTTGGTACCCATAACACAAGTTCTGCTTACTTTGGGGCCAGATGATGCTGTGTGAAATGTCTGGTATTATTATTATAACCAAAATTCATCAAAATCGGTTCAGCGGCTTAGGCGTGAAAACGTGATAGACAGAGTTACTTTCAAATTTATTATATTAGTAAGGATTAGTATGTATTTACAAAAAAAAGTATAAAAGTAGTATATCAGTCATGTGGTACCCATCTACAAGCTCTGCTTTCTTTGAGGCCAGATGATGCTGTGTGAAATGTCCGGCATTATATTATCACCACACATCAATTAATTCCTTCTTATAATATCAGTTTAGATTACATATAAATATTTGTCGGAGTTTATTTTGTTCTAACTATTTAGACATTAGAGGCAAGCTGTATGTAGTAACAAATAGTCGAACATTAGTCATGTTCCATAAATAACTGTGTTTGGCTTCCGTACAGAATCGAGATTGTTTACGGCACTTTGTCGAAATCGGTTTATTTATGTGAGTTTCATGTAATTTAATTTACTTGTTTTGTATGATTTTCACTATAAACTGGATATTAACAATGGTTTGTGAGTTTTTCTTTTTGATCATTGCATGCAACTGTGCCGCAATATCGGGAAGAAAAAAAAAATATTGTATATAATAAATAAATATTAATAAATTCAATTTCATTTATTTCGGTTTTTACATTACACCATATAATATTAGTTAAATGCTTAGTCTAAATGTTAATAGTTATATAATTTAAAAATAAAATATAATTCACAGAAAAAAATTACAACATAATAATTTACAATAGATTAAAATATAACAAAATTCATAATACATAAAAATAGCTTGGATAATAATTAAATTTTAATATTAATTTAAATTTTATTCATTTAGCACAACGCTTTGCGTTGCATGGCAGTACATGCATATTGGTCCAGTGCCTAAGAATGGGTCCATCTAACCGCTCTGCCACAGTAGTAAGGAGGCTGTTGGTGCTGGCGCGCACTCGATGCATCAGGGAGGCGACTCGTTTGCGCATAATGGCATGGAAGCCGTCGGTGTGTGTCTCTGCGAACATAACTGATGCACTGCAGTATCGCGGTAGCCCCAACAGCATCCTAAACACGTTGTTATACTGGACGCGAAGGGCATTGTACGCACTCTGAGTAAAGTCGATCCATAGACTGCTAATGTAAAACGTTTAGCAATAAGCCCTAAACAATGTTATTTTAACGTTTTTTGTACACTTAGCAAACCTACGGATCAACATGTTACCCCCTTACTGCCAACGCCCTTCACTCCCTCTCAATGTCCATGTTATCTTTGAGGGTTTCAGTGACCCAATGCCCCAGGTATTTAAAACACGAAACCATTTTTAGAGCTGTGCCACTTAATGACACTGTAGGTACGATAGAGTAATATTTTGTTACAGCTTTAAAAACTAACAGCTCGCTTTTCGTAGAATTATACCTGAGGCCGTGTGTCACAGCATACCGTTCACAAACACCAACTAGTTTCCTGAGGGCACTGATTGATGGGCTCAGCAATACCATATCATCAGCATAGCTGATGTTGTTTCCTATTTTTCCACCAACAGAACAGCCCACCATGGTATTGTTGACCTCCCCAAACAGCCGATTTATGTATAGTTTGAAAAGTCGAAGTGAGCTCAGTCTCCCCTGCCGCACCCCACACTCCAGCCCATACGGCTCGGAAAGCGAGTCTGCCAATCTAACCACATTGCTCTGATGGCCATACCAGTACTTAAACAAATCAATAAGCTCATCAGGCAATGTTGTGTCTTCAGACAGCTTCTTCCAAAGGAGATCATAGGACACCAAATCGAAGGCCTTTGACAAGTCAAGAAAGCACGCATACACCGGTGTCTTTTTATCCGTGTAGTACCGGACGGTATGCTTGAGACACAGAACTGCTGCCTCTGTGGAAAGCCCTGGCCTGATGCCAAATTGGGCATCATGCAGCTTCAAATGTTTATCCAGCTGTTTGTCAAGCATACAATCCAGCACCTTGGCTATAGTCGTAGCCAACGATATGGGCCTATAATTACATATATCGGAAGCGTCCCCTGTACGGTTTTTAATTAATTGTACTACCACAGTCTTCATCATACTCTCAGGTAAGTAGGCATGTCCAATGCAAAAGGCAAAAAGAAGAGACAGCACTCTTGGCAAATGTACGCCGGCATACTGTAAGTGCTCTATGCTAAGGTAATCATGACAGGGTGACTTTCCCCTTGTCACCTTTCTCAAGACTGTACCGATTTCCCCAGCAGTAAACACTATATGCAACTCACTATTTGTGCCTGGAGCACCGGACATTCCCCCCGAACTTTTAAGAGAGGACTTTACTTTAAAGTGATCCCTAAATAGGTCCGCTATTTTTGCAGTCTCGCTCATACCCTGAAACTTACTGGTAAACCCGACTTGAGGTTAAGTTTACTAGTCTGCTTCCAAAATTTTCCAAAGTCTTTATCTGCATGGTGACCTGCCAAGATATCAATTTTAATTTGTTCTGAGTGATTAATTTTTGCTTAAAAACTTTTCTAGTAGCCGTCATGTTATTGTATATTAACCTATTGTATAAATGGTAGGCCTAAAACTGCCTACCATACAAGAACCAGTTTTTAAATGCAAGTCGGGCTTCCGCGTGTGCCTGTTTTACGTGTTTGTTCCATCCTATAACGTTTTTTTTCCGAATGGAGGAAACATTACCAAAACTATGACTAGCAGCTTTTTGGAGAATGTCAATAATGTTAGTATACATGTCATTAATAATTGTCCTATGTTCTATGACAACTTTTCATGACAACGCATGTCACTAAACTGCCTAAACTCCACTGGAAAGCCTATATCCCACAACTTTTCATGACAATACTTTTGATACAAGGATATTTGATCTGTATTTCTCTCTCCCCAAATAATAGTGTTTCGTTCGGTTGTCTTATTAATACCTAAGTATATTTAGATCACATATTATTTCCAATGGGAAATGATCAGACCAATTCAGATCATAGTGTACCTTACAGTTCACCACCGATCTTCAGGCTGCCTCAGAAACTACACAGTGATCTAACCAACTTGCTGTACCGTAAACATCACTCACAAAAGTGTACGTATCTGAGACAGATCCCAGCAGTTCAATGTCGAAATGTCGAAATGTGGCATAAATAACGCCGGACATTTCACACAGCATCATCTAGCCCCAAAGTAAACAGAGCTTGTGTTATGGGTACTACATGACTGACTGATATCTACATATAAACTTTTTTTTTTGTAATTACATACATCGAAATACCCAGACCCAACACATATACTTGCAGATCATACAAACATTTGTTCCGCGGCGGGAATCGCACACGCAACCTTCTGCGCCGCAGCCGGGTCTTGGCCCACTGCGCCACAGAGATCGTCAAATATCCCGCTAATGGAGAAAATTATGTGTACTTATAACAATTTTAGTTTAAAAGTTTTTGAGATGTCTGTACTAGCACTCATGTATAAAAATAGTAAATTGAGCGAACACCTAACATAGGTTTCCTTTGGGTATTTATATTTTTGCTTCAAAATGAAAGCCAAAATTGTAGTAAAATCACAAGGACCATTTTGAACAAACTTGAATTAGTTTAGGTGTCAGTTTCAATTCCAACCCTAATTAAGGCCGAAAAGAATCTGGCATTAAACTTTTCGTGGTTCCGGATCTGAGGTGTTATGCTCGGAAAAATTTGATATACTGGTAGATGACGTAGCATCCAAAATAAATCTCCTCAGAAACTTGTGTAAACCAGCGTTGAGTCGTTATTTCTCCCATTACCGCTGTGGCTTAGACGACCTGAGACGCAGAAGGTTGCGTGTTATATTCCCTGACTGAGTAGTTTATTAGTATAGACCATGGTTTATTCACATAGACCTGCGACTTAAGAAAACCCCACAAGAAAAAGTCTAGCGGGGTTAAGTCACAAGATCTCGGTGGCCAGTTCACATCAGCTCCACGTGAGATGACCATGCCCTCAAATCTCTCATGCAGAATATTCAATGTGGCATGAGCTGTGTGGCACGTAGCGCCGTCTTGTTGAAACCACATGTCGTTGGTGTTCAGATGATCCAGTTCATTCCAAAAAAAGTTGGTAATCATCGACCTATAGCGCTCGCCGTTGACAGTGATGGCCTGGCCAATGTTGTTCTCAAAGAAATATGGCCCGATGACGCCGCCAGCCCAAAACCCACACCAAACTGTAACTTTTTCGGGATGCATTGGACGCTCTTGGATCTCATGTGGATTGGTATCGTCCCAAATTCGACAATTTTGTTTGTTTACGTACCCATTCATCCAGAAATGGGCCTCATCGCTGAAGACAATTTTTCTGTGAAAATTACGGTCAGTTGCTAACTGCTCCAGTGCCCATTCAGCGAACACACGTCGTTGTCTATGGTCGTTTACCTTCAATTCCTGGGTGAGTTGAATTTTATACGGGTGCAGGCCCAAGTCACGACGCAAAATTCGCCAAGTTGTGGTCTGTGAAAGGCCGAGTTCTTGTGAGCGACGCGAAATCGACTGCCTCGGATTCTCCTGCACACTCTCACGGACAGCGGCGATGTTTTCGGCAGACCTTGCGTTTCGTTGACGTACGGGTGTTGGTCGATCATTTACCGAACCAGTGGACTCAAATTTATCCACCACACGACGAATAGTCCTCTCGGTAGGACGATTATGGCGACCGTAAAATGGGCGAAGCGCGCGGTGCGTTGCCCGAACAGAACACTCATTTTGATGAAACAATTTTATCATTTGCACGTGTTGTTGAATGCTATAGCTATCCATGATGATTTGGCAAAACAGAATGAATAAATTACAACCAATTTGACAGATGTAGCTTCAACAAGATGGCCGCTACCAACTGTCAAAGTTCGGACGTGCCTATTTATTTATTTATTTATTTGGTTTACCAACGGTTGCTACAACCTTAAAAGCTTAAAAAACATTATAATACTTAATGCTAATTGCACAACCAATTACAGGTAAACACTGCATGCAGAAGTAAAATTATACTTATTATTAAGAGACAATAATTTAATGAAACTAGATGAAAGTAGTGTACCTACTTAATTTAACTTAACTAAAGTGGGTAGGGGGAAACTTGCGTACATGTGAACTATTTTAACTAGAAATAAACAAGTTATAAAGTGAACCAGAAACTTAGAAAACGTTATGTTATGACATAGTATTCGGCAAGTTCTCAGTTAAGAACTTCCGGAACTTATTGAGTTTTATATCTATCGAATCACAATATTTAACGATGGCTTTGCTGATTCTAGGGATGGGTGAGTTGCTACCAAGGACTGTAGTGCGAAGTGGTGGGAGTAGGAGAGGGATGGGCCGGTGGGGCATTCTTCGAGGGACTCTAAAACGTATTTTGTGTAGTAGTTGTGGGCAATCTATTTTATTGTTAAGTAATTTATACAGGAAGATTATGTCTAATTGTATTCTTCTTTTTTCTAGAGAAGCAATTTTGAAAAACTCAAGTCTGTCCACGTATGAGTACAATGTTTTATGTTTTTTATCCACATATGCCAAATGCCGCAAAAAACGTTTTTGAATGCGTTCGATTTTTAAAATGTGAGTAGCATAATGAGGCCTCCATACTACATGACAGACGCTACGTACTAAGGTATTGTATAGCAGGATTTTAGTATAGGGTTTTTTGAATATTTTACTGTTTCTGATAACAAAGCCCAACATTTTAGATGCACGTTTGGTAATATTGTCTATGTGCGGCAGGAAGGCTAACTTTCTATCGAGTATCACGCCCAGATCCCTAATCGTATCGACTTCACGTATAGGCTTACCGCCTATAGAGTAACGAGAATTCACAGTTTTTAACTTGCGGGTGTATTTTATAAAATGGCATTTTTCTGTGTTGATGTGCATTTCGTTGATACAGCACCAATCGTGTAAGCGGTCTAAGTCATGTTGTAGTAAGGATACATCGACATCGGAGTTTATTATGCGTGAGATTTTAAGATCATCGGCAAATAGAATTGGTTCGGAATACGCGAGGCAGTTTGGGATGTCATTGATGAAAATATTAAATAAAATAAGTCCTAAATGGGATCCTTGTGGAACGCCTGAATGAATATTAAAAAAATCTGATTCAAAGCCATTGACCACGAAATTAAAAGAACGATGCGATAAATATGACTTAACCCATTCAATGAGACTACCTGTCAGCCCATATGACGACAGTTTTCTGACAAGCAATGCATGAGAGACCCGGTTGAAGTAACCGGAGAGTCAGATGCATTACTTGGTGAAGGGGGCTGGGGTGAGGACACTGCCAGTCTTCTGGAAGCACGCGCAGTGTTAGGCTCCTGCCGAATCGGTGTATTGTCGCTTTTAGCCACCCTGGGTGCAGCTTCTCGACATTGGGGGCAATTCCAGTTTCAGTTCCAGTCTTTGTATGAATCAGTGCCAACAGGTTGTTTTTTGTTTCCTGGGTATACACAGGCATAATGGTAGATAATGCTACATTTCGAGCATTGAATGCAATTGTCATCATTTCCACGTTCAGAGCAGCAACCCCAGTTAGCCGATTGCGATAACATTGTTGAGAATGTTAGTAGGTAGCGAAGATAATGTGCAGTTGTATCTTGTCAAAACTGCACCGCAACAAATGCCCCACGCAAATCGGACAGCAATAAAGGTCCTTGCTTGAACGTCGCGTCGGTCGGTCGGTGTAGCAAGTTTTTCTAAATAAAGGGCGTAAGCGCCGTGTATTCCGTGTCGCTTACGCGTTTTACTCCAGCAATGCGATTATCAGATTTTTCACTGCGGGTGGTTAAATATTTAACTGCTAAATTTAATATGATTATAAGTCCTTAATTTACTTGTATCTAAGTAAGACGATGTTAACACTTTATTTATAGGGTTCTGCTTGCAATGTTCACAAAAACTCAGCCTTCTAACTTCACATTTTACACCGAAATTTGTATAAAATCAAGAGCGTAGTCACTAAGTTGTTGCTTCGATTGAACGTCTTAGACTGCTCTATGCTCTATTGGAAGACCCTGTATTTCCAAACTTGATGAAATTCAGTAACGAGTTAAATTATAATTTGGGGAAGGGTATAGGCTACTTTTAATGTAGGTAGTGTGCGTGCGAAGTCGCGGGCAGCGGCTAGTAAATAGATGCATAAATGATCCCATGGGATATTGCGGTATCATCTACTCTCTATTTTATTTTCGCCATGACATGATCATAGAAATATGATACATTTTGAGGCACAGGCGAACGCGAACAGAAGCAAGCGAACAGCGATCAGACTCACCCTGATGATACCCTAAATGCATCGAAACTGTGGTCTTTCTTATCGTGTTACTAGTTATTTTGTACCAGAGTGCGGTGAAAGGATTAAAATGCGCCTCAGAGACTCCTTTCGTGCACTTGGCATATATCTTTGAACTTTTTAGGTTCTTCGACATGCGAGTTTCCTTTTTCCTTTTTCCGAGAGTGCTCACGATGTTTCCTTCGTCGTTTGACGGTGACTGGTATAGCGGACATATTTTTTTCGAAAAGAAAATGCAATTAGTGATTCGGATGGAAATTTGATTTGATTATGAAATTTCGCACACTTATAGTTTATATAGAGAAGGAGTGCAGAATGCTAATATTTTTTTTAATTATGCATAAAAAATACATTTATTATTAATTAATTATTAATTATGGAATTTTGACCAGTTGGCGAACACTAGTTATACATAGATACACCCAGACCCGAGACAAATACTTGCAGATCATGTAAACATTTGTCCCAAACAAATAGGTCATGGCTCAGTGAAACTTATAGCTTTAAAGCAAAAACTCAGATTTTCAGCTAAAACCTGAAAGAGATATGGTATTTGTTTGCAGTTGAAAGTAAAGGATTATGCACACAAACGATACTGATGTGGTGTCTGTTGATGTACGCGGAAGCCGTGCGCACCGGCGTCATCGGCGCGGGACAGGGCGGGGCCGGCCCCGGCGCGCCCGACGCCGAGTGGGCCGCCAAGCCGTGGGCCGCTAGCGCACTCGGCTTCCCCATTATCTCACTAGGTAAGTCTCAAGTCTCCTAGCATCTATTCACCATTGCGAAATTCAATCAACACACGGGTAGAGGTACTTATCAGTTATTTATATATAGAGAACCATATCGTTAAAAATACAATACATATAAAACTAGAAAAATAACCAATGAGGATCAGTAAAGTTATAGCAAATTCAATAGAACTAGTATAACCCGTTATTCTTTATGACATAAGAATGATATATCTTTTGTATGAATTATCCAAATCGGATCATTTTTTACGAAGATATTAAGTAATAAACATTATGTCGTTCCTGCCGTTTAAATGAATGTTCGCGTGGTACGGGTGGTACGTGGTACGGGTGGTGTGACGTCACTGGGACGGTCCGAGCGCAGCCGGCCCTCTTACTTCACGATTCGACGGACCGTCGCTGTGATCT
This sequence comes from Lampropteryx suffumata, assembly GCA_948098915.1. Lineage (NCBI taxonomy): Eukaryota > Metazoa > Arthropoda > Insecta > Lepidoptera > Geometridae > Lampropteryx > Lampropteryx suffumata. The sequence continues at coordinate 2,456,833 of OX402564.1, read as the reverse complement.
CACAGCTACCGCGGCGACAACTCAGTCGCTAGTAATTTCGTAAATTTTTGCCGTAGAACAAACATTTTTGCACTGTATGTTAAGGATTTCTTAGCTGTATGAATCTGCATCCTCAACTAAAAACGTTAATTCTCATTATAGGTTTTTGATTGAACCAGGAAAACTATTTAGTCTTCGGTAGGTATTGGATCTTAAACCCGAGAAGGTTTGTCTAGGCACTCACATTCGTTGTAGATTTTCGTAACTAGAGAAATACTTCAACTTCAATGCTTCGTAACTTCAATGCTTCAATGCTATACTAATTTGTCAAGAAAGTACCGGGAAACAATCAATAATACACAAAATGTTCGTTATTCATCCAAATTTATTTTATCGCCATCAACGTAGCATACGTTGATGGCTTCAGAAACGATACACTCACGCCAACGAATTATCCAATCATCAAAACATTTTTTAAGCGCTTTTTCCGGAATTGAGTTCAGTTCTCGCCGCGAATTCTCATTTTTGTCTTCTATCGAATAAAAACGGGTGACACGAAGTGTTTATTTCAGTCTAAGAAAATGAAGAAGTCGGCTAGAGTCGGCTGGTGAATAAGGTGGTTGCTCGATGGTATTTGTTGAGTTTTTGGTCAAAAATTTGTTCACAATGATTTTGTGCGGTACTGAAATGGCAGTGGGCAGGTCACATATGCCGCAGAACCGATTGCCGTTAGGGCAGACTGGTTCTTGAGTGGAGGCCGCGTGTCGGCAAACGTAAACGTCGAAAGTCAAAAGTCGACTTCCGAGTGCACGATAAGAAACCAGTCAACATGCCTTTGAATTTGGGCGTGGTTTTTCGGTTTCGGTTCAGTTGGAAGGCGCCACTCCGAAGCTTGTTGACTCGTTTGCATGTCAATTTCGTAAACCCACGTCTCGTCACCAGTAACAATGCGTTTCATGAATGTTGGGTCGGAATTGACTCGTTTTAGCATATATAATTGATTCAGGCGTGACCTTGCGGAAATCCATTACAAAACATTAAACAGATGGCAAATGTTCAGTACCATTCCACCAATCTATTCCCAAAGAGTTACCTCAAAAAAGAAGTTCGACACGTGTTTCGCCCCTCCACGAGGCATCCTCAGGAACACTCGACTCACTCCGCACCCCGACTGAGACTCTGTCTCAGACTGAGACAGTCTCAGTCTGACGTTGGTCGAAGCAACAAGTCTGTAGAGCAGAGTGCTTTTTCGTCGGGGTGCGGAGTGAGGAGAGTGTTCCTGAGGATGCCTCGTGGAGGGAAACATCTGTTTAATGTTTCGTTCTAGCATGTCCTCAGCGACTCTTATGCGATTACATTTTTAGAGAAAATTCAAGTCTTTTGGGAAAAGTCGAGCGGCAACATGTTTGATACCCAAGTCATTATTTAAAATGGTACGGAACGACTCGTGAGACACAGAAAGTTCAGCGGCTATCTTTCTCAAATTGTAATTGAGATTTCCAGTCACTATTTCCTTCACTTTTGCGATTTTAAGTTCACTTGAAGACGTTGATGGCCAACCAGAGCGAGGCAAATCTTCCATCACATCTCGATCGCTTTTGAACGCTTTGTACCACTCATAAGCACGTGTTTTTGATAAGTCGATCCACCGTAAGTCTTCTGTAACATTTTCAGGGACTGGGAACATGAAATTTCATTGGCGATGCAAAATTTAAGACAAACTCTTTGTTCAATGTTTTTGTGCATTATGAAATTCGCAATACACACTAGATATGATCTAACTAAAACAGCACTGTATTTCATCTAAATAACAGAGCAACCGGAATGAAAAACAGTTGTACCAATATAACAACAACAAAAAAATCAAAAAAAGACAGAATGTATGTATATTTGTAAAACGATAGTACATACTTTAGTAATGCACTTTTAAAACATTCGTGAGACTACTCACGTTATAAAAGTGCTGTTACATGCATTATGTTTATTTATTAATGACATCCAATAAATAAATTCCACATTCAACAAACAAATAAATGTAACTTCGTCGACAAAAGCAACAGAATTGAAGCACATTGTAATTTCCCTTTATCAAATTGCTGTACCCGTTGTTGTCTCCAATATTCTATCACAAGTAGTAGATCAGTCATCTAGTCACCATAATACAAGCTATGCTTAGTTTGGGGCTTGATGGTGTTGTGTGCATTGTCCAGCAATATATAATATATTAAATTAAATAAGTATTAAATATTTGCCCCCGATATATTTGCTGTTTCTATAAGCACGTATTTGCAGGGTTCGGAACGATAAGTGTCATTGATACATTCAAATAGGATTTGTACAAAAAAACAAAAATAATAATAATAACTATCTGGATAATTATTATTGGAAACTAATTTGATTTGAATTAGCGTCGATACCCTAAAAAAATCAAAGAATATCGTGAATGAAATGAAACTAATACAATTCTTTAATTGTATAATTATATTGGACCTCGAGTTTTCAACTACATGACAAAATCGGGCAATAGTAACATATAACAGACTAGCTGCTGCCCGCGGCATCGCACGCTTGGTACCTACAAAAAAAGTAGCCTATGTCCTTCTCCAAGGTCTCATCTATCTCTATACCAAAATTCATCGAAATCGGTTCAGCGGTTTTGGCGTGAAAACGGGACAGAGAGACAGACAGACAGACAGAGTTACTTTCGCATTTATAATATTAGTAGGGATAATATGACAGTATAGTGATCATTATATAATTATTATCCGATAATTGTAATTATTTTGAAATCTACGGAGATTTCAATGCAATGCTAGGATGTCTCTCTCTCAGCCGGGCGATTATGGTATTTCTTTTTTATTGAATGTGATTCTATCAAAACATTGATACTTAAAATTTTCAAATACTATTCATAAATTGAAATCACGAAAGGTTCATATTAATTGTAACGGCATCTTTCTGTACATTTGTTACATGTTTTCGAATTAAACTATTTTTGGTTTTGTTGCTGTCATAGAAAGAAACTCTAAATACAACGTACGTAATACCATTCTTGTTTGTCGAAACTGGTTCCAGTTGCAACCAAATTAATGATTGAAATAATGTCTAGATACACATTGATTGCATCAGGAAATTCATAATAGTTACTCTAGCCTTTCACCTCGGTATGCCTTCGGTTTCAGGAGCAAGCTTCACAGAGCTGCTCGATGAGAAACTAAGGCTGCGCGCACAGCGGCAGGTCCGCGAGCAGAACGAGTTCTACTTCAGGCTCATGCGAGAAGCCTTACCTGAGGTACGATCAACACAAGCTTATACATAGTTCATAGTCATTTATTCATAATAGTAAAGTTACAGGTCAAACAAATCTAAACAAATCGAGACAATGGCCTCAATTCTGTTGGCACCAACCTAACTAATTTTAGCAAAAATTAGGTTTTGAACTGTCAAATAAACTTTTGGTATTCTGCTGCTAAAGTCGAAGAGCTTGGAGGAGGCCTTTGCCAAAAAAGGGCAAACAGATACAGTCGATGTCGTAGTGTAAATTTAATTAAATTTAAAAAATGTATCTGTAAAGACTTAAATAAATAAATAAAATTGTGCTGCTACCAACATATCCAAATTTAATTTTATCTAATAAATAAATAAAATTGTGCTGCTACCAACATATCCAAATTTAATTTTATCTAACTTAATTAAGCGTTCCTAATTTAGTTAGATGGTACCAACCGAAAAGGTTTTACAAATGCTATGACTAACTAAATATATTTTAGACAATTCCTAAATTTAGAAATGAACCAACCGAATTGCCACCAATACGTAATTATATAATATAATAATTATTACCATTTTAAAATATGATTGTGGACAATTAAATGAGAAAACTATTTTAATTGTAAATCATAAATTGTTTGATCGATTAGCCACTTTTTAAGTCTGTACTTAAAAGATAGCGTCGAGGGAGCGTCAGTAATACAAGTCGGTTGTATACTTCTTGTCCTATTACATGTATCAACTTCGACGTTTTGGCGAGTCGTCGTACTACTAGCCTTTTGTACTATGTAATATTACGAACCGGGTTTTATAAATGAATAAAACCGCTTTTATCAAATTATAACTTATATCATAACACACAGACCTTTATGGACTAAATAACACTTTTTCAAAAAACACAATAAAAGTCATAACATTACAACGGATAACACTTCGAAACTATTTATTTTATTTCATTTATTTAACAAAATCCACGGCTCAATAATACGCATTTATTCCAAAGCCAATAACGGATTTACATTTGATGTTCGTCACCTATAATTTAGAAGACACGTATCACTTGTTGAACCGATAATATACTACTTAACTTCATTCTACACATTGATCTTAGTCAAAAGGCCGAGAAGCGATTCGATTTCCCCCAATCTCAATGTAATTCTCGTCAAAAAGCTTACACGTATACAACGTGGAGGTACAATGGCGACATTAAGTGAACACACGTTTAGTTTTGGTTTAGTATCGGTTTGTCATAGAGTTCATTATGGTGAATGTTGGCACACCGTAATTGGCATGCATATCAGAAAATAAAGTTTTTTTCAATAATAATGTTGTATAATGTTAATATGTATGTGCGTCAAATAAAAACACACTGATACAGTACTACGTCGAAAGCGTGGCGCCTCGGCGACGTTCGTGTTTCCGAAATAGTACGAATATGCAACCAATGTCCAGCTCTCTTGAGGCTAGTGACAGCCCGAGCCGCTATTTGAATGTGTATAGATCTATTAATACCCCCAGTTAATGTTTATAGATAAATACCTTCGTTTTGACTTATTCATACCATTTTTAAGTCTATTTGCAGTGATCTATTTAGTTTTCGGAATGAATTCCAAATGAATAAGGGGAAAGCTTGTTAAGTCAAAATTCTGTGAAATAATATGCAACGTATTTTGTCTTCATTTTAATAATAATCTCTTTTAAGTGAAATATAAAAATAGTAGATTAGCGTTTAAGTTTTCAAAGTTCCTACGACAAAGTTATTAAAAAATAAACTAATTGACGCGATTGGGTTTCAAGGTTTGCTAGTCAACGTCAATTTCACGACAACACAAAAAATTTATACATAAATTGTTGTAACAGCTCTAGAAAAATACCTATATCGGGCGTTCGTATTTCCGATGAAAGACGAAATTTGCTAAGGCACCAACATTAATTCGTAGTACTGTACACCTACTTACATAATTGAAATTTCGAAATTTTCAAACAAACTCATAATATAAATGTTGACTGAACTGACTGGTGGGCTGTATGCATGGATACGGCCCACCTGATGGAAAGTGGTTCCCGCAATCTATTTCGCTTGCAATACCAGGAGGTAACACGCACATTGCCGGCCCTAGAGTTCTTTTGTCTGTTAGCCCACTTGCTCCAGCGCCCTTCAAACCACAGTAATACTTGCATACTAATAGGTAAAATATTTGGTACTGTTTTGGTACATCAAGATGGACCGCTTGCTGTAAAGTCCTACCACTAGATTATCATTATATAATTAATACAAGTACCAGGTATAATTTCGGAGTCATTAGAAACTATATGCATTTAGCACGGGGAAATGGGACACAAACTCTTTTTAGACATTGGATAATAATAATAATAATAAATAATCCCGGACATTTCACACAGCATCATCTGGCCCCAAATTAAGCAGAGCTTGTGTTATGGGTACCACATGACTGATATACTACTTATATACTTTTTTTTTTGTAAATACATACATATTATACATAGGATAAGCACTCTACTAAGGAGTGGAACTGATTGCTGGCGTCTGCTTTTCCGGTTAATTATAATTTTGAAGTCTGAATCATTATACTATTCATAATAAACACTGGGGCGAACGGAGTATTTAACCTTTAGGAAAATTGCATATTTTTCAGAAGTAAATTTTTGTTTTTCTGTCTGTATAGACAGACGGACAACGAAGTAGCTCTTTAAGGGTTACTTTATTCTTTTTGAAGTACGGAACCTTAAAAACATCTTTCAAAACTTGCACATTGAGACCATTTCAATGAGCTCAAATATGACATATGCTAAGGTGAGTTGGCGAGTAGTTTGGTGACCTGCATATTCCAGGTTCCTGCAGCATCAGGTTAAGGTTACCATGTTCTTGCAAAATCATTGTTGGAATACTTAATTTCGAATCGATTAGACCTGTGGAAGTTGCTAAGATCCCTTCTTTAACTAGAAAAGAGCTACTGATCTTCAAACCGCAGAACAGATTCATAGCTTCAGAGCACTCAGAGCATTCAGAGCACGCAACAAACAATTATCAAGGGACCTTTTAAATATGGAAACTAAACCGTAATCGGTTCATCCGTTTGGGAGCTAAAATGCCACGTACACACACATATATTTTGCTAGGGTCGTGGTTAATAAATAAAAAAAAATAAAAATACGGGTTGCACTCCGGGAGTGCCGACAGAAGTAAAACTTATTTTGGCGTGTTGGACATTTTTTAGATGGGTAAATTTTATTTAGGTTTATAATCAAATGGGGCGAGCGCGGCAGCCCTGCGTCTCGTGGTGTCGGTAACGGTGTCGCGAGTCCAGAGGTTTTACCTCATCTAAAAATATGCGTACCGCGCTAAAATAAATTTTCACTTCAATAAAACTTATTTATTGAAATACTAAATGACCCGGTGAACTACGAACCACCTAAAATTTATTTAATTGTAAATTAATCCAGCATTAAAGCAAAAATGAATGCAAATCGGTCTAGAATAACGCACGGCAATTGATTTTTTGTATGTAACATCTTTCCTCTATCTTTCCTGCAATCTGTGGGAGTGATTTCGTGAAAAGAGGACGAAAGTGTGTAACATGAAATTGGGGTAACGCTCGCTATTTGATTTGACCTATAAGCGCGCGCGGTGGTAGAGTTGGCCGTCAGATGGTACCAACCTATTTTTTGAGAGGTTGGTACTGTCAGCCAATAGTGTGTGCGTGTGTGTGACGAAAAAGATAAAGGGAAATAGAGAAGGAGAACACTTCAGCTGTGCGCTTAATATAAACGAATTCAGGATAGATGTTGCTTATTAAGAAGGGGAGGTGTCGGATGTTACACATCATATGCGACTGTAAGGCTCGCTTTTTTATATATAAGAGGGACGAGACGTCTATCGGGTCAGCTAGTTAGTGAATAATCGTTATTATAACTATTATTATCTACAGGATGGTGTTTTATCCTCAACATATAGCAGCTCCCTGCCGGGAGCGGCGGAGAGCGCCGCAGAGGGTAAAGCGAGCGGCGCGACCAAGCGGCGCTGCAAGCCCGAAGCCAACGGGCACTGCGCCAGGGAGAGAGAGCACGCCTCTTTACAAGCTAAGGTATACACTAACCTATCACTACTTGTTTTACTAATTAACGGATGTATACAGGATGAGAGTTGCACAGAGAGCTATTTAGCGCGCCATCAAACAAATAGACGTGGTACGTAGAAAAATGTAGCTTATACTTATACTACTCTATCAAGGGAGTACCGGGAAAACGATTAATAATACACAAAATATTAGTTATTAATACAAATTTATTTTATCGCCTTCAAAGTATGCTCCTTCAAAAACGATACACTTACGCCAACGAATAATCCAAGCTTCAAATAATTTTTTAAACGTTTTTTCCAGATTGAGTTTAGTTCAGATGCATCTCGAACTCCGCGCCAAAATGTTAAACAGTTGTGCCAATCTAACAAAAAAACAAATCATCCTTTCCTGATACTTTTTTGACAGAATGTATGTTTTCCAGGTCCACATATCTACTCTTATACCATTATACATTTTGATAAACACGGGTTTTACTCACGTATTATTTTGTCGATGGCACCGATACTGTTTTGATTCATCTAACTAGAGAATATTCATCAGGGTGAGTTTGATCCGCGGTCCGCTCGTTGCCGTTCGAGTTCACAGTTCGCACTCAAGTATACCATTAGTCTTAATCGGTTCAGCTATTATTGTATAGTCAAAGTCAAAAGATATTTTATTCAATATAAATACAAAAGTGTTTTTATTTCTGTAACAGTTTTTAACAATTTCATAAGCGTTGAGACCATCTTTTAAGTAGAAATATACTTGTATTAGATGGTCTCGTTCTTCCATATCTTATGTTAGGTACAGTTACAGTTTAGGTACGTAGACATTTGCAAATTACAAAGTAGATACGTACGTGTTTAGTGCCTTTAATCTGATTAATTTAGAATTAAAAGTTATAAAATAAAATGTGGGTTAATAGGTATTACATTATGAGCATCGTAGAATGATAGGAATGAATACAATCACAAGGATGACTTTGAATTGAATAACAAATGATAACAATACGAAGGTTTGTGTGGATGTACAAAATTTCGCATTTTTTATAAGTATGCTATTATGCTATTCCAGGTCATTGACTGATTAAAAAAACATCCACACAAGATTTCGTATTTATAATATTAAAATAGTAAGATTAATCAAAGCTTTTTGTTTTCAGCTAGAACATTTAGAGCAGTATGTAGAAAGAAAAAACCGAGTCCGCGACTCGTCTTCGCAGAGTACACAAAGTCAAAAGAGTACTAATAGTGCTCAGACGAGCAATGCCAGTGTACAGTCGAGTACACAAGCCAGCCCACACGTGGGCCATTCCAATGGTGTCGCCAAAGGGCCGGGCTGTCCCGCAGAAGATAACCATTGTAAAGGTAAATATTTTTATTTATTATGTTACTAGCCGCTGATACCTAACAGTCTGTTATTGTATTCGGAAGCTGTAATAAGAAAATAAATAAAAATATGGTCAATCATCTTTTTTGTTCTATTTCGTTATCTATACCCATAAAAGAGCTTAACCTGACTGACTGATTCATCATCGCCGAGCCAAAACCGCTGAAGCTAGAATGCTAAAATTTGCAAGGTAGCTTCCTATTACAGCAAAGCCATCCACTAAGGCGGGATTTTTTGAAATTCAACCCCTAAAAGTGAAAAAGGGTGAAATCGAATGTATAAAACTTTTTAACGCGTGGAGCGATTTGCTTGAAATTTGATATGAATAAATGAAATGCAAAATAAATGGACACGTGTTTCAGGATTTTTCAAAATAACCCTAGCAAAGGGGTAAAATGTGGTGTCAAAATTTGTATTGGAACTTTTTAACAGGTGGTGTGATTTCTTAGAAACTTGGTTTGGCTACTTCAAATGCAAAATAAACGGACACGTGTTTCAGGATTTTTGAAAATAACCCTCATATAGGAGTAAAATGAGGCGTGGAATTTTTAATGGGTGGTCAGGTGATAGGTTTCAAACTTATCAATAAAATTTGGCAAGGAGATAAATTGCATCCCTGGGGAAGGATATAAGCTACAATTTATTTTAAAAAAAAGTGAAGTCGCGAGCAACAGCTAGTAGCTAGTATCTAATAAAACTCTGCCCTCGTTTACTCTGTATTTTCTAATGCATACCTTAAATGTTTCCAGGTGGTGCTAAATCTTCAAAGTATGATAAGAAAGAGGCTACTACGTTAAAAGAAGAAAGGCGGCGGAAAAAGCATAGAGATTTAGATAAGGAAAACATTGATAGTCATAAGAGTAAAGAAAACAGTGAGTATTCTTATTATTTTCATGAATATTTCTAAGTTATACAACACAGCACAAACAACTAGCTGACCTGGAACTAACGAGCTACAAATTAGTATTATTTCAAAACTTTCGTGAGTTGGATTACACGGGTATTACTCACTTATTATTTTGTCAAAACAGTGTCAGTGCGTCCATCGACAAAATAATACGTGAGTGAAACAAATGATTTTCAAAATGTATGACAAACTACAGCCTTACTTAAAACGCTGATTAAGTTTCGTCCTGTCACTATTTGAAAGAAAAGAACGAAAAATCATTTATTCAACCACCACTATACAATCTAAATACAAACAAACCTATAAAAACACTAGTGACTAATACTAAAACAAAGAGCAATAACAAATAAGTGAGGATTGGGTGGTGGTGAAATGGTGAAATGGCCCACAACTCAGCATAACGCTACTGCATGTTGCTAAGCTGCAGCGCTGGTCTTCCGCTGAGGCCAATATTGACTTCACAATATTGACTATTATTATTATTAACTTATTTGTCGCTATCTAACAAAAAGGGATGGCACTATTTTAAACAGTTATCAACTCTTGACAGAAGTTGAGAGACATTTAAAAGTAGATGGGTTAGTAGGTGCCTAAATCGTAGATAGATTGGTAAATATTTAAGAAATTTTACTTGAAACTATTCAATGGGAACCGATAGAATTTATATCGATATACAAATACGGTGATCGTTCATCATAGCTATGTGGAAAGCCTGTTTTCAGCTGTACATTGATGTTGATAGTAACTTAGTACATTAATAATTAAAATAATTATAAATCTTTGTACAAAAAGTGAATTTAACAATAAAAATAATTCAGGTTTCAATTCCAGCAAAAGAACAAATAGATAAGGACTTAGAAAGTACAAAAGATTGTGTTAAAGTAAAAGAGTGCAATAATATTCATAAAGAGGAGGAAAAGAGACGAGACGAAGAGCAGAAGAGAGAAAAAGAAGAAGAAAGAAAGAGGGAGGAGGAGCGTAAAAGGGTAATAGAGGAGGAGAGAAAACAAAAAGAAGAGGAAAGAAAACAGAGAGAAGAGGACAGAAAACAGAAGGAACAGGAGAAAAAACAGAAAGAAGAAGAAAGAAAACAGAAAGAAGAGGAAAGAAAACAGAGAGAAGAGGAAAGAAAACAAAAAGAACAGGAGAAAAAACAGAAAGAAGATGAAAGAAAACAGAAAGAACTGGAGAAAAAACAGAAAGAACAAGAGAGAAAACAGAAAGAAGAGGACAGAAAACAGAAGGAAGATGAGCGTAAAAGAGTAAGAGAAGAAGAGCGTAAAAGAATAAAAGAAGAGGAGCGTAAAAGACTAAGAGAAGAGGAGCGTAAAAGAGAAAGAGAAGAAGAAAGAAAACAAAAAGAAGAGGAGAGAAGACAGAAAGAAGAAGAGAGGAGACTGAGAGAAGAGGAGAGGAGAAAGGAAAAAGAGAGAGAAAGAGAACTGAAGGAAAGGGAGATGGAAAGGGAAAAGGAAATGGAACGCGAAAGAGAATTGGTGAGTACTAAAATTAGCGGGGAGTTATGTCGCACCAGTCGTAATTGGGCTACATTTAGACAACACGAGTTTCTTGTCAAGTCAAAGTCAAAGTCAAGTCAAGTCAAGTCAAAAGATACTTTATTCAATACAATCACAAGGATCACTTTAAAACGTCTTACATACTAGGTGAACTTAGGTGCCAATTCCTCCTAACCTGTTAACATGCCTGATACTTCTCAGACTTTACTTCGGAAATATCGTCACTTAAACTCATCTAATATGTAAAACGGTTCATATATTGTATTCAGTAAATTGAATACAGTAAATTGAAATTGAAATCGACCAAAAATCCTACTAATTGTGTATACAGTGGGTGGTCATCTAATTAGAAACACCGACGTGTGTTTATATTTACATTGCAAATTATCTTTTTAACTAATTTTTAACGTTTCATTGAGTGTTCCTACTTCCTACGTATTAAAATCAATCTATCGGATATTCTATTGTGTTTTCATATCACTATAATAATAGAAAACAACGGTTGTTTTTCCAAAACTGAAACTTTTTATTAACATCTAAATAAAATACGACAAACAAGCCGGACAACTAATTAGAAACAAAAAAAAACATTATTAAATTGAATAAAACCCTAAATAGTTTTGAACATACTAAAAATACTACATCCATAGACAATTAATATTTGGTAGGGTAGCCTAACATAGGCTACCCTACCAATCGATTGCAGCGACGCGGCATTGATTCAACCAATTTATCACAGGGTTCTAAAGGAATACTTCTCCAAGCAAGCATATAGTAACATGTTTGGCCTTTATAGTGTCCCACAAATGTTCTATTGAATTTAAATCCGGGCTATTGACAGGCCGCTCTAACACTAATAGTAACTTTATAGCCCTTTGCGAAAATTGCGCGGACGGAGGAGTATGAAATTTCGCACATTGATAGTTTATATAGAGAAGGAGTGCAGAATGCTAACATTCTTGTTTAATTATGCATAAAAAATACATTAAAATTTCGACCAGTGGGCGACCACTAGTAAAAATAATAATGCCGGACATTTCACACAACATCATCCGGCCCCAAAGTAAGCAGAGCTTGTGTTATGGGTACATGACTGATATACTACTTATATACTTTTTTGAGAAACGCTTCAACGCTGCGTGCTGTGTGCTTTGGGTCTTTGTCGTGCAAAAATATTCAAATTACTGGCAAATTTTCCTCGAAATTTGTAATCATTGTCTCCCCTAAGTTGTTGTTCTGATATTCATCCATCTGCCCTGCTGTGTGAAGTACCCGGCATTATTATTAATATGTTATAGTAAATATGATGTGTAGTTTCAACAGTTACGTTTTCAGTTGTCAGCGCGGGAATCCGCAGAGGAAGTAACCCGATTGCGGATCGCGTTAGCGGCGTCTCAGAGAAACGAGGCAGAGTCCGCTCGGCAGCTCGCGGCCGCCGTCGCCGCTGAAAAAGCACGTCGCGTCGCACAATCTGAACTGAAGCAACAACTTCACCACAAGTAAGCCAAAGTGTAAATAAACAAACGAGCGAACCATATAGTAATACATTTTTTTTAATGCGGGGTTTATTCACGTATTATTTTGTCCATGGAGGCACCTCAGTGTAGTTTCGATAATAGACTCATACCTATAGCTAGAGAATCTTCATCGGAGTGAGTTTGAACCGCGGTCCGCTCGTTGCCGCTCTAGTTCGCGGTTCGCGGTGCTTGAGTGCGCTCGAGTTCACGGTTCGCATTGCTCGAGTGCGAACCATGAACTCAAGTGTCGGTGCCTAACGACAAAATAATGCGTGAGTAAGTAAAACTCACGAATGTTTTGAAGGTGAAGTTTCTGTCCCATTAGTTTAGTTAGTTTTCCGACATGTTCAACCTGTGATAAATTGATCCTAACATTATTTTATTTTACTTGTATTATTAGTACCTATTATTTCGTAGTTATTAAAACTGTTGTCTGACAGATTTTAAAATCTAATATGTGTTGTTTCCGCGACAGTACAGGATCCATTTTGAAGCCTAAGGACTTAACGAAGTTAGTACCCGCTAACGTACTTCCGTTATTTAGAAATACCGTTAGAGTACTCTGCTTTGCTGATACGGTGTTAAATAATAATAATAAATATTTACTTTAATTTACTTTACTTGTAATAAGGTGACTATTAACACTAGTATTGTATTGATGGTCCACCAATATTTTTTTATGTGTAACATCTTTCCTCTCGCTTTCCTGCAATCTGTGGGAGTGATTTTGTGAAAAGGGACGGAAGTGTGTAACAGGAAGCCGGTGAAGCGCACTCTATTTAATTTGACCAATGAGCGCGCGCGGTGGTAGTGGTGGTGGTGGTGGTATGGTAGTTGACCATCAGAAAGTTCCAATCCATTTTACTGAGATGTTAGGTGTGACACATATGCGACTACTGTGCGGCTCGCTCCTTTTTTTTAACCGACCTCAAAAAAGAGAAAATTCTCAATCGGTTGTTTTTTGTTACTTCATAAATTTATGAACTAAAAAATATTTGAAAAAAAAAATATCTGTAAAATAGCTGGAACAAATATGTTATCGAAGTAAACGAAACTTCGTGAGTTTTGAAAAATGATAAGGTACTAAAAAGCGTAATTTTTTTTTTGTATCCGACTTTAAAAAGAAGGAGTTTGATCACCTTGGTTATATATTAATGGGCTCAAATTTGATTCATTGAAGTCGGATTTCGTTTTAGTTTTTAAAACGTAATTATTATTGTAAATATGTGTGTACTTGTTTTAGAATGTCGACATGGCGGAGCAATGAACGCGCAGTGTTGGAGAGGAAACTTGGTGAGGAGAGGCGATTGCGGCTGCTCGCTGAACAACAACTGCTGCAAGTCAGGCGGACGCCGCAGTGAGTACACACACACACACACACGCACACACACACTACGGGACTATGTATACATAGTTCCATATAGACTATATGCTAGAAAGGAAGAAAGAAAAGCCATTTATTGAGCTAAACACACAGAAATCAAGAGAAAACAAAAGCTGATAAAATACTTTATACAAACTCAAATAACAACATATTAAGTTCCTAGAACCAGGCGTAATAAATTGGCCGTCCCGAGAACCATTCAATATATCCTAATCTAGATTAGGATATAGGCTATTTTTTATCCCGGAAAAACAACGGGAACTGGGCAACGGGATCTATCAATATTTATCCGTAACATTGTTAATCTCTGTAATTATTACAATAATTTGATCAACTATTTTTTTTTAATAGCGATATTAGTACGTACTTTAATATTTTTTGTGATGTTGTAACCGCCCATCGAAGCACGGGTCAGCTATTCTGCACTCCCTCTCTATATAAACTATAAGTGTGCAAAATTTAATACTCCTCCGTCCGCGCAATTTTCGTAAAAAGGGGTACAAAGTTTTTGCTTCTGCTCTTTTGGCTCTGTGAGCTGTAGACCTCGCGATCATTTTTCGAAATGACTGAAATAAAACTTTTTTTTTTGCTTTTAACCCCCATTATCTCCGCCATTTTGAAATATTCCCAAAAACAAATCGACAAAAAAAATATTGTTATATAACTTGCTCACAAAATTTCACGAGAATCGGTTGAGAAATGCGGCCTGTAGAGGAGAACATCCGGACGGACAGACATACGAAAGCATTTTTGCCTGAAAGCAGCTTTGTGTTGTTTCAATGATAGAAAGAAAAAACATGTATTTAGCACACAGATCAAAAGAGAAAACAAGAGCTGAAAAACGACTTCAAATAAACTCAAATAACAACATATTAAATTCCTAGAATCAGGCGTAAAAATTAGCCGTTCCCGAGAACCAATGAACATTATGTACATCATAATGGTTATTGGTTGGAGTAGATGTAAATGGAAAGCGTTCTCCAGGTTCAATGGTAAAAATGGGTGTACCACAAGGATCAATACTCGGGCCATTCTTGTTTTTAATTTATATAAATGATCTACCTAAACTTGTAAAGGATGATCACGAGATTGTACTGTTTGCTGATGACACGTCACTTTTATTTAAGTTAAAGCGACGACTTACTAATCTTGACGATGTAAACAATGCAATCTCTAAAGTTGTAACATGGTTTAACGTAAACAACTTATTACTAAACGAGAAAAAAACGAAATGCATTCGTTTTATACTGCCCAACGTTAAACAGGTGAACGCTAATGTAAAAATTAAAAACGAAAAGATAGATCTCGTCGACACCACAGTGTTCTTAGGCATTACTTTAGATAATAAACTGCAATGGGGCCCGCACATAGATAAATTGTCGAAGAGACTCAGCTCTGCGGCATACGCTGTTAAAAAGATCCGTCATTTTACCGACGTAGATACCGCTAGACTCGTTTACTTCAGCTACTTTCATAGCATTATGTCGTATGGCATTCTGTTGTCGGAGAGTGCTGCTGATATTAACACCATATTTGTGCTGCAGAAGAGGGCTGTTCGTGCAATTTATAACATGGGCCCCAGAGAATCACTTAGAAATAAGTTTAAAGAAATTAATATTATGACAGTGCCTTGTCAGTATATATACGAAAATTTAATGTATGTGCACAAAAATATTCATTTATTAAAAAAAAATTGCGATAATCATAGTATTAACACTAGAAATAAAGATAAACTCGCTGTTCCCACTGTTAGGCTCGCTAAAGTTAATAAGTCAATTTGTAGGGCAATGTATACGCTTCTATAACAAGGTCCCAAGCGACATGTTAGATTTGTCGATTGGCAAATTTAAAAACGTAATTAAACAGAAACTGTCTATTAAAGCATATTATAAAATATCTGATTATTTAGATGACAAAAAAGCTTGGGATGAATCAGCTCCAACTCGACTCGGCATCCGTAACAAAATTGTCAAGGATCATACAAAAAAGTGTTAAGACCAGACAAGTTTCTTGCCGGATTCTTCTTGAACTGGGGTTAGGAGGAACCGGCTCCTAGATTCACTAGCATGTAAGGCGACGATTCAAAGTGGTCCTTGTGATTTAATTGAATAAATAAATATTGAATTTTGGTTAAAAAGGTCCAATCTCTGCGCTACACGGAAGTAGAGCTGGTTTTCAGATTGAACAATTTATCAGAGTGATCCCATGAAGCGAAAACAACGAGTATTTAAACAAAAAATATATAAATAAATACGTTTTAACAGTGTACCTATACATAATTATATATATATAGTATAATGAGAGTCGTTATCCAAACTAATATTATAAATGCGAAAGTGTCTCTGTATGTGTGTTTGTCACGTTTTCACAGCTAAACGGCTGAACGGATATTGATGAAATTTAGTAACCAGATGTATTGCATTCGGGGGAAGAACATCGGCTACTTTTCGTCTCAAAAGACAACCATTCCATCCCATATTTTACCCCTTCAAGGTTGTTTTTTGCTTATATTTTCTTAAGTTAGGGATCTGAAAATTCATATTTTGGGCTTTGGTATGAAATAAAGAAAACGTTGAGGTTTTCGCAAAATCGTCCCCCAAGGGGGTAAAATAAAAGCTTATGTTCCTTAGATGCAAAGTATTTTCTATCGACTTAATAAATAAATATTGGAAGACATTGCACACAACACCATATATCCCCAAACTAAGCATAGCTTACTTTATATATTTTAATTACATATATATTTTTAAAACATGTGATATGTATAAAACAGACACAGGACAATCATACACTTGTGTGATGAACATAGATAAATCCTAGGAAAAAATTGAACCCTCAACTTGCAGAGTTACTACGAATTGAGCTGACATGCCAGTCATAAATTCATAAATTATGATGATAGATGATTATTTAACCTACTCCCATGTCTTCCTATTTAGTTTTATAGATCTTACGTGACTTCTTGTAATGTTACAGAGGCGAGTGTGAGAACGAGTGGTGCAAGTCACGCTGGGCCGCGGCGGAGGCGGAAACGGCGACATTGCGTTTGGATCTGCAGCGGACGCGCGACAGATTGACGCTGACGCAACGTGACTTGTCTCAAACCTCTGATCAGGTGCCTATATAATGCCATGACATCATTCTACTTTCACAGACATAGATGTGTTTGCATGCTCTAAATTTATTTATTTATTTACTCGTTGTACAAAATCCACAGCTCTTAAAATTAGTATACACAAAACATGAATATATAATGTGTGTGTGTGTGTGTGTATGTTTGGGTTTGTGTTGTTTGTTTGTGTAAAAATAATGAAAATTATACACTATGTATTATGTTCTATGTAGATATATAAACATAAATCAACATTGCCGTGGTGGTTCCGGCATAGAATAAGTCCATCTCCTCCCGTGGATGTCGTAAAAGGCGACTAAGGGAACACACACCGGGGAATTGGCAGCAGCACCTCCCGAGTACTTAACACAAAATCTGCGGTCACCAATCCGCCTGCCAAGCGTGGTGACTATGGCAAAACCCCCAAAATGATGTACACAAATAGATGGCAATACCCCCATATGCTGAACACAACTAGAAGACTGCCCCCAGTTCCCGGCAGTTCCGCTATTCCTGGCATAGGTGGCGGCCACGGTAACGGCGAAACAGGGGGTGCGAAGAATATCCGGCAGAGGTCCAGCTACCAATCCCAACGACCCCTGGCCCTGGCAACTTACAACGCACGCACACTGAGGACCGACGAGAAGTTGATAGAGCTGGAAGAAGTAGTGAATAAGTTGCACTGGGATATTATAGGGTTATTAGAAGTCCGAAGAGAGGGAGAGGACAAGATAATCCTAAATTCCGGCAACTTATTCTACTACCGGGAGGGCGATCAACTATCTCAGCACGGTGTTGGGTTTCTTGTCCACAAATCCCTCGTTAACAACATTGTGAATATCGAAAGCGTGTCGAGCAGGGTGGAATACCTTTACTCAGAATAACCAAACGGTATTCGCTTAAGGTCATACAGGTGTACGCACCTCACTCGAAACGTCCAGACGATGAAGTGGATGCTATGTATGATGACATTTCAAATGCCATGCAAGCCTCGAAAACACACTTTACGGTTGTAATGGGGGACTTCAACGCGCGGCTAGGTATGAGGAACGGCGATGAACTGAGAGTGGGGCAATTTGGATTTGGACAGCGGAACCAACGGGGTCAGCGATTGGCCGACTTCATGGAAAAAGAGGGACTCTTTATGTTGAACTCCTTTTTCAAGAAGCGGTCGTCCAGGAAATGGACGTGGCTTTACCCCGGTGGACACAAACGCGAGAAAGATTTCATCATGACAACAAAAAAGCAAATATTTAATGATGTCTCAGTGATCAACAGGGTCAAAACCGGTAGTGATCACCGAATGGTTAGAGGCTCATTAAATCTTAACGTAAAGCTAGAAAGGTCCCGTCTGATGAAATGTACTCTTCGCCCTAGTCCTGCCCAAATCCAAAACCCCGAGAGCTTTCAATTGGAACTTGGCGCAAAGGTAGAACCCAAAAACTCTCTGAGCAAACTCTAAAACTCATGGCAGAACGTAGCGAAATAAAACTGCAGTCTTTAGTGGACATGTCGAAATACAGTACGCTAAATAAACAGATCTCTAAGTCTATGCGACGCGATTTGCGTCTGTATAATACTTCTAATATAAAGAACGCAATAGAGCGCAACCAAGGCTCCAAAGTGTTCGCGAGAGATCTGTCTATTGGGCAAAGCCTGTTGACGAAGCTGAAGACCGACAGTGGCAGGGTCGTTTCCTCAAAGCCAGAGGTTTTGCGAGAGCTCGAGAAGTTCTATGGACAACTGTACACTTCATCGCAAAGCCCTGCTACAAGCACGACTAGCGATGCAAGAGCCCGCCTAACCCGACACTATACTGCAGACATTCCGGACGTCGGCCTATACGAGATCCGAACGGCTCTCAAGCAGCTTAAAAACAACAAGGCACCGGGGGAAGACGGAATAACGACAGAGCTTCTGAGAGCGGGTGGAACACCGGTACTTAAAGTCCTCCAAAAGCTGTTCAACTCCGTCATCCTCGAGGGAACTACGCCAGAGGCGTGGAACAGGAGCGTGGTGGTACTGTTCTTTAAGAAAAGGGATAACACCCTCTTAAAGAATTACAGGCCTATCTCGCTGTTGAGCCATGTCTATAAGCTGTTTTCGAGAGTAGTAACTAATCGTCTCGCTCGTAGGTTTGACGACTTCCAGCCTCCCGAACAAGCCGGGTTCCGAAAAGGCTTTAGCACCATAGACCACATCCATACGCTCCGGCAGGTTATACAGAAGACCGAAGAGTATAACGGGCCACTTTGTTTAGTGTATGTGGACTATGAGCAAGCCTTTGATTCTGTCGAAACCTGGGCAGTGTTGCGGTCACTCCAGCGGTGCCAAATCGACTATCGGTATATCGAAGTGTTGAAATGTCTGTACAGTAACGCCACCATGTCTATCCGACTCCAGGACCAGAGCACGAATCCAATACCATTGCATAAAGGGGTGAGACAGGGAGATGTTATTTCTCCGAAACTGTTAACTTCTGCATTGGAGGATGTTTTCAAGCTCTTGTACTGCCATAGATATGGTATCAACATCAACGGCGAACGCATCACTCACCCTCGATTTGCCGACGATATATTCATCATGGCAGAATCGCTGGAAGACCTTGGCGCAATGCTCAGCGATCTCAATATCGTCTCTAAACAAGTGGGTCTTAAAATGAACATGAGCAAGACAAAAATGTCAAATGCTCATCTTGCACCTGTACCGGTACATGTTGAGAGCGATATAATCGAATTTGTAGACCATTATGTCTACAACTTCGACAAAGAGGTCAGCCGACGAATCCAACTCGGATGGGCAGCGTTCGGGAAATTACGGCACATCTTCTCGTCACAGATACCGCAGAGCCTCAAGACGAAAGTCTATAATGAGTGCGTATTGCCAGTGATGACATATGGAACTGAGACTTGGTCGCTAACTATTGGCCTCATACACAAGCTCAGAGTCGCGCAACGAGCTATGTAGAGAGCTATGTTGGGTGTTTCACTACGTGATAAAATCCGCAACGAGAAAATCCGTAGAAGAACCAAAGTCACCGACATAGCACCCAAAATTTGCAAGTTGAAGTGGCAATGGGCAGGCCATGTAGCTCGCCGAACTGATAACTAACTAATAACAATACGGTAATTACTTAAGATAACATGCATTATACATACATGTTAAGTTACTGAGGGCTAATATAAAGTTTCAAAATGCGCTAAATAATATTACAATCTAGCCAAATAAGCTTTATTTATTTATTTTATAATACTGTGTCAAAACTTAATTACTCATTAGCTTATTTGGCTAGATTGTAATATTATTTAGCGCATGCTCAATATTGTACACTAAAAAAAAAACAATAAATCGTGACAGCTTCCGTAAGAAAGTTTATTACCTGACATGATCTGCGTACCGTGAGTGACTGCCAGTGTTCACGATAAATGATATGAAGAACGCTCAATATCGTTCTTAGTGTGCAGCATGATATATATTAATACGTGAAGCAAAAACTTTGTACCTCTTTTTACGAAAATTGTGCGGACGGTGGAGTTTCATACTCCACCGTCCGCACAATTTCGCACACTTATAGTTTATATAGAGGAGTGCAGAATGCTAATATTATTTTTTATTAATATGCATAAAAATACAGTAATTATTAATTAATTATTTATTTTGACCAGTGGGCGACCACTAGTTTAGTAAAGTAAGTAAAATTGTAACTTTGTTTGGTAAGTAACATTGTATGCATTTTAGTTGCATCAAATAGACCTAGATGTCGCTGTTAAATTTGTACGGTCTCTAGAACGCGCTATCGTTGCGTTTTGCCCCGTGCATATGGGGTTAATGCAGTTTAATAATGTAAGCCCCAGACTCGATTGTGTTTGTCATTTTATTTGTCACACCTTCAGTTACGCAGATGATAAGGGGATGAGATCGGTATATAAGGATCGCATCCCCTTATCGTCTGCGAAGCTGATGGTGTGACAAATGAAATGACAAACACAATCACGTCTAAGGCTCCCACCAAAGAGTATAACAATAACACTGGAGAAGTGAGCCCTCTTGTGCCATTTCGAA
Source organism: Lampropteryx suffumata (assembly GCA_948098915.1). Classification (NCBI taxonomy): domain Eukaryota; kingdom Metazoa; phylum Arthropoda; class Insecta; order Lepidoptera; family Geometridae; genus Lampropteryx; species Lampropteryx suffumata. Next base: position 2,435,611 of record OX402564.1, on the reverse strand, counting down.
GCATACCGAATTCGAAACACCATATCTACATATCTTAACGGGAACTTCGACTGTGGTGCTCCAACACAATCTGTGGCGCATCTACTCGTGTGCCCTCTGTCCAAATAATTGCACAAGGGTGGACCTTAACGCGGCCACAATGAGTGCGATTGAGATCGCCACCTACTACTCTAAAACCATATGACGACTGAAGCATCGACACAAAAAGAAGAACGGGAACTAAGACTATAGGTAGCTATAGATACTCAGGAATGTATATATACCTACTTGTTTTTTGCAATTAACAGCTGTGTTTACGTCGTAAGTCGATTCAAATGCGATTTGCGAATTTGATGATAAATTATACGTACATTTACTAAATCACGATTTAATAACTGAATGAGCTATTATTGATATTTTAATGATCGTGATTCAGTAAGTAAAGGAGTCATCATGGTATTAGCGATTCGCATTTTGATCAACATACGAAGTAAACACAGCTTTTATTTGCAAAAAACATAATATATTTTAATTTCGATCGCTACTTTTATATTAATTGGCAGTTACTGTATTTTGTTTTAGTAATTCATTGTAATTTGTAACTAATATGTTATACCTTTTTTTTTTTATCATCGATAAACCTACGTTTGACCACGATCTCGCCTGATGTTAAGCGACGATATGGCCACGCAGGTCTAGAAGACACCTATTTACTCGAGACTTGAAGAGACCTAGATTGTAGTTTTCAGGAAAGACAGACGACGGCGAAGCATTCCAATCCTTGGCTGTACGCATTATAAATGTGGAAGCAAAGCGCTTTGTTCGTAACGTACCGCTCAATACCATCCATACCTTGTCAACCTACCACAGGTTGACAAGGTATGGATGGTATTGAGCGGTACGTCTGCTTGTCCTGTTGTGAAAATAGATACCTCTAATATATTGTATACCTAACACATGGATAATTCAAATTGAAATCTTTTTATTTCGGACAACTTTGATCCATAGTTAGTAGCACATATTAATTATGTGCTACTAACTGTGCTACTACTGTTAGTAATATAATGATATAAAAGATACAAAGTAAAAAAAGAAGCTGACGCTGGTTCACAGAGCGATCACCAGAGTAACGAGCAGTTTTCTGGGATCACCCTGCGTACCAACTTTGCCCACATCGGCGACAAGTACCTATCCGGTATAGTTTTCAGGATGCTGTTGTGACTGTCTCGATCTCTACGGATCAGGCATGCAGATTTCTTGCGAATAAGTGCTTCAAAACCATCTGTTTGGTATTCAGCAAACATCCCTGAAGCACTGCAGCGAATGAGCCCCAACATCATCCTGGAAATATTATTGTACTGGATGCGTATTTTTTGGTGAAGCGAGTTTTTGGAGTACTTGAACCACAGGCATATTACCCATATTACCCCTAACTGCTAGTGACCTACGTTCCCTTTCAATATCAGCATCGTCTTTAAGGTCGTCGGCAACGAAATGTCCCAGATACTTAAACTGAGTTACTCGTTTAACGTTCATGCCATTCAGGGTTACATTATAGGTGTTGTTATCGGGACCTTTTCCGACGGCCTGAAAGACCATGTAATCCGTTTTCTTCACATTATAGACAAGTCCATGGTCTGCAGCATAACGTTCACAGACTTTCAACATCTCTTGCAGACCACCCGCCGTTGGGCAGAGCAGCACCATATCATCTGCGTAGCTAATATTATTAATACTAACGCCATCTATTCGACATCCGATATGCATGCTGCTCAGCTCTTAACATACATGTTAAAGAGCATGGGCGACGATAACCCCCCCCCCCCCCCCCCCCCCCTGCCTGACCCCACTTTCCAACACATACGCTTCAGACAATGAGCCCACTTTACACAATCAGTTTAGTTTACATACCAATATATAAAAATATTTAGTATTTCAGTTGATACACCCCTGTCTCTCAACTTTCTCCATAGCACATCATATGACACTAGGTCAAATGCTTTAGAGAGGTCAAGAAAACAGGCGTGAACCGACGTCTTACGATGAGTATGATATTGAACAGTATGCTTAAGACTTACGATTGCGCTTTCAGTAGAAAGCCTGGTTCCAAATCTAAACTGGGCGTCATGTAAGTATGAGAATTCCTCTCGGTATGTGGTAAGCAAACTGTCTAGTAAGGCAAATAGGAGTGACTTATGCACATTGAGAAGAACAGAGCCAGGACCCTCGGTAAATGTAAACCTGCATGTCTCAGATGCTCCACACTGATGCCATCATGTCCAGGAGATTTTCCGCCGCTCATTCTACTTTTCGAATACGCTTTGCGGTAAAGTACATCAGCTGCGCTTCTCCTTGACATGCTGACTCTGTAGAGGTGGGGAGAACAGTCGAGGGGCCTAGTGGAGATTTTACCTTAAAATGTTCCTTGAACAATTCACAAGTGCTCCGGCTCACTTTTCCCATCCACACTCACTGGGAGGGCAGGCTTAATATCAGACTTTCCTGTATTTCTACAAAATTTCCCAAAATTTTTAGATGCTCTATGCTTAGCTATGATGTCCATTTTTGGTTGCTCTTGATTGGTTTGGCCCCCTTTTCAAACGACTTTTAAAATTTTTTCGAGACTTATCCATTTCTTTGAAGATGTTGCCAGATGTTGGTCTATTGTGCAAAACCCATTGTTTGAAATTAAGCCTGGCCACCCAGTGAGCATCAGAGACTTGTTTATTCCAACCACACAGATGTCTAGCTTTATTCTGCTTATTAGAACGCTGCTCATTCGTTCTGGTTGCTGCATCACATAAAACATGTACAATATTGCCGTATAGTTTATTGAGCACCAGTTTGTGATCTTTCGAACCGCATGGCCCGCGAGCACACTCCTAAGAACTCAGTAGGGAAATCAATTTTGCGTAGTCCCTCGTGACATAGTTCATGGTATTTCGCTATTTGGACTTCGTCTCTTTCTCCCCATATCACTCGATTCTTTTGCAAGTCACGTACCATGCGTTTCGGTCTTACAAAGCTTAAATTACACCTGATAACTAACGGCAAGTGATCAGACATAAAAACATCCTCTAAAACGTTCACCTCGGAGACTGTTTGCCAAGCCGATGCGGACACTACACAGTGGTCTAACCATCGCCGGCAGCCGTGGACCTCACTGATGTACGTGTATACATTAGTTGATAAGCCTATTTTTTCTATATCCGCACAAGTTGGTCAGAACAGAAGCTAGAGAGTTCATTGTGGAACAACTCTCGTGGGTGAGCATTCAAATCTCCTAATATATATATGCAAGCCACATCCTCACTAGCGACAATCGCACTAACTTCACCTAATACCTCAGGAAAATAGGCAGGTTGTCCGTCGAGTCCGTGGGCATGTAAACAGAGAATATAATAATAGTAGACCCACCCATAGACGCTCTAATAGCCACAAGTCGGTTAGAACTGCATTTCACTAGACAAACGCTATCAAAAATTCCCTTTCTCCAGAGAATGGCAACTCCCCCATGCGGCCTCCCCTTCAACACGCCTACAGGGGTGTCTACAGCAGACTTACCAGTACACTCAAAGTCATTTGAAATTGTGCCTAGCAATGGAATGTCATGGGGAAGTAGGCACGTCTCTTGGAGAGCTACCTACCACATGAGCCATTTTACTTAAGTTTTGTAAATCATGAAACGACCGCTTAACAGACTTACAATTAAAACGAATTATCTTAAAATAGTTAATAGACTTATAATCAATAAAAAAAAACTTTATAATAATAATAATAATAAACTTTATTTGGAACAGATAACAACAGGTACATAAACTTTAAATGACATCTGCAGAAGTGTAAAACTGTGTCGCAGACATCAACGCCCTCCGAGAAAATATACAAAGTTCCTTAACATTATACATTGACAACATGTAGTTAGGTAAAGTAGGGAGGGGAGGGTGTGTTTGTGTAAGTGTGTGTGTGGGTGTGTTTGTTAATATGTGTGTGTGGGTGTGGGTGTATGCGTTCGTGTTCATGTGTTACTTAAGAGGAACCAATAGGTCTTCCGTATCAGTATAGGTTAGTGTCTGAAGCCATTCATGGGTTTTAGATTTACATTTGTTAAAAGGAAGGGAATAAATATTTAAGTGTTTATTTATTATGTTGTAAAAAAACGAACTGATAAAGTAATAATGTCGACTCGCAATTGTTGTGCGTTTCAATCTTGCAGACATTATAAGACTTACATTTGTTAATGGTAAGGTTAAGGTCGAATGTAATTTGGGAATGTTTGCGAAGTACTGTTTGAGCTATGAAGTGTTGCTGAACTGTAAGAACTTTAGAGAGTGAGTAAAGTTCAGTTGTAGGAAAATATATTGGTTTTTTTGCGATCACTTTTAGAACTGCTCTCTGAGCTCTTTCCAGATTTAACATTAAGGACTTCGCGAGTCCACCCCATGCTGTTATACAATATGATATAACTGACTGATTGAGAAGTGCTGTATCATCAGCGTATTTGATAATTTTGCAATTAGGTGTGAACAAATTACATAATTCATTAATATAAATAAGGAAGAGGGTAGGACCAAGAGCACTGCCTTGAGGAACTCCAAATTCAACAAATTCTTCAGTACTTGTTACCCCATCAATGATAATATTGAGAACGACAGAAGAGGTAACTGGTAAAGATATCAAGAGCAACGCCTCTTATGCCGATAGTGTGAAGTTTGGAGAGAATAATAGGGATAGAGACTGTGTCAAACGCTTTTGACAGATAAAGGAAAACACCTATGGTCTTGAGTTTTTTGTCGATATTTTTGACAATTTCGTCCGAAAGTTCAAGGACTGCGCCTCTGTCGATTTACCACGTCTGACCATTAGATAGTATCATGTTAGTATCCAGATAACTATGCAGTCTTTTATTTAGAATCTTTTCCAAAATTGTAGACAAGACAGATAACACAGATATAGGTCTATAATTTCTGACACAGTCTTTTTCTCCATTCTTGAAGATGGGATGTACAACGGCTTTTTTGAAAACGGTAGGGAAGATGCCAGCGCTAAGGGAAAGGTTGAAGACGTGCTCTGTAATGGGGATTAAAACATGTCTAGCAGACTTGATAATACATGTAGGAATGCCGTCCCATCCAATTGCGCAGCTGTCCTTAAGGTTCAAGATAGTGCACTCTATCTTTACATAATCTACATTGAATAGGGCCATAGAATGGGGGGGAGATAGGTTAGATAGTTGAGGGTCTTGAATATTATTGTTATCTTTGGGCGAAGAAACTGGGGGAACAATTTTGGAGGCATGACTTTTTCCAACATTAGCAAAAAATCGGTTAACTTTGTTGACCGACGAAGAGGGAGTATCACATAGTTTAAAGAGGTTACTAGCGGGTGGATTTTTGGTATTTATATTGGCAACTTGCTTAACAATATGCCAAGTAGCTTTAGTATTTCTTTTTGCCTTTTGAAATTCATTTTGTGGGTACTCAAGTTTGGCTTTTTTTAACAGATTATTACAAAATGTACGATATCTAGTATATATAAAGAAAGTAGATGAGCAACCAACAGTTGTGTGAGTTTTAATAATTTATGATATAATATTAACTAAGTTTTCAGCAGCTACTTCAGGGTTGTTGCTTTCGAGCACCGAGGAGAAATCTGTAGTTGTAAGGTCATTAACTGTAGCTTTGTAATCTATATATTTCGACGAGGTACGGTATGCTGTAGTTCTCGAGTATTGTGTTGCAGGAGAATAATATAGGATTATGGTCTGTAATTAAGGAGTCTATTACTAGAGTTGTGGCAGTATGAAGTTATCTGGCTATTACATGTTCGAGACAGTTTTCATACCGTGTCGGATGAACATGCGCGGGAAGTAAAAACTTTACCTAAACTTTCTGGTTTCGTTTTGTACATAAAATGCACAAAGCGCATTTTTTTGTTTTTTTGGGGGTAGGTGTGAAACTTGTAATACACATTGTAAAGAACTCTAATATTAAATAATTAATAAAACAAGTCTAGACCAATAATTTAATGAATACTAGTTGTACATAATAATACTACACCTGCCAATCAGTGAATTTATCAAGAAAACTACACTTTTGTTTACTTTGTTTGCTGCACTACAAATCACAATTTTTTCACAAAATGGAGGGCATCAACGAAACCATAAGCCATACACTGTCGGAAATGATGGTGACCTTCTCTAAAAGGATGGATTCTTTCGATGAAACGCTGCGAAGGAAAACTACGCCTGCATCCAGTATAGAAGGCCTAGCTGAGGAGTTCGCTGTATTCAAGACATTCGTTCTGAATTCACTGCGGTCGCTTCAACTCCAGGTGGCTTGTGTGGCTGGAGGACTGGACCAGCTTGAAATGCGTAGCAGGCGCAAGATCTTGCTGCTGCATGGAGTTCCTGAAGAGTCCAAAGAGGATACACCAGCTGCTGCAGTCAAGATTGTGAAGGGTCCATTGAAACAGAATGGGTTCAGTGCCAATGACATTGCTCGCTGCCACAGAATGGGTCGGCAACCAACATCCAACAAGCCGAGACCCATCCTTCTAGAACTCCGGGATGTTGCAGTGAGAGCCAGAATCTGGTCTGCGAAGTCGGCTTTGAAGGGTTCGGGTACAACTGTATCCGAATTCTTAACCAAATCGAGGCATGACGTGTTTATGGCAGCGCGTCAACGTTTTGGGATGTCCAAGTGCTGGACAATGGAAGGATCCGTGTTCGTGATCGCTGTCGACGGAGGTCGCCATCGCGTTAGGTGCATGGAAGACCTCGCTGCTGTTGAAGAGCGGAGCGAACACGCTTCAAAGCCAGCGCCGGCGCAGTTGCTGCAGGCTTCCACGACAATGCCACTTGCAGGACCATCGAAACCAAGAACCCGGGCTAGGAAGTAGTGTCGCACGCATGTATAATCCTGTTTAATTATCCTTTGGTGATTCCGACCGGGTAGTTTATTTTGTTGTGTGAGTGAATACTGCGTAAGGTATGTACTCGTACTTATCAGAACCATTATGGTTTTTATTTTCTTTACACACTCGTACTTATTCCTTGTTCACATAATACGTATAAAACAAAGTACTCCTTCTGTGCATTATAATACAAATACCAGCTAAGCTAACCAAATGCTATGCTAGACTGTGGCTGACACTGACACTGACGTGTATTTGATAGACTATTCAATATTTATATCTGTAACTGTCACTGTCAGTCTAACAAATATATCTTTGGTATAGAGTGCTTTTCACGAAACAAAATAAAAAAATCGCATTTTCCTTTTGTTGAATAAACGGATTTTATGGTCGGAATCCGAATAGATGATTTGTTAGATTTAACGTTTAATTGTAGTTTTTTCCTGTTTTAATGTTAATTTCGTATGAGTATATTTATACTGATTCACACTGGCAGGTGGATGAGTGGATTTTAAATAAGAAGACACAACCAACTAAGCAGGTAACTTTAGTTGCTTGTTATTAAAACTTGAGTACCTATTCATATATAAGTATATATATTTATATTTGTAAGTATTATATATAACATCATAGTATTATATATCTACATAATTATGATTAGTGACAGTGATAACGACTATGTATCATGTACTTCTGATATCGATAGTGACGCCAGTTACAGCAGCATTCCATCTCTTTCTTCTACTTTAAATTCCTTTGTTTCTAGCTATCCCAAAAACTTTAACGTCTTGCATATAAATGCACAGAGCATTCCGGCCCACTACCCTGATATGCTAGCTTCACTAGACCATCAAAATATACACGCAATATTGGTATCTGAATCTTGGTTAAAACCTTGTCTCCCTACAACATCATATTCCCTACCTGGTTTTGTTCTAATACGAAATGACCGTACTTGGTGTGGTGGTGGTGGCGTTGCCATATATCTCCGTGCTCGTATTCCTTTCAATATTGTTAGTATGTCAGCGCAGCCATCACCACCTAATGCTGGTGAACATCTCTTTTTAGAAATTCTTCTCTCCCATACAAAAATTCTACTCGGTGTATTTTATTGTCCGTCCGAACGTATTAATTATTTTCACTCTTTTGAGACACTAGTAGAAGATCTTGTCGGTTCCGTTGATCACACCATTATTATGGGTGACTTCAACACCTGTTTACTTAGACAGGACTACCGATCTAAATTGCTCATGAATATTGCTACAGCCTCAAACTTGACTATTCTTCCTCTTGACGCGACCCATAATTTCCCAAACTGTGTGCCCACCCTCCTTGATTTAATCCTTGTTTCCTCACAGACTCATGTAGCTCACCATGGTCAGTATCCTGCGGACGCCTTTTCCTATCACGACCTCATTTTTGTTTCTTACAAAGTCCGCCCGGCCAAAGCAAAGCCCAAAATTTTCATGCAGCGCAATTTTGGTAGTGTTAACATAGACAATTTGAGAAAAGATGCTCTGAATTTGGACTGGACTAATCTTGTTAATCAGAGTTCTATTGATGACAAAGTTGATACGTTTAATAATGCTCTGATCAAACTTTATGATGTACACGCTCCTGTTAGAGCTATAAAGTTAAAGCATCTCCCTGCACCATGGATCACGAAGGATCTGAGATTGGCCATGCAGAAAAAAAATGTAGCCAAATCAAAATACAAAAAACACTCATCTGCAGTTAATAGGGAAAAGTACATAGATCGACGGAATCGCTGTAATAGAGTGTGTAGAGATGCACAACGCCGGTATATTCATGAGTCCATAGATAATCAAGATCCTGCCAAAGTTTGGAAGTTTCTTAAGTCGCTAGGAATTGGAAAGTCTCGCCAAGACCACTCTCCTAAAGATTTAAACATTGATTCTTTAAATAAACACTTTTCTACTTCTACTGTATTTGATAGTAACACTAAAAGTTTAACCTTAAATCATCTTTCTAGTATTCCAATTCCTGACTATTCTAGTTTTGATTTTACTCAATTTTCCGAAAGTGATGTTAAGAAGAGCATAATGACTATATCCTCGAATGCAATCGGTAGCGATAGTATCAGCCGGAATATGATTGTTCCTATTATTAACGAAATCGTTCCTGTCATCCGGCATATACTAAATGCATCCCTGATTACTGGCGATTTTCCATCAACGTGGAAAGAGGCCCAAATAACCCCCCTTCCAAAAAAAGCTAATCCATCATCCTTTACTGAATATCGTCCCATTTCCATTCTTCCGTTCCTGTCTAAAGTTTTAGAACGTTTAGTCCACCAGCAACTTAGTTCCTTCCTGTCCAGTAATAATCTCCTCAATCCTTTCCAATCTGGTTTCCGTCCCGGCCACAGCACTGTGTCAGCCCTGGTGAAGATCACGGATGATATACGTCACGCTATGGATGACGGACAACTCACCGTTTTATCACTTCTTGATTTTAGTAGTGCCTTTAATAATGTTGATTTCGATATTCTGCTAGGAATTTTACGCTCTCTTAACATATCTCCTGAGGTAATTGAGTGGTTTCACAGTTACCTGTATGGTCGCCGGCAACGTATCCGCATAGATGATTCATACTCATCCTGGTGTGATATTAAAGCTGGTGTTCCTCAGGGCGGCGTTCTATCTCCACTTCTTTTTGCAATATTTATTAATAGTATCTCTCAACATATTTCTTCGTCCTATCACTTATATGCAGACGATCTCCAAATCTACACTCACGCACCTTTATCTATGTTACACGAGGCGGTGGATGCCACTAATTTTAACTTGCGTTGCGTTTCAAACTGGAGCAAATCATATGGTCTCTCTATAAATCCAGATAAAACGCAAATTATTATAATAGGTAGCTCCAGAATGATATCCAAAATTGACTGGTTCCATCTCCCTCAGGTGATCTTCGACGGCAAATGTCTTCAACTGAGTGACTCGGTAAAAAACTTAGGCGTACACATAGACAAGCAACTTTCGTGGCGACCGCACTTGGCTGAAGTCAGTCGAAAAGTGTTTGCTGCTGGAGCTTCTCTCAGAAGGCTTCGAAATTTTCTCCCTACCGCTACTAAAATTGCGCTTGCACAATCCCTCCTTCTTCCAATCCTTGATTATGCTGACGCCTGCTATCTCGACATCACTGAAGAGCAACTTTATAAGCTTGAGCGTCTCCAAAATTACTGTATACGATTCATATTTGGTTTACGCAAATATGATCACATTTCTGAATTTCGCAATAAACTCAAGTGGTTGCCAATCCGTTTTCGCCGGAATGCTCACATTCTCAATCTTCTCTTTAATATTCTGTTCTCTCCTTCAACGCCCTCTTATCTCAAGGAACGGTTTGAATTTCTCTATCTCTCTAACCCTCGACTCTTACGCTCCTCAGATACCAATCAACTCAAAATTCCTGTTCACACTTCTACCTTCTATGGAAAGTCATTTACAGTGCAGGCTGTCCGCTTGTGGAACGCGTTGCCTGTAGATATCAGAAAGGCAAAGACTCTTCCCATCTTCAAAAACTTGGTCATGAAACATTATTTGTCGTGCTGTTATACGTAGTAATTTCTGTATTGTTGATTTTTTTATACTGTTTATCTTTATATGTATATATATTTTTATATATATATGTATATATATATATATATTTCTATTGAGTTCATATGTATGTATATATTTATATTAGTATTTGTTTATCTTATACATATATTTAAGTATGTAATTATATAAATACACCACACCTACATGCCCCTTCTCTGTCTATTTATAGTCCAGTCCATCCAACGGTTGCCTGGTAGAGATCGCTATTAGCGATAAGGCCGCCCATTGTATTGCCTTAAATAAGTTTAGTTTTTTTGTTACTGTAATTTTCTGTGTGGTAGTCAATAAAGTGTTTTCTATCTATCTATCTATCTATCTAAAGCGCCTGAAAGTTATGTCACTTGGCCATAATTTATCACTCATATATAAATCTAACTTATTTTTAGAAACATACAATTTATAGGCATTGTACATTTTTGTTCTACGCATATGTATCATTTTTAAGGATACAATTTCACCAGTTTTCTCTTTTATGTAAGAAGTAGGTAATATCATTTTCCGTGACTTCCCTACTAACATTAGAAATCAGCAGGGGCACTTTAGTGTCGGCTGCCTTAAATTGACCGTTAGGTTCGGTGGGAGCACAATCTTTTTGACCTTACGCACTATCTGCCACTCCGAGTCCGTAGCTACTTGATCACATTTTACATTCAAACCTGGGCGCTAATAATCCGCCACGATCATCCAGTTGTGTGGCAGTCGCCTTCCGCGTGACCGCAACCGTAGACCCGGTCGAACAGTCCCGAGCACTGCCGAACTCGTTCGAAACGCAGGCGCAGCTAACAGTTGCAGCTTGTGTCAAAACCGCAGGGCTGGCCGAGGCCTCCACGCGCTCATCCGCTTGGTGTATTGTCCCGCTTATTGTCACCGAACGAGCGATATCAACGCGTCCACGTTATTCCGCGCACAAATATTGGTTTATAATTATTTATTTTACCGTATTTATTTTCTTTTTCTCTATTTTTTGACATCCATAATGCAATGGGCTATGATATTGGCCCTGATTCCGTAGTTTCACTACTCCTAAAATACGAACGACAATATTTTGCTTGCTTCAAAGTCCAAATTAGTGTAACATTTATAAATTACATTTCTAAAGTAAATTAAATTGACAATTGACTCCTGTTTTGAATTGATTTTCCGCAGTTTTAATCAACACCTCTTTACATGATGATGAAATGCGCTGAAACACATCAATCATGTGTTAATTTAATAAAATTAAAGAGCCATTTAAATGTTACTGTAATTTTGATTTTGGTGCAAGCAAAATAATACTGTTCCTATTTGACTGGCCTAACAGCTTTGTTGGTAGTAGCGCTGCAAGTCAAGTCAAGTCAAAAGATACTTTAAAACATAATGAAAAACGGTGATGCCCGTGATAGTATAAATTATACTGTGTTACGCACATCAACGCCCTCCTCCGTGGTACACTTGAAATTCCAGAATACAAACAAAAAGTGACATATTCGATATTTAAATGACTAAGAGAAGTTGTAGAGTATGAGTATGAGAAATGGTATGGTATATGTGAGTTATTAGGGTATGTGGGATGTGTTGTGACTTAATGACACAAGGCTGTTAAGAGCTTTATGTCATTAGGAACATTTGGCTACAGGAGATTGTAGGGTGATTCAAAGTGTAGGTGAGTGTGTGTGTGTGTGTGAATTATATTACAGCAGTTATATATTTATTTATATTTATACTATGTATTTAATGAGGTCTTCAGAATCGTCATACGATTTACATAAAAGCCATTTAAGACATTTTACTTTGCAATTATATAGAGAAAGGGGATAAATATTTAGTTCTTTGTTCAGTCTGTTATACCTGTTATGTAGAGCTTATAAACTTGTAATGTCGGCTCGCCACTGCTGTACGGCGTTTTTCAATTTGGCAAACTCTGTCAGTTCTTCTCCTAGAGACAACAAGAGATGAGTCATGTGCCAGTTCGGATTATTTACGGAGTGTTGTATTTAAAATAAAGAGTTGACAAACATTGGGCACTTGAGAGAGTGAATATAATTCGTTTGTAGGAAATCTAAATGGTTTATTTTGCATTACTTTTAGCACGGCCCTTTGGGCTCTTTCAATTTTAAGCAAATCGGTTTTGGTAGATTTACCCCAAGCAGTAATGCAGTAGGATAGAATTGATTGACCAAGAGCGTAGTAGACAGATTTTAACGAATGGAGATCGAGAATATTACGTAGAGATTTAAACACAAAAGTAAGTTTTCTAATCCTAGATGTAGTGGATTCAATTTGTTGTTTCCAAATTAAAGCGTTATCTATCACAACCCCAAGATACTTCACAAATGCCGAACGTTCTAAAACCGGGCAAGTACAAAAGCTGGTATTTGGTTGACTTGGTACAAAAGTAGCGCAAACGTGAGCGCAAACATTGAAAGTTATGGGAGGCTCAGAGGCTTTATTAATGTCAAAAGGGACAAAACTAGTTTTAGCTACATTAAGAGTAAGGAGGTTAGCATCCAACCACTGCATTACGCGTTTTAAAGCATACTCTGAATTGACTTTGGCTTCTTGGCAGTTTAGGCCATGAATTAAAAGAACTGTATCGTCTGCGTATGCTATGATTTTGCACTTGGGAAGAGGCATGTTACACAAATCATTGATGTAAATAATAAACAGGGTAGGTCCAAGGACACTACCCTGTGGAACTCAAAAGGTAACATAATTTTCTTTGCTTGTATAAGAATCTATTAAAACGTGCTGAGATCGATTCGTTAGGTAACTTTGAAAGATGTCTAGTGCGATACCTCTAATGCCGATCGTTCAAGTTTAGAGTGCAAAGTGGGTACAGAGACAGTGGTGGCAATTCGGTTGGTTCATTTCTAAATTTAGGAATGTCTAAAATATATTTTAGTTAGTCATATCATTTGTAAAACCTATTTGGTTGGTACCATCTAACTAAATAAGGAACACTTAATTAAATTTGATAAAATTAAATTAGGATAAGTTGGTAACAGCAGAATAACAATGTTTAATTTGACAGTCTAAACCTTATTTTAGCTAAAATTAGTTAGGTTGGTGCCAACCGAATTGCTACCAGTTACAAAAGCTATATTCAGGTCTAAAAAGATTCCTATTGTTCTTTGTTTTGTGTCAAATTGTCTTACTATGGTATCCGTTAGCTCCAGAACCGCATCTTCCGTCGATTTGCCCCTTTTAAATCCGTATTGGTTTGGAGCCAGTATAGCATTATCAGTAAGAAATTTGGTTAGACGTTTATTAAGGATTTTTTCAAATATTTTTGACAGGGCTGTGAGAACCGATATAGGTCTATAATTAGTGACACTGCCTTTGTCTCCACTTTTGTAAATAGGGCGAACAATGGCTTTTTTAAATACCCGAGGAAAATAACCGGTAGAATATATTAAATAAATGGTCCAGGGAAGGTAATAGTACATGACAAGCGGATTTTATAACTGAAGTAGGGATACCATCCCACCCCACTGCACAGTTGGTTTTAAGGTTTATAATAATAGCATCTATCTCTTTTTCATTTGTAGGGAATAATGCCATGGATTTTAGCGGGGAAAGGGTGTTACCAGTGATAGGTGATAGTGACATAAGAGTAGGCATAGGATTCGTTGCATAGTTAGATCTCCTTATTATATTTCCAGCTAAGTCTTTTCCGATATTAGCGAAGAATGAATTAATTGTATCAACAGAGGAGGAAGGACAATGACATACATTTAACAAATCTGAGGAATGTGTCTTGCTTTTTTGCAGACATGCTACTTCTTTGATAATGTTCCACGTAGCTCTCGGATTTCTTTTAGCATTTACAATTTGTTTCTGATTCTACTCAAGTTTTTTTTCTTTAAAAGGTTATTAAAGTAGTTACGGTACCGAGTGTAAATAGTTTTCTTATTAATGTCATCAGGGTACTTTTTGTGCGTCCTATATAGCTTATCCCGGTGTCTAATGCAGCGTAAGAGACCAGGTGTTATCCAGGGCTTCGTTATACGCTTTCGATTTCTAACAGAGACAAGCTCATTATGATATTTAATGACAGTGGATATAGTATTGACTATAATATTTCTGCAGCGGTTTCAGGATCAGTTGATTCAAGGACAGAAGAATAGTCTGTGGTTTCTAAGGCACTGACAATAGCAGATATATTTATTCGATTTGTGGTGCGGGTTGGGGATAAAACAGGATTTACTAGAGTTGACTGAGAACAAAAAAGTATTGGTGCATGGTCGGTTATTAGTGAGTCGAGGACTAGTGTAACCGCTCGTTTTGGTGTTCTTAACAAAACATGATCTAGACAGGCGTTTTCTGTAGTAGGGTGTATGTGGGCGGGGAGCATTGCGTGAGAGGCCAGTAAGTTTAAATATTCCTCTGAGTTTGGGTCTTTACTGTCGGGAGAAATATTTATATTCAAGTCGCCAATCACTGCCAAGGTGGTTTGATAGTTTTTGAGATTATGTAACGTATTATCAAGATTACAGAAAAATGAATTTAGGTTTTTGTACGATGGAGAGCGATATATGGCAACTATAGCGAGCTTGTTTGAAACTTTTAGAACAAGACAATTTGCTTCCTGGAAAGATAGATCCTCAACAGAGTAGGTACAATTATTGTTTACAAAAATCGCTATCCCCTCATTCTGATTTTTAAAACTTGATTTAAAGGAAGTGAAGCCGGGTAGTGTCGGTATAGAGGGCGATTTACTTAAACAGCATTCTGAGAGGATCAATATTTCAGGTTGACATTTAATTCTATCTAACAAAACAACGAGGTTATCGAAATTTCGATTAATGCTACGAATATTAACGTGCAAAATTTTCAAATCAGGGCTATACCTAGTTAAATAGTTGTAACTGTCCTCCGGAGAGCAGACAAAAGAATCTGATGTAGAATTTTTTTCGATACATTCTGTTATGAAATTTGTATCATCCATAATTATTTATGAAAGTATAACAATTGAACACATTCCATGAATCTCTATATTTATTTGTTATATATAAGTTTGACATTGATTCTGGTATTTTATAACTACTATTAAAGTGAAAGTGACATGTCATGTCACTTTGAGTGGTGTTGTAGTGTAATGTAAACGATATGAGTGTGATGTGTGGAGTGTGTAAAGAGTGTAAAGTGTGTAAACTGTGTGAAGTGTGTAAAGTGTGTGAAACATTATTAACAATTTTAGCATAACATATTTTTAGTAATTTACTAGTGAAATGAAAAAATAACATAGTTATAATAAGCGCAGTTCTGTAGTCTAGTCAATTGCATTCCTTGGCTTTTTTCAGGTCAGTTTCCTCCGACACTCTTATTAAGGGGCCTTGATCTCTTTTCCGCAGGAAAATCTTACAGTGAGAAACCCAGCAAAATTTAAAATAATTTTGTTTGGCCGTCTCTCTTGCGAGGAAAAACAGTCGTTTTATTTTAGTAGAGAAGTTTTCGGAAATAAAAATTTGTCGCGCCGGTCCGCTAATACGTAGATGTTCAGTCTACAAACTGGTAGAGCTTTTATTAAATAGCCGAAACTTTGGTATGATTTGTTCCT
Organism: Lampropteryx suffumata; assembly: GCA_948098915.1. Classification (NCBI taxonomy): domain Eukaryota; kingdom Metazoa; phylum Arthropoda; class Insecta; order Lepidoptera; family Geometridae; genus Lampropteryx; species Lampropteryx suffumata. Next base: position 2,419,549 of record OX402564.1, on the reverse strand, counting down.
TTTGAAGTACGGTGGTCAAATCAACGATTACATTTCTAGTATTCGGATCCTTGGTCTGAACTCTAAAAATGTCTTTTATGTCGCTAGAATGGACGGTAACATTTAATACCTTTGCGGTCCTAACAAATGTTTCCACGAGAGACATCTTCGATTCGGCGCTGGGACTTTGAGCAGGTATAAAACGATAATGGATGATTGAAATGACATCATTTGCATACCAACTCCCAGTCAGAAAGGTCTTTTAACGAATACGTCATCTCTCTAAACAAGAAAATGGATACCACACTAGAAGCAGCGTCTCAAGTGGTTGCACTAATCGAAGCTGGACAGAACCAAACTCAAATGGCTCGTCAATTAAATTTGAGCAGATATGCTGTTCGACGTGTATACCAGCGATATCAGCAATCTGGTGGCTATACCAGGCGACCAGGAACAGGCCCAAAACGTGCGACAACACAGCGCGATGACCGTTTTCTTGTGAATACATCACTACGTAATCGCCGGTTGAATGCAGTTCAACTCGGACAGCAGCTCCAGGAAGTTAGAGAAGTGGAAGTCAGTCGGTGGACGGTGAGAAGAAGACTAGCCGAAGGAGGTCTGACACCGCACAGACCAGAAACTGGCCCAAAATTGACCCCAGCGCACAGACAAGCACGCCTTCAGTTTGCTCGAAATCACGTTAATTGGACTATGGATCAATGGCAGGCAGTCCTCTTCTCCGACGAGTGCAGGGTGTGTCTCCATGGTAACGACGGACGGGGTAGAGTCTACCGAAGATCCGGTGAGCGTTTTGCTCAATGCTGCATCTCCGAACGGGTCGCATACGGCGGTGGTTCGTGTATGTTCTGGGGAGGCATTTCACTGGAAGCGAAAACCGAACTTGTCTTCATCACAGGGCCCGATACCGACCGTCGATCGAGTGGATTGACTTCCCAACGTACGTCGAGGAGATCCTGCAAGAACATGTTGTGCCCTTTTCGGGATTTATCGGCGAAAACTTCGTTTTTATGCAGGACAACGCTAGACCACACACCGCTGCTATAGTACGCCAGTACTTGGAGGAGGTTGAAGTACTCGTTATGAAGTGGCTGCTCGAAGCCTAGATCTCAATCCCATTGAGCACTTATGGGACGAACTAAAGAAACGAGTAAGAGCCAGAAACGCAGTGCCTACGAGTCTCAGAGAGCTCCAAACCGCGATCAAGGAAGAATGGGACAGCATACCGCAGGATTTCGTAAAAAAAATGATTTCTTCAATGAAACATCGAATGGAAGCTGTTATTCAGACTAGGGGAGGCAATACCTCGTATTAATAAATCGTTACATTCACAAATTTATTGTTTTTTTAACCTTTTATACCTGCTCAAAGTCCCACAAACCGCGCTACCTGAATCGAGCGAATTTAGACCATTCCATTGTTAAGCCGCCACTGCTATGATTTGGAAGGTCAAGGCCAGACATTATGGGTTTTTAGGAAGCTAACAGTGTGTACTTTAATTTAATTTAAGTTATATTTGCAACCAACCTTTAATTTAAAAAAAAACAAGTGTCGAAATCAAAATGCAGGAAAATTCCCCTATGTGCGATTTCTATGCTCTCGAGTGTAGAAGTGCACCGTGTTCCCAATAACAGACTTATTGACTTTTTCTAGTCGAAACCTAGGGATGTATAATTTATGTCTATTCTTAGTGTTGATTCTATGAAGGTCACTATTTTGCTGAAACCCATCTCTATTTTTATGTGTGTATAACAAATTTTCATATAGATATTGTGAAGCTATTGTGAGAATATTAATTTCCTTGAATATTTCTCTCAAAGATTCTCGTGGTTTCATTTTATAAATGGCACGTATTGCCCTTTTTTGAATTACAAATATTTTACCAATATCAGCTGCTTTCCCCCAGAGAATGATGCCGTATGACATAACACTAACACTGCCTTCTGCTGTAAGTTGAGGGTTCCATTCCCTCCCAGGACAAACATTTGTGTGATAAACATAGATGATTGTTGTGTCAGGGTGTTATATAAAGTACCATAAGTATGTATTAAAAAATTTACAAGTAGTGTATCAGTCAGCTAGTCACCATAATACAAGCTATGCTTAGTCTGGAGCTAGATGGTGTTGTGTGCATTGTCAACAAATATTTATTATTATAATATGAAAACATGCGTTTGTAGCATTGTAAGTTTCTAGTTCAAGAATGGTCGTTCCATTGCAAAGGTGTATATTTACGTTTGTTTTCCTAGGCACTACCGCTTGGCACTACTAGTAGAGTGAAGGGTAATTTTACATTCCCGTGACACTACTGGTAGTGCTACGGGTAAAAGTACATTTCTAGTGACACTACACTGTTGCCAGTAGTTTCACGGGAAATATTATTTCCCGTGGCGAGTGAACCTTTTGTGGGTTATGTATCTAGACAGACTAACTATATTCTTCTGGCGTTTCGGCGGCCGCTGCCGCGGCACGCTCGCTTTGCTCGCTCGCCTTGCGCGTTGTTTTCTGTACTCTAACATAACCTAACCAAGTGGTTTCGATCTGATTCAACTTCTTCTCCTGACTCTACTCTGTCCATTTGTTAATTTGTCCAGCTGGGAATCTGTCGAAATGCTCCTGACAGACCTAAACTAGTATTAGTAGTGCCATTGGTAATGAGGTAATCCACGGGAGATTTTATAATATGCGATTAATTAGCCAATAAGAATAGCAGTGGCATCACTCTACTAGTAGTGCCAAGCGGTAGTGCCTGGGAAAAGAAGCCTATATTTATATACATTTGTAACATGTTACCAATATATTGACGACCTCTGTGACAAAGTAACCGAAGGCCCGCCTGAGACGCAGAAGTTTGTAGGCTCGTTACCTGCCGCGTAACAAATGTTTGCATTATCTGCAAGTATTTGTCTCGAGACTCTCGTGTTTTTCTATGTATAATAATGTATATAATTACAAAAAAATCAAAAATGTTTGTCTATAAAGCCGGTTTACGAACGATAATTTTACGTGATAACGTCATAAGAAAACGTTGATGAAAAATTGCATACATTTAACCTATTAAGATGCGTTACAAGCAGAACGCTAAGGCCGATCGTGCCGTGTCGCTTGTTCCGCGCTCTCGCTTGCATGCTCGGCTCGGCGTTCATCGATTTATAAGACGTTATCACGTCAAAAATAATATAAAGAATATCAGTATATGTGGTATGGTATATATAACACATGATTTTACTTTGTGGCTAGACGATGCTGTGGGAAATGTCCTGCATTATTGATATTTTTTTTATTGTCACGAGATTATCGTCGTAAAAACTTTTTTTTATCTAACATTTTGAAACCTTGACAGCTTATACAATCTATTTACTTGGTTGTTGCTCAGGTTGCATCACTAGAAGCGGAAAAAAACGGTTGTAAACCAACCGTCACAGTTCAAAATACCGCTGCCTTACACGAACTGCACAGCAAAGCGCTACACTTGGAGCAAGTGCTCTCAGCAGAGACGCGCGTCAAGTTGGACCTGCTCTCAGCGCTGGGGGATGCCAACCGCAAGATGCATATTCAGGAAGGTACCTATCTATCTCATTCTTTCGTAATGTATGACTCGGTGACCAACTTTGATGATGGAGTTACGCCGCCTAACATGTATAGGAAAGTACGTATCCATCTCTTTCTTTCCTATGAGTCGGTGACCAACTTTGATGACGCAGATACCCTGCCTAACATTATAGGAAAGTACGTATAAATCTCTTTCTTTCCTATAAGTCGGTGACCAACTTTAATGACGGAGTTACGCTGCCTAACATTATAGAAAAGTATGTATAAATCCTTTTATAAATTGCCGTGGCGGTTCCGGCATAAAATAGGACCCCTCCATCTCCTCCCGTGGATGTCGTAAAAGGCGACTAAGGGAACACACACCGGGGGATTGGGCAGCAGCACCCCCCGAGCACAAAATACTGAATCTGCGGTCACCAATCCGTCTGCCAAGCGTGGTGACTATGGCAATACCCCCATATGCTGAACGGAACTAGAAGACGGCCCCCAGTTCCCGGCAGTTCCGCTATTCCTGGCATAGGTGGCAGCCACGGTAACGGCGGAACAGGGGGTGCGAAGAATCTCCGGCAGAGGTCCAGCTACCAATCCCAACGACCCCTGGCCCTGGCAACATACAACGCACGCACACTGAGGACCGACGAGAAGATGAAAGAGCTGGAAGAAGTAGTAAATAAGTTGCACTGGGATATTATGGGGTTATCAGAAGTCCGAAGAGAGGGAGAGGACACGATAATCCTAAATTCCGGCAACTTATTCTACTACCGGGAGGGCGATCAACTTTCTCAGCACGGTGTCGGATTTCTCGTCCACAAATACCTTATACTCAGAATAACCAAACGGTATTCGCTTAAGGTCATACAGGTGTACGCACCTCACTCGAAACGTCCCGACGATGAAGTGGAGGCTATGTATGATGACATTTCAAATGCCATGCAAGCCTCGAAAACACACTTTACGGTTGTGATGGGGGACTTCAACGCGCGGCTAAGTGTGAGGAATGGCGATGAACTGAGAGTAGGGCAATTTGGATTTGGACAGCGGAACCAACGGGGTCAGCGATTGGCCGACTTCATGGAAAAGGAGGGACTCTTTATGATGAACTCGTTTTTCAAGAAGCGGTCGTCCTGGAAATGTACGTAGCTTCACCCTGGTGGACACAAACGCGAGATAGATTTCATCATGACTACAAAAAAGCAAATATTTAATGATGTCTCAGTGATCAACAGGGTCAAAACCGGCAGTGATCACCGAATGGTTAGAGGCTCATTAAATCTTAACGTAAAGCTAGAAAGGTCCCGTCTGATGAAATCTACTCTTCGCCCAAGTCCTGCCCAAATCCAAAACCCCGAGAGCTTTCAGTTGGAACTCCAAAATCGCTTCCAATGCCTCGCCGAATGCGGATCCGTGGACGAAATAAATGACGGTCTGGTGGAAATTGTCCATGCCGTTGGGTCAAAGTTCTGTAAAACCCAGCGCAAAGGTAGAACCCAAGAACTCTCTGAGCACACTCTTAAACTCATGGTAGAACGTAGCGAAATGAAACTACAGTCTTCAGTGGACATGTCGAAATACAGCTCGCTCAATAAACAGATCTCTAAATCTATGCGACGCGATTTGCGTCTCTTTAATACGTGTAGTATTAAGAACGCAATAGAGCGCAACCAAGGTTCTAAAGTGTTCGCGAGAAATCTGTCTATTGGGCAAAGCCTGTTGACGAAGCTGAAGACCGACAGTGGCAGTGTCGTTTCCTCGAAGTCAGAAATTTTACGAGAGCTCGAGAAGTTCTATGGACAACTATACACCTCATCGCAAAGTCCTACTACAAGCATGACTAGCGATGCAAGAGCCCGCCTAACCCGACACTACACTGAAGACATTCCGGACGTCAGCTTATACGAGATTCGAACGGCTCTCAAGCAGCTTAAGAACAACAAGGCACCGGGGGAAGACGGAATAACGACAGAGCTTCTGAGAGCGGGTGGAACACCGGTACTTAAGGTCCTCCAGAAGCTGTTCAACTCCGTCATCCTCGAGGGAACAACGCCAGAGGCGTGGAACAGGAGCGTGGTGGTACTGTTCTTTAAGAAAGGGGATAACACCCTCTTAAAGAATTACAGGCCTATCTCGCTTTCGAGCCATGTCTATAAGCTGTTTTCGAGAGTAGTAACTAATCGTCTCGCTCGTAGGTTTGACGACTTCCAGCCTCCCGAACAAGCCGGGTTCCGAAAAGGCTTTAACACCATAGACCACATCCATACGCTCCGGCAGGTTATACAGAAGACCGAAGAGTATAACCGGCCACTTTGTTTAGCGTTTGTGGACTATGAGAAAGCCTTTGATTCTGTCGAAACCTGGGCAGTGTTGCGGTCACTCCAGCGGTGCCAAATCGACTATCGTTATATCGAAGTGTTGAAATGTCTGTACAGTAACGCCACCATGTCTATCCGACTCCAGGACCAGAGCACGAATCCAATCCCATTGCATAAAGGGGTGAGACAGGGAGATGTTATTTCTCCGAAACTGTTCACCTCTGCATTGGAGGATATTTTCAAGCTCTTGTACTGGCATAGACATGGTATCAACATCAATGGCGAACACATCACTCACCTTCGATTTGCTGACGATATAGTCCCCATGGCAGAATCTCTGGAAGACCTTGGCACAATGCTCAGCGACCTTAATATCGTATCCCAACTGGTGGGTCTTAAAATGAACATGAGCAAGACAAAAATCATCTCATGTTGCACCCGTACCGGTACATATTGGGAGCGATATAATCGAAGTTGTAGACCATTATGTCTATTTGGGTCAAACGATTCAACTAGGCAAGTCCAACTTCGACAAAGAGGTCAGCCAAAGAATCCAACTCGGATGGGCAGCGTTCGGGAAATTAGGGCACATCTTCTCGTCACAGATACCGCAGAGCCTCAAGACGAAACTCTATAATCAGTGCGTGTTGCCAATGATGACATGGAACTGAGACTTGGTCGCTAACTATTGGCCTCATACACAAGCTCAGATTCGCGCAGCGTGCTATGGAGAGAGCTATGTTGGGTGTTTCACTACGTCATAAAATCCGCAACGAGGAAATCCGTAGAAGAACCAAAGTCACCGACATAGCACTCAAAATTTGCAAGTTGAAGTGGCAATGGGCAGGCCATATAGCTCGCAGAACTGATAACCGTTGGGGAATAAAAGTTCTCGAATGGCGACCAAGGACCGAGGAACCAAGGAAAACGAAGCGTAGGACGACCCCCCACCCGATGGACTGACGACATTGTGAAGATCGCAGGAAGTCGGTGGATGGAGAGGGCTCAAAATAGTTCTTCATGGAAATCTATAGGGGAGGCCTATGTTCAGCACTTTATAAAGGCTGTAATGATGATGATGACGTATAAATCTCTTTCTTTCGTATGAGTCGGTGACCAACATTGATGTTGGAGTTACGCCGCCTAAAATGTATAGGAAAGTACGTATCCGTCTCTTTCTTTCCCATGAGTCGGTGACCAACTTTAATGACGGAGTTACGCCGCCTAACATGTTTAGGAAAGTACGTATAAATATATTTCTTTCCTATGATTCGGTGACCAACTTTGATGACGCAGTTACACTGCCTAACATATCCAGGAAAGTATTATAACCATTATATGACTTTCCTTTTTTGGGGTCGTGTTTTTGTGGAGTGATTTGCCGAGGGTATCGTCTTAATTGGTACTAGAACTAACATATTCTTTCTTCCAGGTGTAATAAACCGACAGTTCAGTTTTCAAAGACCATTTATTTTATAAAGTAATCTAGTTCTAGTGTTAGTAAATCTAGAAAGCACCAATTTTATATTGTACACGTTGATTAAGCTAGAAGCAAAATTTATGAACAAAATTGATTTATAACAAAACATACTTACTATTACGTATTTTAATATTATACTATTCTACAAGAATTAAGCGACATGAAGGTTTTAATTGAACATTAAATATTGACAACATACAATTTAATAACTAAACGGCTCGCTTGCCGTAATTAAGTCAAAAAATAACATAATAAGAAATTGGAGGGTACTTCTAAAACTATCTATATAACGGCAAGAGAAAAAGAACCTGCTGCTCATCATCGGTATCGTAACTGATATTATATCCAACATTTTTCTTCCAGGTGTTATAAACCGACAGGAGAAGGAGCTAGAAGAGTTGAAAGCTCAGATGCTAGCTTTGATGCCGGAGGAGTTTATCTCGCCGTCTGCCCACTCCGTGTCGAAGCTGCGGCTGGCCGGGGGGTCCCCGTTAGATCCCAACGCTTCTGTCTACACGCCGAAGCAACTCTGCTTAGATGCGTGAGGAGGCGGCTTATAAGCGGACGCGGGAGCGGGCGCGGGCGCTGACGCGAGCGCGAGCGCCGGCGCGGTTAGCATTTCCGTACATATCACGCAGTACGGTAAGGGGATCTAGTCAAACGTGAAATTGACCGTCCACATGTAATAAAAACGTATTATTAATTCACCATTATTACGCTGGGAATTTTAACCTTGATTGTATGAAAAAGCTGAATGTTCCAATACGTAAACTCACCATCCGGACACGTCCTTTAAAGCAAATTCAGCTCAAACCTCATACAAATAAATTTACAAATTAACTAAACGAACACGTTAATTACCCGGACACAGTATATTGGCGTTTATATTGGTGAGCGTAGAGTTCAATACCGAATAACTTGAAAACTACTTTACTAATAAATTTACCAATATTACTGTACTAATAAGGTTTGTGTGTTTGACAATCCGCCTTCGGCTCCGCTTCCGCGTAAGGGTATCCACCATAGCAGAGGATTTGCGTAAAATCAACAAATAAAAGTTGTGTCAAAATTGTTTCGTGTCGAATATTTTACATTGATTTTACGCATTTTCTGCTTTGGTAGATACCCACCTTAAGACGCCACACGTGTCGTAGCTGATAGAATATTGTAAGTAATCTTAGGGCTATCGGTTATTCTTATTGGAAAAAATAGCTCAGAGAATTTCACTCTAATAACAGAAATTCAACAACAAAAATTCTATCAGTGGTGATTTGAACAGAGCTTCGATAAGACCTCATTCTAACAAACAGTGTAACCACCATAGGTCTTATCATTTGTTAATAAGGGGACGACTGTGGTCTCGTACTGGTCTTTGTATGGGCGTTTATTTTGATCTCAATTTGTTTTATATTATTCTTTTGTTTTTTTATTGATAGCAAGCTGATTTGACAGTTGTTGACTTATTGTTGTAGGTTAAATTTAAAAAGTAATTTTAAGTTGCGGTAGTAGTATCTTTAGATTATAACATCCCAAGGAGTTTTGCTGCTTTTTCGTTATAAATGAAATAGATCGTTAAATTATGTCTGAACAAAGTCGGTGTTTTACTGACATAAACCAATATTTTGTACATCTAAAGCCATAGAAATACATATTGACATCTCTTTCCTGCTGAGATAATGGTACCTATAAGATATAATCAAACCTACTCCCATCTAAAAACTACCCCAGGAACTACAGCATCCTGTGTCAGTAATAAGTTCCACTTGACGCTATATAAACCATATATTGAGGTCCAAAGGTAAACATTATAATACATCTAAGACCACAAACTATCTTAGCAACAAGTATAAATATAGAATTAAAAAAACCTCTGACAAAAAAAAATGTGCGTCTCGGGACGCTCGACATAAGTGATAACTTAAACTAATCTAACTAGCACTGTGGGTTAGGGTGAAAGAGGAGGAGCCTGCCTACCGCTGCAGTATTCGTGAAAGAAAGGGAAGCCAGACAGACTGGTGCCGTAACGCGTTACGTAACGAAGCTGTTTGCGGCATCAAATCCTTTAATGCCGCGTCTCTTTTAGCTGTTGATTTTCAAAGGACTGAACAGATTTTAGATTTTACCATTAAAAAAAAACATGTGTGCAATTCACACGTGGTAGAAGTGAAACCTTCAAAAATGTTAGTTTCAAGATAATGAATAAGTCGAATAAGAATATAAGAAACACTGTATAATGCTTCCTATCTAATTTTCTTCCAGTTAAATCTTATGAATTTATGTGTGTCTCTTTTTACTGTCGCTTTTTCGTTTCATCGACTTTCAAATCACAACGATGCTAATGATGTTTTCACTTCAAAAAACAACCTGAGTTATGTTTTTAAATCAGTATATCCGGGAATTACAACATCACAAACAAACACACATATGATAAAGTTATAACATAACTTTGCTTCAGGGATTAAAAAGTGGTTATCAAAGATAGATGAAATATTGGCATTTAACGTCAAAGCTTTAGATTCTACTGACCGCGAGATGTCCATACAAACATCGGTAATAAAATTGGAACTAACTGAAAAAAATATGTATAAAGCTGAAGACACATTGCGGACACCCCAGTAGACTTTAGCGTCAGTTCGCGTCGATGTGTGTCTGTCTTTAGTTTTGTAAAACTGTATGTCAAAACAAGACATTTATTTTTTCACAAATGAAATACTTTTGCTGTTGTATTGTATCCTATTGTCGTAAAAACCTGTTGTATTGGATTACAAATCTTTATAATCTGTGTCGACATTTATTTTCTATTGTGAATTTCTGAAAATATGGCCTAACATACATGACGCTCAAGAACGACGCGACGATAAGAATTTCGAGATGAATAGCCAGATGCAAGTCCTGTATATGGTACACCGCGTTTAAAAGTATTATTGGCGTGACATTGATATCTAATTAATTTGTAAGTTGGTCAACAACATTTCTTGTTTAAATTGGATCGTCCGAAGAGTATCATAGTTTTAAGTAACCCTTCAGGTTAAACTACACATGATGAGAACGAGTGCGATGGTGTGTAGTTTAACCGTCAGGTGTCGCTGTCGTAAGTGTTCTTTTGAATTTTTATGTGATAAATTGTACAAATCTTAAGATCTGAATTGAGTCTTCTCCTTTGTATAGTAGTTTTATTGACATTTTTAGTCTTTTAAGCGGCTTTAAGTCTTTTAAGCTTTTAAGCGCTCGTATTAACCTGTTGAAACATTAAAGATGGCGGATGTTGGCATGTAACTTGACAGTTTTGTTAAATGAAATGAGATTAAAATGTATTTAAATGTATGCATTTAAAAGTCTATCCTATATTCACATATTAGCTAATGTGTTACTTATATCTGTTTATTTTGACGTGATAACGTCTTATAAATCGATAAACGCCGTCTGCACGCACGAAAAATAGCCATGTTCCGCCTGAGCCGAGCATGCAAGCGAGAGCGCGGAACAAGCGATAGAGAGGCACGATCGGCTTGTGACTCATCTATAGGTTAAAAGAATGCAATTTTTCATCAATGTTTTCTTATGACTTAAACGTCACGTTAACTACTTATGTGAGTAGGTTAGAGGGTTGATACCTATTAAGTACAACTGACAATTCTGAGATCTTCCTATCGTGTCTACTTATTTCGAACCAGTGTGGCGAAAGGATTAAAGTGTCAATGGCTCCTTTCGTGGCACGATTCTGAAAGATTATTAGACATATTGTGTTGAATCATGTAATTCCATTATTGTAACTTAAGACGAAAGGGTACCGGCTCTTTCTCCATACAAACGTAGTCGACTGTTTCCTCTCTGGATAATGACACTAGAGCAAATATGTTTGTACCATAAAACCTTTAACTACCCTATGTCTTGGTTTTTTTATATTCTAATTATCATAGGAAGTAGGAGTCTTCAAAAACTAGAAATTTTGCTTAATTTTTTAAACATTTTCAGACACTCATCCTAAAGAAATTACGCATAAATAAAAAAAAAAATTAACATAGGGGCATAGCTGAAGGTTTTGTTTAATTATATTAAAAAAAACAAAACAATTGAGCATGGTTTGAGGGAGTAAATAGTCGACTACGAAATGCTGTTTTGGTTAATAATTATGTGCCTAAAACGGTCTGAGCTGCAATTGTCCCTTTCTTGCGTGGGGCGCGGCGGCGGCATGTAGCGATACAGGAACATTTTATTCAAATACCTATTTTTCTAAAGTCTCTCAGGTACCCTTTCTTCTTAATTAAGGTCATTAAAAACTGCCATTGCTATAAGTCAAGTGCAACGGTGCAAAGGTGCATTTTATAATCACGTATTAGTTAATATGACGTTAATGTGCTGCCATCTTCATTATTCACAATACTTTTCTTGAACAGATGTGAAATTTTTCGGTGAATTAATGGAGGATGTCAAACGACAACAAATTAAAAGGACATTACTTATCCAGCAAGACTTAAGATCGAATTAAAACCTAATTACTCTCGCTCGTCCGAGTGTAGGACAGTCCCAGTGGAATATAGGAGGTTAATCTTGATGACAAGATGAACTATATTTTAAAAATGTGTTTTTCGCGTACCGATAAAGGCACCGATACCGAGAATTGCCACCAGGGTAAGTTGGATGTAAGGTTCGCTTCTTTTCAAGATTTCGAAACTGAATTATATTTGAGCATTCCTTTATCAGTTCCGAAGATCAGATGTTTATGAAAAGAATAAAAGAAAATCATTGAACCTACTAAAAACTACAGGTTCGCCACTGCGTAATACCGCTGCTGAGATACTTGGGGAAATAATCTAAAAAACCAGAAATGGAAATTGTTATTTCATGTACCTACTGGATTGCAAGTGCGCGATCACCGCTACCGTATGTATTTAACAATGTGACGAAACATTTGGATAAACAAATGTTTTACGCGCGTATTATTTTCTAATACGCGCAAATTATTTCTATTATTTTGTTTCGATTCATTTAGAGAAGCTTTATCAGGGTGAGTTTGATCCTTCTCAAACTTCTTGTTGTCAAATTTATGTGCGAACCGTGAACGCGAGCGGCAACTCAAGAACCGCGGATAAAACTCACCCTGATGAAGCTTCTCTAGATGAATCGAAACAGTGCGGTTCCATCGACAAAATAATAAGCGAGTAAAACCCTTGTTAATCAAAATGTATAATACAACTCTCGAAAGTTTTGAAAGTGAAATGTGACGAAAGTACTAATTACTAGTCCAGCCCGCAGGCGAGTCAGATAGTGATGGCGATGAATAATCGAAACAGTGTCGGTTCCTCCATCGACAAAATAATAAGCGAGTAAAATCCGTGTTAATCCAAATGTATAATACAACTCTCAAAAGTTTTGAAAGTGAAATGTGACGAAAGTACTAATTACTAGTCCAGCCCGCAGGCGAGTCAGATAGTGATGGCGATGAATAATCGAAACAGTGTCGGTTCCTCCATCGACAAAATAATAAGCGAGTAAAATCCGTGTTAATCCAAATGTATAATACAACTCTCAAAAGTTTTGAAAGTGAAATGTGACGAAAGTACTAATTACTAGTCTAGCCCGCAGGCGAGTCAGATAGTGATGGCGATGATGATGGTAAGAACCGTATTCTGTGGTCCTTCCAATAGATTTTACTTACTGATGCTATATATTTTTATAATTCAAATATGTATGTGTAAACATTGTCCTACTCATAAACGCCTCAACCTGAAAACTGCTTAAAATTCGCTCTGTCACTATTTGTTACTATCTTACATAATAATTACGTTTTAAAAATTAAAAAGACAACCGACTTCATGTATATATACAAGGTAGCTACGTTGAGGAGTTCTCTTGACTGTCCTTCGTCTTCAGCATCAGACCCCTAATGACAGTCACAACCCATCTAGGTGTAAAGTTCTCATCAATACAAATTTATCAAGGCCAAACACCAGGTAATTGCTGTAAATCGTTGAGTTCCCTCGACTGTCTTGATGTCTCCAACAAATTTATCAAGGCCAAACACCAGGTAATTGCTGTAAATCGTTGAGTTCCCTCGACTGTCTTGATGTCTCCATCATCAGATCGACTAACCTTCATTAAATAGTAGTGCTTTAAAATAATTAATGAAAAATATTTACAAACGCACTGGTCGCCACTACGATTTTCGAAGGTTCCCCTCGATTTTGGATCAGATCCTGGTTTCCTTATCATGGTACCATCCTTGGGATATATCCTTTCCCACAAAAAAAAATATGGTCGAGTTGAGTAACCTCCTTTTTTTGAAGTCGGTTAAAAAAGGGATGACACTTTAAACAGTGATTAACTATTGTCAGAAGTAGACGTTTATAAGTAAGGCCATGTATTGATATTTAAGCTTAATTTTTTATTGTATAACAAAGATAACCCAAACTACAGACAAACATCAGTTAAGACAACACAAGTCAAACATGTTCTGCTTGACTTCTAATGGTGAAAATTTGTAGCTATATGCCGTAACGGTTACCGATTTAGAACAAATTTTGAAGAGAAGGTAAAACACCTGGATTCAGACATTATCCGGGTACCACGGTGAGAAGGCGTGAGCTAGTGTTGATAAATAATAATATTAACAAAAGTATGATTCTGAAATGTACTTAATTTAGTTTTAGCCCCCACTAGCACAACTATACATAATTGCATTTAAGCTTATCATATTTCTCAATATAATTTCTATAATTAAACCTGAAATGGTGCAAAAGTGATAAATGTAATAAAACATACAAAACAGAAATACTTAGATTGGTGGTTAAGCTTATTTGTAATTAGGGTGGATGTGCAAGCTACTCTTAAAGTTGTTATTAATTAGATCTGTCTACGGCAGATGCCATAAAAATATATTTTTTCACAAAATTGTAAACCAAAATGTTGTACGAGTAAGAACTAAATGATACAATTCAAATGATTTTTAAAGTGAAATTTAAGCGATATGTAATGAGAACAGTGCTGGAACAGCAATAAAAATCAAGACTTGCGTAATTATTGTTTTTTATTTTAGTATTTACAGAAAATACTTACACATACACACCTTCATATTTCACTGCCGATTTTGAAAATAAATTATTGCTTATGAAACCCGCCATTGAAAAATCCACATCAAAACATTGAGCTAAGATCTAATTATGTGCTACCTAAATTGTATGTCTCCTACAAGTTGGTCATACTTAAACACTGAACATATAACAAACATTAATAACACATCCAAATATTTGAATGTCTGAACAGTCCGAATCTGAATTACAGTATAATACTTAATTATTAGACAATGGTGGCAATTCGGTTGGTTCATTTCTAAAATTAGGAATTGTCTAAAACATATTTAGTTAGTCCTAGCATTTGTAATTAGGAATGCTTAATTAAATTAGGATAAGTTGGTAGCAGCAGAATACCAAAGTTACATTTGCTAAAATTAGTTAGGTTGGTGCCAACAGAATTGAGGCTAATCTCTGTGGTGCAGTGGGCTAAGTTCAGACTGAGAAGGTTGCGGGTTCGATTCCCGCCACGGGACAAATGTTTGTATGATCTACAAGTATTTGTCTCGGGTCTGGGTGCTTCTATGTATAATATGTAAGTATTTACAAAAAAAAAACATTTAAGTAGTATATCAGTTATGTGGTACCCATAACACAAGCTCTGCTTACTCTGGGGCCAGATGATGCTGTGTGAAATGTCCGGCATTACATATTATTCATCACAGGTCACACATAGCACTTGCATTTGTGTAAAGCAGGCATAGCTTGTTTCTTAAATGTTCAAAGTGAAAATACATGAGGTTTTTTATAAGAGACATATTCAAAGATCATTTAATGCCTGATATTCTCGCTTCACTAACAAGACTTTGTATTTCGAGTTGGACTCTTAGAGCCTTCTGAAGATTCATTTTCCTCAGCTGTGTGGCAATGTATTTGCCATAGATGTCAAACTCATCTTCTTTGGCGGATTCTGAACCAGAGTCTAAGCTACCCCTAAACGTTCTATCTGAGTCATCTGTACTTGGATGTCTGCGCTTTAATTTTTTCTTTTTAACCTTAAAAGGACTGACTTCTTGTTCTGCATGTGAATCATTAGGCTCTGGTTTTAGGACAAGTAGTTTGTAGTCATCACCATTCTCGGGGAAGGGGTCTGAGCTATTTATTGCATGGGTAGATGGGGCTGCCCATATTTCTTGACAGCCTTCTTCGGATCCATCTTGCTGTAAAAGATAAAAAGTTCAATGTAATTGCTTATTTAAACAGCAATACTCTGTTATTAAGAGACAATATTTGGACCAATTAGGCACATATGTAGATTGTCTATATATCTTACTTACAGTATTGTATGCCTGATCTACATCACCACAGGACTCATCATCGTCTCTCCTCCATTTGTTGAAATATTTGTGGAAATCATAAAACCATTTTATGGTTGGTTTGTAGTTGATTCCTGACCTCGTTCGAATCTTTATTTTGTTCAACTCTTGAGAATAAGTTGACCTCAGGTTCTTAATCTTTATTTTCACTTCAATTTCGTTGAGTTTTATGCCTGTGCTATCATAAAACTCAGCTATAATCTCTCTCAAGGCATGAATTCTCTTGTGTTTCAGTTTGTAATCTGGATGTTCAGAGTTCCACAAACATTCGTTTTGTACGTATAATTTTGCGAATTTACAAGTATCACTCTCGCCCCAACGCATTTTACCGATTTTTTTACAATCAACTGAAATACATTAAGGATGAGAAGCCTTAAATAATTACACAATTATTATTTATTGATCTTAGCATAGAAAATACATTGACAAACAAAGATTTTAATCTTGAATTCATAACTTTCTTCTTGATTGCTTTTTGTTTTGCTTGTTTTTATCAATATCTAACAAAATGGCCGGGTTATGTTATTTCTACACTAACAAATAACTGTCAAAATTGACAGCGAAAAATACTCTTTTTAGATAATGTGCAGTGTAAGATGAAAATAAGTCCTTGATTACATATTCGTTTGCCTTTTTGAGAAGTAACATAGCTCAAGTTGAATTAGTTTTTCTCATTTTATTTCATGTTATATTAGGTACCTAGTTACTAGAGGAAATTATTATTTTATTAATAAATTGTGGTTTCTTAGCACAAGGTGTAGACCGTAGAACCTGTGTTCTATTTTTTAAATTTGTATGACGAGGAATCCAAGAAAATTCTAGACACTAGACGGCCATTCCGCTATGACGTTTGAATTAATTTAACAAAACAAAAACAATCTAACATTGACAAAATTGGCATTGACTGGCCTGTCACTTCAGTTTGTTGTAGTTCTGTCTTTTGCGCTGTAGGTTGGGGGTTCGATTCCCTCCCAGGACAAACATTTGTGTGATGAACATACATGTGTTCCACGGAGATACTTGGTGCGAGGTGTCTAAAACTGTCCAATCTGGTCTAAGACTAGTCCATGAGTGGCTACAGTTAAACCTGCTAACTCTCAACACCGATAAGACCAAGTACATACCTTTTAGTATATCCAAACGAACATCCCCTACTAATCAGCTCGACATCAAATTGCACAATGACCATTCATCTACAGCACAGTGTACTTGCCCATCTATTGAAAGAGTTGACACAATCAAATACTTAGGAGTGCTGATAGACGAGAACCTCTCGTGGAAAAACCAAATCAAAGCGATGTGTAGTAGATTGAGAAAGCTCTTATACATACATTATTAAGAGTATCAGATCGTGTGCAGATGATATAACTATAAGGCTGGTCTACCAAGCCCTGTGTCAGTCGGTGCTATCGTACTGCATAACAGCATGGGGTTCTGCTTGTAAAACCTACCTACTCAGACTGGAACGCGCTCAGCGAGCTGTGCTAAAGGTTGCCTACCACAAGCCTTTCCGCTTCCCCACGGTTATGTTGTACCAAGAAGTAAAGCACCCAACTGTCAGACAACTTTTTATTTTAACAAACACACTTAAATTCCACAAAACCGCTTTAACCACAATAACTAAATCACACAGTCAGCGTCGCTTAGTCTGGAACACTCCTAAAGTCAAGACCAGTTTTGGTAAGCGATGTTATGACTATCTAGGACCATTTATATATACTAAATTAAATAAAAGACTAATTTTACTAGAACTAAATAAGAAACTGTGCAGAAAGGTTGTGCTGAACTGGCTTATTACTCTCAATTATGACGAAACGGAACTTTTACTACAAACTCCTTCATAAAACAACATACACCATAACAAATATATCTTATATATATATATGTGTATATAAAAATATTTAGGTATTCTATCAGTCATCAAGTCCCATATAATCCCATATAATATAATACAAGCTATGCTCAGTTTTGGGCTACATGGTGTAGATGGTGTGCATTATCGACCAATTTTTATATATTTATTTTAAATTGTCATGATCATGTCAATTGTCATGTCAAGACAAATGCCGATATAAGATGAAGAAGAGGAATTCTATATACTCTGTTAATTATTGTGTCAAACAGAGTATATAGAATTCCTATATAGAAATCAAGAGGAAAGTAGTGATATTGGACTAATTGATGTTCCAGTAAGTATACGCAAATATTTTGAGTAAGTACCTACTGTTTTGGTTCTTCTTTTCGTGTCAATACTTCAGTAGTAGCTAAGTATAGAGTTTTAGATTAATAAGTGGCCTCAACCGAGGAAAAATATTTTGGTAGCTAACGGGTAGGTATTATTCGCATAGTGTTGCAATATGTCGCAAGTGTTCTGATTGATTACTTTTTAATTTATTCCCTACATTTCAGATATGTTGCAATATCAGTAGCTGCCAAAGTGGTTGGGAACAGACAGGAAGCCTTGGGAGTTGCCGCTGAGTAGCAAGGGCAGTTTAAATTTCAAAAACTACCTTAGCTTGGACTTTAAATTCCAAAATGTCCGCGTTCACATTAAGAAACACCACAATAACAGTATCCACGTTCTGATACGATGAAATGCGTGCACCAGCTAAAAATGGGATTCCACGACACAAAAGAGTTTAAATAGTCTTCTCGATGGAAATAATAATAATAATAAATAATGCCGGACATTTCACACAGCATCATGTGGGCCCAAAGTAAGCAGAGCTTATGTTATGGGTACCACATGACTGATATACTACTTACCTATATACTTTTTTTTTGTAAATACATATATATTATAAACACCCAGACCCGAGACAAATAGTTGCAGATCATACAAACATTTGTCCCGCGCCGGGAATCGAACCCGCAACCTTCTGCGTCTCCGCAGGCCTTCGCATACTGCGCCCAAATTCGCGTATATACTTTTTAATTTTACTGGCTCTCGGACCATACTCTTATGGAACTTACGATCATTGAATGAAAGGACCTTTGGGTCATGAAGTCAATCCAGTGATTAGGTTCAAATCCACCAGGTGCTCCGCTATCGCTGATTTGTTAAACTAGCGTTTTTTAACTGTTGCAATGTGCTTCTTTACACTTTCGGATATAATACGCTTCGTTTGCCCAATGTAGGAACGACCATAGCTGCAGTCTACTTTATACACACCAGGTAGGTACTAGCAAATGCACGACATCCTCTGTCGTTCGCAATAGCTTAGCCTCCTTAGTGAAAGAAATAGAAACAAATTATACATCCCTAGTTTTCGACTAGAAAAAGTTAACACTTAAATCCTTTATGGGCAACACTGTATGCTTCTATAAGCTTCCTGAAAATGCAACTAAACTACCTATTAAGAAATGTCAAGCTTACCTACGTAAAAGGTAGTCTTTTGAAGAAAGCGTATTATAATATAAATCACTAGGTAGGTATAGGTAGGTATTGCATACCTATGTAAGAAGTTTCAAAGTGATCCTTGTGATTGTATTGAATAAAAATATTTTTGACTTTGACTTTAACTTATCAGTGATATAATGATAAGTTTTGTAACTCTTGCCGTTGGATTATAAGAAACCGGCTTATTGCATTGTTATAAGGCGTAATAGATATTAAAGTGGGAGCACAAAACAGCCTAGACGCATGAGCAGCGGTTATCAAACCGAGATTAGCAGTCAACTTAGGTACATCCTACCTTATGTGAAAGCTTGCTAAGAAAGTTTTCCATGAAATCGATTTTCTGTCCTCTAACTAAGGTGGCTATGCAACTATTGCGAAGATATTGCAAATGCCGAAAGATGTCTTGCCTTTGCAAGTAGGTAGGTAGGTAGTGTAGGTACCTACTTGCAAAGGCAAGACATTTTTTGAAAATTGAAAATTGGGTGACGTATTTGCCTAGGCTTGGGTCTAGACAAATACGTCACTTAATTTTCCTTCCCACTAAGGCCTTTGTGGTAAGTTTAATTTGTATGAATTGTATAAAGAACAGCAGCAATCACTCTTCATTCACGTGACCTTACACAATGCTTGTGTCATATCCATATAATATATTATGATCTTTCCACAAGTATGAACGCCGACATAAAGTTGATCTCCAGCCATATTCGAGCTATAATGTTTAATAACAATGCGTTGCTAGGCAACCATGCGACGGCATGGGTAAAAAACATTTTTTATCAATGCTCATTTTTGTTAATGCTAGCTAAAGTGTATGATAATAGGTAATACGCATGGGGTTCAAATTTACTCTTACCCCTTTTTTGTTCTGATTTTGTATATAAACAATTATTTTCTGAAAAAATGAGAAAATAAGCGCGTGAAATTGAAGATTGTGAATAGCGGCGTTTTAGCACACCAACTGTAACTGAATTCAAAACAAAAAAAATACATGCATATTCCCAATTGATAATGCTTATTAGTAAATAATTGTGTTTTTAACCAATGAAACTGTGCGAGAAGATAAAATAAAAAAACGGTAGCTGATTTATTTACATTTACTATATTTTTATTTAATTTTTTACTTCGCACTCATGTGGGGCTCACCAACTAAATGACATATTACAAAAATGCAAAAATGTTCACGATTTCTTCCAAAGAAGCAAGAAAGCATTAGGGTTGGCACTATTATCAACCATCACAGCAAAACCTAAATAAAAAAGAAAAATACTTCCACTTACATGTGATTTGAAATGTTTATTACATAATCAATTTTTATCTTTTACATGACTTTACAAATCATATGATGCATAGGTACTTTGATTGATTTCTATGGTAAAACGATTGAATGTGTGAAATTGTGAAATATTCTGAAGTGAAAACCCTAAAAATCAGCTGTTGTTGTTTGTTTACAAAAATTATGTCTCGAATATGGCTGGAGTATAGGTCGTTTTGCGTGTATATATATATATAGAAGACTGCAACTGTGGTCGTTTCTAAATTAGGCAAACAAAACGTACAATAGTAAAGGAGCACATCGCAGCAGTTAAAAACCGGATTACATGGTGGATTCAGGACCTTAATAACTGGATTGAACTATTACGATCCATAGATTCTTACCAATGAATGTAAGTTACACCACAAGATAATGGGCCGTGGGGCAATTGAAGTTAATAATTACGCTAATTACAATCGTTCGGAAGTTCGAATGTTCGTTAATAGCCCAATCAGTAGATACGAGGTGGTTCGATTGCCATGCGCTCGGTTGTCTGGTTCACGATTATGTGGTAGGTAACTATTTTATGGACAAATCGTCATTGGTAACGATTTGACAAAAGGGGTCCGGTTCAGTTCTTAGATATAATAAGCTCCAGGAAATAAGATGTGGTTGGAGAGGATATCAAAAAAGCTGCCTTACCGGAAATGGTCACGAACTATTGTTTGAAACATTTCCAGTTTATAAAATGTCTAAAATTTAAAAAAAACTTCCATAAGTATGTGATTTTTACGTGTCTAGCCTTCTACTAAAGCAAAATTTATGAAAATTTGCAGATGGACATAAAACGGAGCGCCAAATGTAAGCGTATAAATCATACTTAATCATTGCCGACCTCTGTGGCGCAGTGGGCTTAGTTCCGGCTGAGACGCAAAAGGTTGCGGGTTCGATTCCCGCCACGGGGCAAACGTTTGTATGATCTGCAAGTATTTGTCTCGGGTCTGGGTGTTTCTATGTATAATATGTATGTATTTACAAAAAAAAGTACCTATATAAGTAGTATATTAGTCATGTGGTACCCATAACACAAGCTCTGCTTACTTTGGGGCCAAATGATGCTGTGTGAAATGTCCGGTATTATTATTATTATTGCTTTATTGGTTTAAAGTTTTCCGCCAACTTGTGGTTTATTTAGCGGGTTATGTAGGTATATATATATTATCTTCAATTAGAAGATCGCAAGATTTTGGGACAAAATTTGCCCCAACTCAGCATTTGCCTATTAAAAAGGCACGAATGCAACACATAATCATGGCGTAGAAACAAACATCTTCTACGGTCCCGCTATTAATATGCGCACTATTTTATTATAACATATTGGTTATATCGTGACAATAGTCGTGCAAATACCCACTTTTAAGTCTACTCCCACCTGTTCTGTTGGCAGAACTATTAGCATTTTTTTTACCATTGGTTCTGTTCACTGAACAAACGGGAAAAGAATTCCCAGTAATTCTGTTCACGAATCTTGTGACATGAAATTCATGAAACCAGTTGGTTAGGTTATGTTAGAGTATAGAAAACAATGCGCAAGGCGAGCGAGCAAAGCGAGCGTGCCGCGGCAGCGGCCGCCGAAGCGTCAGAAGAATATGGTTCGTCTGTCGATGAGATTGAAGCCAGGTGTAAAGCATACCTAATCTTATAAGTCACAGAATTAATGGTAAAAAAAAACCAATAGTTCTGCCATAGTTCGACCCGTTTTAATCGATTGTTCGACCGACATTACTTTTAACCACCGATGTCGTAATCCTCCACAACAGACGATACGATAATTTGAATTTGTCAACGTACCTAACAACTTTCAATTCGACTGAATGCGACAAACATTTTAATGACGTTAATGTTCCGATATTTTGGAAATCGGTTTGCCAAGTATACGTCCAGTATTGGAACGAACGATTACCTACCGATTTGTAATCATCTCATAATATAATAATAGAGACGTGATAGAGACCATGGCTGGATTAGTTTATTCCCACTAGTTCAGTTGTCCAGTTCAGTTGACTGAACTAGTGAGATTTCTTTTCTCGTTTGTTCAATTGAAAATAAGACTAGCTTTTGCACCTTGTTAAATTTATTATTATAAATAAAAGAAATCAAAACCAGTTGGTTAGGTTATGTTAGAATATAGAAAACAACGCGCAAGGCGAGCGAGCGAAGCGAGCGTGCCGCAGTAGCGGCCGCCGAAGCGCCAGAAAAATATAGTTTATTCATTTTAGCACATTTAACAAACTGCAATACATGCAAAAAACTAGCTGAATTGTCATAGGTGCTAGTTTGAGTTTATGTAGGTAACCTAGGTACCTACCTAATATTTTTTTCTATATCTGAACTGAACAAACGAGAAAAGAAATCTCACTAGTCCAGTCGACTGAACAAACGAGAAAAGAAATCTCACTAGTTCAGTCAACTGAACTGGACAACTGAACTAGTGGGAATAGACGGCTGGATTGCCATGCGCACGGAAATGGTTCCGCGTTTTCACACCATGCCGGTTTGTCACAAGTTCAATATTAAAATATAATAACAATAAATTACTTATGCACGTGATTTCTCCAGGTTTACGAAACCAACATTTTTGAAAGTTTGCAGGTAGACGCCACATATTGAGCACTAAATGTGTATAGATGAAAATTAATGCTGCAGTTTAGGGAGTCACGTCTAAATGTTAAAATATCTTGATTAAATTAGATCACAAATTCTAAGCTTCTGTGACATTTAGGACAAAGTCTACATAGACAGTCTATGGTCCCATTTATATGCTCATGAATTGGTGGGATTGGATCAGGGATTTAGGTACATAATTCAATTGAATAAAAAAAATATAAGTTATTACATATTTTCTAATTAATTACTTTCCAAACTTCACATCCAGTAATCTTACAAGACTATAAAAAATAACAAGTTTTTAGTTTCATTTAATCTTCTGTTGATGTTATCCTAGCTTCATTTACCAGGTTCTGTATTTGAAGCTGAACTTTCAGAGCACTGTTTAATTCAATTTTTCTCAACTGAGATGCAATATATTTCCCATATATATCAAACTCATCTTCATTAGAACAGTTTTGCATTTGCGTTCTTATAAAATACTGTGGAGACTTTTTAAACTTTTTCTTTCTCCGACTAAGATATATGTTAGAATATTCCGGGGAAGAATCCAGTTCTCCATTCATGTCCACTATTGATATCTGTGAGGTAGCTGTGTCATACTCATTGCCTGTGTATATTAGAGGTATCAGAGGGTCAGAGCTCTCGTCTTCTTCAAGGATCTTATCCTGATTTGACCAAGCAGTATGGTCGAGTGTTGAGTCCATTTCATCCATTTCCTCCTCATTTTGGCTCTGAAATAAAAGTTTAACTGTTATGATCATGATTGTTATTGAATAAGTACAAAATGAAGTTGTAAGAATGGGGTAAGTTTATATACACTTACAAATTCTGCTGCAGGTTTTGAATTTGGTACATATTTCAAACACCGATCCATTTCGTGAAACCAGATTAGCGAAGGCTGATAAATAGAGTTTGGGTTGGATTTCTTTAGAATTTTCTGTACTTGTTGGGTGTATGTGGATCTCAAGTTCTTTACTTTTATTTTCACTTCAGGAATTGACATAGATTTTCCAGTAATTTTTTTAAACTCAGCAATAATTTCGGAATACGCTATATTTCTTCTAGATTTGTTTTTGTACCATTCGTGAGCGGGGTTCCAGAGGCATTCTTTTTTCAGGTATAATTTCACAAAGTTCAACGTATTCTCTTCACCCCAACGCATTTTGTTTGTTACAATATTATGTTCTATTAATATCGCTGCTAGGATACTCTTTCTTTTGCAGTTGTTCTTCAAGTTAAGGCCACCTACACCGGCTACACCAAAAATAAATAAAATCATTCAATTTAATTGACTCCGCGTGTTCTCCAAATCACCACACAGCATTTCATTTAAATTACATTTGTTTTGTTTGATTTTTATTTACTTGTTACTTCTTCTTCTACTTTGTTTATGGCATGTGACATAATAATGCTAATTTTGCCATTGTCAAGTGTTTATGTTTGTTTATAGTCAATTTGTTTGCTAAAGTCTTAGTCGATGGTCAATTGCCAATTCTAGACGTCACGCGGAATGGCCGTCTAGAATTTTCTTGGGATTCCTCTTCGTTCAAATCACATTGCACCACAATACACATTTAATTCAATTGTCCTTAAAATTCCGCTAAGCTTATACTGAATTACTGAATAAAACATGCAATAAAACGAGTAAGAAATATTAAATTAGCAGAGCTATGTTAAGTAATAATATGACAAACGAAGATACCCTTCTTCTTCTTTGTTAATGGCATGTGACATAATAATATCAATTTAGCCAGTGTCAAGTGTTTATATTGTTTATAGTCAATATATGAAATGAAAAATAACCATCGACTAAGACTTTATTAACAAACGTTAATAAAGTCTTAGTCGATGGTCATTTTTCAATTATAAACGTCATTGCGGAACTTCCGTCTAGAACTTTCTCGGGATTCCTCGTCATTTAAACTACATTGCACCATAATGCACTTATAATTCAATTGTCCATACCTAGTCCTATGTAGTCACTCATTCAAGATTACTACTTTCGGCCGCTGGTTTGAACAGATGTGTCTCTAATTTATATTAAAATACACAAATAATCACTTGCTGACTCGTGACCTAGTTTACCGCGCAGTAATCTGTGTCGTACCTACACGTACGTTAGGTATTGAATATGTTTAGTGATTTGGTGAAAATGGACGGTTTTTATTAACATTGTAATCACTTGAGTATTGCAAAATGGACAACAGACCTTTTAATCGGAGCAGCAGGACAGCTCGCTCGCGCCGCCATCACCCTCGCTCGCATCCACACCCGCATCTCGCCCTAAAGTACCGACCCGAGAGGATGATGTTTTGGAAATTATTTCTACTGCCGAAATACAGAACTGGATGTCGTCCATCGAGCAATATCTAAGTGAAGTGTGCTCTATTGCATCAGAAGGTAAGCTGAATTCGGAGCAGAAGCTTCGTATCAGTTCTCTGTGCCGTAAAGTTGGTAGTGGAACATCGCAGATGGCAGTACATTACCAATCATTGAAGCAGAAAGCCTTGAAAGCCCACTCCTCCACTCAAGACCTGAGTGACCAACTTAATTTGTCTCAGCGGCTGCAAGAATTGAAGCAGAGTATTGAGCAGTCCTCGAAAGCAGCAGCGGGAACTTGCGGGAATAATTAGCACAGAAACGAAAGACGATATCAAAAAGCTCAGGAAATCGGTGCAACTTACAAATTTTGGCCTTACAATCGACGAGCCGCATAAACAGCGGCCAAGAGTTGTAGTTATCGGAGTGCCCTCATCGATGCCCGAACAAGAAGTTTTTAGTTGTTTATACAACCAAAATCTAACCGAAACCCTTAAGGATTTCACCATCGACCAGTTCTTAGCTTCGATCCGGTTAAGCCATAAGTCAGGCAAGAGAAACGCTGAGACCTGCAACCACGTAATCGAAGTGCCTGCCGATATACGCAAAGAACTCATAACAAAACATAGAGTATATGTGAATTGGTCGTCTTGTCCTGTGCGTGATTTTAACTTGGTCACACGAAGCTACATTTACATTACATTTCAAGAAGCCGAGTAACCATCGCACAGGTATTGCTGAGTGCCCGGAAAAAATTATGGCAGAAAAAAGGTATATCAATTCAATAGATTATGAAGGCGCCTAAGAGCGCCTTTGTATAAACTTTTTTCTGGCCTCTTATCTTCTATTATGAATAATTTTATCAATGATTTAGATAACTTTTCTGTATCAGAGTCTAAGCTCTGTGAAGTTGAAGATTGCAAACAATATCTGTCTTCTTACACCTATCCATTGACCATATTAACACAAAACATACGCAGTATCAATAAAAACTTTGACAACTTTAGCATTTTTCAACAAAGGCTTAACATAAGCTGCGACATTATTGTCCTTACAGAATGTTGGCTTGCTAAACAATATAATGTACCACTAATACCGGGATATACTATGTACAAAAGTAATATAAATTATAACCAAAACGACGGAGTGGTAGTTTATGCAAGGAATTATCTGAATGTTTCTGTCGAAGAACCAAATATACTCGACTGCAACAGACTTTTATATAAATCGAATCAGATTTTGCAATTCTGGCTTTATATAGACCGCCCTCTTTTTCGACTGTGAGTAATTTTATTGACTCTCTGAATGGAACCTTGCAAAACCTATCGTCCTACAAGAACATCATATTAGTTGGAGATATTAATATCAATATTCTACCAGAGAGCTCTGATACGGCTGCTCAGGAATACCTCAACCTATGCTCGTTTCATGGCCTGCTCCCTGCGCACACACTCCCTACTCATCAAAGTGGTTCATGTTTGGACCATGTCATACTTAAGTCAAATTTTCCATCACTTGCACTTGTTATGAACTCTACAATAACCGATCACAATGCTGCTCTGCTAACCTTAAATTGTAAAATACCTAGGATAAACAATGCTCGCACGATTTATAAATTAAATATGCATAAACTTGAGGACGATTTACGTAGCATTGACTTTGCTCTAGTTTACAATTGCGCTGACGCGGAGTTTTGTCTATCATTTGTTTTGAATAACGTAAAACAAGCAATTACAAGAAATTCAATAAATTTTCGTGTGTGTAACAAAAAATATAACATAAAACCGTGGATCACGCCAGGTCTTATTCGTTATATGAAACACAGAGATAGACTACACATGAAAGTAAAACTAAATCCAAATAACTTCATATTGCAGTTAACATACAAACGATATATAAATTTTTGTAATGACTTACTAAGGAAAGTAAAGATAACATACGACAAAACTTCACTGGAAAAGGCCGGAACAAATAGCAAAAAAATTTGGAATGACATTAAAAATGTAACTCACACCTCAAAGCCGCGTGAGTCATCTTCAAGTTTATTATTAGCAAACATACCAAAATTTATATCTGCGAACAACGCAAATAATTTTTTTGTAAATATTGGTAAGAATCTTGCGGAAAAAGTTCAATCAACACAGCACACGAGTGATTTTTTGACGGGTTGCACTATCCCTTCATCTTTTGCATTACTAGATACTGATGAACCCGAGGTGGAAAGGATAATCATGGGTCTAAAAGACGACTGTGCAGTTGGATGGGATAATATATCAAATAAAATTATTAAAAAAGTGAGGCACATTTTAATTCCTCCACTGAAATATACCTTCAAAAAATGTTTATCTGCGGGACTTTTTCCTAAATGCCTTAAAAAAGCTGTTGTTATACCGGTATAAAAATCGGCTGTAAGGAACAGGTAACAAACTATAGACCAATTTCCTTACTTTCTTGTGCATCCAAAATACTAGAAAAAATTATAAATATTAGGTTGGTCAAGTACTTAGAAGATAAATCAATTTGTCGAAGACTCAATTTGGATTTAGACAAAAATTATCTGCTGCCGACGCCGTACATCACCTCACCAACTATGTAGCGAAAGAACTTGATAACGGTTGTCACACTATAGGGATCTTCCTGGACCTTGCCAAAGCCTTTGACACCGTTTCTATTCTTATCCTATTGCACAAGCTTGAAACTTTAGGTATCAGAGGTACTCAGCTAAAACTCTTCATAAGTTATCTAGAAGAACGTACCCAATGCGTAAGGATTGGTGATGTACTCAGTGCTGATCAGAAGAATACGTCCTTTGGTGTTCCACAAGGAAGTATCTTAGGACCCACTTTGTTCTTGGTTTATATAAATGACCTCTGTAATCTAAAACTAGATCATGGCACTATCATATCTTACGCTGACGACACTGCCCTTCTTTTTTCGGCTGATTCTGAAAAAGAAGTCTACATGCATGCGCAACTTGGATTAAATGCTGTAAATAAATGGCTTCAGCACAACTTACTAACATTAAATACAGATAAGACAAATTATATTAAGTTTTCGATACGCAAAATAAGGTCAACTGAAATTATTCCAAAATTGTATGCTCATTACTGTAAAATCCCCACTGATAACCACTGTATTTGCTCTGTGATTAAAAATACAGATAAAGTAAAATATCTGGGTATTATAATAGATGAGTTACTGTCTTTCAAACCGCATATTAATACTTTAAATAGTAGGATTCGTAAGTTAATATTTGTATTCAAAAAGTTACGTTATATTGCGGATCAAAAAATTATAAGACAAGTTTACTTTGCTCTATGTCAATCAACTCTAACTTACTGTATAACCACATGGGGTGGAGCGGGTAAAACATTGTTACTAACTACTGAGAGAGCTCAAAGAGCCATACGCAAAGTGGCCACTTCCCGCCCTTTCATTTTTCCTACTAGCCTTCTCTATCAATCTTGTAGCGTACTAACAGTTCGTCAGTTATTTATAATGAGCATAGTACTAAAGCAGCACACAGCCCTTCCATATAGCACTGCACTTACTAACCAAAGACGGAAGGATATAGTTTGCCCTCAACAAACAGGCTCTAAACATCTAAATTTTACATCTAAATTTTATATGTTCCTTGGTCCGCTTCTCTATAATAGACTGAATGCGTTGGTCAATATTTATGCTCTCAATTACAGTATTTGTAAGACAATCCTTAAAGATTCCCTTCAAAGTATGTCTTACGATGATACAGAGAAGTTGTTAATTGTGTGTAAATAATTTTTAATTGTAATTAATTTAGTTTTTAGAGTTGGTTATTTTTTCTGATTTTTCACTATAACTTATGTCTACCTTGTTTATATTATATAACTATGCATTTAATTTGATTTCAATTTTATAATAAATAAGTAAGTGATTATTTTAGATCATATTTAAGCTCTTATCGCCTGAAACACAGGATTACCTAGTTCAGGCTCGTGTTAAGCATTTACCTTTGTCTAATTAAGATTTTGTTTTGTTATATTGTTGTACTATTGGAATTTTGAATAAATATTTATTATTATTATTATTATTATTATTTGATTTTGACTTTCATCAGCTCGGTTCGGAAGAACCGGTAAAATAACTAAGAAACACGGGCCTAAGCCAAGTGCAACTCAGTGTTTTGGTTTGATGTTGTTTCTGTAGTACCTGCTGACATGTCGGTTTGCAAAAATTTTCTAACAATCCTACAGGTGTTTAAAATAACTGCTTTCTGCAATAAAGCAAATGTTTGTTTAGGCAAATCTAAATGACTAAGAGACTGGAATAATCTTTTGGGTATTACGCCTGTTGAAGACAGGACAATTGGGACTATTGAAACCATGTCCAAACGCCACATCCTTGTAATTTCGTCTTTAAGGTCGATGTATTTGGCTAATTTCTCCGCGATTGTGTTCTGAATGTTATGTGTGTTTGGGATAGCTATGTCAATAATGAGTGCTGTTCTTTCTATTTTGTTGATGAGTAAAAGGTCTGGTCTATTGTAATGTGTTGTTTTGTCAGTTAAAATAGCTCTGTCAAAATATAGCTTATAGAAAGCGTTTTCTAAAACAGTTTCAGGTGTGTACTTGTAGTATGGCGTTGGTCTTAAAGAAACATCAATGAGTTCATACTTAGCAGCTAGTCTTTGGTGTATGATGTTAGCCACCTGATCATGTCTGAACTTATAGTCGGACTGTACTATCGCCCTGCAAGCTCCTGTGATGTGCTGTATGGTTTCCGAGGAGCTGTTGCATCTGCGGCATAGGTCTGATGGTAGACTGCGTACTTTCATGATGTGCTTTTGATAGTTCCTGGTTTCGATCACCTGGTCCTGAATTGCAATCATAAACCCTTCAGTCTCTGGAAAGAGTTCCCCTCGTCTAAGCCACTCGTTCGACGCTTCTTTATCGACGTTGGGTTGACTCAAGTCGTGGCGATGTCTTCCGTGTAGAGATTTCCGGGTCCATTCAGTTATTAACGTCTGTCTGTCTGTTTGTTCTTCATTCTTCTGTCTGTTTTGATCTTGTAAATGAAGAGGTGTTAGTTTGTTATCTAATATGACTATTGCTTTGTGAACGATGGATGTTTCAGCTTTGGCGTGAAAATAAGCTCTTAGCGTTGATATTTGACGGTTATGTAGATTGTGTATGTCGACAATGCCCCTGCCTCCTTCTAACCTTGGTAAGATTTGCCTCTGTATACCTGAACGTGGGTGGTGTTTTCTATGTTTGGTCATGGTAACATTTATTACGCGTTGTAAGGTTTTTATCTC
Organism: Lampropteryx suffumata; assembly: GCA_948098915.1. Lineage (NCBI taxonomy): Eukaryota > Metazoa > Arthropoda > Insecta > Lepidoptera > Geometridae > Lampropteryx > Lampropteryx suffumata. The sequence goes on along the minus strand of OX402564.1, from coordinate 2,388,891 downwards.
CTGTTGGGTCCAATTTATAATACCGAAGGAATAAGTGAGCACTGGGATGGCATATGAGTTAATGGCTTTGATTGTATTTCTTGAGTGTAATTGTGTCTTTAAAATGGAGTTAAGTCTATGTTTAAAATTTTGACTAAGCTTAGCTTTAATTTCTTTGTGATGTATTTGCTTTGATTGATGATATCCTAAATATTTATATGCTTCATTTTCGTCTAAAGGATCTATCGACTCGCCAGTTTGCATCTGGTAAGCGTGTTGGTAGGTTTCACCTGCTTTGATGGAGTTTATTTTGCACTTATCAATACCAAATTGCATGGAGATATCGTTAGAGAACTGCTCGGTAATCAGCATTAGATGTTCCAGATCAGCCTGAGTTGTTGCATACATTTTTATATCGTCCATGTAAAGCAGGTGATTGAGTTTACATAGCGGGTTGTCAGCTTGTCTGTCAAGTCCTTGTTTCATGTCTAGTATATAGCCTGTATCGGATGAGTTAAGACTATTAGAAAGAGGGTTGAGGGCAAGGCAAAACCACAAAGGACTAAGAGCATCTCCTTGAAAAATACCCCTTTGAATTTTGATAGGAGTTGTTTCTATTACGCTGTCGGTGGTTTGCGCGTAGAGTCGTGTCGTCCACTTGGTCATAGTTTCGTTTAAAAAGAATATTATTTCAGGGTGTATTTTATATATTTCTAGGATTTTAATTAGCCACGCGTGCGGTACCGAGTCGTATGCCTTTTTGTAGTCAATATAAACCGTATACAGATCTTCTTTTTTACGCTGTACTTGCTTTAAAACAACCGAATCTACAACCAGTTGTTCTTTGCATCCTTGGCTAAACTTTCTACAGCCTTTTTGTTGCTCTGTAAGTATGCTGTGTACATCAACGTGGTTGTAGATCAGTTGAGACAAGCAGGCTGTAATAACTTTATATAAGGTTTGGAGGCAAGTAATAGGTCTATATTTTGCTGGGTTGCCTAAATCGTTTTTATCTTTAGGGATCATGTGCGTAGTTCCAGATGTGATATATAGAGGCATTGATTGGGGGTTTTTTATAAAGTAATTGACATGATTATAAAGATATGGATGTGTCGCTGTAAATTTTTTATACCAGTAGTTGTGAATGTGGTCAGACCCTGGTGCCTTCCAATTATGCGTAGCTCTCAATACATTTTGGAATACTTCAATGGGGACGCTCTCGTACTCCATAGATATCATGTCAGAATACTTTATCTGCTCTCTCTTTACCCATACAGCGTCGTTTCTATACTCTACAGGATTCTCCCAAATATTAGCCCAAAACTGTCTTAATTCTACCGGGTCCGGCGTGTTGTTTTGGTTGTTATTTGACCCAAGCGGTGTTGTGTGGTTCATTGTCGTTTTAGATAAGTTTTGATAGAATTTCTTCTCATTGCTAATGAACTGACTATTTTGGGTTTTACGGTGAGTGCATGCTTTGTATCGTCTTAGGCGACTGCTAATAACTGTGAGTTTTTGTTTTAAGGTATCAAGGAAGTGAGTCAATTGCGAATTAGGTTCTTCGTGTGTGCTGTGTATTTTGTGTTGTTCTAAAATTTTGTTTACTTGCTGAGTTAAGGCCCTATTTCTGTTTCCATTGATGTATTGTGATAACCTGCCAATTTTTTTTCGTAAATCGTCCACTTTACGCTCAAGCCGTATCTGCCATTTGGGTTTATACTCTACCTGTGTTCGGTTTTGTAGGCTTTCTGGTGGTAGTTTAAACTTTGTCCCATTCATTTTTGCAGCTGTCCATGCGGCACAGTATATTGATGTTTGTAAGTTTTCAAAGTCTGTTTGTATATTAATGTGAGTAGGTAGAGTTTTCTCGTTTAGATAATTAACAACCTTCGCGAGTTTTTTGGAGGCCCTTTGCTTAGGGATGTAGGGTCTTTCTTCTGGTCGGGTGGTTTTAAAATGCTCAAATGCTTGACTAAATGTTTCATCTATTTCTTGAACCGTCTCTAAGGTAATTTGTGTGTGACTGTTACTTGTAGACGTTTCTTGGTTAGCTGATAACAGTTGAGTTCCTAATTCGATTGTGTCATTTAAGGTGTTACTACTATAAGGAATTTCAGTTGTGTTAGTCATTGTCAGAGTACGTATCTCATCAGCTACCTCCTGTCTTATGATGTTAAGTCGGTCCGTGGGTACATATTTGTTGGCTATTATGACCCTTCGTTGGTCCGCGATTCTTTGTTCGCTTATGTAAGCAAGATTTGGGAAGGCGGTTATAAAACACTGGTGTAAAGGCTTTCTGTATGCCGTTTTGTTTTTTTCGAGTTGAGTAATTTTGTAGTATGCTCTGACGATAGACTCGTTGTGTTCTGTCGTCCAACTCATGCGTTGGTGTGTAAACGATGCCTGACTACTGGGTTCTTCTGCTTGATGTTGTGTTGCTAAATGGGTCCCTACCTCAGTTCTTATTTCGTGTATGCAAGTTGCTGTTAGTAAATTATTTCGAAAGATTGCTCTACGTTGATCACCTAGCCTTTGTTTGCTAACGTCCATTTCGGGAAATTTTTCGATGAACTGACTGTGAAGTTCTGCTAAGTAAGATCTAGTCTCTAATTCTAATTTGGTGATAATGAAGTATGTGCGCAGGATGAAGATATTCATTTCCATTGTCCATTTTCTTCGCGCACGCTGTTTAGTCTTAGCGGGTGCAGGATTTTCGACTGTAGTCGCCTGCACAACGTCTTCGACTATTGATAATGAAGGAGATGATGAAGAAGTTTTAGAGTTTAAGTCAAGAAATGAAGGTGGAGAGGAAGGAATTGAAGAGAAAAGAGATTTAGGTGAAGATGAAAGTGATCGGGCTTCCTGATCTTTTTCAGCCCAATATATTCGGCTCGGGCCCCTCTCTTCAATAGAGGCAAGCTGCGCTGTTCCCACGCCAGCTACTCTTGTACTGCTGGGACTTTCGGTTCCGGCTCTAGATGTGCTCCGGCTTCTAGTTAGCGGTCGTAGGTTGTACCTTCTGTTGGACTCACCTTTTTCGGGTTCCCCGGCAGAGGGTCGCCCATTACCCTCGCCACCGATGGCTTGCATGCTGTGACGTCCAGCATCGGCTCCAGACGTGCCCCGGCGATCACCCCCGGGAAGCGACCATATACTTACTTTTTTATTAGGCTCCATCATGATGGGTTTGCCATTGCCCTTTTTAGTCACCCGCTAGGTTATTTTATTGCGGGTGTCCGCCTCTCACGTGGCTTAGATGGTCAGCGCGGACGTAGGGTTGGGCTTTGAGAGGCTTATTATTATTATTATTATTATTATTATTATTATTATTATTATTATTATTATTATTATTATTATTATTATTATTATTATTATTATTATTATTCAGTAGGTTCATTCAAATTTAAATTCATTAAAATTCCGCTAAGATTACTGATTAACACATGTCATAAAACGAGTAAAGAATATTTATTTAGAAGTGCTATGTTACTTCATGAAATGACAAACGAAGAACTATTCCCGACGTATTCGTTAACGACGAACGACAACAAACGACTTTGTGACGTCTTACTATTACCATAAGCAATCTAAACACTTGACATTGGCAAAATTGTCTTCATTATGGCACATGCCATTAACGAAGAAGTATTTTTCCGAGGCGGCCAATAATATTCCAGAAGGAATAAATTATGTTAACATAGATTTTTGTATTAAAAAAAATACCTACAACTTCGTAAAAAGCTTTTGTTTTAATAATGTCAATTTTGCAAGTGTAAAGTGTGTGTTGATATTGTCTATAATGTTACAAAGTCGTATCTTGTCGTTCGTCATTTATTTTATGTAAAGTCCATATAAAATAATTGCACGTATTATTTTTGGATTATTTCGATTATTTCACACAAGAGTCAAGCACGAGCTCTAAATAAATAAATAAAGACACCTAATTAGGTAGTTATTAAACCGGAAATAACTCTAACTAATAGTTTGCTTTGCAGGACGGCCAAAAATAAATAAGATAAAAAATCTCAATTTTAGTCAATTACAAGGTTGACACTTGACTTTGACAGCAAGTTTTTGTTTTTAATGAGTAGGTTTTGTACTCCATTTTTGCAGGAAGCATGAATAAGTCATAAGCATGAATGAGTTAATTTTGTTCCCAAAATTCAAATTCAGTTGTTAAATAAAATACAATCGCATGTATCACTTTGAATCAACAAATTTGATGATCTTGAAAATTGTAAGTCGCCGAAATATCATAAATTCAAATTCAATATATCTTTATTCAAAACAATCACAAGGACCACTTTGAATCGTCTTCTTACATGCTAGTGAATGTAGGGCGGGTTCCTCCTAACCCCAGCTCAAGAAGAATCCGGCAAGAAACTTGTCTAGTCTTAACACTTTTTTGTATGATCCTTGACAATTTTGTTACGGATGCCGAGTCGAGTTGGAGCTTTTTTGTCATCTAAATAATCAGATATTTTAGAATATGCTTTAATAGACAGTTTCTGTTTAATTACATTTTTAAATTTGCCAATCGACAAATCTAACACGTCGCTTGGGACCTTTTTATAGAAGCGTACACATTGCCCTATAAAAGACTTATTAACTTTAGCGAGCCTAACAGTGGGAACAGCGAGTTTATCTTTATTTCTGGTGTTAATACTATGATTATCGCAATTTTTTTTAAATATATGAACATTTTTGTGCACATACATAAAATTTTCGTATATATACTGACAAGGCACTGTCATAATATTAATTTCTTTAAACTTATTTCTAAGTGATTCTCTGGGGCCCATGTTATAAATTGCACGAACAGCCCTCTTCTGCAACACAAATATGGTGTTAATATCAGCAGCAATACCCCACAACAGAATGCCATAAGACATAATGCTATGAAAATAGCTGAAGTAAACGAGTCTAGCGGTATCTACGTTGGTAAAATAACGGATCTTTTTAACAGCGTATGCCACTGAGTCTCTTCGACAATTTATCTATGTGCAGCCCATTGCAGCTTATTATCTTAAGTAATGCCTAAGAACACTGTGGTGTCGACGAGATCTATTTTTTCGTTTTTAATTTTTACATTTGCATTTACCTGATTAACGTTGGGCAATATAAAACGAATGCATTTCGTTTTTTTCTCGTTAAGTAATAAGTTGTTTACATTAAACCATGTTACAACTTTGGAGATTGCATTGTTTACATCGTCAAGATTAGTAAGTCGTCACTTTAATTTAAGTAAAAGTGACGTGTCATCAGCAAACAGTACAATCTCGTGATCATCCCTTACAAGTTTAGGTAGATCATTTATTTAAATCAAAAACAAGAATGGCCCGAGTATTCCTCCTAATCCTCATCCTTGTGGTACACCCATTTTTACCATTGAACCTGGAGAACGCTTTCCATTTACATCTACTCGTTGTGTTCGGTCACTTAACTAGGATGTGACAAGCTTAAGTGAAACTCCCTTAACACCATAGTGATGTAGTTTGCTGATTAGAGTTTCATGGTGAACGCAATCAAAAGCTTTCGACAGATCACAAAAAAATACCTAAGGCATCGTGTGATTCTTCCCAGATATAAAAAATATGTGATATTAACTCCACACCGGCATCAGTCGTTGAGCGTCCTTTTGGAAATCCGAATTGTTTACTGTTTAGTAAATTGTTGGTATTAAAATGCCGTTGTAATTGGTTTAGTATAAGTTTTTCAAATATTTTACTAAATGTAGGAAGTACTGATATAGGTCTAAAGTTACTAGGATCGGAATGACTACCTGATTTGAAAAGAGGTATGATCTTGCTATGTTTCATTAAATCAGGAAATAGTCCACTGTCAATACATTGATTAAATATGAAAGCTAGATCTGGTGCAATAATGTCAATTAGTGGTTTTATAAGACTGACAGAAATGCCCCAGAGATCAGTGGTCTTTTTTACATTAATTATTTTAATACCTTGGTAATATCGTTTTTGTCCACATGTTCAAAGTAAAATTGTGTGACACATTCAGGTAAACTATCTTTTTACAATGATACTACTATTACATGAAACAAATGTCGTTAACGGACGATAATTTTACGTGATAACGTCATAAGAAAACATTGATGAAATATTGCAACTGTTACTTTCAACCTATTAAGATGCATTACAAGCCGAATGCTAAGCTGATCGTGCCTCTCTATCGCTTGTTCCGCGCTCTCGCTTGCACGCTCGGCTCAGGTGACAATTTTTGGTGCGTGCAACCGGCGTTCATCGATTTATAAGACGTTATCACGGACGGACTGGATATTATACAAAAACACTTAACTACAACTGGCAGCGCAAGGAGAGCATACAGGCAGCTGAACGCAAATAAATCTTGGATACCATGCCTGAAAAAATGCTCATTAGCCCCAGCTTCTATTAAGTCACAAACAAGAACTGAAATAGTCAGTGCCGCAACAGACTTCTATAAAAGCTTATATAGCGATGCAACCACGACCTCTACGAAAATATATGAACCAAAAGAAATACAACCGACAGGAGAAATAAATACATTTAAAGAGAGCGAAATTATTAAGAAAATCGATAAACTCAAGGACTTCAAAAGCCCAGGTCCTGATAATATATCTAATGAAATTATAAAATCCGCCAAATCAGCCTTAACTGCACCTCTAACAGATCTTTTTAATAAAATACTTCTCGAACAAAGAGTCCCAGAGAGCTGGACGGCATCGGATATTATTCTGCTGAACAAAAAAGGAGACCCTAAGGACATTGGCAACTACCGCCCTATAAGCCTACTACCATCTGTATATAAGATTTTCGCAGCATGTATAGAAGAACGACTCAGCCCAGCTATTGAAAACTGCCAGCCCATCGAACAAGCGGGATTTAGAACAGGATTTTGCACTATCGATCATATTCAAGTCGTAGAACAAGTCATAGAGAAGTATGTAGAGTACAGAAGACCACTCTACCTGGTATTTATCGACTATGCTAAGGCCTTCGATTCCATTTCACATGTCAGCATATGGAATGCTTTGGAGCAACAAAATATCTCGAATGTCTATATCAACATACTCAAAGACATATACTATAAAAGTACCAGTAGAGTCAAACGAGACCAGAAAGGACCTAGCTTCAGGATACGCAGAGCTATCAAACAGGGTGATCCTTTGTCTCCAAAAATTTTCATCGCATGTCTTGAATATGTAATTCATGGACTAAACTGGACCCAAAAAGGTATTATGATCAACAACAGAATCCTTAGTCATCTCAGGTTCGCGGACGATATCGTTCTGTTTTCGCAGTCAGCGAAACAGATAGAGTCAATGGTATCAATGAGCTCCGTACCGCCAGCCAGCTCATAGGCCTAGAACTAAATACCTCAAAAACTAAATTGATGACAAACAGCAGTCGCACTTGCACTTGATGACAAACAGAAAACGACAATATTGGCTGAGAAAACACCTCTACAGTACGTCGAAGAGTACGTGTACTTAGGTAAACTTGTATCATTTAGAAAATCAAGACACAATGACGATATCCAAAGAAGAATAGTAGCCAGTTGGGGGAAATTCTGGAGCTACAAGGAAATTCTAAAATCAACACTGCCAATCCGCTTAAAAAAGATAGTTTTAGATACCTGTATACTGCCATGCATCACATATGGCTCCCAAACATGGATATACAATAACATCAACAGAGAAAAAATTTACAAATGTCAAAGAGCAATGGAGAGAAACATTCTAAACATAAAATTAAAGGACAAGGTAAAGAGTACGGAAATACGCAAAAAAACAGGGGCTATAGACGTCCTCCAACACGCACAAAAACAAAAGTGGAAGTGGGCTGGACATTTAGTGCGAACCGAGGACCAGAGATGGACTAAAATCACTACAGAATGGCAAGGACCCAGCGGCACCCGTGCTAAAGACCTCTGGAAAGATGAGCGGATGAAATAACCGTGGTTGCGGGTAAACATTGGAGAGACACAGCACAGAACAGAAAACATGGCAAGCTCTGGAGGAGGCCTTTACCCAATGAGGGGTCCTCAACAAACAAACCTAAATTAAAAAAAAAAAAAAACTTAGTATGTAATTAAAAACTTAAATAACATTAGAAATCTGTTTAACTTTGTAAAATTTGTTTAACCGAGGAAATAAAGGCTTTTTTATTTTTATTTTTATTTTATATTTATTAATACCTAAGTTAGGTATTATTACTACTGGTTTGATGATTAATTATTTTTAAAGTTTCTTTGCACGTGTTATTGTGTGTGTATATTTCTATTTTTATTTTTTACATTGTGTGATGTCCTAAAGGTACCTATACACCTAGCAACCTACACGCATCCCACCTATCTATTACCACAAAGCCGCCAATAAAAATTCACCAAACCACCGATCATAAACTAAACAGCAAGGGTCCTGGACCGCGCATTAAATTCTCGTAAGTGGGTAGGTAGATAGCAAAATTTTACGGCGACCATTCAATTCCAAGTTAGTTTGGGCCGGTCACATTCCGCCGTTACATAAAACAGCTTATCTAAGTACCTGTGTAAATATTGTGTTAGGCTTTGTTTCAAACAATTTTATGTTCGTTTATCTACCTAATATAAAACTAGCCCAAATATCATCAATAAATAGTGATCTTTATGAGAAATTTTACAAAGGGTAGATTAATTATTAGACGACCTCTGTGGCGCAGTGGCCTAAAGTCCGGTTGAAACGCAGAAGTTTCGATTCCCGACGCGGGACAAGTTTTCGTATGAACTGCAAGTATTTGTCTCGGGTCTAAGCGTTTCTATGTATAATATGTATGTATTTACAAAAAAAAAAAGTTGTATATCAGTCATGTGGTACCCATAAAACAAGCTCTGCTTACCTTGGGGCCAGATGATGCTGTGTGAAATGTCTGGGATTATTTAAGTATTTATATATTAATTACTAACAGCTGTTGCTAGCGACTTCGTCCGCATTTTTTAAAAGGAATTTTAGCTTAAATCCTTCCCCAGGATGCAATTTATCACCTTGCCAAATTTTATTGATAAGTTTTAGACTAATCGGACCCACCACCCATTAAAAAGTTTCCATACAAACATTCACACCTCATTTTACTCCTTTATGAGGGTTATTTTGAAAAATCCTGAAACACGTGTCACGTGTTTCAACACGTTGAAAATTTCAAAAAATCCCGCCTTAGTGGGTGGTTTTGCTGTAAAAGGAAGCTTCTTTCATAACTTCAGCTTTTTAGCTTCAGCGGTTTCGGCTCGGCGATGATGAATCAGTCAGTCAGTCAGTCAGTAAGGTTAAGCTCTTTTATAGGTATATGTAGATAGATTGCGGTTATTACAATAACAATAAGTACCTACCTACTAGGCAAAGACACCGCATTTATATCTGCAACGATGCTACGGCTACGGCCGTGGATACGGCTGCAATGTTACTACGGCTACAGTTGCTATCCTGCAGACTAGGATTTCATAAACTGGATTAAAATGTTCCATATCACCTAAAATTTGTGTGTTTTCATCAGTTTAACTTAAAGTTAATCCATTTTTGAGGTTTTGTGGCTGTGATTAGATTGATATCCAAAAGTGCTTTGGATTTAAACAATATGCCTTTAATAGCAGAACAGGTCGCACCAGCAGTTGCATTGACCAAGGACTGACACAACGTGAAGTGGCTATTGTGTTAAATGTGCCACGTTCATCCATGCAGTATGCTTTGAAACTGTATCAGGACACTGGGAACTACACTCGAAGACCAGGTAGTGGATGCGTAAAGTGCACATCAGCTCGAGACGACCGGTTTATTGTCTTAGAAGTATTGAGAAACTGCTTCCTTACGGCTATTGAGATACGACAGCGGCTCCAAAACGTCCGCGGCATAAACGTAAGCGAGCGTATGGTCAGAAGACGGATAGAGGAAGTGAATTTAAAAGCTCGTAGTCCAGCACACGGCCCAGAACTCCTCAGGCAGCACCGAATAGCTCGACTTCGGTTCGCTCGAGAACATGCCAACTGGACTCACGAGCAATAGGCTAGTTTGCTCTTTACAGATAAGTGCCGAATTGCTTGTGCTCCAAACGTTCGAGAACGGGTGTGGAGAAGTAGCGGTATCTACCCATTACCACTAAACAAACAGTGAGCTTTCATGGCGGCTCTATAATGGTATGGGGAGGTATACCTATGTTCGGATGCTCGTACGGGGTTGGTGATCGTTGACAGCTGGCTAAATGCTATTCGTTACATCGAAGAGATTCTCCAGGATCATGTTCTGTCCTATTCCGGGTTCATTGGGTACGAACAATTTTTAATAATGCACGATAACGCACGTCCCCACGTTGCGCGGTCCGTGGAGGAGTACCTTCAAGCCGGTTGAAATTTCAAGGTTGCAGTGGCCAGCTCGTAGCTTGGACTTAAACCCCATATTTAAAACATCTCGTTCAATATCAAAATAAAAAAATTGAAGAATGCTGTTATTGTATAAAAGTTTATAATACATACATTTTGATAAACACGGGCTTTACTCACGTATTATCAAATACAAAATAATACGTGAGTAAAGCCCGTGTTTATCAAAATGTATAGTACAACTCACGAAAGTTTTGAAAGTGAAATAGTGAACTTCATAAAACATGACTTTTAGCCTACCCATTAATAAAATTATTAAATATTATCATAAAATCTCAAGTTACCGCATAATTTGTCAGTGGCCAAGTTTCCGTGCCGGTGAGTCTACATGAACGGAAAATGTTGCGAGCGAGACCTGATGTACCCACAGTAGGTAGGTAAAATTGAACGATGTCTCGCGAAATAGCAATAATTTTTCTGACACCTAGGTAGCTACTCCTATGTCGCTGATATACATTTTGTCACTTAGTGAATACATGGCCTAATCTCGTTTTCCATTGTTTTCGTTGGCGCTCGTACGCCTGCGGTACTTACTGCAAATGAATTCAAACAAACCGAGCAGCTTTGTTCGATGTGCCGACACGGCTTAGGTTTTGTAAGAGTGTTTTTCTTACGAGAACCTACTTCGGAAAGTTATAGTACTTGGTTTGTATTGAATTCGCTACAGTGGCTGCGTCTTCTGCTATTGGTCTGACCTACAGCGTTCTGACTTACAACTTCAAAACATCCGTTCAATTACATACCTGCACATTTTTGTTCGTTTATACCTACTAACAAGAAACAGATTAAACGAAATGTGTACCATCGAGATAAATAAATGTCTATGGTACGAGTAGGTAGTTAAAAAATCAATTGACGGCTGATAGAGGAGAGTGGAAGAGAAAAACATGTGCCGTCCCCACATAAGAGCAGGTTGATGATGATTATGTCAAAAGTATTTTGGTGGGGTAACATTTTTGCAGACGAAGCAGAGGTCTTTGGAAAAGGATAAAAGCACTTCCGCTCAAAATAATCAGTGGATGGTTTTTGATAGTGAGATCAAAGGCATGCAGCATGTTGCGATTCACTTTCCAAAGAGATGCGGCACTGAGTCTAATGACGTACCTATCTACTTTAGGAGTTGTATTTTTGAACCAAACTCAAACTGAGATCAAGAATTAGGTAATAGATTCTTTGACATTTAAAAAATAAATAAAAATAAAATAAATGCTCTTTTATTTTAAAAGAGCTTAACCTGACTGACTGACTGACTGACTGATTCATCATCGCCGAGCCGAAACCGCTGAAATTAGGAAGCCGAAATTTGGAAGGTAGCTTCCTTTTACAGCAAAACTACCCACTAATGCAGGATGTTTTGAAATTCAACCCCTTGTGTTATGGGTACCACATGACTGATATACTACTTATATACTTTTTTTTTTGTAAATACATACATATTATACATAGAAACACCCAAAAAGTTTCCATACAAACATTCACAACCCATTTTACTCGTTTATGAGAGTTATTTTGAAAAATCCTGAAACACGTGTCCATTTATTTTGCATTTTAAGTATCTAAACCAAGTTTCTAAAAAATTACACCACCCGCTAAAAAGTTCCCATACAAACCCATACAACCCCATTTTACCCCATTTTTAAAAATCCTGAAATACGTATCCATTTATTTTGCAATTAATTTATTCATATCAAGTTTCAAGCAAATCGCACCACGCGTTAAAATGTTTAATACATTCGTTTTCACTCCTTTTCATCCTTTTAGGGGTTGAATTTCAAAAAAGCCTACCTTAATGGGTGGTTTTGCTATTAAAGGAACCTACCTACCTTCCAAATTTCAGCTTTTTAGCTTCAGCGGTTTCGGCTCGGCGATGATGAATCAGTCAGTCAGGTTAATATCTTTTATGGGTAGGTATTTATAATTACAAGTAAGTAGTCAACCTACCGCGGGTCTTGATTGTAAAAAAATATAACAGATTTAAACAAATGCTTGTCTAATTGAACCCTAAAACCTTTCAGATGGGGAATCGTAGAATACTCCGCATTAGCTGGACGCAGAAATTCTCTAATGTGAAGGTTCTCCAACGCGTCGGGAAAACTCGTGAACTGTTGCCGATTACCTAGCGCTGGAAGAATGGGTTTATTGGCACGAAAGATACCTACTGCTTCAACTTAGGGCAAAGTAAGGGGTAAACGATATGTTGGAAAATAAAAAAAAAACCGGACAAGTGCGAGTCGGACTCACCCACAGAGGGTTCCGTACAAATATGTAGGTACATGCAATTACAATTAAATTTATTAGGTTACCTATACTTATAAAAAAGGGAAAAGGTTTTTTCATTCTTCGTCATGAATCGAAAACATCATGAGGATGACATTACGACATTTACAATAAACGTTTGGAAAGTGTGCAAAAAAGGTTTTTATGGCACTTACAGTTGTAATTTAGCTAAAGAATTACCAAGCTATGAGGAACGACTGAGATACTTCAATATGGATTCTCTAGTTTGTCGTCGGAAATTGCTTGACAACATGTTTTTTTACAAGCTGGTTAACAATTGTACTGATAGTTCTTACCTCGAAGATTACCCAGAGGAGAGGATTACCCAGAGCGATGAGTTACAGACCTATTGTCCAAAAATCAGCACGTTCTAACTTGGGTCTTTATTCACCTTTAAATAGAATAACTAAAGCATACAACGCTTTGCATAATAAAAAAACTATTATCTCTGTGAGGGACAAGTCTATGAGGACGGGTAATGTGGATAAACATCAGGAAATTGATATTTTTTTTAACAGCCTCAATAGCTTTAGGAAAATTTTGGAGTGTTTTCTTAAATCTTGATGGTCATAAATGTTTCTTTTTTTTGTTGTGTATTTAAATTTATATATTTTTAATATTAATTTTATCTTAGGTATTTTTATTCAGCGTATAATTATCTACTTTTCAAGCTTTTGTCTGCATGTAAACTATTATTTTTTGAATTTTTAGGTATTGATGTTTTATATTTGCATTGTGGTTTGTACCTGTAATTAAGGTAGCACTTAACTCATTTTTGGAACTGGTATGTTTTTTTTCGTGTATGTTTCGGTGTATACTTTGTTGGTACAACTAAATAAATAAAAAATTATACATCATAAAAAAAAACTGTTTAAGCTTGTGTCAATGAAGCTCTTGCATACGATACTCCACATGACACGTTTAACTTAATTCAAGATTTGAACCGCCGGCGCCTTTCCTTGCATAAATACCCTGTTTGTTATGATTTAATTACAAATGTATAGTTTTAAGATTTTTCCCTATACATGTAGTATAAGACGGTATTACTTGCCAAATTTCATAGTTCTAGGTCAACGAAAAACCCTTTATATTTTGATTCCCTTGAGAGTGTCGAAATATACGTTTTTTTGCGGCATAAACGGACGTTTATTTTTTTAGGGTAACTTATAAGTTTGGTTTTTCACAGCTTTAAGAAACTATAGACCTGAGTATATCGTTTTTAATTATAACTCAATACCTCCATGCGTCCCCGAGATAAAGAGTATTGACAGACAGACAGACGGATGGACGGACGGACGGACAGACAACAAAGTGATCCTATAAGGGTACCGTTTTTTTTCCTTTTGGCCAGCATCGCTCATCACCTTGCGCAAGACAGAAATAAATTCGCTGTATTCCAGTAATGGAGAGCCACTAGAAGAATTCACCTGTACAGGTAGGTATCTGCACCTATAGTATTTAGGTAAGTATCAGAGTGCTTGCCCACCGTCCACCTCCCTGAGTGAAACCATCTGGGTGAACCGTTGAAAGTTTTTTTTTACAACGGCTCACTTTTGTTCACCTGGGTGGTCCTTGGGAAATTATTTAGTTTCCACCGTTGTATGTATGTATTATAAAAATACCTTGTTATCAAAACTCTTTAGACTTGAAGTGCATAGAGATTATTTAGGTTACAGGTTAGTAACTGGACAGAGTTATGTATCTAGACAGACGAACTATATTCTTCTGGCGCTTCGGCGGCCGCTGCCGCAGCACGCTTGCTTTGCTCGCTCGCCTCGCGCGTTGTTTTCTATGCTCTAACGTACACCAACTGGTTTCGATCTGATTCATTTCTGAGGTGTACCGTTACCAATATTAAGTAAAAAAAACTTTCAAAGGTTCACCCAGATGGTCTCAGGGAGGTGAACGGTGAGTAAGCACTTAAGTATCACACTCGAGTCTGGCTTGAATATTATCTTCGTCTTCCAAAAGCTTGCATACTCGCATCACTAGCAGAAGGCAACTGTTATTTACTCTACAGGGGACTCTAAATTGCCGCTTTCTCATTTAAAATTCATGAGGCAGGCGTATTTGCATTGTCTTCGGCTGTTCTTACGCTGCACCTCTGTCTTACTAATACTCTGGAAATAGCTGGATTATTTTGTAAACAGTGGAGTTGGTGCTAAGTGGTTTTTGTGCGCTTTTCAATTGGAATTGGCACCTAAATTCACCTATTATGTAAGACGTTTCAAAGTGATCCTTGTGATTGTATTGAATAAAGTATCTTTTGACCTTGACTTTGACTTTTCAATGAATTAAGAAAACAAACGAACAATTTTACGAAGGTCTAAACTATTGCATGAGATTAAAAATATTGAAATTACTTCTTATGTACGGGATAGGCCGTGAATGATACAAAATAAATAACACTCACCATTGCCGGAATTCATGCCATCTGTACATGAAAACGATCACTGTTGATTATCTCCAGAGATATAATAATAATTCCGTAATTTAGTCACATTTACATATTTTATTACGAATCTAGATCAATAAGTACATTATAACGAATTATACTTAAAAAGCTGTGTAGATTTATTTACAGAAATAATTACAGAAATGTACAGAATAATTTACAATTTAATTATACCTACTTATATAATAATCTAACTATTATTATAAATGCGAAAGTAACTCTGTCAATCGGTCTGTTTATTACGTTTTCACGCCTAAACCGTGGAACCGATTTTGATGAAATTTGGTATCGAGATAGATGGGACTTTGGAAAAGGACATGGGCTACTTTTTTGTAAAATACATGAGTAACAGTTGAGCACCGAGGATCGTTTAGGACGATCCATTGATAGATTATCTGTGTTACTGCCTACCGACCTGTATAATAAATAGGTTATAATAATAAAATAGTAAGAAAGTTCTTGCAAACTAAAATTCCTGGTGAAGCCCACCTCAACAATTAGTTGAATTAGGCCCGTGCACTCCAATGAATCCCGGTACTCATTATACCGGTTAGAACAAATCTTTATACGACCTCTGTGGCGCAGTGGGTTCCGGCCGAGACGCAGAAGGTTGCGGGTTCGATTCCCGCCGCGGGGCAAATGTTTGTATGATCTGCAAGTATTTGTTTCGGGTCTGGGTGTTTCTATGTATAATATGTATGTATTTACAAAAAAAAGTATATATAAGTAGTAATCAGTCATGTGGTACCCATAACACAAGCTCTGCTTACTTTGGAGCCAGATTTTTTTTTTTTTTTTTAATTAGTGTATAATTCTTAAAAAATTATACTCTAATATTATTACAATCTAGCCAAGTAGGCCAATGAGTAATTTAACTATGACTTATTTTTATAACGTAAACTATGCCTAAGAATGTGTCCAATAGCACTTTTCTTATTGTCTCTAGTTAAGGGGAGACACTTTGTTAATGTGTTCTTTATGAATATATTGTATTGTCATTTTCACTTTCTTTCACTGTTACACTGCACTAACTCAAACGGCTTGGTTCGTTTGAGTCTTCTCACTATGTCCGTGTTGTCGAGGAGCTGGATTGCCTCGACGTTCACGTGATGATGAAGTCTTTCCTCATGAGCTTCTGCGTACTTTGTAATAACTGTGTCGACGAAGTCTATGCCAAGGTCCCGATGGAGGTCTTCGTTTCTTACGTACCAGGGTGCATTCACGATGTTCCTTAGTACTTTGTTTTGAAACCGTTGTATTATTTGGATGTAACTTTTTTTGGTGCAGCCCCACAGCTGAATACCATAAGTCCATACTGGCTTCAAGACTTGTTTGTAGATTGTTATTTTGTTATGTACCGACAAGGCTGCTTGTTTTCCAAGCAACCAGTACATCTGTTTATAGCGGAGCTCTAATTCATCTTTTTTCTTCTTGACGTGAGCTTTCCAGCGTAGCTTTGCGTCAAGCGTCATTCCTAGATACTTGGCCGTATTTTCACATGGTATGCGCTTATTGTTGATATATACTGGGTGGTACTGCTGCTTTTTGTTCGTAAAGTTTATATGAATGGATTTTGATTCATTAAGCTTTATTCTCCATTTTTTGGTCCAGTCATGGATTTGGTTAACAGCCACTTGAACCTTTTCTGCTGCTTCTGCAAAAGTGCTTCCAACAGCCATTATGGCTGTGTCATCAGCAAAGGTCGCGATTGTGTTATCATCTAAATGGGGTATGTCACTGGTGTATAAAAGGTACAGGACTAGTCCTAATACACTTCCCTGTGGTACCCCTGCTTTTATTTCTTTGATTTCAGAATAGGCATCTTCTTGTCTAATTCTGAAAGCTCTATCTGTTATGTAGAATTCTAAGATGTCTGTATAGGGTTGAGGTAGCATTTTTTTTAGTTTCAGTAAAAGGCCTCTGTGCCAAACTTTATCAAAAGCCTGCGCAACATCTAAGAATACGGTAGAGCAGACTTTGTTATCTTATAATGTTCTCTCGATTATTGTTGAGATTCTGTGCACCTGGTCAATAGTTGAATGTTTTTCTCTAAATCCAAACTGATGTCCTGGTATTATGTTCTTGGCTTCTATTATAGGTTTAAGTCTTTTTAATAATATTTTTTCAAATAGTTTTGACATGATTGGTAGCAGGGAAATAGGTCTGTATGACGTTACGTCATGAGGTGGTTTGCCTGGTTTTGCTATCATTATTACCTCGGCTACTTTCCATAGGTCTGGCACATATTTCAGTCTTAAAGCAGCGTTGATAAGATTTGTTAGCTTAACCAAGGCTTTTCTTGGTAAGTTATGTAATATTTCGCCGGAAATAAGGTCAAATCCTGGTGATTTCTTAGGATTTATGTTTTTGAGGATTTCTTTTAAAACTTCTCTGGGTGTGACAGATGGTATTCTAAATTCTTCGTCTGAAATATTATCATGATCGGTCGCGGGTTCTATGTTTATGTGACCTTCATTTGGTTTGAAAGTGTTTTCTAAATGCTCTGCAAACATTTTAGCTTTTTGTTCATTACTGACAACCCATTTCCCATTATTCTCTTTTAGTGGAGGAATCTGAGTCATGGGCTGTTTCATGCTTTTAGTAGCCTTCCATAGAGAGTAGTTAGTATTGCGACTGTTGGTGAGGTTTTGAAGGTATGAGTTAGTTTGGCTATCGTTAAATGATTGTATTTGTCTTTTCAACCGTTTTGTAAGGTTGTTAAGCGTTTTTTTATCATCCGGTGACCTAGTTAAATGCCATTGTTTCCTTTGTTTTCTTTTTTTAGCTATGAGCAGTGTAATCTCTTCAGGGTAATTATTTCTGGAGATCCTTTTTTTGATTTGGGGTGTGTTTGTCCAAGCGGTCTGTTGTATAAGTTTTATAAATGTTTCTACTTCTATATTCAGCTGCTCTGGAGTTTTTAATGGCACCCTGAGGTTTATATTTATATCTAAGTCTATTTTAAAACTTTCCCAGTCTGTGTATTTATTTACAAGGGTCAAAGTTTCCTTAAGTGCTACTGTGTCTCTTATTTCTAGATATATTGCAGAATGGTCAGAGTTCATATCGTAACTCTGTTCTGTTTTTAGATAGTTAGGTGATATGTTTTTATATATAAAAAAGTCTATTAGATCGGGTACTTTTAGTGGATCTGTTGGCCAATAAGTTGGTGATCTGGTAGATGCAACATCGGATTTTACTTCTTTTAGAGCTGTTAGGAGTTGTTTTCCTTTTGTGTTCGTTAATCTCGAACCCCAATACTTGTTTTTGGCATTAAAGTCACCACCTAGAATAAACCTTTCTCCTAGTGGATGTAAGAGACTCAGGTAGGTGTCTTTTCGAATTGTATATCGCGGTGGACAGTATATGGCAGCTACCGTAAGCGGATATAGCTTGGTGTTGATACAAATGGCCACTGATTGGATATCTGACTCTTCATATTTAAATTTTTCGTGATGTTTGATGTTGTCCTTTACAATAACAGCACTGCCACCCCTTCCTTTATTAGCTGGGTGTAGTGCATGGTAAACTTTATATCCTTTAAATTTGATGTATGATTGTGTTGTAAAATGTGTTTCAGATACGAAGCACACATCTACATTTTCTATATCTAAGACTACTTGCAACTCATTTTGATGTTTTAGTAGCCCATTACAGTTCCATGCCATTATTTTAATTTTTCCAATCATTTTTTGGCCTTAGGTATAGCAGTTTTAGTGCTATGTTCTATTTTTTTCAATCGCTCATCAAACAACGACATAAGTTTTAGGATTTCGTCTAACTTATTGTCATTTAAGTGGTTTGGTTGTTTGTTGCGTTGAATTACTGTTAAATCTTTGGCAGCCGCTTGAGCATAGGACACTTTACTGTTAATAGCTCTTATAGGCCTCGCACTAGTTATATGCTGGTTAGTTAAAGGCAATTTCTCACTTACCAATGTTTCAGCTACCTGGTGTTGCCGCCCGACCAATGGCTTCTTGACAGCTTTGTTTCTAATTTTCTGCATTTCTTTGGCTATCAGACAGCCTCTATAGTTGGCCGGGTGAGCTTCTCCACAGTGAACACATTTTGGTTTTTCTTCTGGTGGTTTTTTACAGTCTTTGGTTAGGTGCTTACCTGTACATTTAACACATCTAGGCTCTTTGGCGCAGTATTTGTGTGTATGCCCGTATACCTGACATCTCTTACACTGTGGAATAAGTTTTGTCGATCGAAGGGGTTGGATTTCAACTATACACCCAAGAATATATTTAATTTCGTATACCTTACTTATATCTTCTTGATTGCTGAAGGTCAGCATAAACATGTTGAGTGGTTCCTTGGTCTTCCAGCTCAATTTGTTTACTGCGTCTTCAACCTTGTAACCTTTAATTATAAGGTCATCAATGATCCTCTCGGGTTTGCACGTAGAGGGTAATCTTTTGACCATTACTCTAATTGGTCTCTCTTGTTTGTTTTCGTATGAGTGCCAGAGGCAGTTGTTATCAGATAGAGTTTTTGTTATACATCTATAATATTCTTCATTACAAGCTTTTATTTTTACGCAGTCACCGCTCATTATTTTGACTGTGAAGGTGCCAGCAGGTTGGTTTCTTGACAAGAAGTCGTAAAAGTTTTGGTAATTGTTCACCCCATCCACTATAATAGGAGGTGGGGGGGGGGGGGGGAACTTTCTTAGGTTTATCAGTAGAATTTTTAGCATTTTCTTGGGGTGAGAGTGTAGGTGAGGTGTTCAATTTTCTTTTCTTTCTTGACTTTGTTCTTATCCACTCAGTTTCCTTAGCTAGCTCTTCTTCGTCAGTGCCGTACTCTACTGGAGCGGCGCCGGAGGAAGTTTCCTTGTTAGTAGCGCATGGTTTGTTGGATGTGCTCTCCATTACACATTTCAGTTGCTGCTGCAAAATATCAATTTGACTCTTTAAGTCATCTACAAGGCTTTGCAGTTTTTCGCGCTCTTGCCTTTCTTCGTTAAAACGATTATATAACAGAAATTAATTTTCTGTTTGCAGTTTTATTCTGCCTTCTTTAGTCGGTGAATCCATTGTTCAGGCAAGTAACAGCGTCGCCTTAACAAAATGTATCGTCGTACGCAAACATGCCTTACGCAATGAAAAACTGGGTCATCATCGCTGTCCGGCCGTGTCGCGACGGCTTTGTTGTGATGCGTTAGCACTTTGCACTGTAGGTACGCGCGATCGCGGGTGACACTACTGTTCTCAGCGAAAATCGAACAATCACTTTGATGTCAAATCTTCAAATCTTTATACGACCTCTGTGGCGCAGTGGGCTAAGTTCCGGCCGAGACGCAGAAGGTTGCGGGTTCGATTCCCGCCGCGGGGCAAATGTTTGTATGATCTGCAAGTATTTGTTTCGGGTCTGGGTGTTTCTATGTATAATATGTATGTATTTACAAAAAAAAAGTATATATAAGTAGTAATCAGTCATGTGGTACCCATAACACAAGCTCTGCTTACTTTGGAGCCAGATGATGCTGTGTAAAATGTCCGGGATTATTTATTTATTTATTTATACAAACAATAATAATATTATATAATAATCTAGCCCCAAACTAATATAACGTTCTAATGTTTATTTCTCTTCTCTTCTCTTTCAGACCCGAAACAAATCATAATCACAAATCAGGCAGATCTTAGAAACATTTGTCCCGCGACGAAAATCGAACCCGCACCTTCTGTGTCTCAGGCAGGCCTTGGGTCACGGCGCCGGCGCCTAGGTCTTTTATTTGTTGTTTTAAATTAATTATTAATATTATGTTTTTCTAGTATTATTATTGGCAACGTACCAATTTCCAATACAATTATTAATTGTTATTGAAACAAATCAATTTAAATGCAATAAAGTATTATTCAATATAATATTATTCAATTATAACATTCAATGGTCTAGAGACCATTGAATATTATCTAGTTAGAAGTAAGGTGGAATTAGGCTAGTGCAGGATCGAGGTGGATTGTACAAGCAATGGGAGGCCTGTACTCACTAAATATCTTGAAATGTTGTATTAATTGAATTTATATAAGTATCTAATGTATTAGCAATAAATTTATTAGTAATAAATATTACTAGCCTCAACCAAATCGTCCAGCGGTGGGCATTGGTACACCATATCACAGGACACCGACCTAGTTTGTGTACCAATGTGCGTCCAATCAGTAATAAAAAACCAACAATTTTATAAATATATTAATTAGGTTAAGTTATGATTGTACACTGATTACTTATGTTTGTTATTCTCTCTCAATAAATTTCACTAAAGGTGAAATCGGATTGCGGATAATGATGATGAAAGTGTATAGTAAAATAGTTATTCTAATACATACAGATTTAACACCATTCTTGGGGCTTTGAGACCATTGAGGTGGGCTACGAACTGTATTTTTGTACGGAGGTGGGCTACGAACTGTATTTTTGTACGGAGGTGGGCTACGAACTGTATTTTTGCATTTATTATTATAGTCCATTAAAATGTTACATTTTTTAGGCCTTAGTGTGCATTTGTCAGAGGACGCAATTTTATTTTTTTAATGTGTAGGGGGGGTCAGTAGAAGCTTAAGTTCAAGTTTGTGGGGTCGGCACCCTTGTCCCCCGGCCGCCATCTTGGAAAAGGGGGTGCAAAGGGTTTTCGCGCTGTATCTCGTAAACTAGTTACCTTACAGAAAATTTAATCAAACATAAAATGTAGCAAATTAAATTTCCTACAATTTTATTTCTATTACTTTTTATCGTCAAGTGACCAACAAAAAAGTTATAAACAAAAATAAATGAAAATTTTGTTTGTTTGTTCTAGGTTTTACAGCGCTCCAAACTTAAACGGATTCTCGAATGCTCATAGGGATGCAATAAAAACTAAAAATTAGGCTTACTTTTCTATCTATATTTTTTTTATTCATACAATTTATTATGATCTTAACATTCCTATGCTATTATTGAACTATGTTTGACCCTTTTACCCACCACCTATGAGGTATAACATGGGCAAAGTCAAATTTATAAAAATTTAATGCATTTTTTAATGCATTTTTTGTCACTGTCTTAGCAAATCGTTTGTATCGCAGAGTGTCTAGAGTATCGTCTTTATTTCCGCCATATAAAAAGACGAAAAAACGTTCGCCAACAACACTGAGTAACGATGACTCGACTTTCTCACTCATAAATAATTTAGTTCCACTTGCTAACTCTGGATGCTTCTGCAAAATTTTTATAAATTTGACTTTGCCCATGTTATACCTCATAGGTGGTGGGTAAAAGGGTCAAACATAGTTCAATAATAGCATAGGAATGTTAAGATCATAATAAATTGTATGAATAAAAAAAATATAGATAGAAAAGTAAGCCTAATTTTTAGTTTTTATTGCATCCCTATGAGCATTCGAGAATCCGTTTAAGTTTGGAGCGCTGTAAAACCTAGAACAAACAAACAAAATTTTCATTTATTTTTGTTTATAACTTTTTTGTTGGTCACTTGACGATAAAAAGTAATAGAAATAAAATTGTAGGAAATTTAATTTGCTACATTTTATGTTTGATTAAATTTTCTGTAAGGTAACTAGTTTACGAGATACAGCGCGAAAACCCTTTGCACCCCCTTTTCCAAGATGGCGGCCGGGGGACAAGGGTGCCGACCCCACAAACTTGAACTTAAGCTTCTACTGACCCCCCCTACACATTAAAAAAATAAAATTGCGTCCTCTGACAAATGCATACCCAAATGTAACTTTTCAATGGACTATTAAGTATCTGCTGTTTTCATTTTTGAAATAATTTCGAACAAGAACTAATAAAATAAATGTATCGTCCCAACTTTATTTAACTGGCAACCGGATGCGGTCGCGAGGTTCCATCTAAGGAATTGAAATCGGTGGCTTCCGTTTTTAGCAATTTATGGTGTGGCCGAATGATTTATCGTACGGCCGTCAGGTGAGGTCAGCTCCCATAAAATTGGAATGAGAATCACTGGTTTAACAACCTATGTGGTGCGAGGCTATATTATTACAGGCTGTGATGAATGTCAGACGTAAGGGCTACGAAGGCACCTGTAGGTATTCTCTATTGAAGTTAAATTTAACATTTGATCATACCGGACAGATAATATGATCTGCCATTATGAAATCTTTCATTCGTGTTCTAGTCTAGTGGTAACACATGAGGCTGTTGGACTGGAGCGCGAATGAAAGATCATAAACATTTTACATTTATATAGCACTAACCTAGAAATAAGACTTACATACCTACTAACACCAAATGGGCTTATAATGGGCCTCAATTCAGTTGTTTCGCTAGAGTAACTAAAATTTCCTAAAACAAAATTGATCTTATTTTGTTTGCATTAAAGTCTGAATTAGAATATATTTTTTGTGACACTTCCTAAATTATCGTATAACTGACGTGATTTAGCTCAATTTAGTCATCATGTAAGGAGGTGTTGATTAAAACTGCGGTTATTTTCCGCAGTTTTTATCAACTCCTCTATACATTATTTTCAATAAAGGAATTAATTGGAATTAAAGTTAAAGCAATAAAACAAAAAATAATTTTAGCTAATTTTAGAACTGTGATTTAAAATTGGAACTCTAATTTGAACTTTATTTGTAGCAAAATAAAGTCGTCCATATTTAAGAAAATTTTAGCTAGTCCGGCGAAACAACAGAATTGCCAGCATTGTATCTGATTTATAAAATTAATTATTATTCTATGTGTAATATGTATGTATTTGACTTATTTAAGAAGTATATCAGTCATGTGGTACCCATAACACAAGCTCTGCTTACTTTGAGGTGATGCTGTGTTAATTGTCCGGCATTATCATTATTATTATTATTAATATTATTTATTTAATCCGATTCCACTTGAGACTAGGTACTATATCTATAAAAAATAAAATAAACTATATTAAATATGCCGTGTGTTAGGGATCAATAGCTAAAGTGACAGACATGACAGGTAATGTCACTGTCATATCAACTGTGTTTGCGCGTAAAGTGAGATGTAATTTTAAGAGAAAAGGAAAGAAGATGTGCATAAGGGGAAGGTGGTAGAAAGTGGTCGAGATGTGCTGGAATTATTATGAAGGAGTAAAGTTATCTAGGATTGATGGGAAATGGCCTGTGTGAAAATCTCTCTACCTATTGGGATAAGATTATGTTGCCAGATCATCTAGTAAACTTGTAATACGAATCTCTCTGCGTTTCATTGGACCAGCCAGGGTTGTTTAACCCGGACGAATGGAGTCAAGGTCTCCGAAGGCCTCAAGAGACATTAGAAAGTCGCATCAGCCGACATATATAAAATAAACACGTGAGTTACACCATTAATACACCATATAACACGCAAAAGACTGGACAGGTTTTCATGATTTTTATATGTTGGATTTCTCCGCCCCGAATAACAGATTAACTGCTTAAATATAAAAAAAAATATGCAAAAATAATATATAAATTAAAAAAAAAATGATGAGTTCAGTTTCATACAACTTTTCATACGACGTTTGGTTTGTTGGTTATGACAGTTGCCATTGTGCGTGCATTAATAATTGTGTCCCAAAGAACTTAAGTCAAACAATAGTTGATTGTTGCACCGAGCGCAAAGTGAGTCATTAATGCAAGAGTGTTATGTTGGTGCCCGAGCGAAAGCGAGGGCACTGAATTAACACGAGTGCATTAATTACTCTCTTTAGCAAGGTGCGTAATTTACTTTTCTTTCAACTACCAATCTAGGTACCTACTGTGATAAAATATACCTAGGTACTCAAACTAAAAATATGAAGAATCAAAGTTTTACAATGGTACAAAATGCACGCCATTTGTGTTTTTTTACCAAGGCGGTTTTATTCAGCCGATTTTTATTATCAGCCAGTCTTTTTGATCTAATGCAAACATTTTATATTAAACTAAATGGGAGATATTAAACCTCTGTGGTAAATTTATATCTAAATTAAAAGTAAAAAACAGTGCAATAATAAGATTTCGTATAACATCACTGCACTGTTTTGGTTCTAAGCAAAAAATACGTCCTTTGTGATCGGTTTTGTAGTGATTAATGATATTGTAATGACATTACTACGTAGTATAAAGAAAAGTGTTTTAATGTACTTATTATATTTTTATAAATGAAGTGTAGTTCTAAATAAAGGGATTTTCCATCATCATCTTACACCAAAGTTGTCATTTTTATAATCGTCCTAAACTAAATATAGAACCTCTGATTTCAGAGACAGATGGCGCCACTGACACTCGATTTATTACAACGACCGCTCAAATGATAAGTTGTCGCTTTTTCTTTAGCTACACAACACAAACTTATTACGCAACTTAGCGAACAATCTTCCTGGAAAAATCAACTTTATTATCCTCGGAATAAGATCTATTAAGCTACATTGTTAGGTTTAGTTTGAGTTGTAAAGTAAAGTTTCAGAGCTGCAAATGTTTCCCAAACGCTATCGCACTTCTTGTGATGGCAATAGTTCGATGTTTTTTGGTGATCAATGATGTTTGTTAGAAGTTTGATAAACACATCGATACTTAGGTAGGTACCTAAGCTGAATGAGGCAACACAGCTACGAACCTACTTAGAAAATCAGACTCAGCTGCAAAATAAAAGTAGATCGTGTTAACAGAACACACCATTAATAATTACGTTTTGAAAACTAAAAAGGAAACCGATTTCATTGAATTAAATTTAAGCCTATAAAAATACAGCAGAATTGAGGACTTCCTCCTTTTTTTGAAGTCGGTTAAATAAGTTTTTATTTACGATTTCTAAAACTTAAGCATTTTTTTTAAATTCGTAATTACCACTAAATTTCGTTTACTTGGATGACATATATTTTCCAGCTATTTTGATTTAAAAATCAAACTACTTAACCGATTTTGATGAAATTTCGGCGAATCCAATCGGAAAGTACCTATATCCTTTCACATGAGAAAAAAAAAACGAATCGGTTCATAAATGAGTTATGAGGTAACAAACATAAAAAAAGCAACCAAATTGAGACCCTTCTCCATTTTTTGAAGTCGGTTAAAAACTACAATATCGCCGTTAATAAGTTAGGTACGTTAGGTAAGTATAGGTACTAACTATTTATAAGTCTGATAGCTGAGGCGTAAGTAAAATTAATTAAACAGAATTTCACATATCTGTTTCAGACGTCTTTGTGTGTGGATGTGTTTCAATGAAGGAATCGTTCTAAAGATATTTCATTTAGTTTGCTACCTAGCTTTTATTAAAACCCTTGTTCTAAGAAACGGCATACCTCGCCAGGAATTTAGGGTTTTTGATATCGTGATAGCACTGAGCCATGTTTTATTTGTATCCTAGGACATCTTTGTGTTGTCCCGGGTATATGTGGGACTAGGTATAGCTGAACAATTCACACAATACCATCAAGTTCCAAATTAAGAAAAGCTTATTTATATACCCTTAGACCAATTAAATATAAAGACGCCGCGCCGCTATCAACTAAAGTGAAGGCACAAAACCGTGCTACTATACGTAAGCTCACGCACGGAAGCACATATTTTTATTCGGTCTGAATATGTATTACGAGAATAATTGCTAAAATAGGTACTTATGTATACTTTTAAATACTTACTGGAAACCTGCGGATTCGAGAGGCCCAGAACAAAACAAACTGGCAAGGGATTGAGGAGGCCTATATCCAAAAATACTATCCAAAAATACCAAATACTATTCATACCTTGCCGGCCAACCACCCTTACGAACAAAGCGCTTTGCTTCCACATTTATAATGCGTACAGCCAAGGATTGGAATGCTTTGCCGGCGTCTGTCTTTCCCGAAAACTACAATCTAGGTCTCTTCAAGTCTCGAGTAAATAGGTGTCTTCTAGACCTGCGTGCCCCATCGTCGGCCACATCGCTCAAATCGCCGCTTAACATCAGGCGAGATCGTGGTCAAACGTAGGTTTATTGAGGTTAAAAAAAAAAACAAAAAAATGGATAAACCCTTGAAAACTACAACAAACTACCTGTAAAATGTTAAACTGTAAAATGTTAAAAAAAAATATTGCCTTTATTCCCCTTTAGGACAATTAAACATTGATATTAGCTTTCATATCAATGTTTAATTGTCCTAAAGGGGAATAAAGGCAATTTTTTTTTTTTTAATTTAAACATACGATAGTTTATAATCTGGATTTGAACCCACAACCTACAGCGCAGATGGCAGAGTTCTGGAATTTCACACAGTACCATCTAGCCTCAAAGTAGCAGAGCTTGTGTTATGAGGACCACATGACTGATGTACTACTATCAGCATATCATTATATATTTTTTAACCGACTTTATCAAAAAGGAGGTCAATTCGTAGGTTTTAAAAAAAAGAAAGAAAATTTCTTTTTTTTATGTTTGTTCACCGATTACTCGAAAACGGCTGAACCGATTTGGAAAATTCTTTTTTGTTTGAAAGGGTATACTTCACAGGTGGTCCCATATAAATTTTATCAAAATCAGTCGAGCTCGGAGAACAATTTTTCGAGGTCGAAAAATTGTATACATCGCTGATGTTTTCGTGTACTTCGATACCTCGCTGTCTCATTGGAGCGGTGCGTTTATTTGGCCTACCCATATTGTATATATACAAAATACATTTACTTGCCACTAAAAATGTAAGTATTATAGGCTCAAATTTCATTCAATGAAGTCAGTTTCTTTTTAGTTTTTAAAACGTAATTATTTTATTGTAAATACACAATCATTTAAGTTACATCGGAGTTGCGGTATTTCAATTCGATTAATTGGTTTTCAAAATTATTTCACGGCGTCTAGTAGATACATTGCGTGACCCAAGAGCTGGCTCCTATCTGGCCCAGCGTATTAGCATTGCCATTCAACGTGGTAATGCCGCCAGTATATTGGGAACGCTAGATCAGTTGAGCTATCTATAGATCGTTTTAAACGGTACTTAGATAGCTCAACTGTTTCATGTATATTTTATATTATTGTATATTATTTTGTACATTTCTGTAAATAGATATGATTCTTACAATATATTATATTTATTCTTACTATATATAGATTATGTTATATAGATTCTTACTATATTATCATATATTTCTCATAATAAGTGAAAAATAAATTAATTGGTTCAATTATTTGGTTATCAATGTATTAATTGCGCTTAAATTAATAAATATATAAAAATAATGCGTGCATTTTGTATACCCCACTTATAAAATACTTTCTTAGGTATATATTTAAAGTCAAAGTCCATAACCATAATCTGTCCGTATCTGGAAACTGCTAACTGGTTCGTAGCTTTTATCACTGTAGAAAGTAGTTTGTTGCTATGTATGTTTTCTTTCTTTGTGTAATTTTTTTTATTGGTTTAATTATTATTATCATTATCATATTTTGTATTTTTTTTTATTAGTAGGTAGATATGTTATGTAAATTTTTGCACACCGCCGTATTTTAGTTTTTTGTCTATCCTGTCCATCAAAAGGTTGCCTGGAAAAGATCGCTTTAGTTTTATAGTTTATTTTGTGACCTCTCTGTTTACTGTAAAGCGTTAATCTCAACTCAAATACAAATACAGGTTTATTGCTAAAAAATATTTTACAAGATCATTTACACAGTTCATACAGTTCTGGGAGTCATTTAGCAATTGGAGTAGACTCAGCACTTGGTCTACACAGCAACAAACATGGTTTACGCAGGGCTGGTTTTCAGTCTACCCCTTACCTCGAACTTAGGCGACAGTCGAGCAATAAAAATGATAGTAACAGCGGAAAAAACTCAACTCGTTGGTAGAATTATAGATCTTGCTACAATTGTGCTGACTGGAATAATAAGTTTTTTAAACTTACGCGATCAGAACACATTATTATAAATATTTACGGGTATTTATCGCGTTTATTTACCTATTTTTCCCGACGTTTCGACAGCTTTACACTCTGTCGTGGTCACGGGATGACTGGAGCAAAATGTACTGATCAAGAAGTTCCTGATCACTCAATCTCTGTCTCACTACATCAAGGCAATCTTTAAGAGGAACAAAAGTTTTTTAAACTTACGCGATCAGAACACATTATTATAAATACTTACGGGTATTTATCGCGTTTATTTACCTATTTTTAGGGAAAAATAGGTAAATAAACGCGATAAATACCCGTAAGTATTTAAGAGGAACGTTGGTGAAAAGCGACTCAACATCGAAGCTCACCAGTAAGTCTCCGGGTTCCAACTTTATGTCCCTGATGATGCTGACAAAATGGCGCGAATCCTTCACAAAAGACGACGTCTTTCCCGTAAGTGGCTGTAAGATACAGCGACGTGTTTTGCTAGATTGTAAGTCGGCGAGTCTATTTTACTTACTATTGGTCGTAACGATGCGTCAGCTTGATGTACCTACGGCAGACCATATAACTTAGGCGGCTGCACAATAGCTGGTCTGTATAAACGGTCGAAAACATCATCAGTGAATCCTTATACTTATAATCCTTATACTCGTGTATCAGTGTTCGTACCCGTTTTGTTACTCTAGCCGTGGAATTGTAAGCAACCGGCTTATACACTTTTTTGTCACTAAGCAACATCCGTATTTTAGTGTCGTAATCCTGTGTGTTCATAATAAGTGAGGGTAGTTGCAAAAAATGCTGCCCCCGCTTCGCAGAGGCGGTAGCTCCAGTACTCCAGTCATCCCGTGACCACGACAGAGTGTAAACCTGTCGAAACCTCGGGAAAATAGGTAAATAAACGCGATAAATACCCGTAAATATTTATAATAATGGAAAAATAAGATACTACAACAGAGATATGTAGACGTATCTAATTTCATCAAATAAGATATGTAGACATATTTTAATTCATGACTTGAGAACCTTATCCGCTTTTCGTATACTAAGAATAAGTATTTCAATAAAGACATTGTACATATAGCTCTGTCGTAGTATCTTATCTTCCCAGTCAGCACTATTGTAGCAAGATCTATAATTCTACGGAGTTGAGGTTTCGTCAACATTTCCATAAATCAGCCTCTTTCGAATGAGTGAGTGAGAGCCGCTTTGTTTAGTTCCGAGTACACCCGGACTGACGACCTAGATGTATAGTGTTGTTTATAAAACGGTAAACGCCATAAAACAGCCGTAAGTCAAAATCAAATACGATTCAAAAATATTTTTATACAATACCATCACAAGGATCCTTTTAAAACTTCTTACATAGTAGGTACATTTAAGTGCCAATTCCTTCTAATCCAAGTCCGAGAAAAAACTACAAGAAACTCGTCCTGCTCCTAATGCTTTGTATGATCCTTCTTATAACTAGCTTATCTATGAAAAACTAATACAAGGTAACGTTAGATTATACATTTATTTATTTAAACAAAATCCACAGCTCTCTTAAAATCTATGCTTAAACTTATAAATAATTCTTACAGCCAATAAAGGATTTATATTTTTAACCGACTTCATCAAAAAGAAAGAGGTTCTCAATTAGTCGGAAACTTTTTTTTTTTTTTTATGTATGTTCACCGATTACTCGGAAACTGCTGAACCGATTTGGAAAATTCTTTGTTTGTTTGAAAGGGTATACTTCACAGATGGTCCCATATAAGTTTTATCAAAATCGGTCAAGCTGAAATATAATCTAAAATCTAAAAATTGTATACATCGATGATGTTTTCATGTATTTTCATACCTCGCTGTCTCATTGGAGCGTTGGTTTATTTGGCCTACCCATATTATTATATACAAAATACATCTACTTTCCACTAAAAATATATTATCGGCTCAAATTTCATTCAATGAAGTCGGTTTCTTTTTAGTTTTTAAAACGTAATTATTTAGTTAAAATTGCAAATACATTGCAAATCTGTCAGTTAACTGTCCGAAGACAAAGGAATATAAGTCCGTGCATTGATTCTTCGTCTGTCATTTCATGGAGTAACATAGCTCTGCTAATTTAATATTTTTTACCCGTGTTATTGCATATTTTATTCAGTAATCTTGGCGGAATTTTAATGAATAAATTGTGACTACAGGACGGGTATGGATAATTGAACTATATGTGTATTGTGGTGCAATGTGATTTGAACGACGAGGAATCCCAAGAAAATTCTAGACGCAATTCCGCGTGACGTCTAGAATTGACAATTGACCATCGACTAAGACTCTAATAACAAACAAACTGACTGTAAACACTTGACACTGGCAAAATTGACATTAGAATATCACAAGCAATTAACAAACAAGAAGAAGAAGAAGAAGAAATCCGTGCATTGTTATCAACAATATATTTATCAACGTTAATATCGATAAATATTCATATAATTTATTGACTTTTCAAATAACTACGCTTACTTTCTTATGCTTTACTTTCTTTTACTTTCTTTGCTTTTTTAGACCGTGTCAAAGCATTCACCATGGTCAACGACTGGCTAAAGTCGAGACTGGTCTAACATGCTTCCCGAAGCACGCTTCAAGATGTTGAGATGGACAGTATACACAGTGGTCAGCCATCCAAATGATAAAAAGCTGACAAAGTGCATAAGTTAGCTTTTCTGTGTAAAAAAGGTTACGTCGCGCTGATGGCTTCGTTCTGCGCATAAAATGCAATGAAATAAATTTAAATTATATATTGGTGGCAATTCGGTTGGTTCATTTCTAAAATTAGGAATTGTCTAAAATATATTTAGTTAGTCATAGCATTTGTAAAACCTAGTTGGTTGGTTCCATCTAACTAAATTAGGAACGCTTAATTCAGTTAGATAAAATTAAATTAGGATAAGTTGATAGCAGCAGAATACCAAAGGTTAATTTGACAGTTCAAAACCTAATTTTAGCTAAAATTAGTTAGGTTGGAGCCAACAGAATCGAGTCCATTAACTCACGTAAAACAAATATTAGATACATAAACAACAGGACAATATCAACAACACTTATATAAATAAAACGGTCGTCCTATGTCGGTTCAACTTTTTCTAGATACTACGGGTTAAGGTGGGTTTGTATGAACAACTCATTATTTGTAAGCATCGTAGCGTGAATCTCGCCTCGGAGACGCAAGTGCTCAAACTTACAAAAATAAACCAAGAAGGAAAAACACTGTGTTATGATGCCCTTCAGACCTTTTGCGAATGAACTACTGAGTGTAATATTGAGAACTACGTACTATTCGTAGAATTGCCCCTCGCAAAAAGAACTGGACACAAAAAAAAACGACTCACTCTCTGTACAGCAGTACAAAATAATTATGATGTCTTGATAGGGCCTACATATTTGAGCCTTTTGGAGTCGAGACTCAGGTTCCGTGCGGGGATCGCATTCACCCAACACGTTTTCAAAATTATTACACGGCGTCTGGTAGAAACACCGGGTGACCCAAGAGGTGACTCCTATCTTGGGGGCGCTGCCCTCTAGCAGTGATCTGGATCAGTTGAGATCGATCAATAGATTATAGATTTACAGGTTTTATTAATTGCTAAGTTCGCTGTGCTACCATTTGCTAAATGGTGTACAGTATTTTCTAACAAAGTGAGACATTTATATAAAAAAAATAAGGTAACACAATAATAATTCAATAACAATATAATAATAACAATAACAATATAACTTGTAACCAGGATTTCAGTTCCTTAATAAATTTATTTAATGGTAATTTTTTTATATAGTCAGGTTTGGAATTATATACTTTCCCGCATATTGCATAGCTATTATTTATATACATACTCGTGTTTGGAACTTTAGGCAATATAATTCTCTCCTGGTTTCTTGTGCTTCTATGATATACCTCACTAGCAGGCTAGCAAACAGTTCATTGTACTTTCTAACAAACAAAGCAGACTCAAGGATATAATTCAAGGTAGTGTTAAAATATTTAATTGTTTAAAGAGTGGTTTGCATGATTTCCTGGACGGTATCCCGCAAATGCCCCTTAAACACTTTTTTTTTGCGATAAATGCTCTTTATACTACACCTACTGATAAACTTGCCCATTCCTTTTCCAAATATAACATAGAAAGTACATCATTTTTCAGGCCTACTAAAATGCGGAACGGAAAAGTCTATGGAATTTCATTTCTAACGCGTTTAGCGGGAGAGAAAAGCGTATGGAAATCCATTTCTAACGTGTTTTTTTTTATAGATCATAGATCAGTCGGTAGCTATGGTTATTTTCATAATAGGTCAAACGACAAAAAGTTTTTAATCCAAGTCCGCCAAATGATTTATTCCTCTTCCGATTTCCGAACAATATTTTGAAAAAAGAACCCAAGTAATAAAGGCACGCGCGAGATTTTTTTCGAAATTTGAATTCTGGTTTGGTAGGTAATATTATTATTACAAATTAAAAAACAATTCGCCTTTTTATTTTCCTCGTAGGTGTAGTATAAAGCACTATGTATCACACGGGAGAAAGTGCGATTCCTACCTCGTGTGTATTATGTGTACTTAAATGACACACTCGATAGGAATTGGGCACTTTCTCGCCTAGGTGTACAATGTATTATTTTATATCTGTTGAGTTTCCCTAAAAAATTTAACCATAATGTGAGTACCGATGCTACATAACCATGATATGCCTGAAGAACTGCAGGCAAGGTAACCAGCAACTTTGTATTAACGGCAGCCCGGCATTAGGTTACTTGGCTATTAATTCTTCTCATTTCATGCACTTGGCACGTCTTCGATTGTGGCTGTTTATTGATATCAAAGTGTTCCGTCTCATTGCACTGCTTTAGTTGAAGGCTCCGTCCCGAGATTATGTATCTCGTGACAATTTATCAACAGGCGTTAATTGCGTAATCACTGCTGTCAAACACACTTTGTATGCTTATTAAATAAAATAAATAAAAAAGCCAAAAAAGTAAATATTGAAAAAAACTTAAAAGTACCTAAGTATATCTAGTAGTAAATAAACTTATTCTATTATTTAAAATTTTATAAATTTATTGCAAGAACCCCTCCGCAGGTGAAGGCCTCCTCCAAGGAATGCCACCTTTCTCTGTCTTTGGCTGTTTGCATCCAGCTTGGTCCTGCCGTTTTTATAAGGACGTCCGCCCATCTCGTAAGCGGTCTTCCTCTATTATGTACGCTTACCACTTAATATACGCAAATATTTTTGTACAATTGTAGTGTTTGTAATTTTTAGTAAAGAAAATGTTTTTTTTTGTAAGTACTACCATAGTGTAAGACAAATACTGACATACTATGGACCTAAAATTTTTTTTTTTTATTTTGTCTGATTTTTTTTTTTAAATATTGAAATATCGAGAGAAGAGTTATAGAAAGCGAAGTGGGTAGCTTCCGTAACAATAGTTTTTTTTCGACTTACGACTGATTTTGTAGTTATATATATAATATAATAATATATAATATATATAGTAGATATTTGAAAACGTTTTTTTACTTTAACACTTTTTTACTTCCCAAAAAAGGGTAGCTAAAGAATAAATACAAATGAAGTAATAGTCGCTATTGATACTTTTATGTAATCCCCCAGCCGTGCTTCGTGCACACTGAGCTGTCCTGTCTGTTTAAAAGTTGTTAGGCTATTAACTCTGTCAACAAAGTTGACCACTAACTCCAATAGTAGTGCTACAATATTAGATAGACGCTTCGACAAAGTACGATTATGAAACCAATGTCCGGTTGAGCCGCGGGACCCCGCGGGACGCCCGGACATTCCGGTTTAAGATCATTTATTTCTCTTAAGAATTAACATTCACTTACAGAGAAATCCTAATTTAATGTTGTAATTTATTTACAGAAATAATTACAGAAATGTACAAAATAATATACAAAAATATAAAATACACGTGAAACAGTTGAGCTATCTAAGGACCGTTTAAAACGATCTATAGATAGCTCAACTGGTCCAGATCACTGCCAGAGGGCAGCGTTCCCAAGATACTGGCGGCATTACCACGTTGAATGGCAATGCTTATGTTGTAATATGATTTTGCTGGGCTTATCGTACAATAATAGAAAAACGTAAAAATAATGACAAAATGTCGGTAGTTATAAAAACTTCGCATCGCTACCACGACGTAAACAACTAGTAGAACTACCGAACATTCCGACATTGGTAGCATAATTACTCTAATTCGGATACACAATCGTAGTAGGTACCTACTTAGTAGTCGATTGTTTTGCGATGCGTTGAAATTATTGAAATATTTGTCGCACCGCAACTTGCCGCACGGTGTGTCATTGAACTCAAACAAACAGTGTCTGCGATGTGAAACGTGACTGGCTACACGTTTTCTGGTTTTTCTCTGTAATACGTTTGCTTTCAGAATTGGAAATTCCTAGATATAGTACTTTGTGTTAGTTAGTAAGTACACGTACAAAACAATCCCATCGTGCTTAGTTTTTAAGTAAAGCAATGTTACAGAACTAAATATGTTATCGTGTAAACTACAGTGACACGAAAACTCAACATTCCTAACGAACGAGCCGGAAATAATCCATAGTAAACCATAGTAAATCCATAGTAAGTATTAGAAAGCTAAATATGAGCTTTTCAAGGAGAGCCTTGAAACGCTCATAATTAGCTTATGATAACTATATTACTAAGACATATAAGAAAAAAAATGTGGTTGTTAATATCGTAGTTTGGTTGCTATAGGAAGGTACCCTTTTGCTCCAGGCGTTCAAATAATACTCGACTTGGGCTAAAATTATATTAGTCCGGGGATGTCCGGGAAATCCGGTCCAATCACAGCTGCTGACGGCTGATTGTTCCATCACATAGTTTGAATAGAAAATTGAAATCACCCCCTGGCGACCAGACATCTTTGGCTTTAGGGGTGGCTCTTGCAGCAACTCAATGTAAATCTTGAATGTTTAGTTCCCTGTGTAATAAATGGTTCTATGTGAAAACCAGTGCTACTTCCGTGCCTGGAAGTAGCACATGCTGAGATTGAACCTTTTTGACCACACTATAATGTTGATTGGTTCGCGGGAAGGGCTAATTGTTACACATGGTTGTAGCTACCTACTTAAGTGGTTATTCTGTGTTTGTATAAATTTCCCCTAGGGGCCTATTTTTGATTTTTAATGTATTTTCTTCTCTTGTTTACTCTTTCGTTTTGTGTGTGTGATAAATAAATGTGTATCTTTCTTTCTTTCTTTTTGTGTAAAATTATTCCAACGAAATTTTGTTGTATAATGTTGCTGGCTTCGATCAAGATTGAAGGTTGCTGGTGCTGAAGTCACATAGCAACTCCTAATACTTTGTAAAGTCAATATTTGAAATTGCTGCATGGCTGATTCTCCAAAAAAATTGTTTGGTTTTTAAGCTTCCGAAGTCTGTCTGTTTGTCTGTCTGTCCGTACCTAACAGAGCTCTTTCTAGAAGATTAAAAAAAGAGCTAGTGCTTGTGTTCCATTAGTTGACTATTAGTGCGTT
Source organism: Lampropteryx suffumata (assembly GCA_948098915.1). Lineage (NCBI taxonomy): Eukaryota > Metazoa > Arthropoda > Insecta > Lepidoptera > Geometridae > Lampropteryx > Lampropteryx suffumata. Next base: position 2,352,390 of record OX402564.1, on the reverse strand, counting down.
GACTGTGGTCCGTGCGCGCTAGACCCATTTTTTATTAAATTTTCTACATGCTTTTTATTGGGTTCTACCTACAGTTCTACCGCACTAAATAATATAATAATTATTTCTGTGTTTCATGCACAACAAGCAATAAATTCTGTTTCGAACAGCCCTAGAGAAACAATTGTCAGCAAATACTCGCCTTTTGATTCCGCGATTACGAATCAGAATAACAAAGTGTTTGCAAATTCGGAGACCACTCCCTCGGCGTCTCTGAGTCGAAGATATCTCCAATATTGCTCTGCTCCGCTGATTCTAGAACGTGATCGCTGAATTTGATATTGAGGTGTAAATAATACCTGGGGAATAATCAAGTGTAACTATGTGCGTAAAATGTTTACAAAACCACAACTTCGGTATTGCCATTGTCGGAATTTCTTGAAGAGTTCAGCGTCATCAATGCCTCTGAATTGAGACATACAATTTTATATGCCGATTGAGGCACAATTTCTCTGATCCAAGAATATGATTGTAATGTAAATGAACATAAGGAAAGCCTTACACAAGAAAGGCGGGGCCAGTACCTTTTAAGGGTCCGCCGACGAAGTCAGCAGTACTACACAATAACTTTTACTTTTGTAATCGCTACGAAGAAAAGATTACGGAACATTGTGCGTATTATCTTAACTGATTTTTCCGCTATCGATTCCTGTGACACATGTTGACACTACAAAATTCTGTGACAGTTATATAAGAAATTCTTTATCATATTATTTTGAGTAAGATATATAATTTATAAAGTGAAAATCACAGACTGTCTCTTTGAAAACTTTAAAACAGCATCTGGATCTACTATTAGCGAACCGACTGCGGAAAGGAGCGATTCACAATTTAGTGCGGTACCGAAGGATTTTATTACACCTATAAAGAGGTTACGAGACCGTAAATATTTATATTGAATTGACTATATTCTAAAGACGTGAGGAAACAGAGAAAGCTTTTTATTATGTGGTAAATTTTATACGAAGAAAATTGCTATTTTATTTTTATTTGTCTAGAAGTATACATTTTTAAGGCTTTGGGGAACCTTTCCACATTTTATAAGATGTTTTGATGTTACTCAGCTGAGTGCAATATTTTACAAAGAGCTGCAGGATCTAGTGGCGTATAAATTCGTCCCTAGAGTCATGTATAAGAAGACATCTTATGCTACTCTGGCTTTAATAGTTGTTTGACCATAAAGGCCTTCGCGTGGCTACATAACCCCATCAAATTTTACATACTTATACGAACTTTTCAACTCTCAGAAATAAACAAATCTCTGTATCGTAACTACTCTACCTTAAGCGGGATGGGTAACGGTAGCGGCATTTTTATCGGCTCGCAGTAATGCGGTGAGAAAATTTATAAGAGCACACACTGCGGGCCCTCTAGCCTCCTTTGACGGAGACTGAATACACTGTTGGTTTTACGATTACCATAGTGCATTTTATACATAATTCTAGGTGTGATTTCATACTATTACGACTTTGTATTTGTCAGTTGTAATTCTGGTGACGGAAATCAGCCCAAACCCTCAGTTATGTGCAAATACTTTTGGAAAACTCGGACCAACAGTTTAACGAGCCATCCGGAGCATGGGAGAGCTTATATGAAAATGCCGTTGTGATCACTCATGCTTCGCAAGTTGCTTAATTTCGTTGATCTGTTAAGAATGCTGGAGGTATTTATATAAAGTTAATATTTCAGAAATATATCAATTACTAGGTATTTGAGTGGTTGGTACATTGTGAGTACAAAGTGGCTTGTAAGCTCTCCCTACTGAAGGCGTTCGGAATCCGACCTTCAGCTTATTGAGGTTCGAGGCGATTGCGATGCCCCAAGACTGGGCAGAAAGATTTACGACTTGACTTGGGAAAAGTTTAGGTAACGTATATTAAAAGTGTGAAACTTTAACGCCACAAACGCTTCCTAAGGTTATTGACACCATTCATTCATGTCATATTGTCTGTATGTTGTAAGTAATCTAAATTGCATAGAAAATAGCGTAAATCGCATACTTTGCGCGTTTGGTTAGTTTGGATGCTCTAACTTTTAACGTGATAACGTCTTATAAATCGATGAACGCCGGCTGCACGCACGAAAAATTATCACGTTCCGCCTTAGCCGAGTGTGCAAGCGAGAGCGCGGAACATGCGATTGAGACGATCGGCCTAAGCGTTCAGCTTGTGACGCATCTTAATAGCTTAAAAGTATGCAATTCATCAATGTTTTCTTATGATGTTATCACGTAAAATGATCGTCCGTAAACTGACTTTACAGACAACCAGTTATTATTCAACAGTGATATATGTAAGTACGTGGCGTACGGCACGGCTATGGCCTAAGCGACTTCAGTTTTAATTAACTTATCAACAATATTTTGATATAATTAGTTTAGGTTTCGTTCCAGAGTCTATATTACGAGTATAATGGCCTCAATTCTGTTGGCACCAACCTAACTAATTTAGCTAAAATTAGGTTTAGAACGGTGAAATGAAACCTTGGTATTCTGGTGTTACCAACTTATCCTACTTTAATTTTATCTAATTTAAGCGTTCCCAATTTAGTTAGATGGTACCAACCGAATAGGTTTTACAAATGCATTGTGCATGCATGACTAACTAAAATATATTTTAGAAAATTCTTAATTTTAGAAATGAACCAACCGAATTGCCACCACTGTCAATATTGTTCTTCATTATAAACTCTCTATGTGCGCAAACTTGAGTCGGTGTATGAATTGTTTATATCCGACGACTGCAACTTCGAAATGATATTGGATGTCTGATGTTAGCCGCGGGCTTCGTTTTATTTGCTTCGACTTTCTAGAACTCGGTATTGGATCTAGCAGTTCCTTTTGAGCCTTCCTTAGAATATGGCTCCCTACAGTTAGAAAATTTCATATTCCAGAGACAAACTCAAACTCAGATTTAAAAGTGAACATTGATTTTGGAAATTCTTGCAAATTCTATTCTTTTAAAATGGGTTGTATTTCAAACTCTTTGAGATTTTTTCTGTTTTTTTTTAGGACATACAACCCATATTACCCATACGACCCAATGTTTTCTGTTTATTCTGTTTAGTCCTAAAATTCAAAAAGTACATACATATATTGAGAAAAGTAATATTTAAAACATACCTACATACATAATTATTATAAAAATATATAGTAGGTACAATGATTTCATTGTCCAAGAAAGATAAGTAAATGTGTAAAGTGAAATGAATAAAACACACGGAGTATGAATGAAGCTCCTTCAGACACTTTACACAAATTCTGGAAAATGTCTTCCCTGGGGAATCTTAGCTTTGTTATTGACCCCCGAGACAATGACAAGAACTTTCAATGGAATTAATAATTAATAATCTGGTTTAATTCAGTAACTAGGTATGTAGGTACCTACTCCATACTTGCAACCTCTGTAGCGCAGTGGGCTTATGTCCGGCTGAGACGCAGAAGGTTGCGGGTTCGATCCGTTCGGGTTCGATGTTGCGGGACAAATGTTTGTGTGATCTGCAAGTATTTGTCTCGGGTCAGGATGTTTCTATGTATAAGTAAAATGCATGTATTTACAAAAAAATCATATTTATGTAGTATATCAGTCATGTGGTACCCATAACACAAGCTCTTCTTACTTTAGGGCCAGATGATGCTGTGTGAAAATGTCGGGGATTATTTATTTATTTATTTATACTCGCTCAGTGTAAAAGTAAAAAAAAAAATTAGCTACGTACGTTCCTATATGTGAAATAGTTGAGCTATCTAATGATTTTTTAAAATATCTAAAGATCTATAGCTCAACTGATCCAGATCACAGCCAAAACGCAGCATCCTCATTGCTACGTCAACGTCTGGCGTCATTGCTACGTCGAATAGCAATATAAATCATACATAAAACATTGTCTTTTGAAGAAAGCTTATTATAATAAAAATGACTATATTATTGATAAGAATGCATGGCCTCATATCGCTCTGCCCTCAGACAGTTAACCGACACACTTGAAATGTATAAACTCTCTTGTATTAGTATTTCGTAGTTAAGGTAGTTATAATATGGATCATGTAAAAAATCGCTAAGACCAAGACGAGTTTCTTGCCAGTTCTTCTCGGGCTTGGGTTAAGATGAATTAGCACCTAAATTCACCTAGTATATAAGACGTTTCAAAGTGGTCCTTGAGATTGTATTGAATAAAGTATCTTTTGAGTTTGATTTTGAATGCTAATACTCTGAGCCAGATAGATAGATAAATAGAAGTATATTCAGAGTGTTCGCTGTGACATTGCTGTCCGATCGTTTGCTTCGGAAACTAACGCAGGCGTAATGACGCGAGAAATAACCGCAACGAAGTATTGTCACGGTAAAATATTCATAGGGCGGTATTAGGTACCTGATGGGCATTCGTGTTATTTTTTAACGTATTTTTTCTTCTTCTTTAATGGCATGTGTCATGATAATGACAATTTTGTCAGTGTCAAGTGTTTATATTGTTTGATGTACCTATAATGTCACAAAGTCGTATCTTGTCGTTCATTTTGTATTCATACATTTTGTATTAGGTTGGGACTTGTTTCTGTGGACGTAATAATTGTAGTTTGCATGTTTGTATAAATGTACTTGCTATTTACGTTGAGCTTCGGCGAAGGAAAGAGTCCCCCATAGGAAAATACTTATATCAAGGAAGACTGTAGCTGTAGTAGCACCGGATGAGGAGTTCCATCCCATCGTGGTCATGAGACAGACTTGAATTTGTAGGTACATTATATAAATTGTTGATTATACTATTTACAGTTATCAAGGTCAACAGTTTCACTACTGTTTATTACTGTTAAATAAATGATTAATTGATATCGATTCAATTGAAAGGTAAGTTAAAACCCATTTGAGGTTGCTCTTTCTGAGCGAGAGTTTTCTGAGCTAAAACTCTGGTTTATTCATGGATTAGAGAAATGAAAACTAGGGTGTGATTTTTACTTGGTTTCAACTTTTTTCTTTGCTTTGGATTTTTGGGGAATATAATGTAAGCCTTTGCGTTTACAGTCTAGAACGCAACAGCATGAAATTTTATTAACAAATTGAAAATATATCTATAAACACATTCGATTTGACAGCTAAAATGTCAAATGTATGATGCGACACCTATCGGGATAAAATGGCAGGGTACCTCTCCATTACCCCAGTCGGCACACTACTCTATTGTTGAATGTATATGAGCATAATTTTGTAAAATTTAACCGTTCTTACAATATCTAAGAACCGTTAGTAGCATTTGTTTGCTATTTTAGCATTTGATAATTTAAAACAAGTCAGTATTTAGAATATAAAACGAACCGTTATTGGTAGCAATTACTGACAGATCTTTTTCATAATTAACTGAACAAAAAGATCTTCGTTTCTACAGGTAAATAGAATTCTGGATTAAATGGATAATTAAAGGCAATGCCTCGTCTGTTTCTGGCAACCCAGCTGAATTCACGAAAATTATATGACATCATCCGGCTCTGCGTGATCATGAATATACCAGTGGGATGATGATAGATCCATACCACGAACAAAACGTAATAGGTCCCTTTCGACGATGCATTTAGTATTTTACGCCAACTGTTTTATCTCTTTAATTGATTTTTATAAAAGCAAATGAAAACCACTATGTTTTTATATTTCGTACATCATAATAATGATAAAAATATAAGTAATTGTTTTTTCATACCAAAAGTAATAAGGATTGTGCAAAGCAATATTGAATTTTTAAGATTTTGAACTTGTTCGCTTGTTCGATAAATGACCGTATAAAAACTTCATTCCTTTGTGAACCGAATGTTTTCAGCGAGTTTACAGAATTGCTGCAATATCCGTTCTGGAGCAATTAGTGTAGATCCAGCGCTTCGTCCATTGTGTTTACCCTTCAGGGTATTGAGCATTTTGTCCCTTAACGGACGGCACATCATTTTATACCTCAAACCGCATACATATTTTTTTTTCAAAATTGTCTTAAGATAATATTATTGAATGAAACTTTAACAGGTTAAATTCCCTTAAAAAGTTATAAAATGTTGGGTATAGTCGCGTGCAATAAGTAAAATCGAAGTTAATTATCGAGTTTCTGCCTCTGTTAATTTTATCAATGGAGAATGAAATAGGTCCAATTAAAAGTACTAGTCGCCCACTGATCGAAATTCGACCATAATTAATTAATAATTAATGTATTTTTTAAGCATAATTTATAATAAATATTAACATTCTGCACTCCTTCTCTATATAAACTATAAGTGTGCGAAATTTCATACTCCTCCGTCCGCGCAATTTTGATAAAAGGGTACAAAGTTTTTGCTTCACGTATTAATATATTAATAATAATTACCTAATGTATAAACCTTATTGCAGGCGCCTGTACTTACTTGCATAAAAAACTTAGAGGATTACTACTTTCATTTGATGTTCTCAATCAATAACAGATTTCAATAGTGGACTACTAAAACACAATCCCTAACTATCTTATGAAGCCGTTTTAAAGGAATATAAAATATTCGAGTGATTTTACTATACCTTAGTAAAATTATTCTTAACTTACCTAGGAGTATTTAAAGACACTTCCTGGACATTTCACTTGAGCTCTTTTATATGTTAACAAACGTCTAAGCACATATTTGTTAAAACATCAACTCAAGGTTGGTCATCAACATTTTTGTGTGATAGGCTTTGTAGTTTATATTCACACGTGAGAAGGATGAAATGAGTTTTTCAATAATCCGATACTCGAATTTTAATTATAGTTAAGTTTCACTTTGATAAGACTGGCCACTCAGTTTTGTTGGTGGTAGCTTTGCCTTCTGTACTGTTGGTTGAGGGTTCGATTCCCTCGCAGCACACTCATCTGTGTGATGAGTTTAGATATACATTTATATCTGGGTGTTATTTTATTTTATTTTAAATTCTTTCAAAAACTTACAGCTAACACAGAAAACTTAAAGACAAAAAAAATATGTTTCTACCAAGTAGAGAAATACACTGAGGGCTAATTAAACGTTTCCACAAATAGTTAGATATGAAAGTTTAAAAAACACAGTAGGATAGATGGCATTAATAATTATACAAGGTTTAGAAAAATGAAATAAGTTTGTGATGCAAGAAGGAAGATAAAAAAAAAACAAAATATTAAATTAATAAATAATGCCGGACATTACACACAGCATCATGTGGCCTCAAAGTAAGCAGAGCTTGTGTTATGGGTACCACATGACTGATACACTACTTACATACTAAATTATGTAAGTAGTGTATCAGTCATTCTATGTATAACTAGCTGTACCCGGCATGTGTTGCAATGCCACAAAATTTCTCACCGTTTAAACCTTCCCTGGACTACGACAAACATTTCAACACCAAAATCAGCTAAATCAGTCCAGCCGTTCTCGAGTTTGAGCGAGACTAACGAACAGCAATTGATTTTTATTATATAGATATGTATGATTTATTTTAATTCATACATATTATACATAGAAACACCCAGACCCGAGACAAATACTTGCAGATCATACAAACATTTGTCTCATGGGAATGTAACTCGCAACCTTTTGCGTCTCAGCCGGGCCTTGGCTCACTGGACCTCAGAGGTTGTCTAATAAGCTATACTTAGTTTGGGGCTAGATTGCCAAGTGTGGATTAAAATATCTACCAATAATTATTTATATGATGTATTTATAGTAAAAGACGAGTAGTTTATCTGTCAAATAAATTTCCAACCAGACTTCCAGTGTCGTTGGCAGATATAAGTAAAATTATTATATAAGAGTACTACCTACTTCTACTAGGTAGGTAAATATGTAATAGCCCTCTCCTTCAGTAAATACTCTAAGATCCCAACCCACGGACTCCTCATCTGCATTTAAATTATGGATTTAAATAAAACCAGCAGTAAAGTGGAAAACGGATAAAAATCCCGACATAAAACTTGGCAGATCCCCTTTATAGCACTAACTCACCGCCAGATTCTAATTAATTTTAATTTAAACCGTTTTAACCGACTTAAAAATAAAATAAGTTCTAGGATTTGAAAATAAGTCCATAAACATTACCCACTTTTGGACAGTCACCGGCTAAAATATACAGCTAGATGCGTTGCAATAACTTCTGGATTGAGATTTTGAGATATATAACGTCAATGTGATGAGTGTGAGACGAGTGCGAAAAAATAATAATAATAATAAAGCTGGACATTTCACACAACATCACCTGGCCCCAAAGTAATCAGAGCTTTTGTTATGGGTGCCATATGACTGATATACTACTGAGGAGGGTGGTTCATGTGTCTGAATTGTTTCTAAATTAAGAATAGATAGGCGAAATATATGATGATGAATAACGCCGAACATTTCACACAACATCATCTGGCCCCAGAGTAAGCAGAGCTTGTGTTATGGGTACCACATATACTTTTTTTTTGTAAATACATTACATATTATACATAGGAAATACCCAGACCCGAGACAAATACTTGCAGATCATACAAACATTTGTCCCGCGGCGGGAATCGAACCCGCAACCTTCTGCGTCTCAATAGGACCTTAGCCCATTGCGCCACAGAGGTTATCAAATAATCACAGAAACGCTCAAATTATTACTGAAACACTACAAATAGTCGATGTTTGTCCCCCACCCAGGCAATGATGACGTGCTGACATGCAAGACAGTATATAGGTATCCTACGATTGTGATTTAGCCACTTAGAATAGAATAGAATAGAAAATATTTATTAAACGTCACATATCAAATACAGTGCGAATATAATATAAACTAGTCTATGTACAGTGACGAAAAAAAGGCTACCCCTCAGCATATGATACAGAACTGTGAAGGCTGCTGTATCGCTGGTTTTCAGTGGCGCCATCGTGAGTAGCGCAGCAGCTACTGCCACACGCCATGAGTGTACCACATAACATAACATAACATACATTAACTAACTGTAATTGGCAAGTTTACAGGTAAAACTCTTAGAACTAAAGAACTAATAAAAATATTTACATGTTTGTTAAATAGGCATTTAACGAATACAAATATAATACAAAATTATGCAACCAGTTAAACATTGTGATAAATACATTAAATAACAAAAATAATATTAATAAATATAAACCAAAAACGACCTCTTAAAGAGCAGACTTTTTTGCATTTAACAGATATTTTTTAAATGATTTTTTTAAGGAACAAATGGTAAATACTTCTACCCAATCTCGACCAATCTAAGTAATCCGTACTCTCGCAATTCAATCGGGCAGCTCGCGAGCCATAAATAAACGGATGGACACTTCCAATTTCAACCAGAGGACAGCGGCCGCTTCTCGTGTGGAATGGGCCTAATATACGGTCAGCGGTGGCTCTTTCGAGATTTATATCGCTAATTCGTAGATACAAATGCGTTTGCATTTCGAAAAAAATCAATTGGTTTATATAAATGTACCTATGGGAGTATTATGTAGGTACGATCAATTTGTTGAATTTACATACAAAATGTATTACTTCTAGCACCTTAAATAAATTACTAATTCCTATCTAACGCCCCCTAATCCACATAATTCGTGGGTTTAATTCTATAAACTCTACCATATCTGTAGAGTTGTAAAATTTTTTGAAGAACATATTTTGAGCATCTACAGACAATAATACATTTTGTCTGTGGATCAATACGCGACTCATTTTATCGGAAAATCGATCCATCTTCACTTTGCCGCAGAAGTCTAAATAAATAAATAATTAATTAATTAATTATTTGAATAAATTATTTTCTTTCTCTCTTACTAGATAATGCTAACGCATTACTTGCCTAGGGGATATGCTGAAGACACATCTATCCAAATGAAACCAGGAAATACTCCATAGGACGGCTGGCCCCTATCAAAAGTATCACAGTGAGTCCTACCTACCTATTTTTAAGGTGCTAAGTCATTATTTGCTTATTGTAAATAAGCCTAAGACAGTATGAAGTGCAAGGCCTGTAATAAAGTTACGAAGTCAACAGAAACTAAGGTTTGTTGCTTATGCGCTGGTCAGTACCATTACCAGTGCTTGGGATTAACAGCAGAAAACTTTAGCAAAGAGTCTAAGCACACGAAATCGAACTGGAAGTGTCCAGATTGTAAGAGTTCAGAGAAAAGGGGAGATAAATCTAACACCCCTGTAAAGCAACTGAACCCAAGCAGCCCGCTTGCCGATACAAGTAGATTCAGTGACTCAGTTGTGGACGAGTTAAAAGCTTATTTCGAAGAGAAGTTAAAAGAAGCGACAGCTGAGTTAAGAAGACAAATAACGTCTGAAAATAAAGCCATACATAGAGAATTTGAGGAAATAAAAGCTAGCATAAACTACACAAACTCTCAATTTGAGGACTTGCACAGTCAAATGATCGAAAAGTCCAAGATAATTGACGTTTTGAAATCGGAAAACGAAACCCTTCGGTCACAAATCAGCGTCATCAATACTCAGCGCAATAACATCGAACAGCAGTCGAGGGGGTGTAATATCGAGATCCAGTGCGTCCCGGAAAACAAAACTGAGAATTGACTATCCACGATCAAGCAGCTTGGAAAAGTCATCTCAAGAGAAATCGGCGATAACGAGGTTCTCGATTTCCATCGAGTGCCTAAATTAAATCAACAATCTACAAGGCCTCGAGCAATCGTCGCAAAGCTGGCTAGTCCTCGTGTTTGCGACGAGATACTGGCAGCGGTAAAGAAATTTAACAGAACGAATAGTAGGGACAAATTGCATTCGGGCCACCTTGGTTTAGCGGATGCTAAGCAGCCGGTATTTGTCACTGATCACCTGTCGCCGGCAAACAAGAAGCTGCACGCGGCGGCACGTGTTGCTGTCAAGGAAAAGCAGTACGAATTCCAGTGGGTCCGGAACGGCAAGATCTTCGTTCGCAAGAACGCCAACTCGAAGTCACAACTGATCAGTAACGAGGACGCACTTACAGGCTTGTAATTTTGCGTTTCGTGTAGAGTCGTGTTAGTTGTCAGTGGCTATCTAATTAGTTTAAGGTGAGATAAACAATTTAACTCTCTACTATCAAAATGTACGAGGCCTCAGAACGAAACTTGATGAAGTTTATATAAAAGTATTGCAAACCCAATACGATGTGATAGTGATAAAGGAATCTAATTTGAACTCCTCTGTTTACGATCATGAGGTACTGGATGATAGATACAATATATTCAGACGGGATCGGGACTCTACCATTACTAGTAATCACAAAAAAGCCGGCGGTGGTGTTTTAGTAGCTATTCACAAAAGATTCTAAGTAATTCGACGGCCTTCGTGGAAATCCGAGTGCGAGGACTTGTGGGTCACTATTAGAATTTGCAGCAACCAGTGTTTAAACATCTGTGCGGTTTACGTCCCTCCCCCCGTTAAGCAGGGTTATCTTGAGCTATTTTTATCAAGTTTCACAAAAATGTATAGTAATAATAGTATCCATTCTCCCGGTGCTTGGTAAAGTTTTTGAATCTATTGTTCAAAAGAAGATTTACTGGCACGTTAAAGAAAAACTTCACCCAGAGCAGCATGGTTTTCTTCCCAAAAAATCTACTACAACAAATTTAGTTGGATTTGTTAACGATCTGGCTCAAGCCATAGATAATGGAAGAGAGATCCATGCTGTTTACACAGATTTTAGTAAGGCCTTTGATTTAATTGACCACTGTTTGCTATTGAGGAAGATTTCAGGCATGGGTATCCATGGCTCATTGCTTCGATGGTGCGAATCATACCTAAAAAATTGATCGCAGCTCGTAAAAGTTCGGGGATACACATCCCGATCGAAAAATATACCAAGTGGTGTACCCCAAGGATCGCACTTAGGGCCACTGTTTTTTGTAATTTTTATAAATGATCTTTCCCATGAGTTAAAATTCGACTTTAAAATGTATGCAGATGACTTAAAGATTTATAAGAAGGTTGAAAGTAAAGCTGATATCGAAGCTTTACAAAGAGAGATAAATAATGTTGACCTTTGGTGCATAAATAACAGAATGGTCATGAATACAAATTAATGCTACCACATTAAATTTACAAAAAAAAAATATCCTCTCTCTGCTACTTATTCGATAAGGGGTACTCAACTTAAAGAGGTGCAGAGTATTAGGGACCTAGGAGTGACGATAGATAAGTCCTTAAACTTTCGCGAACATATTGATAAAACTATTAAAAAAGCCACGCAGCTAATGAGATTTTTATCGAGACAAATTAAATCATTTAAAGACCCAACAGTAATTTTACCTATATACAATTGTATAGTTCGAAGTGTTTTAGAATTCAATAGCTGTGTTTGGTCTCCTGGGTACACTGTACATGCAGTGAGGATAGAACGTATACAAAAGAAATTCCTATATCATCTTTCATACGCAATTAACAATTGAAAAAACTGCCTTCGTATTGCCACAGATGGATTTTAATAAAATAAAGTCGCTTAGTGTCCGTCGTAAGACATCCGACATATTATTCATGTATAAATTAATACATGGTATAGTGGATAGTCCACAGATCTTAGCGCACGTCAGTTTTGAGATTCCTCGAGCGGGTAGTCGGGTGATAAACAGGAAATGTTTTAGGCTGTCAGTTTGTAGAACAAATGTAGGGCAACACTGTCCTTTATATCGAATGCTTTCGTATTGTAATGAGATCAGAGCGACGTTTGACATATTTTTTGTTTCTTTGGCCTCCGCTAAAAAAACTATCTTTGAAATTTTAGTAGAACAATGTTTAATTTTCATTCAAGTTTTTTATTGTTTATATTTAATATCGTATATTATTTTACTGTTTTTGTTTTAGTTTTAGTTTCTATTATTTTATTAGTTCTTCCACGTCTGTTTACGTTTATCGCATGCAATGTTCACTGTTTTTAGAAATGACACAATGTATGTTTAAGATAAGCTAGATTCATAATTCTTGTTAAGGTGTTTATTTCGATTTGTGAACCAAATAAATAAAAAAAAAAAACAAAAAAATAATATCAAAACCTTATCACACTTCACTCATATAGGTAACTAACCATATGAGTGAAGTGTGAACGGAATAAGATCACCAAACCGTTGGTTAGATCAGTTAATGCACTCATTAGGACCGTCACCCTTGGACCTACCGAAGGCAGAACAGTACAGAAGTAGCTCGTAGAAGAATTTCACATTTGGCACTTTAGGATTTAGAAGAAGAGATATTTCTCCTTCTTTTTATCGTGTCACTAGTTAATTCGAACCAGTGTGGTGAAAGTACGCGTCAGAGGCTCCTTTCGAGCATGGCACCTGTCTTCGAACTTTGTAGGTTCTACGACATGCCTGTTTCCTCACGATGTTTTCATCGCCGTTTCCGTACCTAAATTAAATGCTCAGCTATTCCTATTTAGAGTTAAGTCTGCAATATTATATTATAACCTACTTATATAGTTAACTAGATGCCCGCGGCTTCACACGCGTGATACCTACCTAAAAAGTAGCCTATGTCCTTCTCAAGTCAAGGTCCCATGTATCTCTATACCAAAATTCATCAAAATCGGCTCAGCGGTTTAGGCGTGAAAACGTGACCGACAAACAGACAGACAGAGTTACTTTCTCATTTATAATATTAGTAGGGATTAGTTTGACAGTTCAGATTTATTGGTAAGTACCTACTACAGATAAATGCAGATGGTTGCAAATTGAAGTTTAGTCATTGAATAAACGAAGTTCTCGAAGGTCTCGAAGGTACTAGTATGTTGGAAAACGTAGCTTCATTAAAACAGTTTGCTGCTATTATTAACGAGTTACCTGACGGCGTTAGTGCCGCGTCATCACCACGTGGATGGGTGACCGATTGTTTCTTAAAGCAAATTTCACTGTTTTGCATACTCAAAACTAAATTATTAATCTTCTGTCTGCGGGTTCGTGTGGTCGCGTGGTACCTACATGTAAAGTAGTTTAAGTAGTTAGTAGTGACTAATGCCAGGTGTTTCGCACGCTACATAAAATATCTTGGGGAAGGACATGGGCTTTATAAAATCAATTTGATATACAATCTATTTTCTTACCAAATTTCATAAAGAACCGTCCAGCTTTAGCCTTAAAAAGTCACAAACAAATACTTTCGAATAATATTATGGATTATCCAAGATATTCATATAATAATACCGAACATCTCACACAACATCATCTGGCCCCAAAGTAAGCAGAGCTTGTGTTATCGTTACCACATGACTGATATACCTACCACCCAGAAAAAAGTTTTTTTTGTGAATAATAAGATCATACATAGAAACACCCAGACCCAAGACAAATATTTGCAGATCATATAAACATCTGTCCCGCGGCTAATGGAACCCACAACCTTCTGCGTCTCTGTCGGGCCTTGGCCTTGGCTGTAACAGATAACGGCTGGAGTTAAATTTAAGAATCTAACGGTACCTTCTATGAGAATGCTACCCAAAAAACGATCGTACGTATGTAAGGTAAGATAATAACTTGCCGTAGCCACGGGATGTGAATCATCAAATTTTTTCGATGGTATGTAATATTCATACACTTTTTATCGATTGAAACCTATCTAAGCTATCTAAGTGGCAGTGGTAATGAACTCTAGTGAGATTATCACTACTTCAAGTTGAAAATCCATTTCAAATGAGTTAATCTTAGTTAAAAATGTAAATGCATAAACTTTTCTAAAAATCATCTGGACGAAGTCAGATCAAGTCAATGAAGCATTCGGTTCATAACGCAACTAGTCGAAAAAGGCATTTTGTGAATTGCCATTCTATAATTCATCATCATCCGCAGTCCGACTTCACCCACTGGTGGGTATAGCTCTCCTTTTGTATATCATTCCTTTCGGTCATGCGACAGCCTCATCCAGATTCGACCCGCGATGCTTGCAATATCGTCTGCCCATCTTGCTGCTGAGCGACCAACGTTTCCTCGCTTAGCCAGGTGTCCGGTCTCACTATTGGTATTATGCATTCTCCAACGTCTTTGATTTTTGTTTGACTTTGAAACTCGACGTCGAGAGCACGGTCTAAAAGCTTGATGCTGAACATGACGCGCTCCATGGCTCTCTTCGCAACTCTCATACGGTACATACACCCGCGTGAGCGACTATGTCTCGGCACTGTAAGTCATGGTGGGCAGTACACACTGGTTATATATGCTGGTCTTTAGACATTGTGGTATTTCAGCTGACTTAAATATGTCATCCAATTTACAGAACGCAGGCTGCGTTGTAATTTAATCAGAGTTGAATTCATCCAGTGATCTCCTTGTTTAGATGCTCTGTTTCATAGGATAGAATATGACCAAGGTCAACAATCTCTAACCTCTCATTCCCAACTTGTACGTTAAGATCTGTGACGTCAGAGATGTTCGCCATAACTTTTGTCTTGGACATATTCATTCTGAGGCTTACTTTGGAAGAAGTATTAAATAGATATTGCAAAATGTCTTGGAGATTCTAGAAGTTTTCAGCAAATATTACAAGGTCACCTGCAAACCTTAAGTTTGACAAGTTCTCCCAATCTAACGTTTTCACATCTTCTAACTGCTGTAAAATGTTTCGGCTATATAATGACTACTTGACGCAATTTCCGCTTGATCGGCACACGATTGGTCAAGTCGCGTAGTCGTATTTGCATCGTAGGCAAGTGTACAGCTTCCAGAGCACATCCACATTCCGTGAATCGATGTTGCAGCGATTGAGAGCGTTGAACAAGGCCCAATGTTCGACACTGTCGAAGGCAGTACGCCATGACGAGGAGAAAGAAAGAAAGAAAATATGTTTATTTGACAACACATTACAGAGCGGATCAGTAAAAAAAAGGTAACAAGATAGATACAAAAAAATATATATTATATATATATTAATAATAATAATACCGGACCTTCCACACAGCATCATCTGGCCCCATTTTTTCTTCTGTAAATACATACATAATATACATAGAAATACCCAGACCCGAGACAAATACTTGCAGATCATACAAACATTTGTCCCGCGGCAAGAATCGAACCCGCAACCTTTTGCGCCTCAGCCGGAGCTAAGCCCACTGCGCCACAGAGGTCGTCTAAATTATAATATATGCTAAATTAAAAACATATGCTTATGCAATAGGTACAATCTACATCGTGTTGCTAATTAAGAACCTATCATGCCAGACCAGGTACCTACGATCCAAGTAGGTAAGTACTAGGCACCCCATTGGTAGGTCAAACATAAGCACTAACTAGTCCCGCTCTGTGTGCGCAGCCAAATAGATCCTGAACTGAACAATGCAAAGCTCCGCTGCGTAAGAAGTCGGTTTCATTCGTGACACTTCTCCATCAGCTGCACCACAGTGTGGATATGATCCATGGTCGAAAATCAGCTGGCCTGTTCTACAGGTTGGCATTCGTCTAATTCACGGGTGTTGCAGATATACTTTTGAAAAAAGTTTGTATATTTGTGACAGTTAACTGGGACGGTAATGGACGGTAATGGGACGGTAGTTATTTATAAAACATAGATTACGATTGTGATAGAAATCAATAATTAATGTATTTAGTTATTAATAATTAATGTATTTTTTTATGCATAATTAAAAAAAATTGCGATCTGCACTCCTCTATATAAATTATAAGTGTGCGAAATTTCTGCGTCTGCGCAATTTTCGTAAAAAAGAGTTTAAAGTTATAGCTTTAAGTATTAATATATAGATAAGATTCTGTTCGAAGCATTTAATTATTACTATATAGTATGTTTTTCATAATAAGTGAAATGTATATTTCTTTTTTGAGAAAAATAAACATCTCTAACTATATTTAGTTTGGCGATGTCCCCATTCTTGTGCAAAATTGTGACTAAGACAAAATAAGTTTCCATTGTTCCCGTGTTTGTACATCGTGAATGACTTTATTCTTCTGCCTGAAGAAGGTTGTAGGTTTGATTCCCGCCACGGGACAAATGTTTGGATGATCTGCAACTATTTGACTCGAGTCTGGGTGTTTCTATGTATAATATGTATGTATTTACAAAAAAAAGTATATATGTAGTATATTCAGTCATGACACAAGCTATGCTTACTTTGGGGCCAGATGATGCTGTGTCCGGTATTATTATTATTATTATTAAGAGTCCTTGACGTCCCACTACAGGGCAAAGGCCTCCCTTCCTTTTCTCCAATCGTCCCTGTCTAAGGCCACTGTGGGTCAATCCTTAAGATGGGCGTCTAACACGTCCCTCCATCGTCGTATTTATTATTGTTATTATTGAAAAGCTAAAGCTAAAAGTTATCCATTTTATAATTAACCATCTAACTGATGGTTTGGTTAGAATGTTTTATCGATGCAGGTTTTATTTATATTTTTAAATTTAAAACTATCGATAGTTCACTTCCTGCCCCTCACATCTCCAGCCCTGCCCACGTCTACCTTAATGAATTCCCGGAGAGTCAGATGGAAATTAAATTAGTTAAAAAAAACAGTTCGGCACGAGTGCTAGCTATTGAAAGGTTCGCACGCATCAGCTTTTACTTGTCATTTGAAATAGCTTTACTTCGTATATGAGATCTTATATAAGACTGTTGTCACAAAAATCTATGAAATAACCTCGTAGCCTCGTATAGGATGCTTAAAGAAATGTAAAGACGAGCCGTTTTTAAATTGTTAAGGGTTCCGTGCCTCGAAAGGAAAAAGGAACTCTTATCGTGTCGTCATCTCTTCTCATATCGTGGTCCATCTGTCTGTCTGTGCCTCGCGTTTGTAGGTCTGCGGTTCCTTGAAGCTCTAGAAAAAATACGGCATAAACGGGCGTAAATACGGCCTAAATATGTCGCATATTTCAATCTCGTCCGTAAACTGAAACATGTGAAATACTTCCCGTTAAACTAGAATTATAAAATTTGGCAAGAAGCAAGGTCTCACAGCACAAGTTAAAGGAAGAAAACCGAAAACTGTTAACTTGTAAATCACATTAAAAAAATGCGTGAGTGTTGTGGAACACTGTACCACACTCGGTTGGAACGAAGTTCCTATGGTAGTATATTATTATTGATAAACGTATTATAACAAATACAAATTAATGTATTACTAGCTTCTCAGAGCTAGAAACGCTGATATAATTAATGAATTGAAGGAATGGTAGGAAATTTAGTCATTAATAAATTTTTAGAGTTGTGAAAATAAACACTTAAATAAAATAAACATTTTATTGTACATCATTCAATTCATCTAATTCATTCGTTAATTCGATAACCGTCTACACTAAAGAAAGGATCGTCACGGATATTCGTGACGGAAAAATCTTGCACTTTTTTTCGTCTAGCTCCCATCCGCCAAGTCCGTACTGTGCAAGGAACTACGTTCCAATATTATTTCTGATTACAATGTTTGGTGGTTTCATAATTTATGACGATATAATTGAACTAGCAATAGTAACTGATTGTAGAAGAATCATGGTTCTTCTACAATACGGTACGGTAGCCTTTCAGGAGCGACTATCGCACTTGACCGAATTATGTATAAGAAAGCTCGAATTTTCGTCTCCGAATTCTACTTATAAGTCAAGCGATACCCATTTCCAACATGGCGCGGTTCAGAAATCAACCAACTTAAAACCCCTTCGACTAAAAACCAAACCATGCGTGCGAATTTGTGAAGTCTTTGTGCCGGTACAATTGTGAGCGTAGCTTTAACGCAAGCGTAAAGCGTGAGTTTTATAAACCTTTACCAAAACATATCCCAAAGAACAAACTTCACATAAAAAGATGTCAGTAATGAACAGAGTTTACGTTTAGCCAGAAGATTATCCCGCGGGCCGTCTCCCGTCGGGTCGCGGGGCATTGTGGGCTTTCCAAGCGTATCACGAAGAATAAAACGCCGATTTTTTGCTAAATGGAGACCGTCATGTTGTAGCGTTGACTGCAGTTTTTATTATTAACAGTGTTTACGTATCCGATGGCAATATTTTATTCAGGGAGCCTACACTTGAAATATATTAGTGACTAGCTTCTGCCCGCGGCTTCGCACGCATAGTACATACATAACAAGTAGCCTATGTCCGTTCCTAAGTTCTGTTGATTTGATCGCTACCAAACTTCACAGGATCACCCGCTAGGCCAATCTCAAGATTTCTTAAAAATTTAATTGAAGTCGGTCCAGCCGTTTCGAAGTCTATAGGGAACATACATACACACATCGCCTTTTATACAAGAGGAAAATAATCGTATAAAATCCTACTCTTAGCTACATCGTTTCGACTCGTTTTAAATGATAAAACGACCGATATCACGACGAACGACGAAACGATGAATACGACGAATATTATAACGACGCCATAGTTCCGATATATCCGAATCGGTTTACCGAATAGACGACTTGATGGTTACGTCGACGTAGCAGCATGCTGAGGTCATAGGATTACGGTCATCGCATTGTAAGAAGAACAAGGATGATATATTTACAAAGAGGATTTCCATTCCTTACGGCTCGCGGGTGTACAGTCCGCCACCTATAACTCATTCAGAACGATTTGCTGTTTTACCTTTAGGGGAATTAAAACGAGACAAAAACAGTGAGTTTATTTGCCTAATTGTGATGCGACTACAATGTATAATTTCATAACTATTTCGGTCGCTCTATTTTAGAAAATATTTTTTTACAGTAAGATAAGATAAGAGTTTATTCAATAACAATTTTTACATTGTGTCTGAAATACGTAAGCCTAAAAACATTATAATAATATAAAAGAGTAGCATGTATGTCAATAAGTACAAATAATCACATTTTTCTTAATATAAAGTCATCAACTGTATAGAAGCACCCCTCCAACAAAAGCTTTATCAATGCAGACTTAAATGTAGTGGGACTTTCTATGATTTTCATAGCTACAGGAAGTGAGTTGTACAGTTTAACTCATTCACTGCCACCACGATTTTCTTGAAGTTTATCGAGATGCCGCCGTATAAAACCGCGGACACGCTAGGCGTGCTCGCGGCATTGCTTGGAAAAATAGATTTTAGTAAGTAAATTTATTATAACGTAATTTAAGGTTCTCAAACTTTTTTTACTAAAATTCCCATGCATAAATGAATAAAGTTTTATTGTGAACTGTAACATTGGCATTGTTAACAGTGCAAGTACATTTGTTTTAATAATATATTGAGTGACAATCATATTTAAACATATTTTCAGTCTTATATGTGTGAATTCATCTAAATTATTAAACCGATAAAAAGCTTTGAACTGCAGAAAGTTTGTTTACGTTATTTATCTCGTATTATCGTAATGTTAGTTGATTGGCCTTACCTACTTACATAAGTATGAATTAAATTCAAAATATTCAAATGAAATAAATTGATTTCTTAAACTTTTTTTCGGGAAAAGTTAAATTTGTACCGGAAACGGAAGATATTAATGATGACAAAATTTTTAGCGAGACAAACGAACAGCAATTGATTTTTATATAATAGAGATAATTTTACTGTACGTGTGTATGTCACTGTGTGTGTATGTATAATTATATAAAGATATACATCGGATAGGTACGTTTTTTTTTAATTGATGGCGTATGGAGTTGTATAAGCGACTTCATATAAGTAGTATATCAGTCATGTGGTACCCATAACACAAGCTCTGCTTACTTTGGGGCCAGATGGTGCCGTGTGAAACGTCCGGCTATATTTATTTATGTATTATTGATTCATACATGACACAGTACTGTATACGGTAAAAACAACGGTCCGATAAATTATGCCATTCCGTTTTGTCATCAAATACTAATTAAAAATCTCATATCGCAAGCTTATAACTCTGAAATTAGCGAAGCGTTTAATAGAATAAAAAAGTTTGGGAACCTAAGGGTAGCTTCAGTAAGTGAACACACCTAGCGTGTTCTCGGCATTACAAAATACCTATTTTTCTTAAAAAAATCTAACTAGTTTTTTTTAGGGAACCGCTTCAATATGCCAAAGCCTATCCTTTAAAAATGATGCACTAAAAATTTGAACAGAAAATCTGGCCTAGTTTTGGAAATATAACCGAAACATTCAAAACACGCCTGGCGTGTTCTTGGCGTAGAGACTTAGATTAGCCTGAACACGCGAGGCGTGTCAGTGGCAGTGAATGTGTTAACGGCCTGATATCTACAACTATGCATAACAATATTTAACTTCGGACACAGTGGGGTCGCAAGATCTTTTCTTCTTGTATCTAGTCTTGTAGCTCTTTGTTCTTGTGTTTCAAACTTTGACGGATGTCTGATAATGTCCATAAGAGTTACAAGGATATATAGGCTAGGTAGGGTCAAAATATGTAGTTCCATGAAATGATTTCTACATGATTCCCATGGTGGTATGCGTACCATGGTACGTATTGCACGTTTCTGAATAGTAAAAGCTCTATTCATATTGTAGTCATAGCTGTTACCCCAAAATTTTACACGATATCCCAGTTTTGACTCCACAAGAGCATAATAAGTTGTTTTCAGTTGTTCCATACTTACTTCGTCTCTAAGACTCCTTAATGCGTAACAAGCCGAACTGATTGCGTTCTCTATTGCCTCTAGCTCAGGTTTCCAGTTTAAAAATTGGTCAATATGGACTCCAAGGAATTTAACGCTATCCACAAACACCACTTTAACTCCATTACTAAAAGTTTGAATTATATCTTGCTCACGTGCGGTAGATCTAAACAAAATAGCACATTGTTTTAGCAATGTTAAGTTTAAGATTATTAACATAGAACCAATTATTAAAAGCCGCAAGTGCGTTGTCAATTTTAACTTTTAGATCTCGGATATTCTTTGCTGGGATAATAGCATTTGTGTCATCTGCATAAACGACTAATTTAATTCCTGGTATTGTATTACTAATATAGCTTATTAGATCGTTTAAAAATATTAAAAAGAAAATAGGTCCCAATATTGATCCTTGAGGAACTCCTCGTCTTACCAATTTGGATATATATAGAGCTATTCACACCGAACCGCAGTTACATTTCAGAGCTGTAAATTTTGTCATCCTATTAATTAAGTCAGTTTGCAGTGATCGATTTCGTTTTCAGAATGGATTTAAAATAAAGAGAAGAAAGTGGATAAGGATTCAAGAACACAGAAGGCAGAATCCCGTGTTTTTTTTATACTACGATGGTGGCAAACAAGCTTACGGCCCGCCTGATGGTAAGCGGTCACCGAAGCCTATGGACGTCGCAACACCAGGAGCATAACATGCGCGTTGCCGACCTCTAAGAAACCTATTAACTCCCCTCTTGAAGTACCCCATATTATATTCCCCCGGGAAAACCTTGTCAGGGAGCATAATATACAAAGTAAATGTAAAATTGAGCCCTTTAAGTGGGAGGAGAATGCAGCCCAGCGTACGGAGTGGAGACGGCGAATCAACCTACAGGTTCGAAGAGGAACGTCGACTCGATCTCGATAAAAAACGAGATAATTTAAAGACCAGACCACCAGCAGTTATCTCTTACAACTACATTGGCGGGGTACTAACGTGCCCCAAATGTGCTCGTACTTTTATAAATAAAATTGGGTACACGAGCTACATTAGAGCACATTATAGAGGGCAGAAAAACGAAGCCCTCACCACATATAGAGTTAAATATGCCTGTCCATTATATAGTCGCCGTAGCCAAAATCGGTACTACTAATCGGTAGTATCGGTATCGCTAACGAGGAAATCCGTAGAAGAACCAAAGTCACCGACGTAGCGATCAAAATTTGCAAGTTGAAGTGGCAATGGGCAGGCCATATAGCTCCCAGAACAGATAACCGTTGGGGAGTAAAAGTTCTCAGATGGCGACCAAGGACAGGAAAACGAAGCGTAGGACGACCTCCAACCAGATGGACTGACGACATTGTAAAGATCGCAGGAAGTCGTCGGATGGAGAGGGCTCAAAATCGTTCTTCCTGGAAATCTATTGGGGAGGCCTATGTCCAGCAGTGGACTACATAAAAGCTGATAATGATGATGATGAATCGGTAGTACTTTTTTTTTATACTTTGTATCGGCAAGATGTTTGAATTATATGTTTATTACTTTGAGATTTGTATAATAGAAAAATTTAAATAGAAAATGGCGATCGACTACGACTTTGTGCCGATAATTTTTTTATTTTATTTTAACTTTATAAACTTTATTTAACACATTTTAACAAGCTTAACACTAGTTCTTAAAATTATAATAACAAAACGATATTACACGGCATTGGCTAAATTGTTCTGAAGATAGATGCCAACATATGTTATCTATTTGGATTCTTCGTTTGTCATTTCATGAAGTAATATAGCTCTGCTAATTTAATATTTTTTACTCGTTTTATTGCATGTTTTATTCAGTTACCTTAGCGGAATGTTAACGAATATATTGTGACTACATAGGACAAGTGTGGACAATCGAATTATGTGTGTATTATGGTGCACCATGATTTGAACGACGAGGAATCCTGAGAAAATTCTAGACGGCCATTCCGCAAAAACGTTAGAATTGACAATTGACCATCGACTAAGACTTTTTTAACAAACAAATTTACTATAAACAAATGGAAACACTTGACACTAGCAACATTGACATTATTATGTCACATGCCATTAACAAAGAAGAAGAAGACGTTATCTTTTGATTCCCGCCGCGGGACAAATGTTTGTATGATCTGCAAGTACTTGTCTCGGGTCTGGGTGTTTCTAGTAATCAGTCATGTGGTACCCAAAACACAAGCTCTGCTTACTTTGGGACCAGATGATGCTGTGTGAAACGGCCGGGATTATTTATTATTATTATTATAAATGACTCTGAATGCGGCTATAAAAAGCGTTTGATTGTGTCCTCATATTTACGGGCCCAATGTTAATCTTATTTAATATATACAATTAAAACAAATCTAAAATAAACGAATGAATAAATAGATTCTGGTTCATACAACAAACCAAGGCCCAATCTAAGCATAGCATGTAGTATTGTGACAAGATTATACGGATTTTTGCCAGAATCACAACGAATAACAAAACTTCTATTTCAATAAAGTTTTTTAAACTTACGCGATCAGAATTCTATTTCAATTATTCACACCCGAGTCAATAACTGTAGCTTATATAATCAACAAAAGAAAAATAAATAATATGAACATTGCACTCTTACGTTTACTTCGCAAAACGGTCAAAATTAATAAAATGCAATATTTTGTACATAAACATTTTTATTTACAGTATTAATTATAGAAATGTACAGAACAATATAACATACATGTGAAACAGTTGAGCTATCTAAGGACCGTTTAAAACGATCTATAGATAGCTCAACTGATCCAGATAACTGCCGCAGCGTCTTCAAGACACTGGTGGCATTGCCACGCTGAATGGCAATACTAATACGCTGAGTCATATAGGAGCCGACTCTTGGGACAGACAATATATTCTATATATAAATATCATTTTAGTAGTAAATCGGTTGACGTGACATCGAATGACGCTCGACTGTGCTTGATGAGCAAAAAATAATAATCTTAAATAAAACATTATTAAACATTATTATTTGGTAAAATCGAGCGGTTTCATTAATTTATCAGTACCTGGCTCGTAACAGTAAGTATCTGTAATTCCACCTCTGTGGCGCAGTTCACTAAGGTAGCCGGACCTTGACACAGAAGTTTGCGGGTTCGATTCCCACCGCGAGGCAAATGTTTGTATGATCTGCTAGTATTTGTACGATCTGCAAGTATTAACAAAAAAAAGTAGGTCAGTAGTATATCTGACATGTGTTATCCGTAACACAAGCTCTGCTTACTTTGGGGCCAGATGATGCTGTGTCAAATGTCAGGCATTATTTATTTATTAATTAATGTTAAATGAAGGTGTGAATAAATTGAAATTGGTTACATGTATCTAAGGCTGAAGCTTTGAAGAAAGAGTACAAAAGAAGAAATTGTGATTAGGTTACCTACCGGAAAATCAGCTGAACACATTACCTTATTAAAATAAGAACATTTTCATAAAATTATAAACGGTTTTTTTTTTAGGTTTATTTTTTAATAAAATATGCAGACATGGCTTTCGTGTAGAAATAATTCAACCAACTTGTATTACAACCTTCTTTGCTAAACTGTAGGGTATTATAAGCAAAATCCGCCCAAAAACAGCTGTTACCTTTTCAAATGATTCATTAAGAAAGCAATTAAAGAAGAAATTTGTCGCCTCCCTTTTAATTTAGCCCCTAAAGCCTCGAAGGACAATGGTCGTTGGAAACAAATATTTTTCGTACAATAA
The DNA here is from genome assembly GCA_948098915.1 of Lampropteryx suffumata. Classification (NCBI taxonomy): domain Eukaryota; kingdom Metazoa; phylum Arthropoda; class Insecta; order Lepidoptera; family Geometridae; genus Lampropteryx; species Lampropteryx suffumata. Next base: position 2,327,110 of record OX402564.1, on the reverse strand, counting down.
TAATGTTTATTTCTTAAATTCTCCTTATTGTCAGGTATTTTTCGATAATTTATGGTTAGGTTTAACTCTTCAAACACCTTACTCAAAATTTCATCAAAATTTTGGCTTATTCCAATAATCCCCGTTGACAATCCCCGTCAACGGGGATTAGTGAACTTTTTGTTCATTATTCCCCGTTGACGCCGATTCGTACTCGTAATGGGGATTAGTGAACTAAAAAGTTCATTAATCCCCATTACGTTAAAAATAAAATACTAATACCTATAAGAATCATGTTTTTAATTTTGTATAAGGTAAGGAGTCGCTTATTGATTATTTTTATAATCAAATTAAATTGCCTAGGCAACGATTCATTAACCTTTTTAATAAAACACGATTTTTAACTATTACTTATGTTTCTTCAATAAAATCACAGAGCTATAAAAAATAAAAAATAATTACTATAAAATAAAATACAGATACTTATGTAATCACATTTCTTTATTTTACATTTCTTAACACCTACAATCACAGTTTAACAGTTAAATCAATCTAATATTCCTAATAAAATCACAGTTTGTTACAATTATGAATTAAAAAGGTAACATTAAAAGTATAATATTCCTATATGTACCTAATAAAATCACAGATTGATATAATTAAATATGTAGCATCAAAAACATAACATTCATAAATAAAATCACAGATTGTTACAATTATTAAACAAAAATTGACATGAAAAACATAACACTAAAACTAAGCATTATTATAAAATGCAATTTGGGAAGCAATACCCACAAAACAAACTATTAAAAAAAAATCTCGTGGAATTTGTTGTTTAGCTACACCTAACGTTTAACCTTAACAACTTTTAAACTACCTACATCCGAAAAACTAAAAAGCACAATGCACCAATGAAGTTGTTCTAGCTATGCTTGGGAATAACGACCTTATAACTTAGACCGATAAGATACTCAATATTGAAGGACGCTCATTTTCGGCGGTGGCAGCTTGTCAGCTCGTACGTGATTGGTCTAATCATCTTTTGTTTGTCGGTTAGTAGTCGGACGGGAGAGTGTCGTAATTCGAGAATGCAGTCCTTATCAGTTTGCAGTTAGTTCAATGTAAAAATAAATATTTTTGTGAGTGTTCATTTAAAGAAATGGCTGGTAGTTAAAGTGACATTTGTTTAGAGTACATTAAAAAGGCTAAAGCTACTATACTTCTCCGGGCTGGACATCAATACTGTGCCAAATCCAAATATAAGAATGGTTCAGTTTTGTGGGAGTGTACTACACGAAAAAAAAGTAAATGTGCTGGATCTATCACTGTAATGGTAAGTTACTTATATCTTTGGTAATTAATAGCGATTATATCTAGTCAAATGGGTAGCTCAGGTCTTTGAGTGTAACTTGATTTAGGCAACAATTTAGTTTTATATCCTATTAGGTACAATACTTTTTTCTTATAAACAAAAAAAAAATAACAAAACGAAGTAATTTAAATATAACAGCAGTAGGGATTTATTATCTTTTATTCGTTGCATAAAAAACTGCTTTGACCCTACGCGATATGTGCAATTGTGCACCTTACTGTTTATTTTATTTTTTTCAAGCTTAGAAGCTGGAGTAGACAGATTAAAATTTTTGTTGCAATAGAATAATCACTATGCTGATTCATAAATAACATAAAGCACCCATTAATGATTATTATTTAATTTTTCAGAACAATCAAGTTCTGGCTGAGAAACGACACAATGTTTGTGAACCTGATTTTGCTCGGAATGAAGTTGCCTTAAGCTTATTCAAACTGAAAACTACTATTTCGGATCCAGAAGCACCTGCCGTTCCCACTGCTTACAACGCGGTTGTGAGCTCACTAAAAGACACCGGAATTGACAAAATAAAAGAATTCCCTGCCCTGAAGACTATTAAAACCACATTATATAAACACAGAAATGCATTTGAAGTAGATAAAATTGAGTTCAAAAATATTGAAGAAGTTAAAGTGCCTCCAGCTTATCAGACATTTATTTTAGCGGACTACAATGACAGCGATATCCGTGTAATAGCATTTTGCTCTGAATTTGCCCGACGCCAAATGAAAAAGTTAAAAATGTTCTTGGATGATGGAACGTTTTGGATCTATCCAACTCCCTTCTATCAACTCTACACCATCCATGGGGATTTGGGCAATACCGGAAAACACATAAATATTGTGCCACTTGTTTACGCCCTCATGAGCCATAAAAATCAACAAGGATATGACATTTTGTTTAGTATGCTAAAATCTGAATTACCTGATTGGAATCCAGAAACATTTAAATGCGACTTTGAAGTGGCGCCGATGAACGCAATGCGGAATGTTTTTGCAAATATCTCTATCAGTGGCTGCTATTTCCATTTTACCCAGGCAATATGGAAAAAAAAACTACTGGGGCTGACAAAGGACAAATTAACCAGAAGACAAGTTGCACTTAGTGCCGCTTTAGCCTTGTTACCATCGGACAAAATTATTTTGGGTTGGTTTTATATTGCTTCTCAGAGCCCTGCCCGCCTAGCACGGCAAGAAGATTATTAGCCCCCGGGGAAAGGATAAAAACTCTTTCACCTCTGTCACTTTGGTCTACCTTGCGAGCACGGCCGCGCTAGGGAATAGTTTATAAGGGTGGATTTACGGGGGGAATAGCGTTCTCTACCGCATTGTTGCCATTTTAGCAAATTAAATTAAAATGACGTATCAGTCTTCAATATTTCCATCAATCCATCAAAACTCCAAAAATTGTTCGTTCCTTGTACTATCTGTGGTTGGAAGCAAAACAAAACTTGAGCAAAACACCGTTTCTATTAATTAAATTACACAATACATGTTCAACTAAATTAACATGAGTGAGAAAGTAAGTAATGTGATAACTTGTATTGTTACACAAATACCTATTTATAACATATTTTCGAAAGCATCGTTTTTTTACGATGAGTGCTTTCGTTGTTTTGATTTTGTTATAGTCAAGAATTGTTTTTCAACGCTCACATTATGTAATTTACCCATGATGTAGGTATTCTTCATATTTTCTAGATTAAGGAGCAACAAATTGCAAATTAGAGTCATGGTTGACTTCATTGCCAACAGCAGCCATCTGGCGACCGATCTATGAGTTCACTGGGCCTCTAGAGAGCTGAAAAGCATAGGGCCAACAGCTCAAGCTGAAAAGGTTGTCCGGACTGGACCATTGAGCAATGGAAGCAGGCTATATAATTATATTGGTTTGTATTTTGTTGTTAATACAAGTTTAACATGAAAGAGACAAAATGGTGTGATTGCAATATAAAAAATGGGAATAAACAGCTAGCATTTTATAACTATTTTGTTTATTACAGACATGGAAGGACTTAAAGACAAATGCCCGCATTGAAAATGCATCCAGTGATCCTTGTTTGGTGCGAGCAACATTAGTAAGTTGGTTTCCTTCACACATTGGATTGTAGTGGTGTTCTCTTTATTTGAGCTTGGCTCTATGTTATCCATTGGGACTCTGAAATAAACAAGGTGATGGAATGTAAGTAAAATAACACTGGTCATTGTAACGACGTATTTGCGTCATACATGTAGTTCGGGGATCTAACCTCGAAAATGGTTAGTTTACTTCTAGATATTGCGGCGATTCATTTTACGTCAGGCAGCTGCTGTCTTTTTAGCGCAACCTTTAGCTGTTCTGTCAGAGCCATAAATTTTGACTTTGACAGATACCTTCGTTCATATTATGGAATTTTTATTTTCTCAAGTTGGCAATTCTAGATTGAGTGATTGGATCGGAGAGAGAGCTTTCATACTCGGTCATCGAGACCGTACTTTTCTTTCAAACGCCGACTAGAGCGGATTTGTTGTTAGGTCTTGCGAAATCTTTTAAATTCGCAAGAATCCTATATTGTTGAGGCCTTGAAATGGACGAAATGTTTCCATAGGCGAAGGGATGATTCCCCCAAAGCATTATTTCGGTAAGTTTCCAATTTGATTGTGATTTTGTTATCTTCAAATTTGCCTCGCGGATTTTGACAACGTGAATATTTGTTCTAGGCGGAAAACATAAATTTTCCTACCATTAAGATGACTGTGATACAGCAGCATTATTTGAAAAGAAAAACGGTGAGTTTCTACTACTAGACGTGGTTTTCCCTTGTCCATTCATCGAGTTTTTATTAATCGTGATTTATTTGTTCTAGCTACGCGAGATGTCGGTGGCGTTTTTTTTATTATTATTAGCAAAATTTTGAGTCAATGACGCCTCGTGTAATTTCGGCGGGAACGTCAAAGTGGTGAGGTTCAAACCACATGACTTCATTTCTCTGATATAAAGAGACACCGGACCGACCCCAGGAGACCCGTTTTCCAAGACACGCGACGTTCGCGAGACCCTCACGCCACGTGGCGTAGTCCCAGGATGCCTCTTGAAACCGGGATCCGGTATAATTTATACTATTCTCATTGACTGACAACCCAAGGTATTTAAAATTTAACTTTTATTTTTTTTCTACTAGACATGCAATGGTAACCAAAATTAAGAAATGTATCTAGAATAACTACGAGTAATAAGCTTCAGACAAACCCCAAAACATCAAAATTATAACATCTGAAACGTATCTGGACTTTCATTGTTTTCCCCGGCCTGTGATTAGAAGTTCTGGTGCGACGGCTGCCTATCCGAGGTGATTTTATGTAAGTAAGTAGGGATACCTCCTGTCTGGCGCCCGAGGATTATTATTTAATTGTTTAGACTTTGTTTGTGACGGGAGGCCCCATTCAAAACTTTCTTACTATTCCAATTTTAACATCTTACTAGGAACTTTTAATTTTTTATTACAACTTTAAATTTTCAATATTACAATTGGCTTCCTAACCAGGGACCAGTTAAAATCTTATTATTACAATTGTCGCTCACGCACAGGGACCTGGAGTGGTTTGTTTGAGGTTTATTAGTTACCATTGCATTCTATTTTTGTTAAACCAGATTAAAGTGAGGCAATTTAATTTATTTGTGTAACCCCTTTGTTCTATTGTTGGATATCAAATAATTTTGATATATTATTATTTTTGTGCCATATTTTTGTGCCATACTTTGTGCCTATTTTTGTGTGCCATTATATTGTGTTTTTAATTGTGTAACAAACATTAACAAGCCAGGTTGCTCAGTTAATTATATGTATCTTTTTACAGTGGTTATAATTAAGTTAACATTGTGAAACTTTAATTTTAAAAGTATTCATACAATAGTAGGTTTTCATTTGTGAATTACCAATGCATATAGTGAGGAGAATAACTGTTTATTATGGAATCAAACTTATTTAAACAAATACTTTGGAAAACATTTAAAACATTTATTTTTAAACAAAATATTTGACGGACTTAACTAGACATTCTTGACTTTACTTTGTTACTGTGTTCTTCGAGTGTTCACACCTTTTCATCATGGACAAACAGGTTCAGTTCTTACTGTTGCCTGAACTTAATGATATTCTACTGCCAGTACTTCTACTCATGAAGAGAATGTTGTTGCCTTTGATTATCTTTATAGGGATTGCTCGATCATTCCACGTTTGACTTGTTTTCATCTACACAGGTTATATGTTATCACAAGGGATTGTGAAGTGTGCATTTTAGAGTAATAGGATACTGTTTCAAAAAACTTATTGGTCTCCATCGAGCACCAGTTTCTAAGAAACCCGCCGTGTCTGGATGATGTTAAAATGTTAGCCACATGGAGAAAGCCTAACATTACAACTGATAACAGGTAACTTTAGGATTGGTTATTCTATCTAAACGCATTCTTTAACATCTATAAGGTTATGTTTGTTTTGTGTGTCAAGAATAGTGTTTCTAGTTTCATTTTTGCAATTTCTGGTTGGTAAATATAGTTTTTGGTATTGTTAATTATTGGATATTGGTTCTATACATTTGTGATCTTGGTTATATTGTGGACAGTAAAGGTTTCCATACTGATCCCACTAAATTGGATATTATTGATAATTTTCCTTGACCTGATACCGTAGACAAATAAGAAGTTCCTTGGGATATGTTCTTATTATTGTAGATTCACATTGTAAATTTGCTGACATTGTTCTCACCTTTGATTAAATTAACTGCATTCTATAATTTGGAAACAATCTTTTGTTTCATCATTTGTTTTGGTTTGTCTTAGCTTTGAGAAATCTTTCTTTTTACATTGTGATGCTAGTTCTGTTGGAATTGATAGTGTTCTGAATCAAGCAGACACTAATAGTAGACAACATCCAATTGCGTTCTACTATAGACCACCTAATAAGTGTGAACTTAACTTTAGCACCAAAGAAAGATAATTACATGTAATTTTAGATTCAATAGAACATTTTAGACTTTACACAGAGAGCTAATGGTTATGAATATTCCAGTAACATGCGATGGCATTACTAGGATAGTAAAGCTTACTTATGTTTAATTATCCAATTATCTTAGTACCTTAATTTTGGCTTAGATTTGATCTAGATAAAGATCTATGGTAAAATATAACTTTTGTTAGTAGTGATAGAATTTATACTTGTACAGTAACTTCTGTTTCTAAACTTTCTCCTTCTGAGAAATAAAAACTTAAATAAATAAATATTTAAATAAATAAATATCTAGATAAATAAATATATACAATAAAGAAATTAAAACAACATTATTTTGGAATAAAGGTTTAATGTTCAAGTTAGTTTAGATTAATTCAAATATTGTTAGTTAAATTAAAATTAAAAGTTTGTTGACATTTGTAAGGCTTATAAACATAGTACATTTCCACCTCTTTGTAGTATGGTTAATCCTACATGGTTTTGCCTTCGGTTGACATCATAGGAATTTTGCCTAAAGGTTATTCTGGACATAAGTATATTCTTTCTATGGTTGATGTGTGTAGCTGAGGTGTAAATACATGTTAAATATTGCTGAATATTCCCAATGGTTAATGCTTTCACTTCTGCTATTAATGGATTGTTGGAAAGGAAAATATTTCTAAAAGTTTATTAGTCTTGAAATTATAGTTTGTTTCATCGATACTCAATTCACTTTAAAGTATTTTGTAGACTTCCTGAAAAGTTATAACACTATTAAAGTAATTTATAATAATTTGTATACTGTAGAACAATCCTGTGGGAAGATATAGTAAGACTGTAGTAATTTGCATATCATGTTTTGTTAGAAACAATCAATGTTATTGTTCAATATTTTTGCCTCGCTTATTCTGAAGTTTGTTTCATTGGGTTGTTATTTTGAAATTTGTTCAATTCATTTATTATTTTGGAAATTGTTTTATTGGTTCCACATTTTGGAAATTGTTTTATTGGTTCCACATTTTGGAAATTGTTTTATTGGTTCCACATTTTGGAAATTGTTTAATTGGTTTCACATTTTGAAATTTATACCATTAGTTTTGAATAAGTGTTAATCTTGTAACAGATTACACTTAGTTTTCTTATGTTTGGACGGGATTACATTTTTGATGCTTTTTACATCGTTTTAGTAATTCCCTAGATAATTTGGATCAACTTGAATTTGGAGAAAGAAGTTCTTTTGCAACTTCTCTTAAATCACTTAGTGATATTTTTGTTAGGGTTCAGACCCATTTATTGAATTCTTATAAGCGTAATGCTATTTATTACAACAAAGGGAGAAAAGTCATTTCTTTTGCTGTTGATGATATTGTTTGGAGAAGAAGTTTTGTTCAATCTAATGCGCCGGCATATTTTTCGGCTAAATTAGCACCTAAGTTTATTAAATGTAAAATCATTGAGAAAATTTCGGACAATGTTTACCTCTTAAAGGACTTAAATAAAAATACTACTGGACGTTATCATATTAAAGATATTATTAAATACTAATTTTGGCTTTAACCTACATTTTTCTTGAGTTTAGTAACTTTGTTTTGAAGTATGCATTTGTGAGTGAAGTATGAGATTTGATGGATAAAAGGAATTGCATTTGAAAGGTAGTATGTAAGGAAGTTTCATTACGGTTATTGAATTTAGGGTTGATGTTCAAAAGACAGCTTAGGTCGTTTCGGTTTACTACTTCTCACTCTTTATTACTGTTAATCAACATCAAAAGATCTTATGTATATTATTGTTCATTATTTTAAAGGTCTTTGTTTTTGTACCTTTTTATTCGTTTGTTTTGTAAGTCTTTTTAGGCTTGTTTTTGTCGGTTTTTTTTGTATTGTCCAAGTTTACAATTGTTAGATTAGGTATACATGGATAATTTTAAGTTTACACCGATTTGACATTTTACATTGGCCACCTTCGATTAGACATTTTGTTGCGACATCCTTTCGGATGGTCCACACACCCTTTGCGGTCCTCGGATTTTCCCTCCGGTTCCGTTTGATTGTTTACATTTTGTTGTGACATCCTTTCGGATGTGCACACACCATTTTTTGCAGTTCTCGGATTTTCCCTCCGGTTCTGTAGTTTGTTTTGTTCACCCTCACCGACTTGTTGTGAGGAGTGGAACCATTTTGTTAGTGTTGTGCCCGGAAAATTGGTGGGGTAGAGTCGATCACAGCACTTACAGTTTTTGTTTGCCTACACCGTTTTGTCGTGTAGAGCAACACCATTTGTTACAGATATGCATGTGCCCGGGAAGTTGGTAGAGATGCGCCGATCACATCATACTCTAATTTTTGTTTATCCACACCGTTTTGTGTGTTGGATAACCTTTTTGTTTGCTGTATTGTGCCCGGAAAGTTGGTGGGGTAGAGCCGATCACAATTACACCGATTTTTGTTGGCTGTTTCATTGTCTAGTTGTACCTAGCTTTGGACATTCACACCACGAACTTTTGTTTGTGTATTATACTTTCACCCCTTCAGGTGATTGTTTTTGAACTGAAACGGCGACACAAGTGGTCTAACCGTAAATTGTATTAGATATCTTTCGAGATAGAGTCTTTTTTATATTCTTTGAACTTTGAGTCGGAGGCTAGGATTGCCTATCCGCACTTTTTACCAGTTCACTGAAATACTTAAGTTTCATTATATTTATTATTTCATTACACTTTTGATATTCATTGAACTTTGAGTCGGAGGCTAGGATTGCCCATCCGCACGTTATACAAGTTTCAGTGAAATACTTAAGTTTTCTTAAACATTTATTATGTATTTCATTACAAATTTATTAACATTTATTATTTCATTACACTTTTGATATTCATTGAACTTTGAGTCGGAGGCTAGGATTGCCCATCCGCACTTTATACAAGTTTCAGTGTAATACTTGAGTTTTCTTAAACATTTATTGTTGCATTACAAATTTATTGGCATTTGTTATTTCATTACACATTAGATATTCTTTACACTTTTCTGAGTCGACGACCAATGTTGTCTAGTCGCACTTTATAGGTACAGATATCTTAGTATTTTTGTTTAGATGCATTCCTTCAATTTCAATTCATCTTTTGTAGAGCCTTTAGTGCTTTTGTATTGCCAAACATTATAGAGTTGTAGAGTCTACTTTTTTTTTTGCACCTTTTAGGTAGAGACTTACTCTTTCATTTTATTTTGAATTTTGTATGGTAGAGACTTGCTCTCTCATATTATTTTGGGTTATTTTTGTAGAGGTTTGTTCTCTTATTCTATTTAGATCAATTTCGTTTGAAGTTATTGTTTTGGTAATTGGTTTAGGCATAAAACTTAGGTTCTGTCAGAGCCATAAATTTTGACTTTGACAGATACCTTCGTTCATATTATGGAATTTTTATTTTCTCAAGTTGGCAATTCTAGATTGAGTGATTGGATCGGAGAGAGAGCTTTCATACTCGGTCATCGAGACCGTACTTTTCTTTCAAACGCCGACTAGAGCGGATTTGTTGTTAGGTCTTGCGAAATCTTTTAAATTCGCAAGAATCCTATATTGTTGAGGCCTTGAAATGGACGAAATGTTTCCATAGGCGAAGGGATGATTCCCCCAAAGCATTATTTCGGTAAGTTTCCAATTTGATTGTGATTTTGTTATCTTCAAATTTGCCTCGCGGATTTTGACAACGTGAATATTTGTTCTAGGCGGAAAACATAAATTTTCCTACCATTAAGATGACTGTGATACAGCAGCATTATTTGAAAAGAAAAACGGTGAGTTTCTACTACTAGACGTGGTTTTCCCTTGTCCATTCATCGAGTTTTTATTAATCGTGATTTATTTGTTCTAGCTACGCGAGATGTCGGTGGCGTTTTTTTTATTATTATTAGCAAAATTTTGAGTCAATGACGCCTCGTGTAATTTCGGCGGGAACGTCAAAGTGGTGAGGTTCAAACCACATGACTTCATTTCTCTGATATAAAGAGACACCGGACCGACCCCAGGAGACCCGTTTTCCAAGACACGCGACGTTCGCGAGACCCTCACGCCACGTGGCGTAGTCCCAGGATGCCTCTTGAAACCGGGATCCGGTATAATTTATACTATTCTCATTGACTGACAACCCAAGGTATTTAAAATTTAACTTTTATTTTTTTTCTACTAGACATGCAATGGTAACCAAAATTAAGAAATGTATCTAGAATAACTACGAGTAATAAGCTTCAGACAAACCCCAAAACATCAAAATTATAACATCTGAAACGTATCTGGACTTTCATTGTTTTCCCCGGCCTGTGATTAGAAGTTCTGGTGCGACGGCTGCCTATCCGAGGTGATTTTATGTAAGTAAGTAGGGATACCTCCTGTCTGGCGCCCGAGGATTATTATTTAATTGTTTAGACTTTGTTTGTGACGGGAGGCCCCATTCAAAACTTTCTTACTATTCCAATTTTAACATCTTACTAGGAACTTTTAATTTTTTATTACAACTTTAAATTTTCAATATTACAATTGGCTTCCTAACCAGGGACCAGTTAAAATTTTTATTACATCATATATGAAACTATCCATAAAGGTAACTATATTTTCAATTAAACTCACCTATAGTGGTGCATGATATTGTATATTGTTGCACAACAGTATATCTGTGATGCCTTTTCGGGATCATAATGAAGCATCCTGTCAATGTTATTTTACAGCAGCACTGTTTGGTGCAGCATCCAAATCAGGAATCATCATCCACGGCTCCAAGGTGTAGCCAGAGTCCCCTGTAAAAATGCCTCATACTAATACCATATTTTTTTCTTTTCAGTTTCCCTGGAGATTTTCAACCAAAAAACTTAATAAATATTGTCGATATGAAACTGTTATTTTTTTACTACCTATACATAATATATATACTAGTGTTCATAGATCTTGATGGGAGCCGGTGCAACAGGGCCCTGCTATTAACTATTAAAACGTAAATAAATAAATATATTATTAAATAAATTATACAAAAACTCTATAATCATTAGCGTCTCATTTTCCTATTCAAATTGGAGTGATTGATATAAACTAGTCATGCACTCTCCTTGGATACCTTGCATTAATGTTTATTATCCGACAGGCCATGCTTTTCATGAAAACCAGTAGATACACGCTGCCTTGCATTTTCTGTTCCTGGGAATCCATTTTGGCATTAATCTGAAAATTCAATACATAACCAGTTAATTTATTGCAGATCAAACTAACTTATGTGTAGGAATGAAATCCGTACTTATTTCTGGTTTTATTATCTTTGACTTACAAGAGAATAATATCTGTAGGTAGGTACCTATATTTTCTAAACTAAATGTACTTTTAGGCAATTGTGTTAAAAATTGAGCTTACATTCTGATGATAGCACCAAAAAGTTGGGTCAGATATTTTTTGACAGTGGTCTGAGCTATCATTAAACTGGTCTTGGCCCGTACCTTGCTGGTAGCTACCATCTGTCAGGGATGTGGGGACCTATTGTTGAAAATTTTATACCTAAGAAGGTACTGGTAGGATTTGTTTAGCTTTAGTTGGTATCAGACCGAGGTAAACATATCCTAGGTCTGAGTAGGTACGGATTTCAAAGAAAACCTAAGTAGAAAGATACTTGTATCTATGTATTATTTACCTTGATATGCACCGGCAAACCATCCCAAGGATTTAGAGGCTGCAAGGCTTCTTTCAACTCCTCACACATGTCTAGTGTAACTTTCGTTCTAACGTTTACATATCTCGCGTTAGAACGAAATTGTAGAATACTTGAGACATTATTTTCTTGAGGAAACTATTCAATATTTACAAGTTATATTTTTATACCCACCTTCAAAGGACAGTGATTAATATTCCCTGTCTTATGTCAAATAGAGATAAATTTATCCACGTTGTTGATAGGCCGTGCTCTGGGGCGGGGAGTAGCGGGACCTACAGTCTACGATAAACGTCAAAGGGAAACATTATATTCCTTTCCCCGAAGCTGTGCTATGAGAGGTAGAAAAGGAAATCATTTCTACTGACAGGTGGGTAAAAACAGGGGAAAGACTATTTTTCCTTGTGCCGTGCTAGCCCCGCTGACGACGATGATAATAGCAAGGAGTTCAGAAATTACATGCTCAGGCAATGGTTACAAGACGACTTTATTAAAATACGGTGTGCATTTGGCCAGACTCATCGCACTACTAATTAAGTTGAAGCAATAAAATCAAAAAGCGAGTGTTAAAAAAGAAACAAAATATTATGAAGCTTCTCAGCGTTGGCTGAAGATGCATCGTATTATGAAGTTCTTGCATTGCGGGTTTCTGAAGGTAATGGTATTGCAGAATAAACAATGAAAAGCATTAATCGCGACAAATTTATACAGGAGGTCCAAATGGAACATATTAATGGCGAAATAACGATTGGACACTGCTTAGAAAAACTTAAGTGATTCAACACTTTTTAATAGTAACACGTCATTTATTATGTAAGAGTTTGTTTTGTGGGTATTGCTTCCCAAATTGCATTTTTTAATAGTGCTCAGTTTTAGTGTTATGTTTTTCATGTTAATTTTTAATGAATAATTGGAACAATCTGTGATTTTATTAGGTAACTATATGAATGTTATGTTTTTGATGCTACATATTTAATTGTAACAATCTGTGATTTTATTAGATCCATATAGGAATATTATGCTTTTAATGTTACCTTTTTAATTAATAATTGTAACAAACTGTGATTTTATTAGGTACCTATAGGAATATTATGCTTTTAATGTTACTTTTTTAATTAATAATTGTAACAAACTGTGATTTTATTAGGAATATCTTAACACCTACAATCACAGTTTAACAGTTAAATCAATCTATGATCTAACTGTTAAACTGTTAAACTGTGATTGTAGGTGTTAAGAAATGTAAAATAAAGAAATGTGATTACATAAGTATCTGTATTTTATTACTTATGTATATACATAAGTAATAGTTAAAAATCGTGTTTCATTAAAAAGGTTAATGAATCGTTGCCTAGGCAATTTAATTTGATTATAAAAATAATCAATAAGCGACTCCTTACCTATACAAAATTAAAAACATGATTCTTATAGGTATTAGTATTTTATTTTTAACGTAATGGGGATTAATGAACTTTTTAGTTCACTAATCCCCATTACGAGTTCGAATCGGCGTCAACGGGGAATAATGAACAAAAAGTTCACTTATCCCCGTTGACGGGGATTGTCAACGGGGATTAGTGGAATAAGCCAAAATTTTGGCAGCACTAGCACTAGAGTCTAGACTAGACTAGGTAGCGGCAAAAATACTCAAAAATACTGCATTGTACAAAATATGTAATAACTCTACAACCAAAGCATATTTTATCATTCTGTAAAAAACAATGTATTATTTGATATATTACCTATCTATCAGGCATAAAAATAAGTTAGAAACATTATTCAGTCAAGCATCGTATACTTCTTAAGTTGTAAATATCTTTTCAAAGCGACTATTTGGCAATAAAGTCTTTATTGACTAATTCTCGAAGGGACTTCGCATACATTTATTCGATATGTTAAAGTAAGTTGGTGCAGTCACTAGCAACGGCTTTTCTGTATAATAATGTTAGTATTAGAGCTACGCTACGTATGCTCTTCGAATTACCCTTCGCATTAAGCATTGGGGGCTTAGGCTTGGCGCAAATGGGCCACCGACCACAGCCACTGGTGGCTAGCGACAGCGACTTTTTTATATATTTTGTACAGACGCGCCCCACACGTGTAGCCGGTGGTGGCCACTCGCTACAGCAGTGTCCGCGACTCATCACATGTGGAAGCTAAGGGCCACACAAGATGCCGACACCCGCCACTGTCCCCCGCGCAAGTAACCGTTAGACGTTCTACGTATGGATGTACCCAATACGCCTACGTCGTTTGCGTATTGACAATAGCACGAGCAAACTTTCCGTGTTGGAATAGATCGTAAGATGGACTATAAAGTGTGTTGGCTTTCGAACACCGGTGGCTGTCGCTCGCTTCTGACACTGTTACAAATGTGGCGGTAGCGCGCGACAGCCATGGCTATGGTTGGTGGCCTGTTTGCGCCGAGCCTTATTATTGACATCGATATACTATCTATCGAGACAATAATCGTGTTCTAAATCCTATTCTTAATTACATCATTTTAACTTGTTATATAGTATGAAACGCTCGACTTTACTTTTGACAATCGATATCGTAATCCGCCACAACAAATAATACGACAACAAATAATGTGAATTTGGCAATAAAATTACTGTCAATTTTTTAACGGGCTCTGTGGCGCAGTGGGCCGTGGCCCGCCTGAGACGCAGAACGTTGCGGATTCGATTCCCACCGCGAGACTTATATTTGTATGATCTGCAAGTATTTGTCTCGGGTCTGTGTGTTTTTTTATGTATAATACGTATGTATTTACAAAAAAGTATATATGTGGTATATCAGTCATGCGGTACCAATAACACAAGCACTGCTTACTTTGGGCCTACATGACGCTGTTTGAAATGTCCAACATTATTATTCGACTAATTTCGACATACTTTTGGAACGAAATATCTCAGGTTGGCGAGGAGACTTAGCCGAGAAAAAACGTATGCGTTTTTTCTCGGCTAAGTCTCCTCGTATAAATGTATAAATATTGATAGATGGCGTTAGCGTTCACCCGCAGCTTCGCCTTCCGATTCCCGTTCCCATTGTTTTTCCGGGATATAAAATAGCCTATATCCTAATCTAAGTTACTAACTATATTCATTTTAAGTTTCATCTAAATCGGTCCAGCGGTTCTCGAGTTATAAGTGGTGTAACTAACACGATTTTATTTTATATATATATAATTTATTGCATCAATAATAAAAATTTAGGAGAGGTGGGTAGAGAGAATGAGAGCCTGGCACGTTAATGATTAATTATGCCAACCGTGCATACGACAGGGAATTCTTCCAAACGCGTGACACGCGTGAGCCGCGACACGTTAATTTTTTCAACGATGTTCTCGTTCCGATAATATCGTAATCGGTTTGCAGAGTAGACGCTATACACAAAATAATTCTATTTACTAAACGGCAGTACAAAATTACTCAAGCTTACTTCATCTACAATCTCTGCTCCAGGCGCAACAATATCCTGTTACTGAGTAAGAAGTTCCACTTGATGCTGCAAGACCTGCTTATTAATACTTAAGTTGTAGTCTAGTGATATTGGGTCTGGCTGTTTCTATGTATAATATTTTTTTACAAAAAAAAGTATCTATGAAGTATATCAGTCATGTGGTACCCATAATACAAGCGTACTTACTTTGGGGCCAGATGATGTTGTGTGAAATGAGCGGCATTATTATTATCCGGCATTATTGGCCCCGCATTCCTATCCTTAAGTTGTAAGTTCGATTTCGGTCGTTCACCAATGGATTTTTCTGTTTTCTGTTAGAATAAATGCGCCATACAAGTACTCTGAAATAGCGAAGGAAGCATCTAATAATGTTTGAAGACATGACAAGTGATACGATAAGAAGAAGAACAATGCTCAATTTATACTTACTAATAATATTTATTATAATGAGATATGTACAGAATAATATACAATAACATAAAATACACGTGAAACAGTTGAGCTATCGAAGGACCATTTAAAATGATCTATAGCTCAAGTGATCCAGACCACTGCCAGAAGGCAGCGTTCCCAAGATACTGGCGGCATTGCTATGTTGAATGGCAATGCTTATAGCCAGATAGTATAATCCATTCTTATATTATAAATGCGAAAGTGTCTCTGTCTGTCCGTTTGTTACGTTTTCACGGCAAAACGGCAGAACGGATCTTGATGAAATTTGGTAAGAAGATGTATTGCATTCAGAGGAAGAACATAGGCTACTTTTTGTCTCAAAAAACAAACTTGAAGGGAGAAAAATAGGGGATGAAAATTTGTTTAGGCAACTCACATTTCCTTAAGTTACGATATGAAAATTCATTTAAGTTTTTGTTAAGAAATCCCTACTAATATTATAAATGCGAAAGTAACTCAGTCTGTCTGTTACGTTTTTACGCCTAAACCGCTGATCCGATTTTGATGAATTTTGAAATAGAGATAGCTGGGGCCTCGGAGAAGGACATAGGCTACTTTTTATGGAGGTACCACGCGTGCAAAGCCGCGGGTATCAGCTAGTACATATATAATAATGAGTTTAAATTTGTTGTTTTATTTATCGTTTGTAATTAATTTTTGAATAGGTAAAAAGGCCTATAGGTATATTTGACTGGCCTGTCAGCTCAGTTGGTAGTTGCGCTGTCTTCTGCGCTGTAGGTTGAGGGTTCGATTCCCTCGATTCGATTTATTTATTTATTTATAAGTATGAGTCATTTGGTCACCATAATACAAGCTATGCTTAGTTTGGGCTAGATGGTGTTGTGTGCATTGTCTATCGATATTATGATTATATTATTATTATAGTCAAAGTCAAAGTCAAAAGTCAAAAGATACCTTATTCAATAAAATCACAAGGATCACTTTGAAACGTCTTACATACTAGGTGAATTTAGGTGCCAATTCATCCTAACCCAAGCCCGAGAAGAACTGGCAAGAAACTCGCCTTGGTCCTAGCGCTTTTTTACATGATCTATCTATATTATAACTACTTTAACTACGAAAAAACTAATACAAGCGAGTTTATAAATTTCAAGTGTGTCGGTTAACACATTCACTGCCACTGACACGCCTCGCGTGTTCAGGCTAATCTAAGTCTCTACGCCAAGAACACGCCAGGCGTGTTTTGAATGTTTCGGTTATATTTCCAAAACTAGGCCAGATTTTCTGTTCAAATTTTTAGTGCATCATTTTTAAAGGATAGGCTATGGCATATTGAAGCGGTTCCCTAAAAAAACTAGTTAGATTTTTTTTACGAAAAATAGGTATTTTGTAGTGCCGAGAACACGCTAGGTGTGTTCACTTACTGAAGCCACCCTTAGGTTCCCAAACTTTTTTATTCTATTAAACGCTTCGCTAATTTCAGAGTTATAAGCTTGCGATATGAGATTTTTAACCAGTATTTGATGACAAAACGGAATGTCGTAATTTATCAGACCGTTGTTTTTACAGTATACAGTACTGTGTCATGTATGAATAAATAATAAATAAATAATGCCGGACATTTCACACAGCACCATCTGGCCCCAAAGTAAGCAGAGCTTGTGTTATGGGTACCACATGACTGATATACTACTTATATGAAGTCGCTTATACAACTCCATACGCCATCAATGAAAAAAAAAAGTACCTATCCGATGTATATCTTTATATAATTATACATACACACACAGTGACATACACACGTACAGTAAAATTATCTCTATTATATAAAAATCAATTGCTGTTCGTTTGTCTCGCTAAAAATTTTGTCATCATTAATATCTTCCGTTTCCGGTACAAATTTACTTTTCCTGAAAAAAAGATATGAAATCAATTTATTTCATTTGAATATTTTGAATTTAATTCATACTTATGTAATTAGATACGGTCAATCAACCAACATTACGATAATACGAGATAAATAACGTAAACAAACTTTCTGCAGTTCAAAGCTTTTTATCGGTTTAATAATTTAGATGAATTCACTCATATAAGACTGAAAATATGTTTAAATATGATTGTCACTCAATATATTATTAAAACAAATGTACTTGCACTGTTAACAATGCCAATGTTACAGGTCACAATAAAACTTTATTCATTTATGCATGGGAATTTTAGTAAAAAAAGTTTGAGAACCTTAAATTACGTTATAATAAATTTACTTACTAAAATCTATTTTTCCAAGCAATGCCGCGAGCACGCCTAGCGTGTCCGCGGTTTTATACGGCGGCATCTCGATAAACTTCAAGAAAATCGTGGTGGCAGTGAATGAGTTAACTGTCTGAGGGCAGAGCGACATGAGGCCATGCATTCCTATCAATAATATAGTAATTTATATTATAATAAGCTTTCTTCAAAAGACTACCTTTTATGTGTGCTTTAAATTTCTTAATAGGTAGTTTAGTAGCATTTTCAGGAAGCTTATTATAGAAGCGCACCGTGTTCCCCATAAATGACTTTTTTACTTTTTCTAGTCGAAACCTAGGGATGTATAATTTGTGTATATTCCTGGTATTGATTCTATGAAGGTCATTATTTTGCTGAAACCCATCTCTATATTTATGTGTGTGTAACAAATTTTCATATATATATTGTGAAGCTATTGTGAGAATATTAATTTCTTTGAATATTTCTCTCAATGATTCTCGTGGTTTCATTCTATAAATGGCACGTATTATAATAAATTTACTTACTAAAATCTATTTTTCCAAGCAATGCCGCGAGCACGCCTAGCGTGTCCGCGGTTTTATACGGCGGCATCTCGATAAACTTCAAGAAAATCGTGGTGGCAGTGAATGAGTTAACTGTCTGAGGGCAGAGCGACATGAGGCCATGCATTCCTATCAATAATATAGTAATTTATATTATAATAAGCTTTCTTCAAAAGACTACCTTTTATGTGTGCTTTAAATTTCTTAATAGGTAGTTTAGTAGCATTTTCAGGAAGCTTATTATAGAAGCGCACCGTGTTCCCCATAAATGACTTTTTTACTTTTTCTAGTCGAAACCTAGGGATGTATAATTTGTGTATATTCCTGGTATTGATTCTATGAAGGTCATTATTTTGCTGAAACCCATCTCTATATTTATGTGTGTGTAACAAATTTTCATATATATATTGTGAAGCTATTGTGAGAATATTAATTTCTTTGAATATTTCTCTCAATGATTCTCGTGGTTTCATTCTATAAATGGCACGTATTGCCCTTTTTTGAATAACAAATAATTTACCAATATCAGCTGCTTTCCCACAGAGAATGATACCGTATGACATAACACTATGGAAGTAACTGAAATAAACTAGTCTAGCTGTAGCTTCATCAGTAAGCCACCGTATCGCATGAACTGCATATGCAGCGGAACTAAGCCTACCAGCAAGTGTTTCAATTTGTGGTCCCCACTGTAGTTTTGCATCAATATTAAGACCAAGCGAGATCGTGGAATCTACAAGTTTAATTGCCTCTCCATTTATTTCAATGTTGGTCGGGCTATGAATAACATTTAGCAAAGTGAATTTGATACATTTAGTTTTTTTTTTAGAATTAAGCAAAAGGTTATTTACAGAGAACCAGTTAAGAACTACCGATAAGGATTCATTTACGTTATCGCAAATAGTGGTTTTACCTCTATCAACTTTAATATTAAAGTCGTATCGTCTGCAAATAAAACTATATCACAAATATAAAAAAAAAAGACCTGAATCCTGAAGACCTCTCACCACTCACGTTTACTTTCTGAACTCTATTGGATAGATAAGACTGTATGAGGTCAATCGCTCGGTTTTTAATGCCATAATATTTTAACTTAGTGATTAGAGTTGCATGACTCACACATAGCTAAGTAAGTAAGAAGCTTTTCTAGCAAAATACATAGCTCTGAGATAGTACTACCAAGACGAATGTTTTCATTCATAATTTATAATAATTTTATGCAGAATTTCCACAGGTATGCACGAGGTATTCACGACTTTTAACGAGTTTCCGCTTGTCCACGGAACAATTACATATTCTTTTCATTTTATTGCTAAGATCGTGAAAGTTTTGATATCACTTTAAAAGCGGTTGTGTAGTTTTTTGACGTGATAACGGCTTATAAATCCATGTACGCCGGCTGCACGTACGAAAAATTGTCACGTTCTGCCTGAGCCGAGCGTGCAAGCGAGAGCGCGGAATAAACGATAGAGAGGCACGATCGGCCTAAGCGTTCGGCTTGTGACGCATTTTAATAGGTTAAGAGTATGCAATTTTTCATATTTTTTTCTTATGACGTTATCACGTAAAATTATCGTCCGTAAACCGACTTTACAGACAATCATTTATCTAGTAAACTATTCGGCGAGCCAATGCTTAGAAGGATATCTGGGTCCGTATGCTTACAAATATTGTGTAATTTTTGTGTATTTTTAACCGACTTCAAAAAAAGGAGTAGGTTCTCAACTCGGTTGCATTTTTATTGTATATTTTTTAATGTTTGTTACCTCATAACTCTGTCATCT